>CP141143.1:14387091-15012091 GCA_035235625.1 Saururus chinensis
GTCATATGGAGCAAAGTAAAAGTTAGAAGCAAGAGAGACCCATCTAGGCTTAAATTGAAATAAATGGAGCAATTAATGTAGGCAGTTTTTTCTTCTTCTATTGGAGCTATTAATACAGGACGGAGGGAGTATACAAGTAGTCTACCCCCAGCATATAAATTTCTGGTCTCACCCTTTGATTGTTAGAAAGATGTTCTCATAACTTTACAACGTAATAACCTACAGAAAAGCTAATTCCTGCTTGCGTGATGCGTCCTTGATTTTATTATGAGGATTGTTTTATGAAGCTACCCATGGCAACTTATAAGAAGGTATTAAAAAAATGATAACGCTGAGTTTTACCTATGTGATGCTATGAAAATTGGTGTGCTCAAGATGGCTGTCAGTTATTTTTTATGATGTCTTTTAAACCATTATTCGAAACAAATAGGTTGATTTAGGTCGCATATAGCAATGCTTCTGCAAAACCTGAAGCTGTAGCTGAAGCCGGAAAGAGGTCCCACCTGCTTCTGCTTCTGGCTCGGTTTTAGCTTCTAATTCTCCGGAGGCACTTCTGTTCAGATGTTTACCAAACGCCTCTTTGTATAAACATAGCTTCTTGGAACCTAAAAGCTCCATAACCTGGTTGGTGAATTGCCGCCAAATGCAGCCTCACTCTATAAACAGACTTCTCTTTTTGTTTCTTTTTGTCTGGCATGATAAAGGCTAACTTCTGCAAACGTATACATGTGAGCATGCACAATGTTTTATCTACATTATGGCCTGTGCAATAACATTCACAATTCTGCTTCTGTCCGTCGATCCTTTTTGCAGGCTGCCAAAGAAGCTAAGCTGGACAAATTTGAAATTCCATCTAAAATTAAGCTACTGTCTGATCCATGGACACCGGAATCAGGGTTGGTTACTGCAGCTCTGAAGCTGAAGAGGGAGCAGTTGAAGACTAAGTTCAAGGATGAGCTCACAAAACTATACGAATGAGTGCTTGCTGTCAAATATAACTGAATGAGAAGATTACTTTTGGAAGTTACATAACGGGTATTTTTTTCATCCTGACTTTATGGTTGCAATGAAAACATGTAAATATGATTGTTGGACTCATCGTGGTGGATATTGATTTTTTTGTTACATGTCTATTGATTGTTGAGTGATACTATTTCTACTCCCCTAAAGCCAGTGTCAAACCCACTGCATGCCCCCAGCCCCCACAGTCATTGATCTGTGGGGGCATGCAGTGGGTTTATGGGAGTAGGTTTAACGTTTTTGTTGTTTGTTATATAGCATCTCTTCGATGTGTATAGAAAAATTGCATACCATATGACTATATGAGAAACCAAGTACACATACAACTCGCAGATAGAACAGAACAATATTACCCCCAGTAAATGCATGTCAATAATGCATAACAAATTCATTAGCACCTAACAAACAACTTACAATAGTGTCCATTACAATCAAATGGCATAATTGTTACAATATGTGTTGCCTCTTCATGAATGAAAGAGATAAAATCAGACACAGAAATGTGGGGCTGCCTGGCTCAGATGAAGCAAGCACCGCAGCTTCAACCTTCAAGGACGAACAAGTCCTATCCACACTTGGGTCTTGGCTTACTGCATTTTGATACAGGACACAATCCATCTTCAGACAAATAGGATGTTATGGGTCCGTTGAAAGGTGCCTAAAGTTTTCATGTGTCAGATGTCAACCTTCAACAGCCGAAATCGAAATCAAATTGGGCTGAAACTGGGTGGATGGGTCAACGCATTGATGCGGCATATGGGCCAGACGGCGCCCCGCCCCTTTTTAGGATAAACCGCTCCGCTCGCGCGAGCACTTGCCACATGTGCGGTTCGATGTGTAGGTCCCATACGTAGGCCCCACTCCAAACATCAGTCCATGCGTTCCTGGTTGGACAAGAATAGGGTGCCGTAGTATTTTCATTGTAAGGGTGCGCGTCACACGTGTGTCATGGCTTATGCGCAATGGGCGCTTATGCACATGCCTAATCCCAAAAGTGGGCCCAGTGCATTAATGTTGGCGAGCATTCAGGGCACGGTGAGGTTGGAACACTAGTAAACCCCCGTCGAAAAAACTACTGTCACATATGAATAATTTTATTTGTCCCATATTAGTAGTTACATTAAAAAAAAAGTATTCTCCATTCTAAATTAATAGCTGGCAAAAAGATTTATTTCATATTAATAGTTCTATTTTATTCAATTTAGGTAATCAAGTACTTAAAAAATGTTATAACTGTATCTTCTCGTCTTTTAAATGTGGGTTTCACTATTTAATAAAAATTATGATTTTTAAATATAATTATTATTTATAAGATGGATACTTGTCCATATATTAATAACTTTATTTAAAAAAATAGTAATTTTTATTTAAGGGTAAAACTTACATCTAGGAGAGGGGAAATATAAATTTATAATGCTCTTTTTTAAGTGCCCAACCACTTTAATTTAACAAAATGAAGCCATTAGTATGAAACAAAGTTTGTTGCTAAATAGAGGGAGCATAAGCATATGATACTTTTTTAAATACCTAACCACTTAAATTGAACCAAATGCTTTGTTAAGCTGTTAATTTAGGGCGAAGAGAGTATAAGATAAGAGAAAATAAAAATATAATACTCTTTTTTAATTACCCAACTACTAAAATTGACCAGTTATTAATACGAAACAAATTTTTTTGCCAAATGAAGCTATTAATTTTAGATGAAGGGAGTAATACTCATTCTATCGGAAGAGTTTTTCCTATTCCATTTTAACAATAAGCAAGCATAAACTCTATATGGGAGTCATTTATCTATGAGATTGATACTATATACGCTAGCACATGTTAGCATTAATATTACTGATGCTAAGGTATGCACCATAGATCTTAAATATGGACGACTCTCATGCATAGCATATGTTTGGCTCATTGTAAGAAATGAACACAAAAAAACTCTTCTCATTTTGTCTTATATATAGAGGTTGAAACATTTATATTGTGTAGTAATACTCTCCCTGAATGCCCAACATCCCCCATGTCTTATATTAATAGTTTTATTTTCTAAATAATACACACTCAATCTTATATTAATAATTTTATTTATTTTTAAAAAAATAAATTTAAATTAATTCATTTTGTAAAATTAAGAAAATATTGATTTGGACTGTGGGAATAATATTTATTAAATTCTAAGGCTAATTTAATAGAATATTGCAGGTCAACAAGACTTATTCAATGGAGCTGTTAATACTACTAATGCCTGCGCTCAAAAAGACTCACTAATTGTGTGCCATGGTGTGATGTGTGGCTCCATATTGACCCAATCCCAAACATGTGCCCTATGCACTTATGGTCATGCATATTTGACAAGCATTCCAAGGCACTAGCAGCTGTAGCATTTTTCTATGAATCTCTGTGTGACAGTTCGATTTTTATTCACACTACATATAACCCTTTACTTTTACGAATTGCTTTCATAAATCACTATCAATTGGTTAGTTGTGATGCCATGCAACTATTTAGCCTAAATTTAATTTGCTTCTGTAATACTCTATTTATCCTATATTAATAGCTCCGTTTGTATTTGAAGCAAGAGAAGTATTTTCTCTTTTTAATTTTTTGACTTATCAACATGTTTAAAGTAGCAAAATATATTAGCCTACCACCTTAGCATTTCACATTTGCAGTTTAACTACAAATAGTGCAGGTCAACTTTTATGATCCATACGAAGAATTCAACTCTGAGTTATGCCGCTTAGGATTTCAATGAATATTTAATAGAATCAAGTTAGTACATTAAGTTGGAAAATTGTTATAAGTTTAGTTTTAGAATGTGTCTATACACGTTCTAATAATATTTAATTTCTTATCTACCCCATGTAATAGTCTTTAAAATCTCATATATACTACATAATATATGAATTTATTCTTCCTTAATCCACCTCAATCTACCATTTTTCCCTCGTTCTTCTCCAGCAGCGACATTGGCGCCCCCATCTCCAACAGCATGTACTCAAGCTCCACCTCACGTCATTGGCCTCAACTCCGTGCCTCCCCTCATTTTTTTTTCCTTCTTCCCTTGTTGCTCCTCCTCCTCCTCCGCAGTTAATGGTGTGGGCTTAAAGAAAAGTGGTTGCAACTAAAGCTAAGGCTTTCTTGGCTGCACTGGGCTAGTTGCGGCTAGATTTGGTTATGGTTGCAATTAGTTGGCTAAAATGATTGTAGTATTTTGTTGAAATTAGAACATAATATATATGGTTATTTTAATTAAGGTAATAAGTGAAAGAAAATTGAAGGTTCTTTTGTCACGGCCCGGATTTTTAAAAACATTTTTAAATAGCACGAACGGTAAGTAGCAAGAAATTTTTTTTTTCTTTCTTAAATACAAAACAAACTATTCGATTAAATATCCAGGTCATGATAACTGGGGTTCACAAATACGGATATCAAATCATATGATATTATTTAACGTCTGAAAATTCATAAAGAATAGCTCATCCATCTAAGTACAAGTCCATCGTCTGTCTGAAAATAAATAACTAAGTTGACTCTCACGCTAAAGGTACACATACGTACCGGAGTTGCAGAAACGTAACAACTTCTTCTTGTGCTTGCCTGTCTTGATCTCACTTGTCGTCGCTTAGAGAATCTGCAACCAAGGAAACCAAGCAAAAACACAACAATGGAATCTCTCTGCCCTTCAGCAGATGAGCTTCGAAAGAACAAAAGGTTTTATTAATATTATTCGGATCAGGCCAACATCACCCGATGTTAGTTGCCTACGTACTCATCAGACAACATCTCCAATGTTTCCAACAAGATCGGATCCAGACGTAGTTCTGCCTAGAAACTACTCTATCCTAATAAGCATAGCACCACACATGTAATGCTTAAGTATATTTAACCTACATTTTAGTAAGTCATTTAATCGTTCCACTTGTCTATTTAACAAGCAACAACAAACAATGTTATTAATTATCTCACAACTCTTGTTCGACAATTAATACTATCAAATCTATAACTCGGAGATGACTCGCCCCTCGAGAAATCCCCAACCAAGTACTCCAACCTTTGAGTAGACTGCTTAACAGCAGCTTGACCCAAATCCCTAGGGCTCTCAATAGCCTGCCACGAATCTGGGGAAAAGGATCCCAACTATGCTCATGGACACAGATTGGCGAGAAGCACAAGCCTTCCATGATGCTCATACAACTCCGCTTTTCGTACGTACTAAATAGTCCTGGGAAGACCTGCGGGAGACCCACGGTAAAGACCCTATGATCAATACCTAAACCGTCGTGGCGATGAAGAAGCATATCGCAATCTCTAACATTATCCATATAAGCCTCAGGTCCTTATGACCATTGACTCAGCCAAACATCTGAACTTAGACTAGATTATTTCCATCTAGTCAAAGTATTCACTCAACCATTTGGGTCATTTTCACCTTGTGAATCGACCCAATAAATAACTCATACACTGAGCTATGACTCAAATAACATCCCGTAACCATCCTCGGTTCATTAACTAAGGTAAAATTCTATGTCAAGGCCCCGTTCAATCCATGAACCGGTCCCAAACCCTATTGAGGGTATTTTAGTCTTTATCTTAATTAGATGTTCTCCCTCCAAACCAATGACAATCCAAAATCTCTTGATTAGTCTTTATTAACCTTACATTACTGATGTAACTTAACATAACAATAATAAATATAAGCATCAGAATAAACAACATATATAATATACAGTCACACAAGTGCATAAATAATAAATGGAGACCCGTTGCATTCCTTTGCAGGGCCAGGGCTCAGGGAATTCAAGCCCGAAAGTGTAATCAACTCCAACACATCGCACGAGTTACCTTTTTAATACTCTAGTCGATCAACGTACTCGGTTGCAGACACGAGTAATCCACTGCCCTAAACCTTAAGAATTAGGGTTATTCCTCTTTCTTCCCGTGACACTATG
The DNA here is from genome assembly GCA_035235625.1 of Saururus chinensis. Classification (NCBI taxonomy): domain Eukaryota; kingdom Viridiplantae; phylum Streptophyta; class Magnoliopsida; order Piperales; family Saururaceae; genus Saururus; species Saururus chinensis. The sequence goes on from CP141143.1 coordinate 14,393,058, forward strand.
ACCTGACAAGGTCTTCATGTCTCTTGTTGGTCACACCCCTTTCATGTGAAGTCATTTAACATCATTCTAGGGCACCCTAACACTCGGTTGCTAGGTTATACGTTTTAGCGGAAAATAGAACATACTGCCCCCTAAGGGCATTATGGTAATTTCACCACCCCTCCCTTGGTTCATTGTAGTCATTTTACTGCCCCTCTATTAATTTAAGTCATTGACCTCTCACAAAGGTTCACTCTCAGACTGACTTACGCTTCCATTCACATGAATATGGGCGAGTCCACTCTAAGGGGTATTTCTATCATTTGGTTTAAGGCTTTAATGACATCCAATAGGTCTAAAATTCAACTCAAGGGTACTAATGGCCTTCATGGACTCTGTGTAATTTTCCTGTCGTATGACAGGGTCGTGAACCCCTTGAACTGACCCAGATTTTGACTCAGTAAGGGCAAAAGGGTCAATTAACCACTCACTGAGATTTTTCTTCACTTAGATATTTATCATATAAATAGGGTACCCATTAAAATATCATTGAGAATTTTCCCAATTTTTAAATCAACTCCTAGGCCCCTGAACCAGGGCCCCGAAGTCGGGTAAATGGTTCTCACACAATGATTTAACTACCAAGGGTAAAAAGGTCATTTCACAATATCTGAGATTTTTCCCAAAGCTAAAACTTGGTCAGAATAATCCTAAACTCTCCAGGTCCAATAGTAATTTTATAGGATTTTTTTGACACAATTAACCCCCTGAACCGGCCCCAGTTCAGGGAATATGAATTATTTTTTTTATATATATAGAACCGGATCGGGTCGGGTTACTCGACCTGGTCCAGGGAGCAGATGACCCGCGAGGGTTGTCTTCCCCACGACCGGCCTTTGGCGATGCCGCCTCCCCACCACGGTGGTGGGATGGCGGCTCACCGATTTTCCGACCGCCGGCGCACGGCAAAACCGCCTCTTTCCTTCTTTTTTTTTTTAAAAAAAAAACTACTGTGAGGCGGCGGCGGCGGCTTCGCCACAGCGGCCCAGGCCGCTGCAGCCCAGGCTAGTGCAGCCTGGCTTGCGTGGCTGGCCTGCGCAGTCCTGCCTGTTTTTTTTTTCCCTTACAGTGACCCGCACGGCGGCAGTGGAACCTACTGCCGGCGGGTCATCCCTGTCTCTCTCTCCCAACGGAAGGAGGGGGGGGGGGGGGGGGGGGTTCAGGCAGGAGGAAAACCGGCCGGTGTTGATCGGCGGCCTGCTGGTCTACACTATTCTACAATAATTTCTAAACGAAATTGCAGAAATAAGCAGAATTGCAGAAATTAAATTGAAATTTAATTAATAAATCATTCATTAATCTATACTGCGTAGTAACGGCAACAATCCTACCTTAATTGCCGATTTGTAGTTGACCCACCGCCGTCGGAGCCTCGCCAGAGCTTCGCCGTTCACCCCATCTTCTCCTTGAATCGGGCAAAAGACCCCCCAAAAAAGCCCTAATTAATTCTATTTATAGCCATGTGATTAGGGCTCCTAATCCCATGAGAAATTAGGCCTCAAAAATCCAATTTCATAATCCTAAATAATCGGGCCCGCATCGCAACTTAAACGGACAGTTCGTGCATTCAATTTGGGTAAACAAGTCCTGCATGTTATAGTCAACTTCGAACGATCATATCTCCCTTATCCGGACTCCGTTTCGTGCATTCTTGGTGGCGTTTCGAAGCTCTCTTCGTCTATTTTCCATCCATATATTATTCAGCTACCACTTCCAACTAATGATCAGGTTATTCTCACGGGAAGATCAAGGGGTCGTACACCCTAATTTCTCCGTGTACGACTTCGGGAATTTAGAAAATTCCCGGACGTTACATCTTTAGTTTAGGAGAATAAGTAAAAATGCACTAAATATTTTAGTTTTCTATAAAACTAAAAAAGATTGGGTTAACCCACCTGGGTGCATAGGTCCAACATTTAACTCCCCACAAAAGTGGGGTGGCCAAAGGGCCTAACTTGAAATGTCACACTTGTGTCTTATATACTAACACTATCACATTTTTTAAACAATGTAAGATTATTTACTCTTTCAACCACTTCACATGTGTGATTCTCTATTCACTATAAAGTGGGTTTGAGCTCTCTACCCATATGGGTTTTGACCCTCATAAATAATATAGGTTTAACTTATATAAATCATACATACTTCTAAGGTTTAACCAATATAAATTATATGGGCTTAACCTATATAATCTAAACCCACTTCTATCATATCCTCCTAGCCCTTGCCACCCATTGCGGATCCCCTCCCCTGTTCATCGCGCAACTGCTCCACTGTAAACTTCCTAATAGATGGCGGCTCTCACACCTCGGATCCGCAACCGACAACCACTCGTCTTCCTCTCCAAGCCCACCGGCTTCCATGTGATGACAATGTTGATTGTCCGATCTCCACCATTCTTTCTCCCTCTCGGTGCTCGCCATCATAGTCTTTGCTACTAAGGATGTTTGAGTTTCTGAAAGGCGTGGTTGCCGGATCTCGCACCAGCTTGAAGGACTTGCCTTACAACATCGGGGAGCTGTACTCCTATGCTTGGGGTTCTTTGGATTCACCATCTCAGCACCTCCAAGGTACCCCCCATCCCATGTGTAATATAAATACTTATAAGAGTTTAAATTCCTTAGACCTGCCTCTATTCTTATTTTTTTGGTTATTGATTGTTTCGTTCAACCTTCATGTCTGTAAGTCTGGTTTAGATTATGTGCTAATGGTGATGTATATGGAACTGTGTTCAACTTTGAGCGATTATAAGTGCACTGGTAAAGTCTGGGCGGGGGAAGCGGTTTTTTTTTTCCAGTGATTTTGTGATAGTTACGAACACAATTCAGTATTTCCTTCTCCAATTAAAAATTTAATGGACAATTGAAAATGTTCAAACTCGTGCTGTTTATCCATCTCAGCATACTATTTCCTTCATAGACATTATTCTCAAATGGCGCTTTAATAGCCAGTCCAAATAAATTAACGATATATTACCAAAATCCTAAAGCAATTCTCCAACCATTAAATAATAAACTCCAGTGGAGGGTGTTATAAATATATTTTCGTACCTTTGTCTTGTTTGTGATGAGAGATCTTACTGGAATAATTATGACCAAATCAAGTAATCCACTCTGTCCTTAAGACAGAATTCGCCCTCCCTTATAAGTGCTTAGGATCTCACAGACATCTGTCTCCCAGGATAAGACGGTCAACCATACACGATTGGAGCACTTCCAAGACGGTATATGCAGCGAACCACAGTGAGCGTACTAACACAAACACAGAGAATAAAAATGACGGTAAATCCCAAATCGGATTCGTGCAGAAATTTGTTTCAATGATTTTATAGGAAAACCCGTTGAAAAAGACAATTATTCCCGTCCAAACGGATGCGTCCATCCGTGAAGGACACAATCGTAAGTAAAAACAAACTGGACCCAAACCAATTAAATAGACCAAATGAATTTGTCCCAAAATATATTATCATGTTGACCCAACCCAACCCAACCCAACCCGGCCGGCCGCGCGTGTGAACCGAACCGAACCGAACTAAACCGAACCGAGCCGAGCCGGCCGGACAGACGGCGGCGCGCGCGTGTGGGTTAGCCCACCTAGGTGCATTGGTCCAACATCTCTCTCCCCCACAAAAGTGGGTTGGCCCAAGGGCCTAATATGTAAGGCCAAACTAATGCCTTATATACCAACATCATCAAGTTCACCTAAGCGATGTGGGACTATTCACTCCTTCAACCAATTCCCATGTGTTATTCTCATTCAATATGAAGTGGGCTTGGGCTCTCTCTACCAAATAGGCTTGACCCTCTTGAATAATATGGGTTTGACCCACATAACCAATATCATGCCCATCTATATATAATATGGGCTTAACCCATTTAATAATGCCCACTTCTAACAATCCCCCACATGAATGAGAATTAGCTAAATAACTATGCAAAATAATGCAGGCAAATTGTGAAAGCAATATTAAAAAGATCATGCATAGGGGTGAGGTAGCTTTTGGCTTTGAACCTGCCCTTATGAAAATTATCGGGTTTACTGGCTAATCAGTGAACGTGATATCTTGAACTGTTCAGCCGTTTGTGTAAACCGAGATAATAGAATTCACACAATCACTTCTCAGACACACTGTAGTTCTCATGATTGTGTTCATTTCAACTCTGAACAAACCTGGTTTCATGAGTGCTCTAAAAGATTTAGCCTTAAAATCTTCATAGAAGCGGCCCTTTCACACTCATATAGGTGATTCTTATTAGGAGTATCCTGCAATACCCCACTTAAACGAATTCAAGCTATAAGAACCATTAAAAGCAAAACTTATCCTGATTAACTCTGCAGACATCATTATCTCATCATAAGAATGGGGACGAGATTTTATCTAAATAGTGATTCCCCTTAAATCCCCCACAATTCGGTTGTCCTTTTAAACCTAGATCTTGGGATCTCCAGTCAACAAGGTTGGGTTGCCATTATGGTGATTCTTAATGTATAGGCTTCAAGCTCATTCCCCTAAATGAACTGCTCACTTGTTCTTTAGTCAAACCCTTAGTAAGCGGATCCATAATATTTCTTTTGACCTAACATACTCAATGAAAATTATTCCATTAGAGAGCAATTGCTTTACAGTATTGTGCCTCCGACATATATGTCGAGACTTACCATTATAAAAGTTACTTTGTGCCCTTCCTATAGCCGATTGGCTATCACAATGTATGCAAATTGGTGGCACAGGTTTCCCCCACATTGGAATATCCTCTAAAAAATTACGAAGCCACTTAGCCTCTTTGCCTACTCTATCAAGTGCAATGAATTCAGATTTTATGGTAGATCTTGCTATGCACGTCTGTTTCGAGGATTTCTAAGACACTGCTGCACCTCCAAGAGTAAAGACATATCCACTTGTGGATTTCGAGTCTTTTGTATCAGATATCCAGTTTGCATCACAGTAACCCTCTAGTACTGCTGGATACTTTATATAATGCAGCCCATAGTTCAAGGTATATCTCATATATCTAAGAACCCTGACTACAGCCTTTCAGTAGTCTGCCCCTGGGTTGCTATTAAATCTACTCAGTTTACTCACTGAGTACGCTATGTCGGGTCTCGTACAATTCATAATGTAATTGAGACTTCCAATAATTTGAGAATATTGAAGTTGTGATATGTTCTTACCTGTGTTTTTGCTTAAGTGCAATGTAATGAGACTGTGATAATACATATCCATCAAATGTTCTAGTGATTTTCATCTCTAGTATGACATCTGCAACACCCATATCCTTCATGTCAAACTGTTTGTTCAACATCTTCTTTGTAGCTTTAATGATATTATCATTGCTACCAATAATGAGCATATCATCTACATAAAGACATATAATAACATAGCCTTCAGGTCTATCTTTCACATAAACACATTTGTCACATTAATTAATTTTGAATCCATTTGACATCATCATTTTGTCAAATTTTTCATGTCATTACTTAGGTGCTTGTTTAAGTCCATAAAGAGATTTAACAAGTCTGCACACTTTATTTTCTTGACTCGGTACAACAAACCCTTCAGGTTGTTGCATATAAATTTCTTTATTCAAGTCACCATTCAAGAATGCGATTTTGACATCCATTTGATGTATTTAAAGATTATTCAAAGCAGTATTAGCGATTAACATCCTAATAAAAGTTATCCTTGTGACTGGTGAATATGTATCAAAATAATCTTGACCTTCCTTTTATTTGTATCCTTTGATAACAAGTCTAGTTTTATATTTGTCAATTGATCCATCAATCTTCATCTTCCTCTTAAATATCCACTTGTATCCTAGAGGTTTACTCCCTAGCGGTAGATTCACCAATTCCCAAGTATGATTTTGCATAATGGATTCAATTTGACTGTTTACTGCCTCCTTCTAATATTGTGCTTCAGGAGACGACTTGGCTTCCTTAAAGCTTTGAGGCTCATTTTCCAACAAATAAGTTAGAAAGTCTGGACCAAAGGATTTTGATGTTCTAGCACGTTTGCTACGTCTAGGTTCATCATTCTCTCCCTCTTGGTCTTCACTATTGTCCTTTTCAACATCCAAAGTTCTTTTAAGAGAACTTTCCTTTTGTGTAGAATTCAATGGGAAAATATTTTCATAAAACGAAGCATTCCTGGATTCAATCACAGTATTAACATTTATATCAGGAATATCCGATTTATGAACAAGAAAATGATATGCACTGCTATTATTAGCATAACCAATGAATACACAATCAATGGTCTTTGGTCCAATTTTAATCCTCTTAGGATTAGGGACTACCACTTTTGCCCAACACCCCCACACTTTTAAGAATTTGTAGGAAGGCTTTCGACCTTTCCATAATTCATATGGTGTCTGCAAGGTTTTCTTATGAGGTATTTTGTTGAGAATATAATTTGCTAAAAGCAGAGTTTCTCTCCACATGTTCTCCCCATATTTTCGTACCTTTGCCTTATTTGTGATGAGAGATCTTACTAGAATAATTATGACCAAATCAAGTAATCCACTCTGTCCTTAAGACAGAAATCGCCCTTTCTTATAAGTGTTTAGGATCTTACATGCGTCTGTCTCCCAGGATAAGACGGTCAACCATACACCGTAGGAGCACTTCCAAGACGGTATATACAGCGAACCACAGTGAGCGTGCTAACACAGATACAGAGAATAAAAATAACGGTAAATCCCAAATCGGATTCGTACAGAAATTTGTTTCAATGATTTTATAGGAAAGCCCGTTGAAGAAGACAATCATTCCCATTTGGATGTGTCCATCCGTGGGATGTGTCCATCCGTGAAGGACATAATCGTAAGTAAAAACAAACCGGACCCAAACCAATTAAATAGACCAAATAAATTTGTCCCAAAATATATTATCCTGTTGACCCAACCCAACCCGACTTAGCCGGCCACACATGCAAACCTAACCGAACCGAGCCGAGCCGGCGGAACGGCGCGCGCGCATATGTGGGTTAGCCCATCTAGGTGCATTGGTCCAACATCTCTCTCCCCCACAAAAGTGGGTTGGCCCAAGGGCCTAACATGTAAGGCCAAACTAATGCCTTATATACCAACACTATCAACTTTACCTATGCGATGTGGGATTATTCACTCCTTCAACCAATTCCCATGTGTTATTCTCATTCAATATGAAGTAGGTTTGGGCTCTCTCTACCAAATGGGCTTGACCCACTTGAATAATATGGGTTTGACCCACATAACCAATATCATGCCCATCTATATATAATATGGGCTTAACCCATTTAATAATGCCCACTTCTAACAGAGGGTGGGCAGGATAGGCGGGAATTTTTTTTTGCGGGGGATTCTGGCCAAGTCGTGGTTAAAGTGCTTCTCTAGTTTACTGCGACGAATTCGCAGCGTTTGATGTTATCGGAAGGGGGGGCTTATACACTACATAAGCCTAGGCTCATTGAAACTTTACCCATATATTATCCATGGCCTGTAAAGTCTTATCCTACCATGCCGGACCGTTTCACATTACTGAATTGCATCAGGTATGATGCTAGTATGACGTAGCAAATGAAGGGGACCCCTCGGCAGAACCACCGCAAATAAGACAGTCAATACTCAGCGGCCAAAAAAGAATGCCAATTGCCAAATAATCAAAGGTAATGAATGCCCCACAAATAATATACATGGTTTATTCGTATTCATATTATCAACTTAACTTGGATCAGTGTCTCTCGTTTTCGAGTGCTGAATGATGAGCAAACCCATCACCAAACAAATGCCTTTAGCTGACGGCAGGAATTGTCCGTCTTCCTACCAAGTCTTTAGAAGATACTTCCACTTTTCTGATAGCCAAATTAGGACTGCCCTCATCCCAAGTTTGAAGAACTTCGATTCTGTTCACTGGATTTCCAGGAGGACCACGTGCAATAAAGCCCAAGAGGCAAGACTTCTACCCCACGAATTCATCAAACCACCTGACTTGGTGGAGGGGAAGCAGAATCTTATAAATATTTCAGGGAAGGTGATGGAAAGAAACAGGAAGAAGGACAGAAAGAAGTTGGGATGATGGGGAAGGAAGAGGATCATGGGCGTCTTTCCCTCTTTGAGACCAACCTAGCGAGGGGCAGAATTGCTCACAAGCTGTTTGCAGCTTCCGTGTTCACGGGAGTGATTCTGGTACTGGTTTACCGATGGACACACGTTCCACAAGGAGGAGGTAGCAAGCTGAGATGGGCTTGGTACGGCATGTTTGGAGCAGAATTGTGGTTTGGCTTCAATTGGGTCCTCACTCAGGCTCTTCGCTGGAGACCTGTCTTCCGCACCACCTTCAAAGATAGACTCTCACAGAGGTAACGCAAACCTCTAGCTCTCCTCGTATCCATTATTCTGTATTGGTCTGGTTATTAGCTATTACCCACCAAATAAAATGTTAATGATATACACACTAACTACGAGTCTAAGGCATTAATTACACATAATTGGACATCATATGGATGGAATTGGATTTCTCTCTAGATATTATATTACTTATATTTTCATTGATTTCTGCTGTTTGAGGATACATAGATTCGAGAAGGAACTACCAGGTGTAGACATATTCGTTTGCACTGCGGACCCAAAGATCGAACCACCTTCACTGGTCATCAACACAGTGCTCTCTGTCATGGCCTACGATTACCCTCCAGAAAAGCTGAGCGTCTATCTGTCCGACGATGGTGGGTCGGATCTGACCTTCTACGCACTGTTGCAGGCGTCCCACTTCGCCAAGCGCTGGCTTCCCTTCTGCAGGAGGTTCAAGATCAGGCCAAGATCTCCTTCAGCCTACTTCTCTGAAAACGCCTCTCAGCCACATACTGACGACCAATACGCCAAAGATTGGTTGACTATGAAGGTTATCTACTATATAATTAAGCATTTTAACCTTCAAATTTGACCAAAATAAGTACCTAGAACACAATTTTCTTTTCCTGAGTTCTCACGTGCGACCGCATGAATATACGCCGTTAAATTTAAATCCAATGCCGCACATAACTCGTACAAATTAGTTTATTCCCGCTCACGCTGATAATTTTTTTTCTATAAAAATATTGTAATACACATTCACTATCCCAACTAACTAGGACGTGGGGTCGGTCACATAGGCTGCGTGAGGTGGCACAGAGGACCATATTGGTCCGAGTGCCAAGGTTTTATGCTACTTGCCCTTGAACAAGGATGATACTGCCCAATAATGTCTTAACAGCTCGTTAAACTTGCTTGATCAATGCCTTTTACTTTTGCATATTTTTGTAGAAACTACATGAAGACATGGAGAGCCGCATTGAAACAGTAACAAAGCTGGGTAGAGTCCCTGAAGATATCCGAGCAACGCATGAACGATTTGCAGAGTGGACCTCAGAAACGATGCCACAAAACCATCATACAATTCTTGACGTAAAAATGATATTTGTCTACGTTTTCATACTAGAAAGGCAGATGTGGAGCTTGTTCGTATTAATTGTATCCGTTTGAAATGTGATTAGATTTTGGTCGATGGGAGAGACACAAAGAATGTGGACGAAGAAGGACATGCCATGCCAACTTTGGTGTACTTGGCCCGTGAGAAGAGGCCCCAACACTTCCATAACTTCAAAGCAGGATCCATGAATGCCCTGGTAAAGTCCAATTGAGCTCCTAGTTGACGAGTTCTTTTCCCTTCAATATCTGCATTCAATTGGAGATTTGATCAACTACTTCTCCATTACTGTTGTTTTGTTTTGCAGATAAGGGTGTCATCTGAGATAAGCAACGGCCAGATCATTCTGAATGTGGATTGCGACATGTACTCCAACAATCCGGAGACAGTGAGAGATGCTTTGTGCTTTTTCATGGATGAGGAGAAAGGTCATGAGATAGCTTACGTCCAGCTTCCTCAATGCTTCAATAATATCACCAAGAATGATCTGTACAATGGCGAATTACCAGTCCTTTGGGTGGTTAGTTGTATTTAGCTCTATGCACTTTCAAACTGAAACTATAACTTACAGTATGCCTCCATTTTACAAAATGATCTAACGAGAAACTGGTTGGTATGGAAGGCGGAATTCCGAGGTCTTGATGGCTTTGGAGGACCATTTTATGCTGGTACCGGATGCTTTCACAGGAGGGAGAGCCTTTGTGGCAGAAGATATACCAAAGATTACAAAGCACAATGGACTAATAGCTTCAGAAGGACAGAAGGGGAGGACAAAAGGGAGTTAGAAGCGAGAGTTAAAAGACTAGCGGACTGTGATTATGAAGAAAATACGCAATGGGGAAAAGAGGTATCTCTCTCTCTCTCTCTCCGCCATTTGCACATTTCAGTTATTTGTTTAAGATATAAAGAAACAACACATTTCCTCTTTTGCAGATGGGTCTCAAGTATGGGTGTGTAGTGGAAGATGTGATAACAGGCTTATCGATAAAATGTAGGGGGTGGAAATCCGTTTACTACATTCCATCTAGCAAGGGCTTCCAGGGTGTGGCTCCTATAACCCTGGAGCAATCACTTGTTCAGCACAAGAGATGGGCAGAAGGCGACCTTCAGTTCTTCCTCTCTGAGCACTTCCCTTTCACATTTGGTTATGGAAAGATAAGCATGGGTCTTCAGCTTGGATACTGTCACTACAACGTATGGGCTATTAATGCCATGCCCACACTGTATTATGTTGTCATCCCTTCTCTCTATCTCTTGAGAGGGGTGTCTTTGTTCCCCGAGGTCTCTCTCTCTCTAGATCTCTTTCTCTCTCTCTCTCTCAACACACACATTTGAAACGATAACCTTGCAATCTCATGTAGGTATCAAGCCTGTGGTTCATACCCTTTGCATATGTCATTCTCGCCAACTACACCTACAGTCTATGTGAAATGCTTTGGTGTGGGAAGGGCCTCAGGACATGGTGGAATTACCAACGAATGACATTGTTCAAGAGGACCAGCTCCTACCTCTTCAGCGTCATCGATACTGTCTTGAGGCTGCTAGGGATCTCCAAGTCAGTGTTTGTGGTCACCTCCAAAGTGGCAGGTGAAGAAGTGTTAAAGCGGTACCAACAGGAGATTATGGAGTTTGGATCATCTTCTCCGATGTTCGCCGTGATTGCCACAATTGCATGGCTAAATCTTCTCTCCTTAGGAGGCGCAGTCACTAGAGTAGTGATACATGGGACGAAAACGGTCTTTACCTTGCAGTTTCTTCTTTGTTGCTGTTTGGTCCTCATCAACATGCCCGTATACGAGGCTATCTTTATTCGAAGGGACAAGGGCAGGCTGCCGACCTTTATCACTGTCACATCGCTTGCCTTGGCTGTACTGGCTTGTTCTATGTTCATGTTGTGACAGGGCTATCCATGCTGCCTAAAAAGGAAAAACAAGGTCAATTATGATAATTAGATTATTTATGCAAAAGCTTTGCTACGATGACTTGGAAACTTGTTGCTAATTGTAGCCTGCTCTAAGAAAAAAATTCTACTAATAAATCAATAATTTAATATAATTCTCATGGAGAAATACAAATCCACGATTTGAAATTCAATTCCTTCTTTAACAATGAACTGCAGTTTCAAAGATGAGTAATTATTATTCCTTATGTGTAATACCCTATTTTTTTGATTATATCTAATTAAGGGTGTTAGAGGTAATTAGTTAATTTTTTGATAAATTTTAAAAGGTTTCAAAGGTTGAAACCTCTGTACATATGTAGAGCTCAAAGAATCGAGCGTAACGAATCAAAAAATGGGCGAAATGGAGGCTAGGACTGAAATTTATGACTTCGAGAAGTGTAGAATATAGGCAGGATCCACTTAGAAAAGAGCACGATATACTTCTTTAGTAGGTTAGAATCAAAAGGCTCATCGATGCGAGTCCAACGGTACAAAGAATGCGCGAATCTGAATCCAGGGTAGGAAGTTACATGCGTTTAAAATTTTGAATATAAAAATAAAAAAGAAAAAGAAAAAAGGTGCACGGTGCGCGACTGGTGCACGGTGCGCGACTGGCGCACGTCGCAGTGCTAGCCGGCGCGGCGTGATGCACACCCGTGGAACCTCGGGCACCATGGCTCGGTTCTGTGGGCGCCGCCGCCCAAAACCAGCGGCGCTGCCGTTTCTGGCGGCACGGGGTTATAAATACCCCATTTGTGCTAGTTTTTCAGTGAGACCTTCTTCTTCTCAGTTTCTGAGCGTTCTAAGTCTGATTAAGGTTGTTCAAGAGACGTTCTTAAATAAATCAAGCATGCTCTATGCAACGGAATGGTCCTTTCTTCGAGTTGGAGACCATATAAAGAGAAAACGTCCCAAGACAAAGAGATATTCTGCCCATCATCCTCAATCATGGAGAACTTCTTCTTCTCCGTTTTTGACAGTCTTAACTCTGATTTAGTCCGTTCAAGAGGCGTTCCTGACTAAATCAAGTGTGTTCTACATAATAGAGGGGTTCATTCTCTGAGTTAGCTACCGTACGAGGAGAAAACTCCCCGATATAAGGAGAGGCCCTAGCCGTCATCCTCAAGCACCAGAGAAAGAAAAATGGGTCACGAATAAGACGAGATTCTGTCTGCAGTTGCCGGGTCACAACGAGAGAAGTGATCCGGAGTCAGGGAGGCTCTGTCCTCCACCAAAGAGCCACCCAGTAAGAGAGACATCCTTAAGCTATAGGAGGCTTTGTCCGTTATCGCTAAATCAAAAGGGGAGGACACCTAGAATAAACGATCAACTCTGAATACCTCTATCTTGTGAGACATCAAGGGAGTAAGCGTTTCTAACATCCCGTTTAAATTATAGAATGCATGTGCTAAATTAGGTTGTGTGCTATGTCATGATACTTTGTGTTCTGATTTGCTATATTTTGATATAACATGTTTAAGTTTCGTCTTGCTCTAGGGTAGAGCGAGATGTGTGGTGTGTGTGTTCGGTCTCGGCTCAGTGATAGAGCGAGATATGTGTTGTGCTTAGTCTCAACTCAGTGATAGAGTGAGACACATGTTATGTTCGGTCTCAGCTTAGTGATAGAGCGAGACATGTGAATGTGATTGATCCCGCTCTATGGTAGAGCGAGATATGCGATTTCATTGATTTATTAACTTCCGCTTAACTCCGATAGATTACAAATTTTAGTATGATTTTGATTGAATATAAGTATAAATGTATTTTAACGTATATGATTTTGTGATGCTTGATGTATGTAATAGCCGTTAGGCAGAACTATGTTCGGATTTGATCGTATTGGAATAGTATTGTAAATGTTACCCAATATGTACGTAGACAACTAATGGCAAAGCAACATTGACCAAATCCAAATTATTATAATAATAAGTTTTATTCTAACCTACACGTGACGAACTTTGAATCTTCATCGTGTGTAAGTGAACGTTATAACTTGAGTCTACGTACAAAGAAGCTTTGAAGCTCCGTAGTACGTAAATGCACACAGACGATGATTTATCGTTTAAGGAATAAACATTTTAATTAGAAATTTTCCGGGCCCCGGCTCAGGTCTGGGCGTTACATTATGTCTCACATTAATTAGTTTCATTTGGTTTTTCAACAATAAACTATATACAAAATTCAGCTATTAATGTGGGATGGGGAATATTTATTAACTAAGGGGGAAAAAATTAGTAAGAGAGAGGGGAAATTTTGCCCAAATAAGACACTATGTGTGAAATAATCTCAAAGTAGGCCATAGGTGCCATTGGAAAAATTCATTTTGGTATAAAACTCATTCACTTCATATCACACATGTGAGAGTGGAGGCAGTCTTCCAATTTCACCCCACGTAGTGGATTTGGTGCCAAAGAAGCTGTTGTGTCCCATTGCAAGATGAAGACGACCATTACAATCTTAAAAAGTTCCTTCGCACAGAGAAGAAGGGGGGGTGGGATCCGGTCCCATGTATTTTTGATAAGGTTCGGGTTTGCCGGGCCCAATCTTCTCTCTCCCTCTCTCTATTTTTTTTTATTTCTCCTCTCTCTCTCTCATTTTCTCCTTTTTTATCTTTCATTTTGGTTTCTTTTTCGTGTCAAAAAATAGTGTCACACATTGAGGCCCATGACCGGCAACTAAGTCACCCACCCGACCCTACAAGTATGAATATTGGGGTAAAATAATAAAAATTAATACACTGAAATGTCAAATTTGCCTGTCAACAATGAGAAAGAATAATAAAAATGTCACAAAAAATTACGGAAAAATGAGGAACGTTATAAGCAAAGCCGAGCAATTATATATAGAGGCTTTAATTCGAACACAATAGACTAACTTTTTGCATTTATGGCCTTTTTTTTCACAGCAATTCTACCTTTCACTATGTAGCAATTCCAAATATATTTGACTTGGGAAGCAGCCCTCGTTGGGAGTTATGCAAGTTTGCATGGTTTATTTCATACACCATGCTCTCTCCCTTTCTCTCTCTCTGAACTTGATGCTTTTAGTTTGATAAAACTAATCCCACCCCCTTTGTTTGCCTGTAGACAAACTTCTTTACTCAACCACAACGCACAAATTGGGGTCCCAACTTATTTCTGTCAACTAGTTAATGGCAGTGGAGTGTCTGGAACCGCAACTCTGCCATGAAATTGAAACTTTCCCATTGCCTAGTCTTTGGTGCTATGGGTAATTTATTCTTCAAGGTCTAAGGGGTTGCATTCCTTAGGCGACACATTCTTGGAGGTTTACCTGTGATACCTCGAAATTTGTGGCACTTGTAACGAGGCATTTTCTTGGGATATATTCTTAAAGGTGATTAATTATTTAGGTTTGATATTGCTGTTGTTTTTGGAGTACGAATTTGTGTGAGAGATAACATGAGAAAGAGTGAACAACTTATTACAATAAAATGAACAATATTGTGTGAGAGACAATCTTTAATCTTTATTTATCAATAAAGCAATTTTCTTGTGTGTGTGTGTATATATATATATATATATATATATATATGCAACTTGATAAAATAATTTATCATATTAATTTTTAAAATACTGATCATACCAATATTTGTTAAGAGTGAGACCAAAGAAAATAAAAAAAACATCATAAAAAAATAGGGAGCCATAAATTTTATGCCCATTTGGACATATGGGCCCCTTTCATCATGACGCTTCAATCTTACAATTAAATTAACGGTTGAGATTTTATTTTTTAATTTAGGTTTTTAGAGTTGTACAATAGGTCGAAACTAAATAGAATTTAAATATCTTATTTGAAGATGTGGGTCTATAAAATTTGAGTTTATTTTAATATGTAAGATTATTTATTTAAACCACATTAAATTTAAGTAATTGATTTAGGGTTAAAATTTTGGCTGGCCTTGATAAGTGAATCCCACTTATCAAAATTGGCCCAAAATGTATTGATCATTTTTTTATATGATTTGTTGCATATCTCCCTTTGACTCATACCCCCATTTGATGTGGCCCCAAAAAATAAGCCCTCTAAAAAATTCAACCTGATATAGAGTTTATCAAGTTGACTTGATACTACCCCTTATATATATATATATATATATATATATATATATATATATATATATATTTAAAATTATGAATATTTTTGCTACTAAATTTATTTGTCCCAAATAGTCATATATACACTTTTGAAACAAAATTATTTGTCGCAATTCCTTCATACAATTTATAAGAAACTGTTGCAACAAAAGTTGTTTGTGGGTAATATATCTTGTCATTTTGGAATGATTAATTTTTGTCGCAAATACCACATATGTATAATTTTAAAAAGGATTTTTTCACCAAATCCATTTTGTCACAAATACAAAAAATATATTTTAAAATTTTATTTTCTTAACAATATAATTTATTGCAAAAAAATTTATATTGTTTTTCAATATTTATTTTTGCAACGAAATAATCTGCTTTAGCAACAAATTGTTTTGTTGCAAAATGTATATCATTTTTGACAAATAGATAATATTGTCGCAAAAATAAATTATTTAAAAACTAATTTTCATTTGCGACAAACATCAATTTTTGCATAATTTAAAAATTAATTTCCCCCTCTATAGATTATATTTTTTGCGATGTATTTACATTTTTTGAGACATAATATCCAGAGTTTGCAACAAAAAATATTGTTGCAAAAGGTTTTTATTTGCAACAGCTAAGATATATGGCAAATAACTTTTTGCAACAATTTTTAGGATAAATTATTTTTTTGTTATAAAAAATCTTTTACAATAAATATAAATGTTTTTGCTACAAATATGTGCATTGCAAAAGGACATTTTTGTTGTAGTGTTCTCTATGACTCTCTTGATCTCTCAATTTGCTTGCCCTTGTATCTGCCATAGTAGGAGACTAACTGCATGGGCCGTGCCAAGGGCAAAAATGTCAGTCTAGTGTGGCCGCACTACATGGAATTGTATGCTCCTCGACCTGCCCAGCCACAACAACGATGACTATGCCGATGGTAGGCCCCACAGCCTCCTCGCTTATGACACCAGTAGCAGTATCTTTGTCATCTAGCCCGATCCATGCAGCTTGTCTCCGTCCTTCCCATGCTTAATTTCTTTGTGCTAATGATACATATTGTTAATAGCAGTAAGGTATAGTCCCTATAACGTTTGCATATTAAGTGTGCAACATACAACTACATGTGTGTGTCCAAATTTATATCATGCCTTATTATTACGTGACACTGAAAAGAGTTATTTTTGAAAGTCACTTTATTTGTAATGTGATATTTTTTAAGGTGATTTAGTTTCAAAGTAGTTAACCAAACATGACTTAACCTTGAATGCGATCAACAAATGTCTCCAAGAGGGGTTTGATCAAACATAGGGGTGTAAATGACATCCGTTTGTCTGGTGTCCGTCCGTGTCTACATTTGTCTGCACTAAAATGAACAATATTATTTTTTGTCCGTCCGTAATATGGACAGACATGGACAAAGGTTGGTTGTGTCTGCAACCGTCTGTGTTCGCCAACTATATATTTTATTATTATTATTATTATTATTATTATTATTATTATTATTTTTACTTTATATTAAATTACTTAACCTATGTCACATAGTTAATCTTCATAAAAAAATTATAAAAAATATATATTATACTCTCACATGTCTTCTATAACATTTTTATTTTTTATTTTTTAGATTAGACTATCTTACTATTATTCTAACTTATTTTATAATTAATTTTTTACTAACCACCCTTAATTTAAGAACAAAGTAATATATGTTACACTTTTACCTTTATTCAGTCCGTGTCATTTCGTATTTGTCTGTGTCCATTATGGACAAATGCTAAACAGACAAACACATGGTCTACATAAAAACGGATGGCTGTGGACATGCCTTGTCCGTGTCTACGTCTGTCTATTTACACCCCTAATGAAATGCCAACTCCCAACAACGACTGAAAGGCAATAGCTGCCTATGAAGGACAACCCCATAATACACCGGTTTGACATTACTGAAATATAACTAACGACTCACTGGAACACTACCAAATGAGTCGAAATGCGAAGTTGTGCATAGCTCAGAACAAGCTCGCAACAGGTACTGTAATGATTTTACTCTTAACTTAACCATCGTGGAAGGAATTTTGAAAAAGAGGATGCCTAGCTATCTGGAGCTTTCAGTGGAGCAGCAATACGATATACGACGGCCAGGGGCTCCAGCATAGGTTAGCTAGATTTTTCTTCAAAAAAAATGGTCACTTATTTCATAGAAATCCAGCACCAATAAGTAAACAGTGAAGTCAAAGTCAAAGCTGGACAGACAGCGGCGACTGCGATTGAGACTTGATTAGAGAAAGGCCATCAGTGACATAACATTGAAGAATGAAGAAAAGGGACGTATTTTCTTTGTTTCCCACTTACCATAACCATAAGCTCAGCGTAAGGAACCTTTAGAGGTTGTTAATATATTAGATTTACCGTGCACGTACTAGTATATATTAGTGTCAGTATTACTAATAATAGTGTGTGCACCTTTGATCTTAAATATCACCTATTTGCCTATACAATTTCAAAATCTCTATATGGAATGGCTTATTCTCCTTGGTTATAATAAGTTGTTCCTTCCCTTAGAATCGTACAAGAGAGTTTTCCTACTCGTACAATTGCACAAACATTTCTTACGCTTGGCTCATAAAAAGTAAAAAACATAAAAATCACTTTTAAGAAGAGAGATGCTCCCTGCTCATTATAAACCTAACGTAAGGAACATATGAGTGCCGTTCATTTATGATATCGATGATGCATGTATTAATGTGTTTTAATCTCATAAGTAAATGGTCCTTAAGCGTTTCTAATTTATAGTAAATGAAAGCACGAAAAACTCTTCCTTGTAAGATTGAGGGCGATTGAAGGTCCACTCTCGCAGTACACAACCAAACCTTCCCGGCTCCCGCCACACTTTAACTCTGGCCGGCCAAGCCAATTGGGAGAATAGAGGCTGGCCCCCAAGCAGCAATGTGACACTAATTTCACCCACATACTATTCATGCCTTGCAACCACTGCCAAATCAAACTCATTTAAATCCCGTGGGTTGTGTCGTGGGGTCCACGTGATCTATAGAAATTTTATTGCTAGTATTTTAACTCTGTTTTAAGGCAAAAATAAAAAAAGAGGCCAAGCGTGACTCCGAAATTGCCGTGCGCCAAAAAATTCGAGAGGGGGCGGCCTCGTGCTTACCCGGCGCTGCGACTTGAGCAAAGCCCAGAACAGGAACGAGGCGGCCGCTAAGACCGACATAATACAAGCTACAGCGACGGAGCGATCTCTCTCTCTCTCTTGATCTCTCAATCCGTTTGGTCCTGTGTCTGCCGCTGCCGGAGGTCAACCGCGCGGGCCGCGCCAGGGGAGAAAATGTCGGTCCCGCGCGGGGCCTACGAGACGTGGAACTGCATGCTCCCCGGCCCGCCCAGCCGCAGCAACGGCGGCTGCGCCGACTGTAGCCCCCACGGTCTCCTCGCTTACGGTGCCGGTAGCAGCGTCGCCGTCGTCGACGCCCGATCCATGCAACTCGTCTCCGTCCTTCCCATGCCCGGCCCCTCCCCCACCTCCCTCGCTCCCTTCGTCACCTCAGTCCGCTGGGCCCCCCACCCCCCTCTTCCCAGCGACCTCGCCGACGACTCCGTCTCCCGCCTCCTCCTCGCCGTCGCCGACCGCCAGGGTCGCGTTGCTCTCTGGGACCTCCGCTCCCGCTCCGTCGTCCTCTTCATGGCGTCTGACACCCTCTCCCCCGACAAGTCCAAGCTCGGCGTCCAGGACCTCTGCTGGATCCGCTCTGAAACACTCGTCCTCGCCTCCCTCCACGGCCCTTCCCTCCTCGCCCTCTGGGACCCGGCCACTGGGCGGTGCTTCTGGAAGTATGACGCTGTCTCCGAGTACTTGTCCTGCCTTCGCCGTGATCCCTTTGATTCCCGCCATTTCTGCGCGCTAGGGATCAAGGGGTTCCTCCTCTCCGCCAAAGTCCTCGGGCTCATGGAAGACGACGTCGTCATCAACGAGCATCAGATCCCTGTGGCGGCTGTTAACGATTTGGGCGAGTTGCAGAAATTGGAGAAGGAAGCGGCGTCGAATAATCCCAACTCTCCCGCGCTGGCGGTCTTTCCGCTCTACTTCGCGAGGTTCGGATTCTCGCCGCGGTGGAAGAACATCCTTTTCGTTAGCTTCCCCAAGGAGTTGGTCGTCTTTGATTTGCATTATGGAGCTTCGCTTTCGTCCATGGCATTGCCTCGTGGATGTGCCAAACTCATGGATTTGGTTCCCGATCCAGATCTGGAGTTGGTCTACTGCGCTCATGTTGATGGCAAGCTCAGCGCATGGAAACGCAAAGAGTGAGTTAATTTCTTTTTCAAAACGAAGAAACTAGTTCTGCATTCTTATTTTGTTCGACCAATTACTACGATCATTCTTATTGCATGTGCCATAGCTTGTAAACACATAGAACACTGGAATACACACTGTAGAAGTATTCAGTTTACTGAAATCTGGACGAATTTTTCCAATTGCATCAAATACCTTGTTCGTTGGCATTAGATGTTACCTTAAACCAAGTCAGGGTTGAGCAGCTTAGATGTATCAGAATGGAGTTTTATATCCATCATCTTATTGGAAACTTTATCAACTAGCCGTGATCATAGGGTTGGATTAGGCAACTGCTCTAATGCTCATATCTCTGTGCATGTGTGTGTGGCCTATCACTTCCTACAATGGGCGTGACATGCTCTGTTCTACATCATATGAGACGCACTTTATTTTCCGTGCAATTAAAATGTGCAAGCTGCATGTGGGTAGATGGCCTTTATATGCAATAGTTTCTTAAAATGAGCTGTATATTTCCTACTCGTGTGTAGCTTCTTTATTCAGGCTGCATATTAGTACCTATGTTACTCTTTGCAGCGAACGCTTACAAAAATGTTTTTGTATGTAAAAAGAAGGTTCTGCATCTTGCTGGCTTTTCGTCACTCAATGCCTTACTAAAGCTGCTTTAAGCACCATTTCCCCCCGTTTTCTTGAGTTCAGTGGCTGTACTTATTCCCTTCTTATTATCGCAGAGGAGAACAGGTTCACATGCTTTGTATGATGGAAGAATTGGTGCCATCTATTGGTTGTTCTGTTCCATCTCCTTCTCTTCTTGCTATAGTTCTATGCCCTTTGGAATCTACTCTACAAAATGTCAGCGAGCTCTCTACTGAAACACAATATCCTTTGGCTGCTATGGACCACATACCTCCAGATTCTCCTTCTGAATCGTTTGTGTCTGAAATCTGCTTATTATCCATTTCTGATGATGGGAAAATATGGAATTGGCTTCTGACCGTTGAGGGGACTCAACATGTTCACAAAATGAAGTCAAATTATGAAGACAACGGTGATATCAGAGGAAGTTCTGAGGGATACACCAATCAAAAGGATGCTGATGTCTGTGGGGTTGGCATGGGTGAAGTTAAAGTGTTCAAACCTGTGTTTCTTAACAGTGGTCGCTTATTAAAATCTGTTTTACCAAACTCAGGGTTAACTCTTGAGGTATGTGAATGAACTCCCTATTGTACTTATGTGTTCATGGCAAAGCAGATTTACTTCATTTGGGTAATTATAATATAAATATACCCTGTGCAGATCAACTTGGTTGGCCAGCTTCATCTTCTTTCTTCTACGGTTACCATGCTTTCTGTACCATCTCCTTCCCTAACAGCGACACTTGCTCGTATGTTCTCTACAAATAAATTTTCAGTGTTTATGGTATGAATTTGTTCTGTTTTTGTTCTAAGCTGATGGGAGAAAAAATTTGGTATTTGTAGGCGGGGGTAATAATCCTGCAGTTGCAGTTCCTTTGGTTGCCTTAGGAACCCAAAGTGGGACCATTGATGTTGTTGATATTTCAGCAAATGCTGTTGCGGCAAGTTTTTCTGTTCATAGTAGTGTTGTCAGGGGATTGCGATGGCTTGGGAATTCTCGGCTGGTTTCATTTTCATATACTCAGGTATGCAGAATTTTCTCTTTAAGGATCTGTGCAATTATATGAAAATAGATAAAATAGTATGAGGGGGTGGCCTATCTTGCTCTTGACTGGGCCTACTTCTCGAGATTTGGAATTTCGATTCGGATTCTTTTCTTTAAGGGTAGATGCAGATTAATGTTCACTGACATCCTACTAACGAGTGTTTTTGCTAAGATTTGTTTTTTTGCTATCGTGACACTTTTTTTTGGTAATTACTATCTTTATACTCAAGCAAATTGGTGGTCAGTGGAGAAATTCCTGCTAGTTCGGTAGAAGATCCTGTAGTTCTTAGGACTACTTTAGACAAATGGTACAGCATTCTATAAGTTATGTAAATTGACGCATTGCTGTCAACCTGTTGCCCTGTAGGGAGGGGCAGATTGGAGAAGAAGGGGGATTAGGCAAGGGAGAATTCATTTACCAACTAGGATTGGGGCTAAGACCTTACATTAATAGAGATACTCATGGGCTTACTAACAAGAGCCTAAATGCCCACTAAACATCATTCATTGGAAATGATATCTAACCTTACATAAAGCAGCTGCTAATTAGAGCTACTAAGTAACGAGGTGAGGCCCATAGATAGGAACTGGACCCCCTTAGTATGGTACACAACCAGTCATTATTGTGACAACTGTATTTTCACACTGGAAAAAATCCAAAAACATGTGAGTGCTCTGGTGCCAATGTAGATATAAAGAAAATTATTGTGTTGTGGTCTATCAGATTTGATGGCATTTTGTGCTGTGATAATTCTGATAATATTCTTGAACTTTGTTGAGGCAAAAAAGAAGTAACTTTCAAGTTACAAGATAATTTGGTTTTTGCTCAAGTGATCCACGTTACTTTCACTATAGTGACCGTATCTGTAAATAATATTTGTATATGTTGTGCAACGAGAAAAGACCACATTTTATATTTGTCTATGTTGATTTATATATTTTATTAGATTGAATGAGGTGAAATTGTAGCTGTGTAACACGATATTCTTTTAGAGACCCGTTAGTATGAGCATGGGCTCACGCATGAGCCTGGGCATCTCGCGGGCCATCTGATTTTGATCAGACGGTGCACATTATTCAGGGGGCAGGTGGGTTTGGATTGCCGTATACCCTCTATTAATGCGCGCGTGAATCTGGGCTCATGTTAACTTTTTTCATTCTTTTATATATTTAAGTTGACAGAGTTATTTTCTTTTTGGTTTTTTGGTGGATGACACAATTTTCTTTTCTGCCATTGATTGCTGCCAAGTGTCAACTGGTAGTTTGCTTTTGACTAGCTATAAGAGTCTCTGTTTTTGAACAACATCCCTACCCACTCCCGTCTTCCCGTAACCCACCCACACACAAACAGAGAAAGCCATACCCATACTTTAAAAACCCAAAAGACCTCCTTAAATGAAAAATTCAGATTACTTTAAGTTTTCAGCTTATCACTCATCTGTTTGTTTTCTGTTTTGCACATTTATCTTTGGATTTATTGTTCATCATATGTTGCAGTATTTGCACTTTTTAGCATATTTTGAATTTGGTAATTTTGCGACTGAGTTTCAGGTGAATGATAAAACTGGTGGCTATATTAATAGGCTTGTTGTAACTTGTGTTCGAAGTGGTCTCAACCGTCCATTTCGAGTTCTGCAAAAGCCTGAGCGTGCACCAATAAGAGCTTTAAGGGCTTCCTCATCTGGAAGGTTAGGCTGGAATCATTTTCGCAATATGCATGTTTCTAATTATACATATATTTTTTATAATTGCATATATTGAAAGAGAACATCTATTTTTTGATAGATCAATTTTCAATTTTAAATAATTCTTATGCAATTTTAAAATAGTCGCACATTATTATGAGATATAGATAGTAGCATGTTATGGGAAAACCCTCCTTTTATATTTTAATTGCCTTTATAAGCTTAGTTACTGGAGATTAGAACTATCCTTTATTATCTTCTAATTGCCTTTAGTAGCCTACTTCTTATGGCTTATGAGTTAATGGTACTTTGGGGCTTTGCTCTAATTATGATCCGAAGAGTTATTACTAGAATTCCCTAGTTGGCATTACTCTAGCATAGGAGGCCAGCTCTCCTTGAAACAAGTCAATCTACCACCACTTCTACTGGCTGTTAACACCATTGCTGCTCGTTCACTTGCTTCCATCATACTCTCCATCTCTCCCTCAGTCTCTCTTCCTCTGTTTTGCATGACACGGTACAACTCATACTTAAAATGAAACATTTCCCCCTTGCCCACGGATGTAGTTGTCGTGCATTTTCCATATGCACACAACAATAAGTGTCATAGCCCTTTCTATCTGTCTGGCGTCCAACTTGCTCTTGATTTGTAGTTGCAAGGATGGCATTGGTGACACATTCACAATCAGAAATCGGAGAGAAGTTGAAGAGTGGAGTTGCAAGGTGTGTCAATGTTATGACCTGCATTTAGGGTCAAGTCCACCTATTGGGCCCGCTAGCTTCATAATTGATTTGCTTAGTTTTTATGTCATTTTCTCGTGTTATTTATTATGGAGTTAGTGGGTTTTTTGTTATTAGTAAGGAGCATCTGCAACTTTTATTTGATTATGCTTAATGGTTTAGTAAGCACATTTAGCTCTACTATTTAAGTGTAAGGGCATAGCCCTATTCTCGCTATTTAATTAATGGATAATAAAAGTGAGTAGTTTTAGTTTAGATTAGTTCCTCAATCCCTCCTCATCTTCTATTGTATCTCTACCATGTGTGCTACCAAAGTCTTCTCCTCTTTGACATTTATTTGATTATGGTTAATGGTTTAGTTAGCCCATTTAGCTCTACTATTTTAATGTAAGGGCGTAGCCTTAATCTCCCTAGTTAAGGGTTGATAAAAGTGAGTAGTTTGAGTTTAGATCAGTTCCTCAACCCCTCCTCATCTTCTATTGTATCTCTCTGTTCTTTCTACTTTGGCCTTGCACAACACCATGTGTTCGACCAAAGTCTTATTTCCTTCATCCAACTTTAATTCCCTAAAATAGAAACTCACTTAAATTGGTCCCTGAACCAATCTGTTCACACTAATCAATTATTTTGTTATCAGTTGTCCTTCTCATTATCATTTGTAATACAGTTCACTTTCCCTTAACTAATGATAGCCTCTTAACTTTTTGAAAGAATGTGCCATGGGTGTTGCCGCTGCCAAAACACTAGTATGTTGGATATAACTAGCTGTATTATGATTTTGTAACTTCATCTCATGGTTACAATTGGGTGGGCTAACTTTCAGAATATTTTTATTTACTTTTCCCCTTCAAGTGTGCTTATGTGGGATAAGATTTTACTTTGAAAATTGCATCCCTTGCTGAGTGGGGAGGCGAATTTTGTTTTCTTGCAGGTATCTCCTTATTTTGTTTCGTGACGCCCCCGTTGAAGTGTGGGCTATGACAAAGAGTCCTATCATGGTATGTGGCCATGTTATTTTCTCCTTCATTATCTCTTCGTTCTTCTTTCCTTTTTTGCCATTAGTTGTGAAAAAATGTTTGTGAGGCTGTATCATTCTCATTGGTTATAAACGTTAAAAGCTTATGCCTTTTCACATATCTTCGTGACCAGAAGAAGTAAATACTATTTGTTATATAATCTATTAGGGTTCGCTTGGATTGGTGGAAACTTAGAGGGAAAGAGAAAGTGAATCAAAGTGGAAGAGAAAATTTTCTGTTGTTTGGTTGCACTGGTGCTATAGAAAACTCTAATCCTCCATAATCAGTAGAATAATAGTGGTAAATATATATGACAAAACTACCCCTCCTTTCTTGCTACCATCACTAGCACCGCCACCGCTGCCACTTTTGGCGGTGGTAGAGGGGCAATGGCGACGGTGGTGGCTGCGGCGGGTAGTGGTGGCGGCAACGGCTGGCGGCGGTAATGGTGGTGGCAGGGGCAGGGTAGCAGTAAGGTCAGTGCCAACAAGGTTGAAGGCATGAGTCCTCAGCCCACATATTTTCTTTATAAATCCATGGGTTGTGGGGTGGCAAATTTTGGGGCCAATTTTCCTCCCTTCCCTGGCTTCCACTCTATTTTCTTTTTCCCCCTTCACAAAACAATGGAAACCAAGGATTCTTAAGGGATTCCTTTTCTTTCTTCTTTTTTCCACCAATCCAAACATACCCTATATCCATCTACATTTATCTTTGGGTTGATCTGGACTTCATATGCATTGCTGATGTAAAAGCTTGAGCTGTTAAGGAACAACCCAATAATGCATATCAAGCCTAAACGAGCCCAATATACAAATTTAGATAGAAAAATAGATTATCTGACACTTATTTTTTTTCCATTCCTGTAGTGGGCATATGGTGTACATGACATTTGTGTATCTACGCATGATGTTCATGTGGATAAAAACATAGTTTACCGGATGTTGACCTCATGTTTTGTCCTTTGGCGGGTTTGATGGCCTCATGCAGTTCTTTGAAAAAGATGTTTCTTAACAATGATAGCTTTTAATCATAGACCAATACATTTCTGCTAAAAGAAGAGGGGTCAAAGTAGCTCCCATGGACCCTGTCACTGGTCTAATACATGTGAGGCTGAACCAATGGACTAGGGGAAATAATTCGTTTGTCCATCCCTTCTCACCAATATTTTGTTTATAATAATATAAGGTTTTACATCTTCAACTAGCAACATATCTCTCAAAATTGTGTTTGATAGTTTTCTCGTTTGGATTCATCATTCTTATTACCTTTGTAGCTTAGATCATTAGCTCTTCCATTCACGGTATTGGAGTGGACCCTTCCAACTGCACCTCGACCAGTGCCAAAAGAACCATCTCTGCAATCATCATTTTTCTCCAAGGATAGATCCTCACATGCTTCAACTCCTGAAGGTTCTACCACAGTCATTCAGTCAACTGATTCTAGTAAATTCTCGTTACCATTTTTTTTCCATTACTTCGATCATTGATATCGGAAGCAGTTATTGCATTCTTATTTTGGATAATACTCATACATGAGAATGATTGGCAAACATTTTGCAGAGGGAACAAACTCTGAGGGAGCATTGGATGAATTATCTGAAAGTTTTGCGTTTGCCTTGGTCAATGGTGCACTAGGAGTTTTTGAGGTCCAAGGGAAAAGAATTCGAGATTTCAGGTATCTTTTATTTACCGTAGGTTTATCCAACGGTATTCTGGATTGTAGTATTTCTTTAGTTGTCTAACTGATGGGAACATTTTTCATTGTACTTCATCAGACCAAAATGGCCTTCTTCTTCATTTGTTTCATCTGATGGGCTAGTTACGGCTATGGCTTACCGACTTCCTCATGTAGTATGTATCTTGTATTGTGAATTTGCAATTTTCAGTTTTTTTTTCTTTAAAGAGTATGAAAACAGAAAATTTCCCAAATCAAAGATGTACATAGGCAATAAAACAACGTCATTTTTTATTTAGGTTATGGGTGACAGAACTGGGAATATACGATGGTGGGATGTAACAAGTGGACTCTCTTCGTCGTTTAACACCCACAGGGAAGGAATTCGGAGGATTAAGTTCTCCCCTGTTGTACCTGGAGACCATAGTCGAGGGCGTATAGCAGTTCTATTTTATGACAACACATTCTCAATTTTTGATCTTGTAAGATCTTTTTTCCATTCAAATCTTAATTGATGTGTTTTGGTCTTACTACAGTTAATTTTATTTAAAAAAATGTGCGTTATTGGTTGAAGTTTGTCTAATATGTTTGTGTTAGGTCCATCATATGGTCAACTAAAAGATTTAAACTTTTATCAAATTTTGTTCAAAATCATTTGCCTGTACCCGTTAGGTAACTGTGGCCAAAACACTTGGTGCTAATTGAAATTTGATCACCTCAGTGGATGTAAACATTCTTCTTCACCTGTATAATTTTTTTTTCTATTTTGTGCTTTTTCCATCTGGTAAAACTTCATTAAGAATAGATTATTGCATCTGATTCCTCTTACTTATTGACCTTTCTTAATGATGGCTATGATATTTCTCCCAACACCATAAAGAATAAAATGTTCATATTCTTGCCATCATCATAATCATCATGTGAGAAAATTGAAATGACTTAACTGGTGTTCATACTCTCTGCCTTGGTAAATGTTGTTAAACTATAACTTTTGAACTTTGTTGTTTACATGATTTATATTTGCTTTGTTGTTAAGCTGTTGCAATTTTCAATTGTTTTTGGTAGGATACTCAAGATCCTCTGGCCAATGCACTTCTCCAACCACAGCTTCCAGGGACACTAGTTCTGGAACTTGATTGGTTGCCCCTACGCATGGAAAAAAATGAGCCATTGGTATTATGTATTGCTGGGGCTGATAGTAGCTTTCGCCTTATTGAAGTAAATGTGTATGTAGATTCTATCGTGTGTTCATTTGATCCTTTTCTTTGTTTTATCATATAACTGAATTCTGATGCTTCCATTTGTATGTTTGAGGAGATTTTGTAATTTATGCGGACTCAAAACTTAACAAACCCTTTAAAGTGTGCAACTCCCAGAGTAAGTTGCAAATTGTATAAACTTTCACTTCCTACACGGCCACACCTCATGTCCAATTTCTATTTTCTATATTTTCCTATGAAACTATTTGCTTGTTTTACTACACTGGTTTTGTTTCTTTTTTTGCCGATAAAAACAGCTTGTGTTTGGTATTCCTAAGCTTTTCTTTTTGTTTTTCTCAGTACGTTTAGTTTTTTCTTTAAGTTTTCATTGTATGTTGGTTGACTTTAATGTTTGCCAGTCTCAGTGTATATAAGGTGTTTTATACAAGAAGCACTTACCTTAATTGAAGTGTTGTGGCATATGCCTTATGCTTGAGACACCTGCAATGCACCTTTTAAGGCACTCCAAATTTTTTTCTATCATTCTATTTTTCTCTGCTTTCGCTTATATATTGTTCTATATTAGGCTGGTATACATATGTTTAATATTTTAACTATATCTTTTTTGGTATTTTGTATATTTACAATTGTATTTTTTAGTTGACCACTTCTCTTAACAGCTCAATCTGTTAGGGAAGCAACAATACTATTTATTTTTTCTTTGTATATGCCTCACACCTTACCTTTTTGGGTGCCTCAAGGCTTGCTTTCCACTGTTTTCAATATTGCTTAATAACTACGTTTTTTTTAAAAGCTTATTACCATAGAAATGAGGGGAAACAAAGCTTTTTTTTTTAAATTTGTAATTTGTTACCCTTTTCACTAACACAATGTCATGGATAATCCATTAACCGTTTAATAAAGTTCATGGAACCATTTTAAATCAGCATCTCATAATGATTGTGGCCATGAAATTATTAATCACCACATAATTTTACTTGACATGTTTCCCATGAAGATAAAATTTTCTATCAATTAAATTCTTGAACTTCATAACTATCAGATTGTTGGCCTATTTAGTTTGACATTGTCTTCTTTTATTCAATATCAGCAGGTTGTATATTATTAGATTTGTTTGTATATGAATGTACATTGTGTGTCATTTAATAGCCATCAGAAAGGTAGTTTTTGTAGAACCGCCTCTGATGTTTATATGTTTATTATGTAGCAGTGACACAAAATCTACCTTTGCTGCCAGACCAAGGACATTTAAAGAGAGATACAGACCAGTTCCATTATGTGTTCCCATTTTGCTTCCTATCCCACATGCATTGGTAAACAGTTTTTTTTCCTTTTCGATGTTATTTGTAAACATTTTTTTGCAATCAGCGCCTTTTACATTCCTTTTCCTAATTGATAGTGGTCTATAACTCCTTATAAAGCTGATAGACATAGTTACCTCTTACTTTGAGGCATTAACATCTGAGAATAGATAAATGCTCTCGTCTTTGTGAATAAGTTACAACTAACCACAAAAGCATCATGGGCATTCCAGGTTTTGCATGTTGATGATCTTAGTCACTGCTTGTGCTAATTGTTAAACAGGCACTACGAATGATCTTGCAATTGGGTGTGAAGCCTTCTTGGTTCAGTATATCCACAGACAAGGAGACTCCATCTGCTGGAGATCTTCGCAATCATATGATTGAATCAGCACTCCCCTCTGTTGGTGATTCTGTTGTACCAGAAATGCTTCTCAAAGTGTTGGAGCCTTATAGAAGAGAAGGTTTTGCTTTTAAATGTCAATGTATTTCCATGTAATTTTTTGTTACGATCTTATTATTTTCTTTCTGACGTTCCTGCTATCTTTGTCTTAATGTTTTAGGTTGCATTCTTGACAACGAGAGAGCAACACTTTATGCCTCTGTTGTATATAAAGGTTGTGCAGCAAGGTTTGCTTTTGCTGCTGCACTCTTTGGAGAGTTCTCAGAAGCACTTTTCTGGCTACAGTTACCCCGAGCTCTATACCATATAATAGACAAGGCTTCAAGCAAATTTCAGCCAACTGCTGCTGTATCCACGCTTGTCCCTGAACTTGGAAATGTCGCAACCAATAGGATGCCATCAATGGAGGAAGCAATCTCAAAGAATAGGAAAAGAGATATAACGGTAATATTCATATATATTGTTATCATCATAGCTACTGTAACTGTGTTATGATTGTATAAAAAAGGGGAATAGAAGAAGAGAAAGGAGAAAAATTGTTTGATCTGTTGCTGGTGACCCGAGAATTAACCTAAATATAAGAGCTGTACATTATCAAACAGAGTTCGATGGAGGCTGGTGCTGGATTGGGCTGTAGGAAAGGAAAGGGAGAAGTAAAGGAGGACACAAGCTAAATCTGCTTGCACGTATTCAATCAGATGCACAATAGGCTTTTGTCATACAGATACTACTGCACCTTTTCTTTCATATACTCCCTTTGTCCCAAATTAATAGCTCCATTTGGCAAAAAAGTTTGTTCTATTTTATTCAATTTAAGTAACTGGGTACTTAAAAATGAGTATCATAAGTTTATTTTCCCTTCTCATAGATGTGGGTTTCACCATTCAATAAAAAACACTATTTTTTCCAAATGTAGCTATTATTTGTATTATTTTATTTTTCATATATTTTTTAGTGTAATAAAAAAATAAATTATTTTTTAGCTAAAATACAGTTTTAGTCTCTAAATTATATTTTAAACATTGAATAACAAAAAAACAAAAGACCTTGATAAAGTCGATCAGGCTTGACTCGCCTCGAATTTGACTTGATGTTGAGCTCTAGCCAGCTTGGCTTGGCTTCCAGCACGAGCTTGAATCAAGTGGTGTAGAAGCCCGACTCTGCTTGGCCCACTATCGAACTTTTTATGTATGATTTATTACATTTTTTTTATTTTTTGGACTTTCTAATTTAACTTATGATGAAGACACTGAGAGTAATCGAAAAGTCGATGTACTTTGCTGAAAGTCGAAAATAATACTAATATTAATAATACTGTTAGAGCAGTAATTGTTTGTAGGGCAGACCATTAAGAAATAAAATTACATAAAGATGACCAAACTATCCTTCCATAAATAGAAATACTCCCTCTGTCCTACGAAATAGCTCTGTTTGGCAAACTATTAAAAGATCCCACATTAATGCCATAGTTTTTGTAGAAATAATCCCTCAGTTTGAAAACCAAATGGAGCTATGAGCAAATACTCCACTATCAAATACTACTACTAATTCTAATAATAATAATAATAATTATTATTATTATTATTATAAAGGTTACAAGGAAGCTTTTCTGAAATGCAATCTTATGAGCGCCTTCCTTACCTTTAGCCAATAGTTGATCATCAAATAAATTTATTGCTTCTTTACACCGACCCTTCTATGTGCTTATAAGTATGCTATTTTGTTAGGATAATCATGGGCTACTTGGACTGATGGCCTTTGACCAGCATGAACTATGGGAAACTGCTAATGCACGAATTACTTGGCATGAAAAACTGGACGGAGATGAAGCAATTCAGAAACGGGTCCATGAGTTAGTTTCCTTTTCCCATCATAAATAATCTTCATTTACACATTTGTATAGTATAATACAACGTTTGTTTAATTGCATTGCACCCTCTTGTAATGTCATACTCAAACCATTATATAATTTTGTTGTAAGCACAAACATTTGACAATTTTAATATTAGAAAATTTTACATTCAGGCTTGTCTCCATTGGGAATCTAGAAGCAGCTGTAACTTTGCTACTCTCCACTTCGCCTGAAGGCCCACATTTTTATGTGAATGCCTTACGTGCAGTTGCACTTTCCTCTGCTGTCTCAAGATCTTTACATGAACTTGCTGTTAAGGTGCACATATATTTTAAAAATTGTATATGATTGTTTCTTCATATTGCTGACTTTTATAGCCTGAAAGTGACAAGAGCAATAAATTTCTGAACTTAATATGATACTGTTGGAAATGTAGGTTGTTGCAGCCAATATGGTCAGAACAGACAAATCCTTATCTGGGACACATCTTTTGTGTGCTGTTGGAAGATATCAAGAAGCTTGTTCCCAGGTTATTTGTATGACATTTGTGGATAATCTAATATTCTTGAACCTTGGATTGTTCTGAGCTTTATGCATTTTTCAATACAATCTGGAACATAATTAGTGATAGTACTTCATACGAGTTTCAACACTCTGCAGCTACAAGATGCTGGCTGCTGGACAGACGCTGCAACTCTAGCTGCAACTCATTTACGAGGTGCTGACTACGCAAGGTTGCTTTTCTTAATCCTTGAGATCATTTCTTTAACTTTTCTAGAATACAGGGTGTCGAGTTGGTATTTCATATTTTTATTATAATATTGTGTTCTTGTTTTAATAAAACATGTGGGTGAAGCATTGCTGCAGCTATTTATTGGGAGCCTGTGCTCCATCTCATTTCTACTGAACTTGTTATTTTAGTTTGTGTGAGTCAAACTGCTAATGATATGGCAATTGTATTTATGAAGTTGGGCACTAGTTTCAAATTGTTGACTCCAGAATGGAAGGCAGAAAATATAGAGTTAGCTTTAGCTCTGGCTCGCTGTTTATTCTAAAAATAAAAAAATGGCTATCGAATGAATAGCAAAAAGAATTGACTTGTTGATTTATGTGTCTGATCAATCACAAAAAAGAGAAAACCCACAATTTTTTATGTCTAATCAAAATGATATTCCCAGTAGTAAAAAGAATTATGATTAACGGTAAATATTTTCTCATTTCCTGATCGATATGCTTGAGCTTTAGTAGCTCATATATCAAGGAAAGGATGCATTGACACAGACTTGAAGTCATAATGAAAAATGTAGGGAAAAGCATCATTTTCTTGATTTCATGCTCCATATAACGCTGCTCGCCATGTTTTAAAGTCTTTCTTGTAACATGGCTGCATAGAGAACGTGACCTAGCGACTTGATTTTACTCATGATGGGGTTAGAATCTAGTGATAGTTCAAGATGGGGTTAGAATCTAGTGATACTCATGATGGCTACATTTGACTTTTCTCTTCTAACTCTTTGGTACGTTTTGATAGTTCATGATAATGAAATACACTTGTATTTTATTGCGTTGAATATTCTATTTTATCTTTCTGGGATTTCATGTGATATAACTATGGACTTATATTCTTCACTGTTGATGATCCTCTTTTAGAGTTTTGCAAAGATGGGCTGATCACGTTCTCCACACGCAACATAATATCTGGAGGTATTACTCTTTTCACTTGCTTGCCTTGTAAAAATTTTTAGGTGAGCTTTTGTATCTGTGGATGTTTGGATATGAACGCATGTGTGACAAGGACCTTAAGTCCATTGTAATCTTAATATGGAAGGCCAGTTCACTTTCTGCAAAGGCATTTAAAATAAATAAGAGTTGATACCTTATCTACTCGTGCTTTATGATCCAAATGTACCCTACATACAAGTATTGATTGTTCTTCGTCAAGCCACTTGTATGCTTTGCAGAGATCTGGTGGTCAAATCTTGTGAACGTGTAGGAAAATGAAGTGTCTCAGATTTTGAAATAAATCTATTATCTGCCCCTTGGGCAGATGTAGGTTTCTATCTGTGAGAATTGAGAACTAAGGTCATTTATTTGTCATTGAACGTGTGGCGTTCACGACATGACTGCTGTTATGCTATTAAACTGCCGCTATTTCTGTACATCTGTTTTATGTATTGTGGTTCTAAGAAGCAAAGAAAATTAATAAGGTGACTAACTGGAACTTACCGTGCAGAGCTCTGATATTGTACGTTGCTGCTGGGGCGTTACATGAGGCATTAGCAGCACTTCGTGATGCAAAACTTCCTGATACTGCTGCCCTGTTCCTACTTGCATGTCATGAGATTGTGGCGGATGCCACATCCAGATCTCTCAATGAAACCAACTCGTCTGTGCCAATTACTGAGGAAAATAAATTTTTTATTATACCTGGAGTTAATGAGGGGCATGAAGATGTGGTTGCGGTGACCGAATATTTTGGACATTACCAACGTAAATTGGTTCATCTATGCATGGATGCAGCCCCAAATTTTGACTAACAGAAGTTGATGATAACGTTATACTCAAAATTTGCAGATGTTGTCATCTTGTGCTTGAATTTATACTATTTCTGATCAGAAGTGAAGCATTGGGTGAGTTGTTTAAAGCTGTATTGATTGCACAAGACCTTGAACTTTCAGATGCCTGCAAGCCCAATCTTGATGAATATATACTCCTTCAAGTCGAAGTTCTTGTGGGAGACTTACTGTGGCCTCTGCTTGCCGTTTTAACGGTGGAGCTTGTGTTAAAACCGCTGTTCTGCCTAGAGCTGGTTCCATCCGATGTTGCATATTAGGGCCACAGTTTGAAGATGTGTCCTCGTTAAATCAAATTTTGCCACATTGGTGAATTTCAGATTGCTTCTACACAGGGTAAATTCTTTTATTCTTTATCATTTTGAGAAATTTGTGTACAGAATATTGACAGAGTAAGCTGCCGCTCAAACAACTAGAATATACGTTTGTTTTTACTCAACTCAATCAACTTGTATGTGGAGCCATTATCATTGGACCGGCCTCGAATTTGTTGGCCCTTATTGTTATGAATCATGGTGGTTTCACTGTGTTTTGGTAGCTTCTTTTGTTGTGCTGCTATGGGCTAAAGTTGTGGGTAGAAGTGTAACAAATTGCTGTTCTATGAGAGTTGATAATTCTATCCATATGTATGTTTTATTTTGATTAGGTGTTTGATTTCAAGCTTGTGTACAACTTATTTGAAATGTGAACATCTTCGGAGCAGAAGTTGATAATTCTATCCATATTTATGTTTTATTTTGATTAAGTGTTTGATTTCAAGCTTGTGTACAACTTATTTGAAATGTGAACATTTCGCATGGACCAAAAACTTAATTCTTTCGTTTTGGCTATGGTCTTTTCGCTCTTCTAGTTCCTCACGTTTTACTCGTTTTGGAACATATAGAAATCCTGATTAGGTATGCCTGCAATGTCTATTAAAAAACTACATACACGAAGAGCGCAAGCTAAACGGTTACAAACTGGGGTTGCATGGTGATTGTTGTGCCACTTACGCTAGGCTCAGAGCATATAAAATTTTTCCCTCATTAAGAGTTGTTTATATATCATGGACAAGTCTCTGATGTTTCATGACTGGCTATCCAAATTTTTCCCTCACTAAGACTTGTTTATATATCATGGACAAGTCTCTGATAAACCATGACTGGCTATCCCATACATGACATGCCGAATTCACCAGCCATGTTATGTAGTGTGCCCACACAATCGTCACACCCTACTATAATCAACAGTTCTAATTGGATGCTAGTTCTTTTTAATCACTCGACTGCAAAATGTTAAATTAATGACAATTAAGAGGGACCTTTGCCACTATCACTACTTGGATTTTTATTTTTATTTTTAAAAAAAGAATGGTAAATCATGAGAATTTTTTTTCTTAAGTGTAAAAAAAAATTATTTGATTAAATATTTAAGTCATAATAATTGGGGTTTACAAATATGAATATCAACATATGATATTATTATGCATCTTAAATTTTATAAAGATTAACCTGAAGGTTTTAAAGCTAAGGGGCATGAGCGTAAAGTGTGCAAGATCAATAAGTCTATTTTCAACTTGAAATAATTTTTGAGGCAGTGGTACTTTAAATTGTATAGTGGTACTCACGTTTTACTTGTTGTTTTGGAACATATAGAAATCCTGATTTGGTATGCCTACAATGTCTATTAAAAAACTACATACACGAAGAGCGCAAGCTAAACGGTTACAAACTGGGGTTGCGCAATTATCTCATACTGCAACGAATGTACAAAATATGCAAAATTTCAAATTAGCATTTGATAAATGGTTGTCACTTTGTGTGCTACAGATTTATTATGTAGTTTAATTAGCAATTGCAGGGACGCAACTTATACGCATTACAAATTTCTACTTAAACAAAGAAATTCATGACGCTAAGGCAAAAAGAAAAAAGAATTGCATGATGCAAAATGGTTTTTTTTTTCTGTATAAAAAGGCAATCACCAAGGACGATGACTGACTAATACTTCAAAAATAAAGGATGATGACTGAAATCCCTCTAATGTCTGAATGGTTTCAGATGCCTGAGGCTAGAGACAATCTTTGCTTGTGAGACTCGGAGGGTAGCTTAACGTCTGTGGCCAATCCAAGGGCCTAGAGCTGCCAGACAACACACCAAGTCAAATCCGGCTGCCACCACTCTAGGCCATGTTTTGAGTACTTAAAAACATGGTGATTATTGTGCCACCTACGCTAGGCTCAGAGAGCATAGAAAATGTTTTACTCGTTAAGAGTTGTTTATATACAAAGCATTTTTCATACTCCCTCTTTAATGTGAGCCGAGTGCAAGGAACGCATGGGAGCTGTAGGATTTCAAGATTGGTGGCGTACACACTAGCGTACGTTAGTGTAAGTAAGCGCTCCTTACGCTTAGCTCACTGTCAGAGTGGAGCATAGAAAATGCTTTCATTTATTGAACATTGACAAGTCTCTGATGTTTCATGACCGGCTACCCCATACATGACATGCTGAATTCACTAGCCATGTTATGTAGTATCCCCACACAATCGTCACACCCTACTATAATCAACAGTTTTAATTGGATGCTAGTTCTTTTTAATCACTCACCTACAAAGTGTTAAATTAATTACAATTAAGAGAGACCTTTGCCACTATCACGACTTGATTTTTAAAAACTTAAAAAAAAAACAAGAATGGTAAGTCACAAGAGTTTTTTTTTCTTAAATATAAAACAAATCATTCAATTAAATATTTACGTAATAATAATTGGGGTTTATAAATATGAATATCAAAATATATGATATTATTATGCATCTTAAAATTTCATAAAGATTAACTTGAAGGTTTTAAAGCCAAGGGACATGAGCGCAAAGTGTGCAAGATCAATAAGTCTATTTACAACTTGAAATAATTTTCGAGGCAACAGTACTTTAAATTGTATAGTGCCATTATTGAGTATGAGTTTGCTATGGTTGAAGAAGATCATTGTGTCTACTTTAAACATTATAGGAAGAGTTTTGTAATCCTTTCATTGTATGTTGACGATATTTTGTTGGCTGGAAATGACATGGAGCAAATCTTCGCCACTAAGCCGTGGTTGTCCTCTAACTTTGACATGAAGGGTATGGATGAAGCAAATTTTGTGCTTGGAGTTAAGATATTTAGAGATTGCTTAAAGAGGCATTCTAGCTTGTCACAAGAAGAATATACCAGGAAAGTGAGATTATCTTGATGTCTGCTAACAAGTTCAACGGCTTGACATATGTCCAAACGTATACACAACTTTGCATACATTGAACTCTCGATCACTGTGGAGTATGGGATCTACGACATTTCCTCATCTTAATCCATCTTTGGAGAGAGATGAAGACTAAGTCCATCACTGTTGTCGATAGGAGTGTGAATGGGTTTATCATCATGCATTCGGAAGCACTCAAGGCTCATTGGAAAGTTGTTAGGTGCAATTTTTACTACCTACATGGAACCTCGGACAACATGTGCTTTAAAGGGAGTATCTTGACGTTATAGGGCTACACTGATGCTATTTGGGGCAATGATCTTGATGAATGGAAATTTACATCAAGTTATGTTTTACTGCTCAGAGGTGGAGCCATCTCCTGAAGTAGTAAAAAATAAGTGTATTACCCTTTCTACGATGGAATCAGAGTATATTGCCGCTAATGCTACCGTGCGAGAGGTCATATGGTTATGCAGACTATTGGTTGATCTCAATGTTGTTTGCCATTCCCACAATGTTGTAACAATCTATTGCCATAGCATGCATACGATGCACTTTTGCAAAATATACCAAATACCAAGGCCACGCAAAGTATATAGACAACAAATATCACTATATCAGAGAAACGATTGCTCGAAAAGAAGTCATCCTCACACATTCTAACGGATCATATGGTGGTTGATTCTATGACTAAACCGATCCACACTCATGTAAAATCAATGGGAATGTGTAAACTTTGATTGTCCTTAATATAGATATTTAATGCAATCCTAATTTAGTATATTATGTTTTTCATTACATTTTAGCACAATTAGATGTATATCATATATATCTTTGCGCACACTTGTGTTTATGCATGATCTAGGAGTGATAAATATAGGCAAAGGTCAACTTCTCATATAGCGACTGCCCTAATGCTATGGGGAGCATGTAAGGATGAGATCTATACAGAGTGTATAGCCGCCTCATATTACACTGAGATGAGGTTATTGAGCTGAATATTATTTGATGGCCCCATGAATCATATTGCATGTTATTAGCCAGATGTGAGACTTTAGACATGCGCACTAGTGAGCATCTTCAAAACTATGAAAATAGTTACAAGAGCTATGATACACAAGCTATGCTAGATGTCTCAGGTCAAACACTTTTAAGAGCAATTGGACTAAGATGTGTACGATGATCAACATCCCGTAGCATGTCTTACATACGATATATGTGCTTAGTCGACCGAAACACCTACACGAGCAAGGATGGATCCCTGGTTTCCTTATTGTCTGAGCAAATATCAGTTGTAGGTGGCCCTTGTGCCGTTATGACTAGAGACTGTATTATACTGTATTATGAAGCTAACATTTGATGTTGCTACTTTAGCATGACATTTTGAAGCTCAAACAATACGAGAATCGAGAAGGCTTCTCAAAGTCACAGGTGAAAAGTACATGTTTTCCAAATATTTGGCAAATTTTTTAAGAGTATTATATTATTATACTATGATTTTCAACAACAAAAATTTGTAACATGATGTTTCAATAAAGGTGTCATTGTGTACTTTAAGTGGGAGTTTCAATACGTTCTTGAGTTTGCACTTACGAGGGATTAAGAGGTGCATTTTACTATGATGTGATTATATGGGGCCAAGGGTTGGTTGGAGTTTTTATTTACCTTTTTGCATGTTATAATTGGGCCATGTTAGTTTAATGAAAATTTGATATGATTCACTTTTCATCAAATTCCTTAAGGTCGCACGCTTTGTTTTCCTGTATGACAAAGAATATAAATATGGGAGACTATTAGGCTTTTTATTAGATATGGCATCAACTCTGACGAGTGGGAGGTGTTGGGATTTGAGAAATGAAGGGGCATATGTTTAGATGCCCCAAGCTGTAACATGTGGCAGTTACTCTTGTAACTGTTAGGCAGCTACTCTCATCCTTAAACACCCATTAAACTTACAACTAATGTGGGAGATAATAGAGATAAATGGAGAGCCAATTCTGCCCTACAAATAGTCACAAGGAGACATGTATTGTGATGTACAGAAACTCAAAATTCAAGGAACTCGGGTTACTATTTATCGAAAACTTCTATCGTTTACCTTGGGAAGCAAAGTGTATAAGAATCAAGTGGTTCTAGTAATAAGTTTCAACTCAAGCGGAACGCTTAAACATGGATCAAGGCGTAGTAAGGTTCCTAGGATTTTCTCCCTAGAATGGCCAAATGAGGATTGTTTCTTGCTTGAACGCTTGCCTACGTGAAAAATGCTGCCCACCGTTACCAAGCATCCGCCTCTTAATTTCATCGCAGATCATGCATGTGCTATGCAAGTATTGATCTACAAAAAATAAAACTAAGAATTGGCAAAAGGAAGGCATGAATTGAGTAGACCAACGATCCAATGGTCGGTGTTACTCACAGTGACAGAGAACAACCTTTCCTTGCTCCTTAACAAGTAGGGGTGTTAACGAGCTAAATATTGTCGAGTGTTCAAGCTCAAGCTTGAAACTTCAATTTCGAGCAAGAGTCAAGTTCGAATTGAGTTCGAGCCGAGTCGAGTTGTTATGCCTTGTAATCATTGTTTCGTTTTGTAATTGGTGACCCAAGTATATTTAAATGAAAATGACTAAAACAAACATGGTTAATAAGGGTTCAATGTGTTACATTTGAAAATCAAATGAGTTTTTGTTGATTTTGATTATCTAATTTAGACTATTAATACATGACAGAGGGACTAAAGTTTCATGAAAAATTATTTTAAATCTTACGAGACGTGTTATATAATTCCTCTAACAAAAAACCTCATGTAGTTATACATAAAAAAAGTAAAATTGATATATTTAATAAAAAGAGTTAAAATTTAGAGAGACATGAAATCTATATATAATGTATAATATATATATATATATATTTAAAAATATAATATATTTAATATGAGTTTAAGTTTTTATTGAATTTCGTTGAACATAAGTATATTTAAGCTTGGCTTGACCATCTTCGAGCTCGAACACAAGTTGAACAGAGTCAAACTTTCAAGCCTACTTTAACACCCCTATTAACAACTTTTTTTTTAGTCCTTACTAAGCATTTCATACTAGAAACTTCAATACAAAATGTGCGAACATGTAATAAGCCAATTTTTGAAGCGAAAATACAGCTGAAATAGTAGTAATCTATTTATGATCTATGTTTCTATGCATTGAACGTTGCAACAATGTTTTCAGCTGAGACGCTTGTTATCATTCTGCTCTTTTTTATATAATTACATGATATGTATCCAATTTTAGATGGTTGCTTCCGTTGCATCCTAACACGGAGAAACTGGCGCGCGTGGGTCATGTTTTGGTGGCTGATAGGATGGTAATGAGGAAGAAGAGAACTACGGCAGCAGGATGGAATACCTAGCTCTGTCACAGAATCTGCCAAAATTGTCACAAAATGCCAGCCCATCCATCCAGTATGGGGGTTTCCCTTCCTTCCCACGTACCCGATTGCTGTTGCTGTTGCTGTTGCTGTTGCTGAGGAGGTCGCCGAAATTGCCATTCCCATCATCGTCTGTCAGGAGCGTATAACGGAAATGAGTTGATTATATTAAGGATTTGAGAGAAAATGAGAAGATGACATATTGCCGTTCCAAGCTTCTCATTTTCTCTCAAGGGATCACTCGCCTTTTCCCAGCAATACCGGGCCGGTCCGAACAGGCCTAGCTCCTGCGGCCTCAGCCCAATGGGCTAACTCAAATGAGGGGCTTCGGTTTTCGTCCAAGCGCAAGGGGCAGCTGCAAACCCTAAAAAACCAGAGAACCCTCTATATATAATTTACGCGCCCTTCCCTACTCGAATTCTCCCCGTTGGTGGCGATTGTGCCGGCCATGCGCCTGCGCCTTGGTTGAGTGGTAGATATCTATCGGGCCCTTATCTTAGGCGGTCTATTCAATCACTTGGTGTTTCTGTATTTCTCTTTTTTGATGGGTCTGTTGTCTTTTGATGGCTCCTTTCGATCTGTTTTCAGCTGTTAATGTTTCAAATGATTCTAGATGAGTGCGGTGACGAGGCTTATGTGGACTAGAGTTTCTGATCTGGTCTCAACCAGTAGTTGAAGACAAACCCTTGGCTGTCTGAGCGCTCTATCTGTTTATTTTGAATCGTTCTACCATCGGTTTTACTGTGAATTGTTCGACAGTTTCTTCTCCTTTTATAGTTTATTGCATCCGCCGCATTTGATTCCTAGCGTTTCAGCGAGGTGTCGATTTGAATATCGTGTTTTGGAGTATGCTAATTCTCTGGCTGCGAGAAGCCAGCGCGGGCGCCCCATTACCAATTCTGGGAGGTGTTTTCCGTTCCTCTTGGCATAATGGCTCGGGCGCTACATTGACTCATTGTGGCTATCCTGGTCTCTGGCTCCCCTCTGTGTCATCGACCCTGGAAACACCACATACATTCGCCTTTTCAGGACTGTTGGAAGTAGCTTTCGCCTTATTGAAGTAAATGTGTATGTAGATTCTGTCGTCTGTTCATTTGAAACTCTTCTTTGTTTTATCATATATATGAATTCTTGCTTCCATTTGTATGTTTGAGGAGATTTTGTAATTTATGCGGACTCAAAAGTTAACAAACCCTTTTAAGTGTGCAACTCCCAGAGTAATTTGCAAATCGTATAAACTTTCACTTCTTACACGGCCACACCTCATGTCCAATTTCTATTTTCTTTATTTTTTTATGAAACTATTTGCTTGTTTTACTACACTGGTGGTGTTGTTGATTCTTTTTTGGCTGATAAAAACAACTTACGTTTGGTATTCTTAAGGGCCTGTTAGGGGTTAGGGAAAAAAAAAATTTCTGAAAAAATAGCTTTCCAGGAAAATTATATTTCTATGAAAATAAATTGTCATAAAAATTAAAATTTCTATGGTTAAGAGTTTATTTAAAAATATTTTTAAGAAATATTTTTAATATATATTTTAACAAAAATTAATTTATAAAAAAATTTGTATTAATAGAGAATATTATATTTAAGTCTTTTTACATATTTTTTAATGAGGTAATCTTTCTATTTATGTCCTTTTAAACTTTTTTTTTAATGAGGTACCTTTTTAGTGCATAAAAAAAACACAATTTATTGCTAAAAAAATATATTGGACATAAATTTTTTATTTTTTAAAATAAAATTAATAAAAAAAATATATTAACTCAAATACACATTAATTATTATGCATGCATCTATATAAAATTATTATTTAGTAATAATTTTTAAAAAAAATTATTTAAATAATAATTAAAAAATTTTATTTAGTAATTTAAACTATTTTGGAAAATATTTTTTAAAATGGTGTTAGTTTTCGCCACGTAGGCGCCAGTCAAGCGCTTGCGCCTACATAGTTTTTTTTTAAAAAATTTTAGTTAATTTTATCTTTTAGAACGATGAAATTAAGTTTAAGTTAATTTTATCGTTCTAAACAATAAAATTGTTTAAAAAAAATTAAGCGATTTTATCCTTTAGAAGGACGAAATCATGTTAAGTTAATGTTATCCTTCTAAAGAAAGAAATTATATAAATTTTTTTAAAAAAAAGATAAAACTACGGGAAAGACGAATTAAAGCTTCTTTTATACAAAATCTTCGTCACTTTGGCAATCGTTCACTTAAATCATACTAAATAAAAAAATTTTAGGTGTTTAATCCACTAAGCATCTTGAGCACCATACTTAAATTTCGGTTGAGTACCATATTTATTTTTCAATTACATCATCTCTGTATTTGTTTTTATAATTTATTTTTCAATTATGTTATTTTTGTACACATTTTTATATTTTTTATCATGATTATTTACACTTATACTGTAGCAGTATATTTTTTTATTTTTATTTACGTCATTTTTATATATGTT
Source organism: Saururus chinensis (assembly GCA_035235625.1). Taxonomy (NCBI): domain Eukaryota; kingdom Viridiplantae; phylum Streptophyta; class Magnoliopsida; order Piperales; family Saururaceae; genus Saururus; species Saururus chinensis. The sequence goes on from CP141143.1 coordinate 14,436,135, forward strand.
TTGTTTGACCCTAATTTTTTACTATTTGACATAAGGAACGCTGATTTTTGACGTGCAGAGAGAGTGTTGATTTTTTTTATTGAGTACATTCTATGAGTGCTTTTTACTGTGTAGACTTTAGTCATGATTTTTACTGTATAGAGTTTACTGTACCTTATACTGAGTACTTTTTATTGTATAAAGTGCTTTTTAGCTTTTTTAATGTGTAAAGTATTATTTTTAACTTTTTACTGTACAAAGCGCTCAAAATCGGTGCAAGGACCGTGATTTCGTCGTTCCACCAAATTTAACTATGGTGATGGGGCTGCCACCCGAATGCCACTCGGGTCAGGTAAATGGTAAACCCGACCTGACCTGACCCTAATGGGTCGGGTTTAGGTTTTAGTGATCCAACCCGACCCGAATATAAATATAAAATTTATATTATATATATTTTATTATTATTATTATTTTAAAAAATTTAAAAAAATATTTTTAAAAAATATTTTTTATTCTATTCAGGTCAAATAGGTCGGGTTCGGGTCACAGTTTTGTTATGTGGTATCAGGTTCGAGTTTGGCAAAACCCGACCCAACGACATTACTATATGGTGATCAAGATGCTTAGTGGGCTAAGTACCTAAGAATTTTTTATTTAGTATGATTTAAGTGAACGATTGCCTAAGTGATGAGGATTTTGTATAAAAGAAGCTTTAATTCGTCCCTCTCGTAATTTTATCTTTTTTTAAAAAAAATTATATGATTTCGTCCTTTAGAAGGACGAAATTAACGTAACATGATTTCGTCCTTCTAAAGGACGAAATCGCTTAATTTTTTTTAAACAATTTCGTCGTTTAGAACGACGAAATAAACTAAATTTAAAAAAAAAAAAAACCACGCAGGCGTCAGCACTTGACTGGCACCTACATGGTGAAAACCAACACCATTTTAGGAAATATTTCTTAAAATAGTTTAAATTGATAAATAATTTTTTTAAATTATTATTTAAATAATTTTCCCATGATTTTATTCTATTAAATATTTTATATAAAATAATCTATAAAATATTCTATAAAAAATAAAAAATCTAAGAACAATACAAATGGCTGCAAGTCCCATAATTCTTTCATTTCTTTGAGAATACCAAACTTATTAAATAAACAAGAAATAAAAATAAGTATTCAACTCTATTACTAAATAACTTCTTAAATATCATTGTAATTCCACATATTTGTAGCAAGCTCATCACGAAAATGGCCCATCCTCACTATTCCATTTGCCCATGACTGATAATCTTCTAAATTTGGTGCCTCCGATGGAAGTTCTTCATCGTGTAATTCATCATCACTCCACTCATCATCTTTATCTTTTTTCCTAATAAAATTATGAAGAATAGCTTGAGCAACAACAATTTTAACTTGTGTCTCATATGAAAATTTAGGTCCTTTGTTTGATAATATTTCAAAACGGTTCTTTCATACTCCAAATGTGCGCTCAATAGTGGTCTTCAGCGAAGAATGACTGAGGTTGAAGAGCTCTTTAGCATTTTGTGGTGGAATTGGGCCAAACTCATTCAAATGATATCGAGTTTTACGATATGGAGCTAAAAAACCCGGAAGATTTGCAAACCCCGCATCCACTAATAAATATTTACCTGTACTCAAAATAATATTACAATAATAAGAAAATAAATTACTATCAAATAAAATAAATAAGCAATTATCAATTTTATTACCTCGAGGGACTTTTAATTTTCGACTTTTACTTTGTGTTGTAATAGCCGTCTTTAAGATAGTGTAATCATTTGCAGAACTCTCCCAACCAGCTAAGACATATGTAAACTCCATATCAAAATTACATGTCATCAACACATTTTGTGTAACTTTACCCTTCATGTTCTAAAATCTTATTTGATCTTTACCCATTATATGGGTAACGACATGTGTCCCATCAAATGCACTAACACAATCCTGAAATTATATAAAACTAGTTATCAATATTATAAAATTATATAAATCTTTTATATTAAAAAAATAATTACTTTAAAGTATGGAAAAAATCTATCATCATCTCCAATTTTAGAATGGAGGGGAGAGGTAGGCGCCTTCACATAATCTTTACTTAGTATTAAAATTGCATTTAACACATTGTTGAAATGAGTACTCACTGTCCATGTTGAACGTGCAAAATGCTCCCTTGTCACATTATAATGTTGTCTTTGACCAAGAGTTATTAATGTTATAGCCACTTGTTCCTCCACAGTAATATATCTAGTCTCTTTTAAATGTCTTTTTTCTTTCAAAATGTGACACAACTTCTTAAACGGCATTAGGTACATCCTATATACACCCCTAAACAATTTAGCATCAAATGGCCCTTCTAATATAAGATGTACCCCCTTCCCCAAAACTGTAATTTCTTTGTGTAGGAGGTAACCTCAAATGACAAAAATAATGACCTAATGCTGCACTAAATGCCAACTGAAGCATTTTTTGTGTGTCAAAATCACATATGTCCATTTTCCTGTAAATCAACATATAACATAATTAACTACATAGTTCCATAAAATTGTATTACCAAAAAAATAAATAGCCAATTATAAAAATATAAACATACAACCAACAATATAAACTTTTAATATAAAGTATTTAACATTGAGTGCACACAACCACCTTTCAACCAACCAATCAATCACATCACCATAAGTGTTCATGAATGAGTACACACAACCACATTCAACGATGATAGTATTTAACAAGTTTTTAACAAATATTGTCATCCTACATAGAAAGTTAATCTAACTAATATTTGTCAACCCAAAAAATATCAAACTATGGGCAGCCGTCAAAGCACCAATGAAGCCACCTCCTTCTCCCTTCCACATCTAACAAAATAAAGTTTTCCTTTGCTTTAGGTGACTTGAGAAATTCCAATGCCCTAAATCTCTCTCTCTCTCATCCATATTAGGTATTTCATGCAAAGCCCGCATAGCCGCTCGTGTGGGATCACTTTCATGAAACATCTTCATAGTAGATGTCATCTCTCTTAATGCATCAGCAATTATAAAATCTGTATCTTCTTGCATTGCTCCTTTACTCATCTTACGACTACGTGAGGATGAGCCTTCTCCACGCCTTCGCCGAGTTGATTGAGCATGATTATCCTACACATCCTCATCATTAGGAAAGGATGATGTGTCTATAAATGGGGCATAAGCAGAAACACCCAAGTCCATATCCCCAATATTATTATGGTGATCACTTTCATCACCATTACATCTAATGGTTGTGCTCCCAGTAGCTGTAGAATTACCAATTACAATAGAAAATTTCCCAAAAAATGGACATCCTCTCTCTTGATATTTACGGAAAACTACATCTTCCTACATTCAAATAAAAAATCAACATCTTAGTAGCATAATTTCATGATTACTGATTTATATAAATATTATATAGAAAACTAGCTTACCGTAATTAGTTCACTCCATTGATACTCCTCAAGAGTAACTTTCCCAGTTGTCGAGTCCCACCCAGCTCCACTCTTTGATAGCATTTTTATCCCATGTTTGTAAATTTTTTTCTAAGTTTTTAAACGATTGATAACATGGTCTTTTGTTTTCACAACCCCAGTCCTCTTCGTAAACTTTTGCAAAACACTGGGCCACATAGTAGATACCCATGCATTTCCAACTCTAAGCCCATTAATTTTTGCTTCTTCCAAAAGATCAAGCATTATCTCATCCTCTTGAGTAGTCCATTTCTCATTGCTATTTTTTTTCACCATTGCTTATTCTACCAAAATAAATCACAACACAAAAAATTAAGTGATAATTAAATTAAATATCAATATAAATATAAATAAAATCACAAAATAATAAAAACTAATAATTTGACAAGTAATGAAAAGAACAACTTCAATAGTATAAGCACTTAACACAATCTAGCTCGTAGTTAGTTGTGAGAAGGTAAGCTATTAATGCTTACAAATTGAGAATTAGGTAAATGGTCAATTTTCTTCGAAGAAAAAAGATCTTATTTTTCTCTTTTTTTTGGGTACAAAAACACCTACACCTCCCTTCAATCTTGTAAATAAACTTTTTATCTTGGTCTACAATATGCACTACATCACTGATAATGAAAAGCATGAACCAAAACAAATTTATTTTTTGCAGCAATAGAAAAATTATATAGTAAGTCAACACCTCTATAATTATATAGTAAATTATAGAGAAGATTATCCATACTAAGGGAGAAATTTCTATCAGCCTCTTCACAAACCGAAGTGCAATGCTTTTAAATGGCAAAAGAATCAACACCTGCATAGTGTTATACATAAGCACACAAAATCATTATGAGGCAAATCACTAGGGGAAGCATCAACACCCAAACCCTCTAGCAATGTAACTACAATATGCTAGCAAGCATGAAAGGCAATCAATTAATAATTTCCATAAATAGACTTACTTCTATCAAATAAGCCAACCATTCAAGATCAGAGAAATCGCAAAACGAGAATTTAAAAAGTCTTATGTGATGCTTATGCACACACAAGCGCACATCAGCCTAAACTCGGATGAGTCCGGCCTCATAGTAATATGCGCAATTGCCTATTTGTTAAGAGTCCAATTAGTATAAGCACAGACTCACTTATATCAACATGAGCCTAAATCACTTATACATTATATATAAAGGATTTGAGATCATAAGTCAGCCTGACACAATTATAACATGGCCAGGGTTAAGAAGCTGTTAGAACAAAACTGAGTAGAAAACATTGCCCAAGCATTATCACCAATGACCACCGCTTACTTCTGAGTACAAGAATCACATCATTAAGATATGGATGCAGCTATCCAAATGCCAAGTTGCTGAAAACAAGAAACACAAAGAAGGATATTGTTGCAGTTATCCAATTGATTATGAGAAATAACTGCATCAGTCTCCATGAAAGTTGACAAGTTGTATCAGGAGATAACATCTCCAGGTATATAATTCTCATAAGTAATAGGGAATATCATTTTAATAGAACTGAGAGAAACTTCTAATAGTTTATGATCATGAACAACCTATTCTTTCTAAAATAAGAACATGACAAACAAGAAACCATGTCTATGGATTCACATTGAAAGCATTATGTTCACTGGACATGAACAGGTGGGAAAAGGTAACTTTGTTCTCATGTATGTTGAACAAACCCTTTGGAAGCTTCTCAGTGCATCAACAATCATGGGAGTTTGGGGTGAAATTAAAAATATCAGCAAACTGTCAACATTATTAATAAAGCAGCATAAAATTCTAAGCTCAGCCATGCATGACTAAGGACTTACATAAATCGAAAAGAGATAAGTCAAAATTCTTGGCTCTGCCCTGTTTTTGACTACTCCTAAATTGAAATTAAAATACTTTCCATACAGCTTGATGTTTCGAGCCTTCTAATTTGTCCCCACATCAATTGGACAGTCTACTAATACAATTCAATAAGACTAATTTAATGCACCTAATGCAACACCATGAATAGAAGATTCTAATATCTATGTCATTTGGAAGCTGATGTGGAAACTATGGAAGCAAAGAAGGAAAAAACAGTTCAAAAATAACAAAATTAGAAAAAGTGGGGTATTAGTAATTCTACACAACTATAAATAGGCTTTAAAGGGCATCTCAAATGAGTCACAGGATAGCTAATTAGATTTCCTAGCATTAGTTTGGAGTCATTAAGTCCACTATAGGGTCTCATTCAAGTTTTAGTTTTTGTTTTAATTTAACCAGGCATGTGGAAAGTGCAGCAATCTCCTAATATGGCAACAATCAGCTAAGTTAGAGAAAAGAATTCCTGTTATGATTCAAACTTAATTTTCTATAGCTTGATTCAAACTTAACTTTTGTTAACTTCATTTTTCTAAACTTAGTTTCCTCGACTTTTCTTAACAAAACTTTCAGGATATTGGTGAGACCACTGCGAGATCTCCATCACTAATCCTCTAATTTGTATCACCCTTTGGACTTGTCGCTTCTCCATCTACAATCAATTATTTGTCTGTTCTGCTTATACATACAATTCACACGGAGAAAAGAATAAAATTTTGGGAACATAAGAGGTTATTTGGCTAAATCAAGTTATTATCAGTACTACTCCCTTTAAAAAGGTCCAAGCAAATTCAACACTTCAAGTAATAATCAAATTCTATTTTTTAGCACGTCTCACATTTCATTATACACAAGGAAATTTTTTTTAACCCATTATTTTTTAAAAACACATTGCATCATGTTATGCATGTATATTATGTATCGACCAACTCTAGAAAAGTTGACTTTTTTGGGAAAATGACAATTTCGATATAGAAAATAAAAGTGGAGAATTACATGAAATTTTGAGTCATAGCCTAAAAGAAATAAAAGAAAAATAAACAAAGAAAAAGGATAATCATGTGATGGCATGTTGGATCATTTTTATAATCCAACTTCAATGGATAGAGGATGAATTATCGTTTCTCAGCATTAAATGTTTTTCTCTCATATGAAGACTATCAAATATGAATTTGACAGTTTATCACTATGTCAGTGTTTGTACGTATAGCCATTAGATACTCAAAATAGTGAATTACATAGATAATTGAGGATGGGTGTTAACACATAGATTTGAGACCTCAGAGAATCTTTCTTTATGTTTACATAGTTCAGAAAAAATGAAATTTCAATAATAACATAGGTCATACTATGCTGTCAACATGACCTACTTTGCCTAGCTAAAGACCATAACAACAAAGATGTTAGCTTCTTATATCCGTCACCAGCTTCTCATTGTAGAAATTTCTATTTACTTCCATAACATGTAGTAGACAACAATGAGCATCTGAAATTTTCTTGAAAAAACATACCTACACCACAAGCCAGGAACTGACCACCAGAAATCCAATCTGGGAAAGAGTGGGTTGCAATTTTTGAATCTAAATCAATGATGCCATCTTCTTTAAGACTTTCTATAAGTCCACCCTTCTCATTGTTGAATACCACACAATCCCCATACTCAACATATGGAATTTTATCTGAAAAAGGTAAGGAACCTTTAGTGAACCATAGAACTAACAGAAGCAGAACTTCATGGTTAATAACACTAAAATACAGTAGACATCACACAGAGCTCGTTTTGGCGTAATAAGCAATACTAATAAGGCAACAGCTAAATAAAATCCAACAGTTCTAAGCAAAACCAAATGGGCCCTCAGCAATAACAGTCCCAACTCCGGCTCCTAGCCTACGTCGGAGTCGAAGACAAAAAATGGGGCAACCCATTGAAATCGTGAGAATAGAAGGAAACGATAACAGACCTCTGAAGTATCTGAGGCAGTGGCCGCGAGATTGATGAATGGCTTGAGAAGACGGCCGGAAACGGGCAAAAAGATGAGGAGAATGGTTCGTTCCGACAGAAGTGCGGGTGCAGGGGGCTTGAAGCGTAAAGATGACTGGAGCCGGGACTGAGCTCCTAGCCTACGTCGGAGTCGAAGAAGATCAGGATGGAGCCCTGAGGACCTAAGGCGGCTGAAACCGAGAAGCAAGAGAGAACGAGAAGTGAAACGGAGAAGAAACCCGATGCTCGAAAAAATGGTTTCCAGAGGGTTGGGGGGTCGGGAAATAAATCCCATATTTTCACCCACTTTTCTCGGGGTCGGAAAAATAAAATTTTCCGTTTTAAAATTTTCTAAAACCCCTAACAAGGTACAAAGTTATTTTCTAGGAAAACTTATTTTCCAACTTATTTTTCCACAACCCCTAACAGGCCCTAAGCTTTTCTTTTTGGTTTTCCCAATATATTTAGTTTTTTCTTTATATTGAGATTGAAAGAAAGTGAAATTTTGTTGTACACTATAGAATTGTCAAGAGTGTTGTCTTGAAAATAGAGAGGGAACCCCATAGTAATTCACATGGTGTTTTGGTGACCCTAGGAAGATGCAAATAAATTTAGTAGGCATGTGTATAATTTTAACTATTGAATTCACGGTTTTAACAAACATAATTTATTGACAAATTTCTCATTAATCTAATTTATAAAACTTGTATTAGTCAAACATAAAATGCTTCATCAATGTATTTGAAATTTTGATTTACTAGATTTACTACAAGGACTAATCTGTATCTAAACAGCCCCTAAGTGTTTTATGTGAACCTGGCGCTGGTGCTCTGCGCCATGTCCTAAAAAGTTACATTAATAAATCTATTTTTTTAAGTCAACTAGAGCCCCTGCATCAATGTAACTTTGAGGCGGTTAGGTCTCTAACGAACCAAGCCAAATAAAGAATTGGAAGAATTGTAATTAAAATAGAAATCATGTGATTGTAATGACAAGACTTAAGAGTCTCGACAAAATGATTCATGCGGTAATGTAGGGAGGATGGGCATTCCCAATTTGCTTTGGTTATTTTGTTGAGTTTCACAATTGCAATTATACCATAAGATAAAATCATGGAGGCTTTCTTGCAGTAAGAATATTACGAATAGTTTGTCATTCCAAGAATTGACTACTAAATCATACTAAGAAAAACATATCCTAATTCCTACTTCAACCTCAAAAATTTCTTTGTCAATAAATATTACAATGTCATCCTAGTTTAATTTTAATGATCTCTATACTACGAAATTGTAAAAAAAAAAAACTCTATTTCTCTCTTCTTGGTCTGAATCTAGTTATACTGTCGTTTCCTATTGAGGAATTCTTCCATTCAAATGTGGTAAAATGAAAATCCTTAACTAGGAGAAACTGATGAGGATCTCGCATTGGCGGCTGAATAAATAGTGATGAAGAAGAACATCACCAAAGCAAGGTAAGAGAACCCAATGGAAAACGTGGCTTGATGACAAAACCTTACAAAAGGATTGCAAATGGCAGCCCAACCCGTGTGTACGTTCCCATATTTGCCCACGAAACCGATTGCTGTCGCCGCTGAGGTTGCCGCTATGCTTAGTCCCATTATTATCTGCAAATAACAAAACATATACAATTTCATATTAGTAGTCAAATATATTGGTCTCTACGACAATTATACTTATTGATAGTCACACACTATATAGAAAACATAATTTTATTCATGTATGCATCTTATCTAGCAAGACATCAAAATATAGAGCAAAAGAGAATAGTTCTAAGGACATGCACTATATGGCTTATAAGTAAGGGAAAGAACATGCATGCAAGGCCATGAATGAAGAAGATACGTTACTTACCATATCAAGCAAAAACATCAAGAATCTTTGTCGTTTCGAAGTGAGAACAAAAACCAACAGTAAAGAAATTAGAGAATAGGCAGCGGTAATAGAATTTGCAATCACCAAAAACCTGCGCACAAGCACACAGAAATTTGTTAAGCATCGAACGAGTTGACATTCCTAACAGTTTTTGTCTGGCTACCTACTTGAAAGCACTGGTATATGAATATTTCGCATCGAGTTGGAGCCCAAAAAGTACAAGCGTTTGCTTGTTTTTTGCCATGATAAACGTGGAAGCAATAGCAGATCCAAAAGCGACTAGCCGGAAGATGAACTGTAGTAAGAAGAATCCCCTGGCGCTGTGAGACGGGCTCTCATCCAACCTCGACTGCTCGATCGCCATTAATACGCAATAGCAAGAGGAAAGAGGACGAAATCGCAATACCAAGAGCCGAGAGGACGAAATCGCAATAGTAAGAGCGGAGCGGAGAGGAAGTACAGTAAGTATACTCCTTATATAACTCATGTCGAGAGAGTCCGTCTCCTTATATAACTCATGTCGACAGAGTCCGTGAGCACCACGTTGGAGACACGTACGAATACGGTGGAGAAGGGAGGAGGAATCCACAGTCCGTGAGGGAAGAGGCTGTGAGGACAGAGGACTCCGTTTCCAATCAGATGTGAGTTTGTTCTCTTTCTTGAGCTTTGTGACTCTCGACATTGAATCGGCAGGAAATTTGAATTTCGAGTTGTTGGTATGAACTATCGTCTCTCCTACACATGTTGGCCGTCTTAGAGTTATCAGAAGCAAACTTAATGCTCATTCCCAAGTATTGCGATGATGTGGGAGAGAGTAAGGTACCTGCAGGCTGCCTCTGTTTGTCCAAGATTTATTTCGCTAAGCGGCAGACTATTGCTTGTATAAAACTAAATCTGTCAAAATTTTATTAGTCATGTCTTAATTTGTTATTAGATAAAGTTGATATTTGATCTATTGTTTTTTCTTTATTAAAAAAAACAATTTATGGATAGTCACTGACCATGTATTAGCATATGACCAGTCTGCAAGAAAAGTGCTATATATAAATTTACTTCTTAAGCATCAGGCTAAGATTACTGCGTTTGTTGTGTATTGGTTCCACCGGATTTAAGGTATTGATCCAAGGTCATCTTCCTACGGATATGGTTTTGGGAACCTCTCAGTTCAATTATTTGCAACCCATAATGTAGGATGAAACTACTGAAGGACTCGCAGGAGGGAATGTTGCAGGCCAGTTACTTTGATATGTCCTACCTTTATTAGAATTAGATTGTATTAGATTTGAGATTTCAGCTTTCTTAGATTAGGTTTCCTTTCTTAGATTAAGTAGGATTTAATATTTTAATTTTATCACAATTCATGATCGACTATTTTCCTTATGCTAATAGGATTAATTTCTAATTGCCCTATAAATTGTAGTTCACAACCATCTGCTAAAAAATTATTAAAAATTTAGCAATTCATATAGTTAATTAGTTTGCCCTTTCTCTCCTTCTTCTCTTCCTTTTTTCCTTAAATTTTCCTGTGTAGATTATAGTCTACATCGTACTTCCTTACTACAAATGATTAAAGGATTACTTAATTCTGCCAAATAAAAAAGAGAGAAAAGAAAATTGGACAATGATGACTTGATCATTTTAACCTCTGTCTTCCTCGATCTTGTCTCTGTTCTTTGACACTGCTCTTTCATGCTAGATTTATTAACTTTCATATGTATAAAGCTTATGACTAAGTCTGAGCACTAGTGTTTAAGATGTGAGAATGTAGAGGAGATGTGAACACCATGTAGTGTATCAGTGTTTTCTTTTACTTTGCGTGCTATAACTTTGTAAAACAAAATGGATCTTGTAAAGAACAAACTATCATACTATCATATTGTTGGCCTATTTAGCATGACATTGTCTTCTTTTACTCAATATCAGCAGGTTGTATATTTTTAAATTTGTTTGTATATGATTTTACATTGTGTATCAATTAATAGCCATCAGAAATATAGTTTTTGTAGAATTGCCTCTGATGTTTATATGTTTATTTTGTAGCAGTACGTGACACAAAATCTACCTTTGCTGCCAGACCAAGGACAATTAAAGAGAGATACAGACCAGTTCCATTATGTGTTCCCATTTTGCTTCCTGTCCCACATGCATTGGCAAACAACTTTTTTGTCCTTTTCGATCTTATTTGTAAACAGTTTTTCATAATTTGTGCCTTTAACATTCCTTTCCCTAATTGCTAGTGGTCTACATCTCCTTATAAAGCCGTTAAACATAGTTGCCTCTTACTGTGAGGAATTAACATATGAGAAAAGATAAATGCTCTCATTTTTGTGAATAAGTTACAATTAACCAAAAAAAGCATCATGGGCATTCCAGGTTTGCATGTTGATCTCTGCTTGTGCTAATTGTTAAACCGGCTGCTCTACGAATAATACTAAAAGTTGACTCCTTAATTTATCTTATGATGAAGACACCTGTGAGAGAAATCTAAAAGTTGGTATACTTTTGCAAAATTTCCAAAATAATACTAATATTAATAATACTGTTAGAAGAGTATTTGTTCGTAAGGCAGACCATTCAGAAATAAGATTATATAAAGATGACCAAACTACCCTCTATAAATAGAAATACTCCCTCTATCTCACATTAATAGCTCCATTTGGTTATTCAGAATGAACTAATTTGTTCATTTTGAAAACCAAATGGAACTTAATGCGGGATAGAGGGAGTATAATATATAGAATTACTTCTTAAAGCATCAGGATACTTAGATTATTGCGTCTGTTGTGTATTGGTTCCACTGGATTTAAGGTATCGATCCAAGTTTGCAGCTCCTTTATGATCTACCTACGGATATGGCTTTGGGAACCTCTCAATCCAATTCTTTGCAACCCGTAGTGTAGGATGAAACTACCGAAGGACTTGCAAGAGGCAGTGTTGAAGGCAATTTCATTGCAGATACTTTGCCTTTTACTTCCTAGCTACAATTGATTAAAGGATTACGTAATTCTGCCAAATAAAAAAGAGAGAAGAAAATTGGACAATGATGACTTGATCATTTTAACCTCTGTCTTCCTCGATCTTGTCTTTGTTCTTTTACACTGCTCTTTCAAGCTAGATTTATTAACTTTCATATGTATAAAGCTTATGACTAATGTTGAGCCCTAGTGTTTAAGATGTGAGAATGTAGAGGAGATGTGAATATCATGCAGCGTATCAGCATTTTCTTTTACTTTGTGTGCTACATCGCCACAACTTTTTAATACAAAATGGATCTTTTTAAAGAACAAACTATCACACTATCAGATTGTTGGCCTATTTAGCATAACATTGTCTTCTTTTGCTCAATATCAGCAGGTTGTATATTTTTAAATTTGTTTGTATATGATCTTACATTGTGTGTCAATTAATAGCCATAAAAAATGTAGTTTTTGTAGAATTGCCTCTGATGTTTATTATGTAGCAGTGACACAAAATCTACCTTTTGCTCCCAGACCAAGGACAATTGAAGAGAGATACAGACCAGTTCCATTATGTGTTCCCATTTTGCTTCCTGTCCCACATGCATTGGTAAACAACGTTTTTGTCCTTTTTTTTCTATATGTAAACAGTTTTTTGTAATTTGTGCCTTTTACATTCCTTTTCCTAATTGCTAGTGGTCTATAACTCCTTATAAAGCTGATAGGCATAGTTGCCTCTTACTGTGAGCATCATGGGAATTCCAGGTTTGCATGTTGATGACCTTAGTCACTGCTTGTGCTGTTTGTTAAACCGGCTGCTCTACGAATGATCTTGCAATTGGGTGTGAAGCCTTCTTGGTTCAGTATATTCACAGATAAGCAGACTCCATCTGCTGGAGATCTTCCCAATTATATGATCGAATCAACACTCCCCTCTCTTAGTGATTCTTCGCAATTATATGATCGAATCTGCTGGAAAGGAAATGGAGAAGTAAATGAGGACACAATCTGAATTCAATCAGATGCGCAGTAGGCTTTGGTCACACATAGACTACTACACCTTTTCTTTCATATGTTTTGTTATTATTTTATTTTTCATATCCTTTTTAGTGTAATAAAAAAAATTAAAGTATTTTTTAGATAAAATACAATTTTAGCCTCTAAATTATATTTTAAACATTTAATAACAAAAAAATAAAAAACCTTCGATAAAGTCAATCTGGCTTGACTCACCTCGAATTTGACTTGATGTTAAGCTTGAGCCATCATGGTTTGGCTTGTAGCACAAGCTCGAGTCAAGTAGTGCAGAAGCCCGACTCAGCTTAGCCACTATTCAACTTTTTATGTATGATTTATTACATATTTTTTATTTTCTTGACTCCCTAATTTATCTTATGATGAAAACACCTGTGAGAGAAATCTAAAAGTTGGTATACTTTGCAAAAAGTCCAAAATAATACTAATAGTGATAATACTCTCAGAAGAGTATTTGTTCCGAGGGCAGACCAATCAAAAATAAGTTTATATTTTAGATGACCAAACTACCCTCTATAAATAGAAATATTCCCTCTATCTCACAGTAATAGCTCCATTTCAGTTCATTCTGAATAACCAAATGGAGTTATTAATGTGGGACAGAGAGAGTATAATACTAAAGACTTAGCATATGAACAATTACTTCTCTATCTAATACTACTGCTACTAATTCAAATAATAGTAATGAATATTATATAGTAATAATAACAATAATGATAATAATAATTACTATTATTATTATTTGCCACATTGGCGAATTTCAGATTGCTTTGACACTGGTTATATTCTTTTATTCTTTACTCATTTTGAGAAATTTGTGTACAGAATATTGACAGAGTGAGCTGCCGCTCAAACAACTAGAATATACGTTTGTTTTTACTCAACTCAATCAACATGTATGAGGAGCCATTATCACTGGACCGGCCTAGAATTTGTTAGCCCTTATTGTTATGAATCATGGTGGTTTCACTGTGTTTTAGTAGCTTCTTTTGCTGTGCTGGTATGTGCTAAAGTTGTATGTATAAGTGTAACAAATTGCTATTCTATGAGATGTGTAAATGACATGGAGATATCTTCGGAGAAGAAGTTGGTAATTCTATCCGTTTTTATGTTTTATTTTGATTACGTATTTGATTTCAAGCTTAAGTACAACTTATTTGAAATGTGGACACTTCGCAAGGGCCAAAAAGTTAAAAGTCTTTCTTTATGGATATGGTCTTTTCGCTCTTCTCTAGTTTCTCACGTTTTACTTGTTATTTTGGAACATATAGAAACCCTGCTTTGGTATGCCTGCCATGTCTATTAAAAAACCACATACACGAAGAGCTAAGCTAAACGGTTACAAACTGGGGTTACCCAATTTGCTCATACTACCACCCGAACGTACAAAATATGCAAAATTTTCTCCAGTACTGATCGAATCAAAAGAATCTTCCAAATTGAATAATGGTTATCACTTTGTGCGTAACAAGTTTATAATATGGTTTAATTAGCAATTGCAGGGACAAAACTTATACCCATTACAAGTTTCTACTTATTAGACAAAGAGATTAATGACAAAAAGGGAATAAGAAATGCATGATGCAAAGAAGAATGATGATGACTTAATTCTTTTCTGTATATATGAAAAGGCAGCTCTCAGCAATCAGCGAGGATGATGACTGAAATCTCTCTGGTGACTGACTGGTTTCAGGTGCCTGAGGCTAGAGACAATCTTTGCTTGTGAGACTCGCTAGGTAGCTTGACGTCTGTGGCCAATCCAAGGGCCTGGAGCAGCCAGACGACGCACCAAGTCAAGTCGAGCTGCCACCACTCTAGGCCATGTCGAGCCGAGTACTCAAAAGCATGGTGATTGTTGTGCCACCCTTCTCCAAAGGCAAGCATCGCCACCCACCTGAAACACAACCGAGCATTAATTCCACAATTATTAAGAGTTGTTTTATACTCCTATATAGCAAGCATGACGATACCAGTTGTTCCTGGACAAGTCCCCGGTGTTCCATGACTGGCTACCCCATACATGACATGCCGAATTCACCAGCCATGTTATGTGGTATACCCACACGATCCTCACACCCTGCGCCCACATCAAAACCATTAATCAACACTTATAATTTGATGCTAATTTTTTTTAATCTGTATGCTAAATAGTCTCAATCCTGAGGGACCTCTGCCACTTGTAGGTATAAACGTCTTGGCTGCTAGCCACGGTTTAAAAGAAAAACATCTTAATTTTTTTTAAATTATAAATTATAAAAGAATATGATACCGAGAAGTTTTGAAGTGTTCCCAAAAAAAGATCTATCCATGATAAAAATAGCCTCTCACATGTGACCACCGCTAGTACGGATGACTACTGGAGGTGGGTGGTCCCGCGCACTAGACGTCACGTGAGGACACTCAGAATGGTGGGATCCTGGACGCCACAAAGCGCTTACCATGCCCCAAACCAGGAAGGGGAAGCCTCCAGCAGCGTACAACACAAGGGCGAGAGCGATGGGGTGAGCAACGTACGTCTGCCGCATAAACCTGTAAAACTGCTGCCTCTCCAGGTCCCCTACATTGCTCGCTTCTCCGCACTGCACCACATCACAAACTCAAAGCTCAGAACCATCCCATCCCATTCAGCCTGGAATCCCATATTGGAAGTGGTTGTGTTTTACCCTCTGGGTGATCGACTCTGTATCAAAGAGCCAGCTGATGTGGCTGAACCAAAACCCTTCTGTCGGGCTGTGGGGGTCTCTCTCCGAGTCGCAGTACTGGTGGTGGTACCTGTGCGTGCTCACCCAGTCCAGTGGGTTTCCCTGCAGCAGCAGCAGTAGTAGCCAATCAGCCATGCACATGCAAATGTCACACGTCCATTGTTGTATCAAGTGTGATACTTGTGATGGTGCATTTCGTCAGTCACCTGGAGAGCCTGGGCGCCGCAGTAGGCGAAGGCGTACTCGAGCCACTTGGGAAGCTTGAAGCTCCGGTGCGACAGGTTCCTGTGGAAGGAGAGCGTGATCCCGAATAAGCCCGTCACCACGTAGAGCGCCGCCGCCGTGCAGACAGCCCCCCAGTTGAACGCGAATGGCGCGAACAGGGACAGCACGTGCATTGATAGCACCACCGACGCGGTGGTAATGTCCCGGAAGTTCCACCTCCTACGCCAGTATACCCGTCGCCTCCGCTCCACCGCCACGTCCGAGAATAGAATCCTCCCGCATTCCGCGTCCGCCGCCGCGCGCGTTGTAAAGGGCCTTCCTTTCACCTTGCTGCGAACTCCTCCCGGTCTGGGTCGATTTCTCAGGCGGAGTGATGTCCTCCGGACTTCATAGACAGGGAGTAGTCTGGCCAAATTTGTTTCAAGGATGCGAGGTCGAGGGTGCTGCTTCTTGACGAAATTAGGCGGCGGTGGAGCTGAAAGTGCCAGAGCCATTGAGTTGGGTCATGCAAAGGTCACGCCTTTGGATGCAGTCCTCTATATGAACTTCTAGGTTGAGGTGGAGAAATGCTGGTAGATAGGCATATCATAGTTAAAGAAGAGGCCGGAATCCGGATTATGTTCCCACCTATAACTGGGATTGGGTTCTCTTCCATATCGTGGAAAACAATTCTTTCTTCATTAATTTGATGATTACCAGATTTTTTTTGGCAACATGTGATTTGTCCCTTTACGAAGCCCACTGGATAGGATGAGGAGATTTTCTCTGTCGGTGTTCCCCGCTTCCCCTCGTCCACACAATGTCATGGAGCCTTAAAGCAGTGTTGCTGATGGATAACTAACTACACGAGGACCATTGTAGGCGTAGCTGTGTACTTGAATTAGGCTTCGCGTTTCACATGGTGACTGCCTTCACGAGTGCCACCTTTCTCTTGTTATTCTCGCCTTCCCCATGCCAGCCTTGCCATCAAAACCGTCTGTTGGACAATTGTTGCTCGCGGGTCAAAGGTAGCATGCTATTCTCCGTCCACATTCTCGTGTGCACCTTTTCATCCTATTTTCCCCTGATTAATTTTGCATGAGGTCGTTTTCAGTGGAAAGTGAAACTATGATGTAGGATGAATAGCGCCTCATCAATTACTTCTTTGAATTTCATCTGTGCACTTTCTTCTTATTAGTTCAATGGATAAGAATTTATTGTATTGTAGCTGTCAGCAATCTAAAATCATCGCAATTGACTAATTTACTGGATCAAATTTCTAATAATGAATCCTTTGATTGCGTTTGTAGTTATTGAGTATCTACTAGAAGATCAGGTGTTAAACCTGCGGTTGAGACGTTCAGATTTCAGACGAAGGTGCATTTTTTAAGAAAGATATGTTATTGAACAGTCTTTTGCAAATGTAACTCAACACTAGCAAGTACTGACCATCTGACGTCTGCATCGCAGTTGATAATTATGAATCTCATTCTGCCCAAAAGGTTTTAGCAACCACATCCAGTATACCAAACATCATTAGCAATTTAACATGACAGCAGGAGTGGAACTTTTAGGCCTACAAATTACAACTTCCGAGGAGAAGAAAAGTGGCTAAATGTTTTGCTTCTTTTGATGAACACTTTCGATTCTATTGACTGAGATTATACTGTTGCCAACTTTGTTTCCTCTTCATTTTCTTTTTTATTTGGAAGACTGCTAGGTTTTATCGTAAATTTGTAGCATGAGAAATTCTTGATTCAACCATGCTTCAGTTTTTGTTTTGGAATGAATGGTCTTAGCATTTGCAAGATTGCTGTATATGTGTAATGATTAAGTACTTGAACTGTATACATGCTTATACTCATATACATGCACCAACTTGCAAAGCCTCCTTGCACCATTTTGTTAGACTTGCAACTATGTGGTTTTCTTTTGCTTTTATACCTGTGTATATTTAAATCACTGGAATCTGTTGTGTCTTACCTTGGATAGGTATTCTGATGGACCCTGAGACACATAAATGTTGCCTATCTGCTGTAGTACAGTGTAATATTGACGCCTAATTATTGTTATAACCCTACAACCACTTCTCTCTATTGCAGATAATGGTTTTGTGCAAGTTGGCTTGCTGCCACATATATGAAAGCCAAGGAAAACTGCTAAGAGTGGAAAAGTTAAAAGTTGTCTTGACATCTGCCATGTAAAAGGCAAAACAGTCTACCATCAAACAGTTAATAGGATCTTCTATATTCCCCTATTTCCTGCTCTAAAAAGTGCAACTGTCTTGCTGTTCTTTTACATTCGATTTCACTCATATGCTACTTACATGTTGCTTTATTTCTTTAAAAATTGTATAAGAACAATGGTAGTTGATCATAAAAAGAGTCAAATGTTGATGTACAATTCATATTGCCAACCCCGTATAGCTGTTATATGGCACAGGATGATGATGATGATGATTGGTTTCAAATTTGATATGTTGATGCATAACACGCCACAAAGGAGGATATTAACAGTGGTGATAATCAATGAGTTTTCTTTCTTTTTGTCCTTAGTGAGTGATCTAGTCTCATATATCTTCTTATATGACCAAACTTCAAGATTGTGTTCATATAGCATACAATTGATTTTTAGTTAACGGGCTGACTAACGTTCAATCACTGCATGCACCCTTTCCTTTTCCAATATTTTTCTCAAATGAAAAGTTTCTAATCATTTGAAACTGCTACCCATTTTATTCAATGGCTTCTACATCCTTCATCTAGCACACTGCCAATATGTACTACTCTGAATGTGGAAGCGGTTTAGGTGACTGGAGTCACGAGTTTCACTCGGTCCAGTTCAGGAAGGAGCTTATACCCTATATGTAGTGAAAGGATAATATAGTACCAGAGTTTCTTGTGAAGTTAAATAAAATTAATTTACGAAATATACACTTCCCTGACCTACATGGATGTAAATAGCCTCACTGAAAGATCAGTCATTGCTTATACTTACAACATAATGATATTGCGTCCTATTATTCTGAAGCTTTTTCTGTGAATATAATTTCAAAATGAGAAAACCTGTATCATTTGCAAGATGGAAATTTTGATTTTAGGCTGGATAATATGATATATACAGAATGCCACAATTTTGGGATACTCTAGATGTATCTCATCTTATAGGGTAATAGTCATCTGTAAGGAAATTCGCAAGGGGCGTAAGTGTTGCAATGAAAATCATATTATACGTCTTTACCAATCATAAGCCTTCATCCATGATAATCATCCTTGCTAAGAGACCTGACGGGTTTATTGCTATTACTCTTCCAATGGCTATAGCCAAGGTTTTGGATTCTGTCATCTGTGTGTATTTAAGCTTATCTATACACAATATGATGATCCAGGAGTGTAGTATTGAACATTTCATGCTTCTCAAACTGTTCTAGTTTCAGCTGATACTCTTGTGTTTCGGGTACAAACTACCTACATGGGCCGAATTAGACCTTGGACTTGCTCTAGTGTATTGGAAAGCCAATGATGGTTTTCCTCCTGCCACTACAACTCATTCTTATGGATGTGAGTTGAAAATGACTTGGTTTCCTGATTGTGAGTTTCCTTAAGTTCTTTATTGAAGGGAGGCAAATTGACTCTCTTTGGCAATTTCTCAAACAAGTTAGTTCCAGATGACGACAACTGACCTAGTTTGGAATTGCTTTCAAATGTAATTCATTTCATTATATATAGATATACATTGTGATTTTCCCCTGTAATTCATTTGAATGCCCTCTTGGATAATAGAATGCATTTTGCAGGAGGTTTTATTCCACCAATTATCTGTGGAAGTGACGGATGGTAATGATAAGAAAAGTTGAAAAGCTGATCCTCGTATCTTCACGATCAATATATATGTCCCGGGATGTGGTCAATTTCCATTTTGTGAAAGATAATGACTTTAAAACGTTAAAATGCTCCAGCATTCCATGAGAGTATCTTATGCGGTTATCCTCTTGAAATGGAGGTTTATGCAACCGTAATATACAGTTCTGTTATGTTTATTTAGCATAATTTTGTATACGTCTATCTCCACCTGTGAATTTGGTTTTCCAATTCACGGACGGAGTTGATTGGAATGGTCTACACAAGCTGAAATTTTAAGTTCCAAAAAAACAATCAAGTTCCAAAGAATTTGCGTTTAAACCAATCAGCTTTTTAACGAGATGAACATCTTATTCAGTATCATTTTTATACGACATTTAGTTCTTAAGTGTTGAGGAGGTTGAAGAGGAGCATATGCATTCCCGTCTCATGTTGCCATGTGAATTTCATGGTCAATTCTATCGATTTCCGTGATCTAAAATTTTTAGGTCTATGAATCTACGAAGTCAGTTTCTCTAATTACTCCTAAGTCCCACGCCCACCCAATCCATTATCCATCTAAATGAGATTATTCATTCTATCTTATGAAAGAATTTTCGCATTGAGACATGAATTTTTCATTTTGTTTTGATGGTTGGCTTGGTTAGGTTTCTTAGACGTTGCTTTAACTTCATACTTTCTTTGTATCATATTATTATTTTTACTTATTTTTTGAAAATACACTAAAAATTATTTAAAAAATAGATAAAACAGTTAATATGAGACATATAGAGTAGCTAACTAAGGGGCTATTTGGGAGATATATTGGAGGGAAAAATAGAGGGGAAAATTAATTCCTCCTAAAACATAGAGTTAGTGGGAAAGTACTTTTTTGAAATCTTAATGTCTCTTAAATAACCTCTAAAGCACGAAAAAATATTAGATACGGATAGGTTACCAACGTGGTGGTACTTATCACTAATCAAAAATTTACTTATTTATATATTTTTCTATTAACCCTTTAAGAATAACCTATTTAATAAAAAATATAATAATATCTTAAATTTTGATTAGTGATAGCCATGTCACATTGGTACTCTATCAGCACTTAATATTTTTCTAAAAAGAGCACGGTTTGAAAAGAAATTTAATTTTTCCACTTAAATATAATATGTTATATTAAGAGAAAAAAATCAAAATAAGGAGAATTGGTCTGAAAGCGCTTTCCCACCCTTGGGAGCCTCTTAAACAGTTAAACGACATTAACTGAGAATGCACGCGCTTATAGTGCATACAAGTCGCTGCCATAAAAATAAAATATAATTCAAATTACTCATTCTTTTTTATGGATGTAAGTAAAAAGTGGGTACTCTTTTATTTACAAAATCAACAAAAGGAAAGGAGCGACCATATATTAGCAGTTGTGTCTTGGATTTGAGATGCCATAATCAGCTGTGATTTGTTACATTCCATCCAAATACTCACTGATGGTGCAATCGTCCGTTGTTGCATGGAGCTCGGTAGGCGAAACCGTACTCATGCCACTTTGGGAAGCTTGGAGAGCTCCGGGTAATCCTCCCGCATTCCGGCTCCGCTTCCGCCGGCGCCGAGAGGATTGGAAATGACCTTCCTTTCGCCCGGCGGGTCTGGGTCGGTTTCTCAGGCGGAGTGATGTCCTTGTGGATTTGTTGATGATATTTCCGTGGAGCTGAAGAAAATGTCGGAGCCATTGCGTCCCTTGTTTTTTTTTTCGTGGTAAAAAAATCATTTTTCCATGTTTCTAATGGTCTCCAGATCTTTTGGCGACATGTGGTTTGTCCGTTTATGAAGCCCAGTTGATGAGGTGGAGATTTTTCTCTCTCAGGGCCGCCATTCTCCTCGTCCACACAATGATAGTGAGACCGTAAAGGCCTTAAAGCAGTCTTGCTGATACAGAACTAACTGCACGAGGACCTTTGTAGGCGTAGCTGTTTGCTTGAGTTCGGGTTCGTGTCTCACATGGCGACCGCCTCCACCGGCGCCACCTTCCTCTCGCCACTCTCGCCCTCCCCATCGCAGCCTTGCCATGAAAGCCGTATGCTGGTCCACTGCAGCTCTCGGGCCAAAGGTATCTTGATATTCTCCGTCTGCGTTTACGTGTTGATTTACCCATCTGGTTGATTTTGCGATTTATATGATATTTGTTTGGGTGGAAAATAAAACTCTGGTATATCATGCATAACGCCTCATAATTTACTTCGTCGAATTTTGTTTCTGCATATTCTTCTTATTAGTCTTCAGTGGTTAAGAATTTATTGCATTGGAGCTGACTCAGCAGTCTAAATCACCACAATTGACTGTTTTACTAGGTTGCATCTTCTAATGATGAATCTTTTGACTTATTTTGGGGTTCTTATTTATAAGAAGATCAGGAATTTTAATCTTACCGTCGAGAAGTTAAGAGGTTTGATGAAAAAGAACTTTTGAAGAAAGAAGACGTGTTATTAAATGGTCTTTTACAGATGGAATCTCAGCTCGAACAGTACTGGCCATCAGACGCCTGCATTTCCTTATCCTACTTAAAAGGTTTTATAGTGAACTAGCGATATGTTCTTCACATAAACTCAATATCATCACTAGTATAACCACAGGAGTGGAACTTTCAGGCCTACAAATTACAATTTCTGAGGAAAAGAGAAGTGGTTTAATGTTGTGGTTCTCTCATGACCTATGTTGTTTCGTTTGGCTGAGATTGTACGGTTGCTAGCTTTGTTCTCCCTGCATTTCCTTTTTACTGGGAAGACTTCTATAGGTCACCGTAAATTCATTGCATGAGAATTCTTTGATTCAATCATGCTTTAAGGATTTGTTTTGGAGTGAATAATCTAGCATTTGCAAGATTGCTATATTTGTGGAATCGATTGAACGTTCGACATTGCAACTATGTGGTTTAGTTTTGCTTTTATACATGTGTAGCATATTTAGATCACTGGAAATTGCTGTGTATTATCTTTGGATAGCTATTATGATGGACCCTTGGAAACATGAATGCTGCATATCTGCCGTAGTAGAGTGTAATGTTCACACCTAATTATGGACACTGCAATGACTACTCTCAACAGCAGATACTGGTTTTGTGCGAACCGGCTTGCGGGTACATATACAAAAACTAAGGAAAACTACTAGGACTGGAAAAGTTAAAGCAGTCGTGACACCTGTTGTGGAAGAGGCAAAAGAGTAAGTGTGACTACGATTCTACAATTAACAGATTCTTTTATTTTTCACTATTTTTTTCTCTAGAAATTCCATATATCTTGTTGGTGTATTATATTCAACTTCATGCATATTCCACTTTTATGTTGATTTATATCTTTTAAATTTATGAGAATAATGAGAATTGATCATAACTACGGTCAAATAGTGATATAGAATCCTTACTGCCAACATCAGATAGCTGCAGTTAGGCACAGATCATGACATCATAAAAGAAGGAAATTGAAACTTGAAGATAGTGTGGTCCAATTAATCAGCTTTCTTTATTTTTGTCCACCAATAGGTAACCATTTACCTGGCCCACTTTTAAATTTGAATTTGGTAACAGGAAAATTAGTAGGGTCTTTTACCTGCCCATTTGTTTACCAGGTAGGGTATAGATGCCCCTTCCTTCATAACTCAAATCAGTTGGCCAT
The DNA here is from genome assembly GCA_035235625.1 of Saururus chinensis. Classification (NCBI taxonomy): domain Eukaryota; kingdom Viridiplantae; phylum Streptophyta; class Magnoliopsida; order Piperales; family Saururaceae; genus Saururus; species Saururus chinensis. The sequence continues at coordinate 14,459,757 of CP141143.1, forward strand.
TTTCATTTATTTTTCCCTTAGCCTGGACTTAACCAAGTTGAATTATATGTTGTGTCGCTTATGATCGAAATAATTTTAATAAGATCAGTTTACTATCTTAAGTTGCAGAATTTTCATTCATTTGAAAATTAAATTAGACTTTGAAATTTTTTATTTTATTTTTTACATGACTTTTTTTACCCGATTACCCACCCATTCACCCAATGGGTAATGGATAAGAATTTAAAAAATGGATAAGGTAAAGGTAAAAAATGAGGAAGCAGGTATGGAGACCGGTTGATAACACTATCCACAGTGAGTGTGGTCTAGTCTACTTATTTCTCCTTATGCGACCAAACATTGAGATTGTATCCATATAACAAGTTTGATATTGACTTAACAGGCTGACTGGCATTCAGTAGCTGATGTGTTGGTCCTTTCCTTTTCCGAGATTTCTCATCTCAATGATTCTTTCTCTCTTGAAAAATATGTAAGCAAATGAAAATTTTCTAATCAGTTTGGAGTGCTACCCAATTTGTTTAATGCCTTGACTTTCTCCTTTGCTACATGCCTCGTCTTATACTATAGTCCAATATGAAGGAAGTGCTCAAACTTAGGAGTGGGGTTATTTAGGTAACTGAGGTCATCATTCCAATCTGGCTCCAGTTTCAGCAATGGAAGGAGCCCATAACTGAAATTTTGTGAAAGGACAGTATCATACCAGAGTTTCTTGTGAAGATAAAAAAAATTTACACTTGTCTCTAACCCACATGGTGGTAAATAGGGTCACTGAAAAATAAAGGTCATTACTTGTACTTCTTACGAAATAATGATATAACATGTCCTATTACTCCGAAGCTTTTTGTTACAATTTAAATTTAGAATGAGGAAATTTGTACCATTGCAAGATGCAAATTTTAATCACAGATTTGATAAGTTCAAAAACAGAATGCCACAGTTTTGGCTTCCTCTAATATATAACTTTTCATATTGGTTAATATTCATATATCCAGAAATTTACCGGGAACTGTAAGTGTTGCAATGAAAATCATACTGTGAAGTTTTACCAATCAGAAAACTATGCCCATGATAATCATCCTTGCTAGGAGATCTGATGCTTTTGTTGCTGTTCCAGTGGCCGTAGCCAAGGTTTGGGCTTCTGTTTTATGTAGCCCCGGCTGGTCGGACTATGTTCTACTGGACCCGGTGGACAAAACAGGCCGGTCCATCTAGGCCAGTGTGACCTGCCAGGTCACACTGGCCTTACCGGTTGAGCTGCTGACCCAGGTCAGACTCCACCAACACAAAATTTTTATGCGAGATCAGGGATTCGAATCATAGTCCTGTCAAGCTCTAACATCAGCTACTAACCCAGTAGATTACAATGGACTTGTGCATACTTGTTGCCCAACTAATACATTTAATTTGACCCATGTGGCCTTTGTAATGGGTTATATTTTAGCTTCTGACATCATCAGCGTTTGAACCTGGTTGACCCAGCACTGTGACCCATCCAGATAAATTGCCAGGCCGGTTTTATATTTAATTTTATCCAAACATGAATATGATGCTCCAAGAGTGTAGTTTTAAGAATTTCAAGCATGTTGAACTGTTCTAGTTTCAGCTGATATTGTGTGTTTCAGGTACACACTACCTACATGGGCCGAATTTGACCTTGGACTTGCTCCAGTGTACTGGAAAACCAATGATGGTCTTCTTCCTGCTTCTGTAAGTCATTAGCATGGATCACAGTCAAAATATCTTTTGGTTTCTGATTATGACTTTCATGAAGTGTTTATTGACAGGGAGGCAAATTGACTCTCTTTTACAATCCCTCAAATAAGTTAGTTCCAGATGACGAGTTTGGGATTGCTTTTAACGGTAATTCGTATCATTATGTGTTTGTGATCTTTTTCCCTGTATTTCATTTAAATGCCCCCTTGAATAAATAGAATGCACCTTTCAGGAGGTTTTAATCAGCCCATTATGTGTGGAGGCGAGCCCAGGGCAATGACAAGAAAAGTTCGAGGAAAAGCTGATCCTCCTATCTTCACGATCAAGATATGTGTCCCTAGACATGGTTAGTTTCCATTATGGCTACTTTGAAATGCGTCACCATTCCATGAGATTATTTCATGTAATCCTCTTAACATGGAGGTCTATGCTATCTTTCTGTACCATTGGATTTGATGCCTGACTTTCAGAATCAAGAGGAGCAAGATCGTCGATTCTGTTTTATAAATATTTAGATATATGGTATCATTTTGTATTTGTCTATCCACAGCTGTTAATTTGATTTTCTCATTCACAAACGGAGTGGATTGGGATGGTCCATACAAGCTGAAATTTCAAGTTCCAAAGAATTGGGGTAACAAACCAATCAGCTTCTTTAACGAGGTGAATGTCTCGTTTAAATTTTTCTTGTCTATCTTCATTTTCAGACAGTATTGAATTCTTGTTACATATTCAAAACTGAAGTCATCTGCTATGTCAAACTTCTCCTACTTGTTTGCATATGTGTTTTCCAAGTGAGGGGATTGAAAGAGGATTTCTCGTTCATCTTCATTTTCATAGGGTATTGAATTCTTGTTACGTGTTCAAAACAGAAGTCATCTGCTATGTCAAACTTCTGCTACTTGTTTGCATATGTGTGCCCCAAATGAGGGGATTGAAAGAGGATTTCTTGTTCATCTTCATTTTCATACAGTATTGAATTCTTGTTACGTGTTCAAAACAGAAGTCATCTGCTATGTTAAACTTCTGCTACTTGTTTGCATATGTGTGCCTTAAATGAGGGGACTGAAAGAGGAGCATAGAAGTAAGAGAACCACCGAGTTTATGCACATTCTCATATGCTTGCCCTTCCCATTTTGCTATGTGAATTTCGTACCCATTTGTATCCATTTTATGACTAAATTTTAGGCATTGATAGCTTGAATGTGCACACCATGATGCGATCCAAAATTTTTGGGAGGTCTATCAAGTCAGTTACTCTCAATCCCTTCAGGTCTTTTCCTGGTGGGACCCCTATAGGACATATTTATTGTGTAGAGCACCAGGCTTTGCTGCAGTGAAATAATAACAGGAGGAGGTTGCTTACAAAATCATTGCAATTTGAAATGTGGCTCCCTTTGTGTGAAAGGAGCTTGCATACTAATGGCCCTATTTCAATCCCTAGTAGGCCACTTTGGGGCTCATTGATAAAAGGGGGGGTTGGTTGGACTAGAAGGCGTGTTAAAGAACATACAGGTGAAATTGAGAAATAATATAAAAAAAAGTATAAAATTGAGAAAAAATGGGGGTTTGACTTGACTTGTTCAATTATAGGCATTTAAGCAAACATTTAAATGTTATAATGCAGGGTCTGGCAGAAGAATTAAGTAAAGAAGGAGCCTGTGATCAAGCTATCTTTCCAGATTCAAACATAGTCATCACGCGATGTGCAATGATTGGAAATTTGTCGATTGAAGGGGTAACATTAAATGCCCTTGTCAAAAAAATTTAAATTAAGAATAAACGTGGGTATTAATTGTTGTCTGAGGAGTTTTCTTTTCTTTCGACTGACCTTTTATTTGTGCTTTTATATTCAGGGAGATCGATGCAATTTGGACTTTGTGCTGGGATGCACGGATCCAAGTTCACCATTCTTCGACCCACTTGCAAATGTTGATGACGGTTCTTGTCCAATTGATTCAGACTCAGAAAGTACATGAAAAACTCGGTTTGTATTCTTGAGAGCTTGATCAGGATAACCTGCTTCGTCCTGTGCTTGGTAGCATAATCATATACGTCTGAATTAGAGTTCTGAAAAAAAGTGTAATATATGACTTATAGCTTTGCGAATAAATTTATTGATGATTTAGCGTTTTTGTTGTTTTCATTACTGGGAACCTTGTATATCATTTGAGAAATGGCTGAACGGATTGACCTTTTAAGGATATTAATGTTTGAAAGTTTAGCTAAAGTTAATTCTTTTTTTTAAGAATTGTATCTTGCCTTGGGCCTGTCCTATCAGAAGGTTAGCTAGCTGATTAAACAGCTGATGTGCATCTGATGTTGAGTTTCAATGCGGTCTCTGACTTAGACTAATACCCTAGTTTAAGTACAAAGACCCAATATACTTCTGAACAGGCTGTGGCTACTACTATAAAATCGTTGGGGAGGACGAATTATTTAATTGCGTTTATTCATTTTGGGCTAGTAATACCTGTCGTAAGAATGATAATTCTTAGATTTAGCTTCTTCAATGGACTTTTGAGTTCTAGAAATGTTTAAGATCGAAGCAAATGCAGTGTAATTTTGCATGAATTGCTGTGTCATAGTTGTCGCCCCGTGTGTACCTACTTTGGCTCTTGTTGTCTGAAGGGTATTGTGATCAATTATGGTACCGGGGTGTTTTATCAGTCTTTTGACATTTGGCCAAATCTCGGGAAGACATGAACGAAGAAAAGGCAGAGTCACTCACCGATCCTTTTTTTCCAACAAAGTGGGGGGAATAAGGGTTAGGTTAACAATAATCTTTAGCTTGAGATTCTATTGGATGTTTTATGTTTGACTTGACTCTTATGCCTTATCTATCATTTTCTCTTCTTAGATGCCTAATAGACGCTCTCTTGCCCATCCTTTAGTTAACATACGTTGGCTAAAATAGTCCGCAGAACTGCTAAAAGTTCCATTTTAGGTGAGATGGATCAAGTATTCAAATTACGGGTAATTTATTTTTCTTTCTGTGATTCACTTTTTGTTGCCTTTGAAATTTCTCTTGAAAAATTGGTTGCCGCTTTTCAGCGTTTCCGTATTACAATGATTATATTTGCTTGGTCTGTTTCTCACATTATTTGCGTTGTTTATTTCATATGTGAATATGACTATATTCCTGCTACAGGCTTGTATCTTACAAACGCACACTAAGTGACATATACAAGTATCGAGCTGTCTACTGACAGATGCTGATTTCTAAGATGTTTGAGATATGTCAGACGCCGTTAAAGAGTTATAAAGGGTCAGAATATGTTGGAGCAATAGAACCAAAACAAAGATGACGGCACAGCTATGCTGAGAACCAATGTATGCTTCAATCTAGGAATATACTACAAGTTATGATTTGCATTACTGTAATACTGAACAAAAGTCCTATTTATACTAGAATTTGCGTTATTTCCAACAATTTAGCCATCATAGCTGAATGGGTTTTTTTTTCATTAAGGCCGACATCTTATGGACTTTGATATAGTCTGTAGTTAATATTATATCATATGCACCCCACAAAATTAAGTTTTAATTGGCAAAATATAATTTACAATACGCTGAGTTGGCCACTCTGGAAGGGATGCTTCGCAAATAATTGAAGCCTTTTCTTTCAGAACGCTTCGGAACTTTTAGGCTCAATATGCTCAGGATTGTGTTTCTTTGATCTGCCTTTCCTTGCAAAAGCCAGGACAGATAACTACGAAGGCCAATTGTAAGGAGACACGCAGTCCACTTGATCATCAGAACAATGCATGTGCAGTCCTTGCCAATATGTGCATCTAATCTCCTCAAGAAACTGCAAGAATGTTAAAAGGGGCCATGTCCTGTCTTTCCATTATGCATTGTACTTGGCCAAAGAATACAAGCTAACAACACCAAACCAAGTATTCTTCAACTCCTCCCAAAAAAATCAAGTCATGACGCGTCTTTTCGCTTCTACTCCATTAAAACGAACCCATGCCCAATTACTGGGGCAAACAATTCAAATCATAATATAAATTTATAATCAACGACAAGAAATCAAAAGCGATGATGACCGTTCAGAAACCTGTGATCCACGCCATGACGCCACCGATGTGAAATCATAGTCCACGCCAAGATGCAGGCCTCATCCCTTTCCCCACTGCCCTACCGCGAACGCTGTATTGACTCAGCTCAGCTGTCACTTTTGGCTCCGTTTGGGCTCCTTGAAGTGACACAAAGCAACCTTTCCCCCTTCATGGGATCTGCGCACTTTCATTGATCAACTGATGCGCCTGTACTGGGCAGCCGCTGCGGCCGAATCAACGGCCACCTGATCTGGGTGTCCTCCGACATGGGCGAGGCAGCCTCTCTTCCTGCTCTCTTCGTACTTGCCGGCCAGAGAGTCGAAGAGGTAGCCCGCCCCCACACCCACGGCCAGGTCAATGGTGTAGTGGCCCCTGGTGGCCAGAAGTCTCACTCCTTGCAACACGTTCAGCGTATCGAATGCCCAAGCCATCTCCTTCCTGTTGGTACGCCGCATGTCCAGTGACGCAATCACCGAGCCCGCCACATGACCGGAGAAGAAGAGGAAGAATGACACATTGCCCACCGGGAAATCCACGCCGGAGCCCAGAAACCCCTGGACACAAACGAGAGTATATTTTGTTTAATTCCAGATTTTTTAAAATTTTCCGAGGGCTGCTTGTTGATCTACCTGTGGTAATGGGAGCTGGGTGGAATACCCCAGGATCCCTCTGCACGTAAACATGAATAGGGCGGAGATGGTGGCTCTTGGCCTCCCCTCCACCAGCCATGTCCACAATATGTAGGTCGTCTGCATGCCCACAAACACCTGGATGCATGGCAGAATCATCAGATAAATGAGGTCTCGTAAAGATGTAGTTCCAGACTACAAGAATGGGTTACGTATGGAATGGCAGTTACCGTGTTGAGGGCAGCAAGGGCGGTGTTGAGACGGGGCCTGAAGGCGAGGACGCGTTGGAGGGGGAGCGTGAGAACAAAGCCCAGATCGAAGGGAGGGGAAGAGGGCGGGACCATGCGGAGGGTGTACTCGACGCCCATGAAGAAGAGGAGGGAAACGGCGAAGACACAGGGAATGGGGTGGTAGCGCACCAGATCCACCGCGTCCTCAGTGGTCCACGTCATGAAGGAGGGCTTCTCGCCGGGAGAGGCCGCCGGGCTCCTCTGTTTGGTGGCGGTGGGGGGCTCTCGGGGTTTGACAGCCCGCTGGTTGCAGGGCTGGGGGTGGTGGGCGCCGTTAGAAGAGGCCATGTCGGGCGGAGAGAGAGGGAGATAAGAATGCAGGCAAGTTACGGATGGGGGCGATAGAGGAGTATATAAGAAGATGGAGGGCAACGGCGCACAACAAGTCAGGGGACGCTTTTCAGTAACATATTATCGTAGAAAAGGAAGCATGAGAGCCTGAGATCTATGATGCATATTCTAGAGTTTAACTAGGCTCAGGAGAATTAAGGGCTCTATGCGCCGTTTAATTAGGCTCATTGTTAGTGGAGAATTTGAAAAACGTTTTCCATATAAAAAATGTTCATGTTTCTTGTTGAAATTAGTAAACTAGGATGGTGCTCAATTGGTCACATGCCAGTTGGGCTTCACATTTCCTTTTCAAGCATGCCCAAGAAACAAGAATAAGTAGATTTGCGTGTAAAATGTATATTTAATGGTATAAGGTAATGTTTAATCATGATGTTTATCTAGCTAGCTTTACAAACGTGTCATGTGGTCAACATAATGTGCAAGTAACTCCTTATCTACGATAATATTTATATAAGTCTGAAACACGGCGCTAATATTTTCACAACAAAAATACCTATAAAAATTTAAAATAAAAATTTATATAAGTTTTAATTGGATTGGATACGTGCCTACTTCTTAAGTCCAACCAAAATTTATGTATGAATTTTTACAAATGTATTTTGTTATCGGAGTGTCAGTGTTCACTCGTGCGCTGTTGCGTACCTAATAAATTCTCCTTGGTCCTGGCCGTGATGTCTGTGAAGTGTGAATTCGTGTAAGAACAAACCGTACAACTGGCCACTTGCATTTTTAGAAGGATCATTGGTGTCTTCATTCTTATGGAAGACTCCAACTCAAACGTGCACTTCTTTGTTGTGGTTAACCATTCTTGCCGAGAAGTGAGGCCACCAGCCAATGCTGGTTGCATTGGTCGGATGTATACAGCTGTATGCGTTCTTCGAGACCCCTGTGGGATCCAACTTCCAAGGCCAAAAGATTAGAATAAAGCTAAAGGTTGAGACGTTTGTTGTCTTGCTGATGGTGTCGAACGAGAGTGCAAATGAAACTTGTGATGAATGAAAACTGAAAAGGAGGACAGTAACAAGTCACACTAATCGGTGAGGAGTTAACGAGTAGGATGATAATACGTACCGAAGTTGCCAGGGGTAGTTGTATCATAATTATAGTGTTGATGATCATCCTTTTCTTCTTTCTTTTCTTCAAGAGACCTTTTTCTTCTTTGTTTTTTTTAACCCTCAAACATAATGACAAAGTTATGTGAATTTTGTCATACAAAATTGAAAATTGATGATATGGACTTTATGCGAAAACTTTCAACCCCAAATTTATCACACTCTAGTTTGTCCTATTTTTTTTCTTTTTGTTCCATAAACCGGTTTTAGGTGGATTTTTGGGATAAAAGTTTATTAATGAGTTTATTTTTGGGTCTCCCCATATTGAAGTTCATGTCAAGTTTCCCCGGACCTTCTTAATGATTCGTATTCTCCTACGGCCTTCGTGTTGCCCTTTCAGCCGGATTTTTTCTAATTTTCCTCTCTTTTTTTTAACAGAACCAAAATGACCTTTGTCCAAATTGAATCACCCGATCTTGTCACTATGCCCTCGTAACGGAAAACTATCATTTCCTATATTGACAGAGATAGTCATATTAAAATAAATAATAAATAAGATAGTCATTAACCAGTTCCTACAGGATCAAAACTCTGCCGAAGACTCACAGGTCTATACGTAGGCAGGGCCTACTGGACATAAAGCTTCAAAGAGATTATTGCATAAAAATTAGAATAGTAATGTTATATTAACTTTAGGTTTCATACGTGATGAACCTACTACTTTATCATAAAATTGTTGATTAGTGGGGTACTTTCTGTAGTGTTTGGAGGATGAAGTAGGTTCATCACGTATATATCCTCACGTCACTATAGCATTTTTCAAATTAAAAGGAGATAAGGAAAGTAGAAACTTTCCCATACATGAAACTTTTTTTATGTTAAATAACAAGGTTGTCTTTAGAGAAGGTCGAAGGGGTGTGAATATAAGAAGGTCCATGTTTAGTTTCAACAGGGGCATCCCCGTAAATCTAATTGACCTTTTTGCTAGAAGGTGGCGATCATTCTTAGGTGCAATTGTTCTTGTGGGTCCATTTGATAAGGCTAATTAAGAGCTGAATCTGAAAATCAACTTCATAGAACGACTTTTTAGACACTTCACATAGCGTAGGATGATGCCTAAAAAGCTCATGAGACCCAAAAATAAAGCTGGTGCAATCAGCTACTTTTTTGGACTTTTTTATCACCCATTTACATAGAGTTTTCAGCTAGTTTTGAGGTCTTTTTATAACGGGTGTTGCTATCTTACGTCACTTTTTTTCTATCAAAATCTTACACATGATATCTATTTTGTCCATGTAATCAAAATTTGGAAGGTTTAATTAGACATAAATTAATATAGGAATATGAGTATCCATAAAAAATGGCCACATGTTTTATCACATGGCCTCAGTAGTGCAAGCCACGGATGGATAGGTCGTGTAAAACAACTGTCGTTGTAGGCCATGTCCACCTTATCGTCGTCTCGTGGGGGAACCGTCGCCCATGAGAAAAATCATTTAGTTCTCCAACAGTGCCACATGAAATTTAAATTTACTTTCAGGAGTTGTATCAATCCAAAGGTTGAATTGCTTCTTGGACGCCGTTCTCAAACGGAAGGGGAGCCTCTTGGAGGGGAGGGATTTTCTCAAGGAGTTAATATGGAGAGTGGGGGGATAGGAGAATATTAGAGTTGGGGATGATAAGTGAATTCTTAATCCTATGTCCCCCCTTTCCGCTCTGGGTCCTAATGCTAGAGTTTGCGACCATATCGGCGATGGAAAGAGAGCCTCATATTTGAGTCTTTTGTCCCCATGGATCATAGAGCAATCTTGCAAATCCCCCTGACTCTCATTTGGGCAAGGTCGCAGTTTGAGATATTCAACTTTTCTTTACCAAGATCAACTTCAACTTGGTTGCGTCTCCTATTGAGGTAATCTTTTTCACCCTCTCTCGTCACCCTTCCGTTTCTGTCTGCTTGGTTTCCATTTTCGCCTTGGCTTGGGAGTTGAGAGTATGGCATTGCCAATGCCGGAGTGTTCGGAGGGCGGGTGGCTCATGGTTGACTTTGATAAGTTATCCTCCTTTTTTTTATGATTCCGTTGAAAAGCTCAATGTCTCTTGCCATGTAACGGGAAAGTGTAATGTCCCGTTTTTCAATTACGTCTAACCCGATTGACTAAGGATAATTATAAAATTTTAATAAGTTTTAAAAGGTTGCAAATGATAAAATCTCTATATATTGGTAGAACTCTAAGTAACGAACATAACGAATTAATTAACGTGAAAAACGAATGTCGAGAGAGAAAGCTACAACTTTGGGAAATGTGCCACATGGGTGAAACCCACTTAAAAAGTGAGAGATGACCTACCTTTATGTAATCTAGTTTTTAAGGGTTCATTGATATGAGTCTATCAGTATAAAAAATGCATGATTCTGACTTTAGGATAAGAAGTTATCGCATTTTGAAGTTAAAAATTATTTAAATAAAATAATATGAAAAAAAATAAAGAGGGGTTGTTGATGCCAGTGTTGGTATCAACTAAGCCATGTGGTGCGGGGTCCACACCATGCATGTGGCCCACACACACGAGTCCACCATCTGCTCGCGGACTCTTCCCTATATATAAGGAAGATATTCTATTTGAGGAGAGTTCTTTGGCCCGTTTTGAATTCTATTTCGCCATTTTCAGAGATGTTCTTAGCTAATTCAAGATTGTTCTATAAAATGAAAGTGTTCACTCTTTAAGTTATTAACTTTAGAGAGGGGAAATGGCGCAAAGCATGAGGAGGCTTTGTCTGATGCCCTTGGGCAGAAAGAGGGAGGAGTGGCGCGAAGTGAGATGAGGAGGCTCTATCCTTCACTATCGGGTTGCATCAAGAGAAATGACCCGAAGTAAGAGGAGGCTCTGTCATTCATTAACATGCCATGCAGTGAGATATATGTCCCCTAGTAAGGGGTGGTTCTATCCATCGCTTACAAACATTAAGAGAGAAATGTCTCTGGGTAGGGGAAGTTATGTCTGTAACCTACGGGCGCATAGAGACAAAAGTGTTTTTGGGTAAGGAGAGGTTTTGTCTGCCGCATTCGAGTCTACAAAGAATTATGTGTCTCCGGGAAAGGGGGGGTTTTGTTTGTTGCCTTTGCACTAAAGAGTGAAGAAAGCCCTAGGAAAAGGGAGCGTCTGTCTGCCGCCTTTAGGCACAATGAAAAAAATGTTCCAGAGCAAGAGAAAGTTTCGCCTGCCGTCTCTGAACCTGAAAGAGAGAACACTACGAAAGAAGAAGCAACTCTGAATACCGCTACTTTCGAAACTATAAGAGAATAAACATTTCTTATCTCTAATTTTATATATGATTATATGAATACATATGCTAATTAAGATATATGTGATGCTCCAATATGTTCTGATATGCTTTGATATGATAAGCTCTATTTTGATGTGATATGCTCTGATTTGATCTTGTATGATTGGATAGATCTAATATGATCTGATGTGATTTGATATAATATAAATTGTTTTGTTGTGTTTTGCTCCGCTTTGTGATAAAGCAAAATGTGTGATTTCGCTGACTTGTTAATTCCATTTAACTCCGATGATTTATAAATTTTTTGTTTAACTTCGATATATATATATATATATATATATTGACGTATATAATTTTATACCACTTGATGCATGTATTAGTCATTAGTAGAATTACATTCCATCAAAATAGAGCTTTGTAAATGTATTGGATAACATCTACAATATTATTACAATACGATCAGATCTAAATATAAAGTAAAATATAATTTTATTATTGCCTATGCACATCGAACTGCTTAAGCACTATAGTGCATAGAGGAATTTTACGGCTCTCATGTATAAACTCTTAGTTAATTTTAAAAAAATTATAATTTGATTTTGTGTCCCGAACCCCAATCCTAGTCGGTTCTTGGGCCAGGGTATTACAAAAAACTTCCTCTCTGTTGGATGTTTGTTGACTCCTACAAAGTGGGAGCTCATCCTATCTCACAGGAGTACGAATAATTTATCATGTTACATATATATCGTAACTGGTTTTGGAGGAAAAAAATAAAAAAATAATGTCATGAAAACATAACTATTGTATGACTTTATTTTTAAGACAAACTATAATATGAACTAAATAATTTTTCATGTTATGGATATGTTGTAACCGGTTTTCTTGCCCCCTGCCCTGGGATCATTTTGGGCCTATTGTTAAAAGGAGCAGAAAAAAAACTCCTCTGTCAAAGCTCATCAACTAGAGTAATTTAGTTCATTTTGAAAAAATAAATAAACTCGAGGGAGGGAGTACTTTTCATGTTCACATTAAATTAATCTGTTTGGGAGCTACAAAATATGTTTGAAGTAGGGTTTTTGGGCGCTTAGGGTTTCTAAGCAAAAGAGAGAGGTGAAGTCAACTGATAATTGATAATATTTTTTTATATTATTAACTGATAATCGATCAAAGGGTTTACGATCGTTTCGGTATATATCATCGACGCATACTCATATCCATAATCATCGATACTATCATCCATATCGATATTACCTTCCATATTTAGAAGTTATTTGGCCGATGGCTTTCGTGAAGTTGGGTGTCCACTCCTTGTATATTATGTCTAAGGCGGCCATGGGCTTTTTTCTCGTGGTGGTAGTGGTTTATTTGCTAAGGTGACAGTGAGGCATTCAAGAAACGAGTTAGTGCTGCTAATGCGGTATACATATAATCTAAAATTTAATGTATGAAATATTAAAAGAATAAAGGCGCCCATCTTAAAAAAAAAAAGACATGGGCTGTCATCAGTGCAGATCTGGAGGAAAAGAATAAAAAAGTGTCAGGAAAAAGGAACTATTGTATGACTCTTTTTTTTAAGACAAACTATTGTATGACCTAGATAAGTTAATACTGTGTGCGGTCTCGTGCCTTCTCGGGCATGGCTATAAGGTCATGCGGGGATCACAAAGCTGAAGTGAACATTAGGAATGGGGGACTCCCCTAGGAGTCTGTCCCCAAAAGATCTTAAGCAGCTTGGATAGGCCGAAGGGCCTTTTGACGTCTTGTTGGTAAGGATGCGTTTTGATTCTCTTCCAATTTTTATTATAACTTGTCCAAATTTGGTCCTAATGCCTGCAGTTGGAACGTTAGTCTTCCTCTGTTTAACTGATCATTAACCTCGTCTTCCAGTTGCTGATAAGCTCCGATTTCATGTTGTACACAGTTATCATGCAATGAAATTTTGCTAGTGTACGGACAAGTAGTAAGTAAAGTACCGGATGGAATTCTTTGCCTGCTCCTGAAAAGCCTGAGAATAATTTGAGACGAGAACAAAAACTTACGGAATTTATGGGTAAGAAGACTAATTTGAGACTCATATACTACTCATCTGCTTGTCGCCCTTGCCTACAAGGTTTTTCTCTCTCCTTCCACAGCACAACAATATTCATTTTGTGATGAGGAGTCCATACCCCCTCTTTTAGCCCGCCCCAGCTCTATAAAGTCGGTAAATATTTACTGGCTGGATATACACGGTTGGTGGATATTCATAGACTATATTGAAGGGGTGAGTTGGCCAAAAAATAAGGTGGAACACTCCTCATCCTTGATTCAGTAGCAACGTTTCACCAAAATAGAGAATAGATATTGAGAACTGCCGGTTCAGTGTCACTTGCCAGTCTAAACAGAGTACTCCCTCCGTGCACTGATGTGTCTGTTTCACCTCCCATGCCTTTCACATTTCCACTTCTATATGCCATCCCTTCCACCACCCACCTCTTTTTTATTTTTACGACTGCTGTTTGACAATGAATACGTATAATGTCCGTCTGGTGCAGCAAAAGAATTTGTTGCAATTTCACTCACACGCAATTATCTTTCCATCGGTGCACCAACATGCGAATAGGACCAAAATAGCGGCCACCCCTCGCTTCCTTCATCAGTAGGGTCACGCCAAGCAAATTTGCACGGGCTAAACGGTTAGAGATAACACCCACCATTTCATAGTTGGAAGTCAGAAGGTTGGACTACCGAAAGAGAGAGGCGAACTCAGCCGGGTGCAACCTCATGGAGCTTAGAATGGAAGCAGGTTTAGATGCCGAATGAAGCAACAATGATTTAGATACTTTTCAGCGGTTCAATAAAAATTATGTTCACGTTGTTTCCTTAATTTCTACTTTCCCGCAAATGGAAGGAACTGGAATTTGAGCTACTAGGAGTTGTTTACTGGTTCAATTTTTTTTTGTTTTGCATTAAAAAGGCGAGAATTGTAGTACTTAACGACAACGGGGGTCGTACACTTGCTCGGCCAGTGAAGTCCATGGAGTCCAAACTCTTAGACCAGCTCTGCCAAACTCACACAGGGAAGCAGTGCAGATGCTGAGGACTGCATCAAACTCAAGTCTATGGAGTTGGGAATTACTCATTACATAACAAAAAGAAAATTGCATGAAACAAATTGACACTAGATAAATCTCTCAAATAACACACCATCTGAATCTGATCAACATTTCATCAGTAAGAATTGAATTGAACAAGCCGCTCTTCCCATTTTCCTCTCCTCCCCTCCCCCAACCCGCATGCAATCGCATTTCACCGGGTCAGCCATCTGACCACACAGCCGCAGCCGCTTCTCCCAACCATCTCTTTTGGGCATAAACACAAACATTTGGTGGCACACTGGGCGAATGGAAGAAACTCGTTCGACATGAAAAGACACGGAAGAGGGAACAGAGCACAAAAAGAGAAACCTAGTCCCAGCGAAAATTCGAATAAACATCAAGAAAATTTAGTTTATACAAAAAATAAAAACCGGCATCAATCAAAATACCCAGCTCAATACGGAGCGTAGTAGTACCCAACGCCATTGGCCGGGGGAATCGGCATTCCGTACGGCATCGGCGTCGCTCCCATCATCGGCGCCGCTACCGCCGCGTAATAACCGTTCTGCCCCAGCTTGGCCAGCCCCAGCTGGCCCTGCATCCCGTCCTTCTGGTACTGCTGCCACAGCTGCTGCTCCTGCACCAGGAGGTGCTGCTTCTTCTCTATATCAGCCATCTGGACGTAGGCCGGCGGCGGCACGGTCAGCGACGCCGCGAAGGGATCCCCGCCTACCGTCTGCACCGATCCGTCCGGCGCCGGCAGCGCCAGCACCGGCGTCTTGCTCGATCCGGGCCCCGGCAGAGCGATGCTACTAGCGCTCCCCCCGGAGCCCATCTGGGCGCCCACGTGCTGCCGCACCGCCCCCTGGTCGTACATTCCATTCAGCAGCAGCGGGTCGAACCCTCCGGCCAGCGCTGGCTTCTGGTTCGACAGCTGGCTCGCGTGCTCCACCAGCGCCAGCTCCCAGTCGGCCTTGCCGCTATCGGCCGCCGGGTTCTGCCACGCAGAGGTCACCCCGTTATCTGCTGGTCCCTCGCCCGGACCAAAGGCTTCCCATTTCCCATTCACGGACGAATTGCCATTGGCACCGCCGGCGAAGAGAGCCAGAGCGAACCGATTCCCTTGATCGTCAGCCGTCAAGTTGTCCTCTCTCAGATCCACCAGGTCGCCCGCCTCCTTTGGCTTCGGTGGCTCGGGCTTCTCTACCGGTGGGGGAGTCGGCTCCTTGTAGTCCTCCGGCGCCGGAAGCGCCTTGATCGCATTCATATCCTCCTCCACGGGGGATTCCTCCACCGGAACTGGCTCCGGCTTCCTCTCCGGACTCTTAGGCTTCCGACCCCTGTCCCGTACGAACTCGTCCAGCGTCTCTAACAGTTTGTCGGTAATCCTTTGCACCTCGGGGTACTCGGACGAGCGGGCAACGCCGGTGTCCTTGCACCAGCCGTAGAAGGCTGCGAGCTCGTCGATCTGTTTGGCGGCGCTGGCGTAGGCCTCGAAGGACTTGACGCAGTCCGGGTAGTCCATGTCGAAGAAGCGGTCGAGCAGCACGGCGAGGATCTCGCAGATGTCGGCGTAGAGCTGGAAGGTCTCCCTAACGATTGGGTACAGTGCTATGAGGACCAACCGGCTCTGCTTCGCCATCCCGGTGGGGCGGCAGGCGAGGAACCGGTCCAGCAGCTGCTGCAACTGGTGCATCCGTCCCAGAATCCGCTCCGTCTTCATCTCCCGCAGCGGGGTCGTCGGCGCAGCCGGCTGCGGGGTGCCTCTCCGGTCGCGGTCCTCGTACTCGTAAGGAGATCTGGCGCCGTACCGGTCCCCGCCGCCAGATCGGTCATCGAAGTCACGGTCTCGAGGGGCGGAAGAAGAAGACGAGGAGGCCGATTGGAGGTGCTTCCGCTCGTAGATGAGGCACTCGAGGCGCTGGTCGAGGTAGAGGGCGTAGGTGCGGACGAAGGCGGAGTGATCCCAGGAGGAGGAGTGGGCCTCGTCGCGGAAGTCGGAGAGGTTGAGGAGGCGGGTGCCGCGGCGGGTGGCGTGGAGGATCTCGTGGTGGAAGGCGGAGTCGCCGTCGGAGAGGAGGCGATGGACGAGCGCAAGGGCCTTGAGGGCGACGATCCAGTCGCGGGTCTTGCCGAGGCGGCGGGAGACAGTCGCGACGCAGGAGGAAACGTAGGCGCGGGAGTAGGACGTAAGGGTGAGGATCTCGCGGATGTGGCGCTCCTCGGCGGGGTCGTCGTCGTGGCTGGTGGCCTTGACGATAGCCACGTCCAGATCCGGGGCTATGTTGCTCGACACCTTGGCGATCCCGATGCTCGTCTGGTCCTTCACCGCCCCGATCGCCTTCCTGATCGTGCTCGGCGCCATCCCCGCCCCCTGCCAAAACCCACCCTTCTTCCCCTCTCCGATCTAGACAAGAAACAGAACTATATCACAAAAAAAAAAATACAGATAACTCTACAGAAGGAGATCTTCGGTAGATCTGGATTGGGCGATCGACTGATTTGGGGAAGAGCGAGGGATTGCCGGTGGGGTTTGGTGAATTGGGTGGCGGTGATGGAGTTTTTTTTTGGTAAGAGAAGAGTAATCAATGGAGACGAAAATTAAAAGACTTTGTCTCCTTTTCCTAGCGGAATTGGAGTGGTCCGGGCGGGTGCGGATTGCTTCGGATTTAGCCGGCAAAAGTTAAAGATTACTCCTAGTCCTAAATGAGCTGGAACTTGGAAGTGAAAATGAAAACGGCGATTTCTTTTTACTTGGAAGTTTTAATGGAGTCCACTCGAGTAAAGTCGACCAATCTGGGCCGTTGGCTTTCGTTCCTTCTCTCTGTGTGGCATTGGAATCGCCGGATTGATGAACTCCTGGCCGGTTATTGCCAGGGGACTCGGTGACCATCGATCACCTTTTTTTATGTATTTTGGGTATAATATGGATGAGCTTGATTGAATTGGCTGAGCTTTCATTTTAGCAAAAACAAAGAGATCATGGATGAACGAAGGAAGCCGGTATGAAAGAAGTCAACCCACCAAAAGGTGACAGCGGCAGGTTTGGTGAAAACTCTGACTCGTGGTCGACCCGCCATGCGAACAGTTTCCGCGTTAAGTCCTTAACTCTTGTTTTCGGTCCACCGGTTCGTCCCTGACCGTGGGCTATCATCCACGCACAGGCGACTTGTTGATCACCGACTTTCCTGGTTTCCTCCGCGTGACAGCAATTAAGAATCAATCTTTATTCATTGGTAGAGTATTTTTAGGCGCTTGGATGAGTGATGGCACCGGGTTAGGTTTGGGTCGAAAAACCCAAACTCGAAGATGCCAAATACAAGCCTGGCCCAATGCCCCAATTCAACTTATTTATATATTTTTAAAAACACTTAATTATAAATTTTAAAGTAATCATTAATTTTTTTTCTCACTTATCAAACAAGTTTTAAAGATTATTATTATTATATAAAAATAATAATTTTTATAATTTTAGTTAAGTCGAACCTGACCCGAGATTTAATTTAAAATTTTAACCCCAACCCTTTATAGGCATGTTCTATCGGAATTTTTCGTATAAGAACCCGAGTAGTATCCCGTATTGAGTTTTATCCCTGTAACATTATAAACAGGAACGAACCTTCCTTCCGAGAAAGTATCTAGTAGAACCGCTCTACCACGTGGCCGTGCATACCTCTATTCATATTTAAACACGTACACTGAAAGTTATGCCTCATCTTACTCACTTGTAAACACG
Source organism: Saururus chinensis (assembly GCA_035235625.1). Taxonomy (NCBI): domain Eukaryota; kingdom Viridiplantae; phylum Streptophyta; class Magnoliopsida; order Piperales; family Saururaceae; genus Saururus; species Saururus chinensis. Next base: position 14,477,955 of record CP141143.1, read on the forward strand.
TATCAATTGGTTAAACTTGTTAAACATCAACAAGACGTATCTACCACGTGGCCCGTGCAACGGTTCCACAGAATAATTTTTCCTTCCGGTGCCACTAGCTTTCATGCACAAACGCAGACAACAGCGCATCCATATGCAGAAATAGCGGTTCCATGTTCAAAATTCACAACTTTTGACAGCATATTTTCATTGGCCTTTCCCACCCCCATGTTCTAGGGCACTGTCCACGGAACTTTGTAGGAAACCAGACAAATAACAAACAAAAAAAAGTTGTCTCTTCGTTCCATCATTTGTGGATTCAATTCTATCAATCTCCCTACTTCGCACGTTATAGATCTTATTATTCATGCTCCATTTTCCTTCAAAGGCTCTACAGACTGCAAGTTTTATTATTAAAAAACGGGAACCACATCAAGTCCACACCACGGCCTTGTGGACTAGTTGGACGTTCTGATGACTGGAACATACAAATGATACAAACGTTTCCTTTTCCTCTAGGCTTCTTTCTTACCTGACACTATTTTCTACCCTTTGCTCTTACTCTTTTCCTTCTAGAACGATCCAACATCACTTTCCTATGGACAAAGCAAGTCTCTGTCGTTCATCGCCTTGCCTTTCCCGCACCTAGCTTGTTCTTTTTCATGTCTCCTACTCTACCTTGCCTTTCAAATTGTCCTTTACACCGTTTTTAGTTTTCACTATTTCATCAGTGCCTCGGGGCCGCATTTTTTTACGAGGGAAAACCCCACTTTGTTTCCTTTCGATTAAAGATAAGCGAGTTTATTATCTCTAAAAGAAAAATGATATCAAGCAAGCATCATCCTTAACCATTTTCATGTTCTAAACTAAACTTGTTTATGGGGTGTTCTTTTGCTGTGAAAGCCTAGCAGGCTAATATTACTATTTCAAGTGTGCCTGTTATGCTATTGCATACATTGCCTACTGCAGCGTACAACAATTATTTCTTTTCGTATTAAGACAGAAGCTACGGAAGAGGAACAAGTAATAACGTCATTTAAGAATGCATAATCAGAAGTAGATCTCTTAAGATACGTATATAAAAGAAATAATGATTTGTGTTTCTGGTCGTTCATCTTCATGGTAAAACTCTATATGATGAGTTTAGTGGACGCATTAAGCAGCAAAAAAATGCATTTCAAACTGTTTTCGTTAAACCAAATTTGTAGTAGAACTCGATTCAAAAGACTTCCCTTCATGCAGAAATCGGACTGACAAAAAAAAATCTAGAGATGAGACAAAACAAAGCCTCATAAGGGAAGAACAGTTTTTCGTCCCCTTTTCCTCTTCTTTGCTAAAGGGTTGGGCCTTCCTTTCCTGATTGTCCATTCCTTCCCATGCATCATTCATAACTCCTCGTATTTGTACTAGCCGCTTCTAAATCCTTCATCTTAATAACGGATTAGCATTTATGGTCGAATGCTACTATACCAGGACGAGGAATGCGACCAATTTAGAGTGCATCACAGAAACCTCACTAAATTCACGATGCAATATTGTACAAAGGTGCATGCCACTTCTCCATTATATCTATATTTTCATCACATCATCTCATTGTTATAATTGAATTAGAGGACCTACCTGAGGTGCACTTAGAAATGTCTTGAAATGTTTACATTAAGAGGAGGTAACATTAAACATTTTTCTTCACATTATTGTCCTTGATTCTTGTTTTACTTAACTGACCTATTGAGCTAAAGATAATATAAACAACAGAGTCACTGCACATACAAGAGTGTGTCACAAACAAGTTAATTAGAAGCAAAATATTTCACTCCCAGCCTTATATTTTCTTGCAACAACTCTCCCTCATTAACGCCCCCCCCCCCCCCCCAAAAGACAGAGTGTATAAAAAACTACTATGGCATCTCAGTTTGCCACTTTGAACTTGCTAACCGTTTACGTCGTAAAGGTAACCTTAATTTTGGACACTTATCCAATTCATCGTCACTTTCTTCACTGTCAGATATGATTACCGTGGATACAATTTTAGAATCTTGCTCTTGCTGATGGCGGCAATCACTGGAAACTTTCTCAGCATATTGACTTTGGCAGTTCTTCGGTAGATCAACTTTGTTATCTTGAGACAGAGACAACTTGGAAGCGGGCAGGCGAGCAGACATGTTTTGGGTACGAGACCACGATAAGAGTCCAACAACAGGTTCAATATTTTCCTTCTGATCTCTGCCGTTCCTCTCTGTTGTTGCTTTCCGCTCTAGCGATAGCTTTCGGCTAACTCCAGATGGTTTCTTCTGATCTTCCTTAAACACGCTGTCCAGAATTTTGCCTCCTAAATCCACTTGAATGCCATTTCTCTAAGGGTAACGTAGAATTAGTACGAATGTTGAAGAAAACTGCAGAATAATAAACCGACAAGAGATTGACCAATACATACAGTGCGTTCATCCGACACAACACAGCTACTGCTAGTAGCCCCACTAGCTACTGGTTTAGCAAATCTAAGAGTCCAAGACCGTGCCTTTTCGTCAAAAGCATGTCGGTTGTATTTGTACTCTCTGCTCTGTACATTGTCATAAAAAATCTCAAAGTTCATATCAAGTATTAGCAGTTAAAGGGCATCCATTTTGGCCAAAACAACAAATAAGAGCTTACAACTTCACACATTAGCCCATCGTCAGGATTTGGTTCCATCAGCAACAAACCAATGCTTGTTAGCACCGTGGAGATGTTCAAAGATGGTACCCATGCTCCCTGACACATTTGTCAATTTAATAAGTCATGCTATAATCAATATCGTAATACCAAATTTTAGACATAGACATGGTGTACATACCAAGCTGCCAGTTAAAGCACCTATAACGCGATTTATAACCAAAGCAGAAATAAAACAGGACATTTTTATGAAAACTGGAAGGATGCAATGGTATTATTCATATTTAGTGGATTTTCTCATATATATATATATACATATTCATGTGAGCAAGGTACGCTTCTTGTCTCTAAATTCATGTTATTTGCCTTATGCTTTATTCCCAAGTGCTGACCCTGTAAATTCATATACATCTAACACATTTAAGATAACATTTACCCTGCAAAAAAACACTACGAGACATAGTATGCAAAGAAGCTCAATAAAAACTTTGTCTCAATATCAGCCGAAATTCACGTCTAAATGTGAGAAATTAAAATCTATCGCTCGCCTTGGGTGGAAGGTTAAGTATGTCCAAGCAAATGCGACCGCCGGTATCAATATTAGGATGGTAAATTGGCGTCGCAAACGTTACACTGGGAGACTGGAATGGATACCTGCAATTGTTTAAAAAAATGTAATTTTTTTTAAGTCGCGTAAATGTCATCATACGTACTATGGCAAAAGGGGGACAAGCAAAACCAACCGCTCTGGTATTTGGATCTTGACGCTGAATAGCCCTTGTTCGTAGACACTGCCTTTGGGGCCTTGGATGCCTAGCAACAGGGAAAACAGCTTTCAGAAATCCTAGTTGGTAGCCGAAGGGAAACCCTAGACAGTAAGAGATAGGATCGGAACTTACAGGCGTCGATAGATGTTAGGGAAGGGAAGGCACCAATGGAGCTGCCGGAGAGAGCAGGGAGGGAGACGCCGGGAGGAGGATCTGAAGTTAGGAGCTTGAGTTCCTTCTGCATTCGCAGGCTCAGCCTCGCCGCCAGAGCCATGGCGGGTGGTCGATGCCCGTAGTCTCTGTCCGTTCGCAGTTTGAAAAAGGAACAAAATGGCGCGCAAGTCTAAATTTTGGAGAGTAATTGCTACGTACGCTTCCCTCATTTGCTCGGTGGCACGCGGGCCACGACGTGGGAGCCTCACGGATGGGCCCGTGCCTTCATCGCAGCGTACGGACGGTGAGCAACTCGGCGAAGGGACGTAGGTCATAACTAGGGGTGTTAACGACGAGTGGCTTATTTAGCTTAAACTTAAATTGTTTAAGCTCAATTTAAGTTTGACTCGAAGATGGAACAAACTTGAAATTTTCAACTTGAGTTTGGCTCAAATCGGAAATCTAAAGTTGGCCTCCAGCTTGAGCTTAAATTGCAATAAATAAATTACGAGACTAGGCTCGAACTTAAAAAAAATATTTAAATCTAAAATATATAAAGTATCATACATAATAAAATATTTTTAGCATTAAATAATAATAGTAAATATACTACAACAAGTATTAGAAGTGCGCCTCCAACAATTAATTATAGTCATTAGGAAAGAAAATAACTATGACAAATAGGTTTTAGTTATAGATACTCCAAAAAGGTAATATTATCATTTTCTTTTTTTTATATTTATATAATCATTAAAAAAGATGTAGAAAATAGAAACTTAATGTCATGACCTTGATTTTTAAAACCTTTTTATAAATAAAGAACATGCGATAAATTACGATATTTTTTTATTATTAAACACAAAATAAATCATCTAATTAAATATCTAGGTCATGATATATGGGGTTCACAAATATGAATATCAAAACACATGATATTATTACACATGTCAAAATTTAATAATAACCCTCTAAGTAGAGCTTGGCATTTCGTTAAAGGCTTCCTTGAACCCTAATTGGTTTAAAACTAATCTCACGGGTACTCCTTAACATTATGGACCCGAGGTTATTTTCTTGCCATTTAACAGGGTTGTAAACCCCTTGAACCGATTTAGTTTATTTAATAGTTTTATCTTAACCCTACGGGTAAAATAGTAATTTATCTATTTACTTGGATTTTCCCTTAATTTGTTCATCAGTCTATAATTAGGGTGCACATACACCTATCACTGGGATTTTTCTTAATTTTTAAACCCACTCATAAGCCCCTAAACCGGAGATCCTAAGTTGGGTAAGGAAACTGCTACTTAGCTATAAGGGTAAAATAGTCATTTCATATACACTGAGAATTTTCCCTAGCCTGAAACTTGGTTTACTTATCCCTCATATTCCTGAAGATAGTATGTAATTTTTTTGAATTTTTCATGTGTATATAACCTACTGAACGAGACCCGGTTCAATGGGAGTTTTTTTTATACATATTTTCGGTCGAGTATGCAATTCCCGCCCTAAATCGGGCCAAACCCACAGACCCACCTACAGGTCATCTTCCTCGTGGAGATGTTTGCAGGGATGCGGCCGGCGACTGGATTGAATCCAAATGATGTCGGCTTGGAGCGGCTGGATCCAATCTCCCGGATCCGATGCCGCCGGTTGGTGCAACCCAGACCCGCATAGCGGGTCTCTTATGCTCTCCACGGCCAACTCCGCTGAGCACCAAAAAATAATGTTGTTGCCTCGGCTGGTCATGGGACTGTCTGTCGTCTAGTGGCGATTCCGAATTCATTGACCCTAAGGTCAGCCGGTGTCACGACCCGGATTTTTAAAACCCTTTTTAAATAAAGGACACACGATAAATTTTTTCTTTCTTTCTTAAACACAAAACAAATAATCTGATTAAATATCCAGATCGTGATAACTGGGGTTCACAAATACAAATATCAAATCATATGATATTAATTAACATCTGAAAATTCATAAAGACCAGCTCATCCATCTAAGTATAAGTCTGTCATCCATCTCAAAATAAATAACTAAGTTGACTCTCACGCTAGAGAAACACTTACGTACCGGAGTTGCAGAAACGTTCTTCTTGTGCTCGCCTATCTTGATCTCACTTGTCGTGACCTGGAGAATCTGCATCAAAGCAAACCAAACAACAACCACAACCACAATGAAGCATCTCCGCCTTCAGAAGAAGAGCTTCCAAAGGACAAAAGGTTTAATTAATATTATTCGGATCGGGCCAACATCACCCGATGTTAGTTGCCTACGTACTCATCAGACAACATCTCCAATGTTTCTAACAAGATCGGATCCAGACGTAGTTCTGCCTAATACTACACTATACTAAGAAGCATAGCCACACACATGCAATGCTTAAGTATTTTAAAGCAACCTACATTTTATGCAAGTCATTTAATCGTTCCACTTGTTCTAATTAAACAAGCAATATCAATCAATGTTATTAATTATTTCTCGAACCATTGCTCGATAATTAATATCCCCGTCTAATCCCAAAGACAGACATACTCGTTAGATGTCAACCTAAGTGACAAATGATAACGAAACACCCTGGAATCCACCAGGAAGCACCATCACCCCTCCTAGCCCATGAAGGACCTGACCGGAGTGGAAGGGCATGGCTCACAACTGCACCTGAACAGAAGTGGAGGGAAAAGCCAACCAAGCAGGATGTCAGCTAATCCAATTACGTGTACACTAAAAGATCCTCAATAGATCGAAAGTGAGCCCGGCTCACGCACAACTCCCTCCAAAGGGGAGCTGCAACTACACGGTCAAATCAGCAGCTCCTCAAAAGAGCAAAAACTCAGGAAATCATTCTGAACCCTATCTTGCTCATCATTAAGCCAGGATTTCGAATGACTATCTCAAACCCTATTAGTCCCTTCTAGACTAAGGTTTAAAACTCGAGACTGCCATCGGTTCATCAACCAAGGCAAATCGTCAAGTCAAAGGCTTTGTTCACTCTATGAACTAGCCCCAGACCCCTCAGAAGTATATTAGTCTTTATCTTGATTAGGTGTTCTCCCCCAATCCAATAGCAACCCATGTCTCTTGATTAAACTTCATTAATCTTGAGTTACCGATAAAAATTAAAGCATCAACAATAAAAGCATGCACCAGGCTAACCAACATAAATAGCATACATTCACACCAATGTATAAAGAATGAATAAAGGCCCGTTGCACTCATTTGCAAGGCTAGGGCTTAACTAATTCAAGCCCAAGAGTGCAACAACTCTAACGCATCCCGCGATTTATATATATATAACACTCTAGTCAATTGATGTACTCAATTGCAGACACGAGTAATCCGCTGCCCTAAACCTTGAGAACGAAGATCATTCCTCTTGCTTCCTGTGACACTATGACCTGACAAGGTCTTCGTGTCACTTGCTAGTCACACCTCTTCCTTTTGAAGCCGTTCCACGTCACTATAACGTACCCTAACGCTTAGTGGTTAGGTTATTAGTTTCGATATAAATGGAAAATACTGCCCTTAAGGGCATTAGGGTAATTCTACCCCTTAGGTTATGTTACCCTCCCTTGGGTCATTCGGGTCATCACACTACCCTTTTATTTATTTTAAGTCATTGTCCTCTCACAAAGCTCCACTCTCAGACTGTCCCGCGCTTCCATTCACACGAATGTGGCCGGATCCACTCTAAGGGGTATTTCTATCATTTGGTTTAAGGCCTTAATGACATCTAATGGGTCTAAAATTCAACTCAAGGGTACTACTGACCTTCATGGACACTGTGTAATTTTCCTGGCGTATGACGGGGTCGTGAACCCCTTGAACCGACCCAGGTTTTGACTAATGGTTTACTATAAACCCTAAGGGCAAAAGGGTTAATTAACTGCTCACTGAGATTTTTCTTCACTTAGATATTTGTCCTATAAATAGGTTACACATTAAACTATCACTAAGAATTTTTTGAATTTTTAGATCCACTCATAGGCCCCTGAACCAGAGCCTCGAACTCGGGTAAGTTAATATTATACGATAATTAACTAATAGGGGTAAAAAGGTTATTTTACGTTCTCTGAGATTTTTTCCCGAGCTAAAACTTGGCCAGAATACTCCCACAGGAAAATAGTAATTTCCTATAAATTTTTTGACATATTTAGCACTGTGAACCGGTCCCGGTTCACAAGTTTTGTTTTTTTTTTAAACCTGGGCCGAACGGGTCAGGTAACTTGACCCGGTCCAGCGAGACGACGACCCGCACTGCGGGTCGTCTTCCACAAGGCCGGCCAGAGGGCGCCTGGCCTCTGGCAACACCGCCTGCACAGCGGCGGGGGGGGGCCCGGACCTCAGGCTTCCGGACCGCCGGGGCGCAGCGGAACCGACTGTATCGATCCCGCCGCCGTCCGGTGGCCGAAAAAGCCATTTTTCCTCTCTGCGAATCCGAGTGGAGGAGCCGTCTCTGCGACCAGGGCCAGCGCAGCCGGGGCTAGCGCCGCCACGGCCGGCGCGATCGGGGCCAGCGCAGCCAACATTTTTTTTTTGAAGTACAGGCCCGCTTGGCGGCGGCGGAACCTGCCGCCGGTGGGTATCTTCCAGTCTCTTTCACCCAGCGACCAGGGTTTCTGGCCAGAAGGAGACCAGCCAGCGGCCTGAAAGTGCATGTTTTTATTATACAGATCCACTGTTTCGCGTAATTACGGGAATAGTGATCTCTGCACTAATTGAATAAGAAATTACAAATTCATTGCAGAGATTTCTGCTCATAATAATTACACAATAGTAAGCAGATTTAATTGACTCGAGACTAAGATAACCAACCTAATTTGCTAGTTTGCCGTCGATCCTTCGCCACCGGAGCCTCGCCGGAACTTCACCGGAACCACCTTCTCCGTCTAGGCCAAAAGAGAACCCCCCAAATTGAGCCCTAAGTATGCCTTTTATAAATATGGAGATTAGGGTTCCTAATCCCCCTAGAATTTTAGTCAATTCTCCTTACTTAGAGACCTTAATTAAGCATCTAAAACTAATTTCGGAACTCTCACTAACCGGGCCCATAAGATGACTTAAATGGGCCAAATACACGTCTAAATCGGGTAAATGGGCCTTATACGATATGTTCAACTTCGAACAGTCGTATCTCCCTCATCCGAACTCCAATTCATGTGTTCTTGGTGGCATTTCGAAGCTCTATTTGCCTAATTTCTAATAGAATTAGTTTCAGCCACAAATTCTATCTAGAGAGGAGGTTATTCTCCTAAGAAGGTTAAAGGGTCAAATACCCTTTTTCCACGTATTTAATTTTCGAAAGCTAGGAAAATTCGGGATATTACAGCTGGTGGCTAGCCAGCCTTCACCCAAAGCCCAAAAGCTATACCCTTTCCTTGGTGTTGTTCTGCTTTGTGCCAAATGGCACAGTTGTAGTTACAGCCCCCTCGGCTAGCCATTAGGCGAGGCATGGACGGATAGTCGTCGAACACCGACAAGCAGCACAACCCCATCCGCCAAGTGTCACCTCCAGGTCATGCCAGCCCCCTCCATCTGATAAGTGGTGGGCTAGCCAACCCCGCGCTAGAGCAATGCAGCAAGCCTCCCTGCGGCCATCGGATTTGACTGCCCAATCGCCTCCGACCAGATTCCATCAACAATCCGGCGAGGACTAGCTTATGAACTAATTAAAACGCAAGTTTATAATATCAAATCTATTAAAACACAAGCTTATGAACGGTGACCTTAGTTTACAAAAGAATAATTAAAATATTCTTTTAAAAGCTAAAGCATGACACTAAGGGACTAGCCTCAACTTACATATTGTTTTTTTTTTTACATATACTTGAATTTTTTTAGAGGCACACTAAAGTTGAATAATAGTTATTTTTTGAGTGATTTCTAAGCATGTAAAGAAAATAAGATATAAAGAAGTAGATGGTAACGCTACCTATGTAAGTGTAATATCCCGAATTTTTCTAGGTTTTAAAAATTAAATATATAAAAAATAGCATTTTGACCCCCTGAGCTTCTTAGTTGAATAAATCCCTAAATAGATGGAATTTTTGATTAAGACAATTTGATTAGAAATTAGATAGAAATAGCTTTGAAATGCAATCAAGAACAAGTAAATTGAAGTTTGGATGAGAGAGATATGATCATTCGAAGTTTAACATATCATAGAGGGCCAGTTTACCCAATTTAAACGTGTATTTGGGCCGTTTAAGTCGTTTTGCGGGTCTAATTAGTTAAAGTGTTAGAAATTAATAAAAAAATGGCCTAAGTAGCCTAATTGGCCCATCTTCTAAGGGGATTAGGGTTCATAATCCCCATTATAATAAAAAAGCCACCTAGGGCTTATTGTGGGGGAGCTTTTTGGCCCGAGAGAGAATAAGACAGTTTTCTGGCAAAGGCGGCCGATGACAAAGTCGGAGAGGAGTGAGTTTGAAGTTCTAGTTGCAGTGGATTAAGGGCAAATTGGCAATTAAGGTAGTATCATGCTTCTTTGTAAAATAATTCATTGGTATATTAGTGTGTTATCACGTTGACCCTCCATCCTATATTAATAGCTCCAAATTAGTTCAATTGAAAAAACAAATGGAATTATTAATTTGGAATAGAAGTGTTTGTTTCTCTAATTTTTTAAAACATGTATCATACATAAAAATTATGCATCCATTACAATTTAATTAGGACATATATCATGAAAAAATTAGTATTAGTTTGAGCACACTCATATTAGAGTGAGCCTAGGCATTGTGGGCCATCAAATTGAGATCCAAGGGTGTAAAGGAGCATAAACAAATGTGCCACATGAGTTATGTGTGCTGTCAGATCGAAATCTAAGGGCATATGATGTTCCAGCTCACGCAGTCACGCGTGAGCCCGATCTCATATAAACGGGTCTCATATATCATATGATACATAGTATTGGTACACATATGTCATTATATATAAGCATAATTATTAATTATAATATATATTTAAATTAATAATTATGTATATATATTATTTATTTTATGTATATTATTTATATAATATTTCAAAATTATATTCGAGCTTGAGCTGAGTAGAGTTGAGTTTAAGTTTCAATCAAGTTCAGTATGAGGAGAGGTATGCTCAAACTCGGCTCAAGCCTACTCGAGTTCAAATCAAGTTCAAGCTGAGTTCGGTTTGAGTAAAGCCTAATTCGAGTCAAGTTGAGCTAGGCCTACACGGCAAGCCAACTCGACTCGTTAATAGCCCTAATCACAACTTTAGAAGGTCTGGTCCAAAGGGAGAGCACCGAACACGAAGTCTTTTTAGCCACACGGTCATTTTCTAGTTCTTGGACACCGACTTGCGAATAAAATTGCAATTGTTATGACTAGATTTTTTTTGTCTGGTTGGTCGGGTAAATTGTATTTACATTTCTAATTTTTAGTAAAGTTATATTGTCTCTCTTTGTCTTTTATTAATAGTTACATTTGAAGAAATAATACACCCTTCATCCTACATTAATAACTCCATTTGACAAAAATGATATTATTCCATATTAATAGCTTCTTTTGTTAAATTTAAGTGGCTAGGTACTTAACAAAGAGTATTATGAGCTTATTTTCCCTTCTCGTAGGAGTGAATTTCACCACTCAATAAAAATTAATAGTTTTCTAAATGTTAATATAAGAGGGAGTATTTTTTAATTTAATGGTGAAATTCACGTATAAAAGAATGAAAAATAAGCTTATGATATTTTTTTAAGTACTCAACTACTTAAATTTAACAAAATAGAGCTATTAATATAGAATAATTTATGTTGCCAAATGGAAGTATTAATTTGGGATGAAGAGAGTTTATATTTTTAATATTTTAAAATTGTACATGTACTTCTTAAAAATAATATTTTAAAATAGATAAAAATATCATATTTACTCAACTATTAAGAAGGTCTTGACCAATAAGAGCATGGAGTGCCCCCTATAAGTCGTTATGTGAATAGGGATATTTTATTTTTTTATAAAAATATTAACTTGGGAGTGCATATATAGTTTTTAAAACATCAAAAAATATACGTGCTATTTTGCCAAAAGTCATAGAGTATAAGTGAAATTTACTCTTTTATTTCTTAATTAAAAGAGAATTTTGGATAAGACCCATTAGTACTAACGGAGAGCAAAGTGGGTTAACGATGCTAGTATGCCTGCTTAACCTTCACGTCACCATAAAGTGTACCAAGCATCTAATGCCACAGGTCCAACAACTGCACCGTGGTTAAAAATAAAATGCATATTCATGGACATAATTCTTTATAAAAAAGATTTTCCTAACTAGCTAGCTTTTTAAGATCAATCATGTGAGCTATTTATTCGGAAGAGTTTTTCATGTCTCACTTTAACAATGAGTCTAACATAACAAATGCATAAAAACTATTGATATTTGATATTGATAGCATACATGTTAATGCTAGTGTACACTAACATATATGCTGACAATCTCATAGACAAAGGGCTTTTATGTGTTCCCCGCGTTGAACTTATTATCAAATGGGAGTATTAAAAACACTTCCTATTTACATAGGGATCTAAAGTCTAAACATAATCGTGCATAGAAATTTGTTCCCCATTATATATGGGGAGGAGTTTTTCCTATCCCATTGTGACAATGAGCCGAGTGTACCATTTATCCATAAAATCAACTATGCATATAATAATGTATGCTAACATTAATATTTCTATGGTATTATGTATGTCAGCATGTACACCGTTAATTTGTTGGATGAACGACTCCCATACAGTGATTACCTCTTCCCACCACATAGACTGGACAGCCTGTAAACTTTTTTAAGGAAAAAATTTAGCCAACTGCAGTTCCTTAGCCGTCCGATCATGGTTTATATGACTAGACATCCTCTTTGTTTATGCTACGCCACCAACTAACATGTCCAATGAATTAGTGATCCCTGGGAAATGCTTCTCCACCATGCATCAGCCGAAAGCAATATACCGTGAGGGCCGTGCCGGGCCGGATTACTAAAATAAAATTGTCTCCGTAAGGCCTTTTGGTCAGGCCCGGATCAAGCCTCAACTTGGCCTAACAGGTCTTTGACTGGGCCTGTTTTTAGCCAGGCCCAGACCGGGGAGGGCATGATAAGGCTCATGGTCCCGGCCAGTTGCATATAGGGCCGGGCCCTGTTGTGAAAAAGCGATCACTTTTATATGCCTATTGGCTACACAATTTTTTATGGCCAAGCGGTCATGTATAATAGGGACTTTGCAGTGGCATATTGGGATAATTTATGTTAAAACCTAACGGTTATCTATATTTATTAATAGGTTTATAATAAAATTATATTATATATAATAATATAATTTTACTATTATTCATTTATAACAATAGTAAAATATAAATAATTATTAAGTGTACAATTTTTCATTTATTATAGCTTAAGTCTTTTATGATAAATATTAGTATATAAATTTTTTATACATTTTTAGAGAATAAATTACGTTATGAACAGTGTAGAGTTTTTAAAAAATCCTTAGGCCGACCTAATAGTCACGATTAGCTTCACAAAGGAATTCTTCGTAAGTATATAATAATATATTTATATTATAATATATATAATATAAATTTACAAATTAAACTATTTATCCTTATTAAAAAAACCCACCCACCTTAGTGTAGTAGTATTTGACACAGCCTCATATGGGAGCTATTTAGGTGTTAAATTTTTTAGAAATAAAAATAAATTTTTTTGGAATTAATTTAAAAAATTTACAACCAATGCGAATTATAGTTAGTAATAAAAAAATTAAAATAAATTTAGATATCACGTAAAACCTAATTTTAAAATAATATAACTATTTCTTTCGAATATGTACATTATTAGAACTATTAAGCTCTTTAATTTTAAACCTTATCAAACAAAATTTTATAAGAGTGATTAATTTTAAAATTTTAAAGTGGGTTTTTTATCTTTGATACGCTTCTCGAAGTTTAAAAAATAATATAATTTATAATATTTGTATGAGAGCCCTAATTAATGAAATTACCTTATGAGGCGAGATTCCGATTGATTTTAACTCGGCTTAGAATAATTTTTTTTTAACTCTATCCACCTTTACACACAAAAATGACTTATATAATGTGAAATTAACATAACCTTACAGAAATTTTATACACTTACACTCCCGTGGCCATTGGTCGAAGAGCGAGGGGATTGCATACGTTCCTCTTTGGTGCCTGTCATCTTCCTGCAAAAAGGCTCCGATTCAGGCTTTATTGCACCGAACTGATCACCTGAATGTGAGTCTAAAATGGGTTCTGACTTCTGGTGTCGATCACGCTGTAAGGAAGGGCGTCACATTCAGGTGATCTGTTCGGTGCAATAAAGCCCGAATCGGAGCCTTTTGCAGGAAGACGACAGGCACCAAAGAGGAACGTACGTAATCCCCTGCCTTTCGACCATTGGCCACGGGACTAAATGAGGTTGCGTCGGTTACCACGACACTGAGGTGGCGGGCCTGGCGGCACCAACGAGAATGGAGGGTGACGACCGGCTGGTCTCTATTAGCAACGTGCAAAGAGCCAAAGACAAGCTAACGTCCACGTTGGCGATTGGTGTGCGAGAGTTGGACGTTGGCCTTTTCCTGGTGCTTGCAACGATTTAGAGTGTGGCCATGGATTGCTCTCCTCACCGCCGCCCACGCCAACCAGAACTCTCTCGCTTCCCCTGCGCCTTCGGACAAAAACAAAAACAAAAACCACCACAGAGCTCCAGTTCCAAGATTGAGAGATAAGACACAAGAAAGGATACTACTAAAAGAGATTCAAAGTAGGGAAGAAGAGAGACAGCGGGAGCTGAGTGTTCTGTCATATCCTACTTTCAGTCGTATACGGAATGCCTGCGAGATAATACGGTGTATATATATAGCAAGTAACGTTTGAGATCCCGGAGATTTCCGCTGCCGACTTCTGTTTTGGCAGGCTTGCAATAGTTGTGTATTTTAATGATTGTACTGTGACTCTGTGAGGACATTGGATTTTTTTTTTGTTGTTGAAGCCTGATTGCAAGGTGGGCGGGTGTTATGTCAGATTTGCATCAAGGAGTCGGGAGGCAAAGCGGATGGGAGATGGAGTTCTGGCCGGAGTTTCTTGCAAGTAGCCGGGGCAGAGAATTCGTTGCTGGGGGCTTCGGAGGCATGGCTGGAGTGATCTCTGGACACCCCCTCGACACCCTCAAAACTCGTCTGCAGCAGCCCTCTAATAACATGTCGGCTGTTGGTCTTCTCCGCAGGATCGTTGCCACAGAAGGGCCTTCTTCCCTCTTCAGAGGCATGGGCACTCCTCTGGGCACTGTCACCTTCCAGGTTTGTTGCTTCCCTTATTTTTTTTTTAATTATGCTTCCCTTAAATTGGGTGCTGATATTCTATTAAACAGGACCGTATCAAAGAAAGAACATAAAAATTGTCATCGTCTGATTTATATTTCTTCAGTACAACATATTTGATCTCATATAAGAAATACACAAGTCCTCGACACCGGTAAACTATATGCCTTAATTATCTGCTTGTACTAAGATTTCTTGTTCTAGAGGCTAGGGTGATGGGGCTGACGGATTTGGAATTCCCCAGTTTTCTATCCGATGCACTTTTTTTAAAATTTGTAAAAGAACAAAGTAAAATGCCAGAAGCCTAAGCAGGACTGCTCATGCTGAGATATACTTGCAGCCTGTATAATGTATTCGCGAAGAGTCCTAGGTTCTGCTTTCAGCATATACTTGTATCCTGTATAATGTATAATACTAGATAGCAATATCGATACGTTTTATATCTTGCATAAAGCAAATAAACAGACTTTAAAGATTTTCAAGGAACTGAGTTATGTGTTGGCTTCAGGGTCTAACTTTCTAGTGTTCCAAATCTGAATTCTTCGGTCGGCTTCTTTTAGCCACAAGTTAGTAAAGCTATTTCAATGCTAGTAATGTAGATACCATGGATTGTCATGTGCTAAAGCAAAATAAAACACAAGAAGAGTGCATATCTGGATTATTATAAACTCTAAAGATATTTATCTATATTTATTTATTTTAGAAGAGCCTACAAGAGCTTGCTGATTTTTTTTTTTCGTTTTGACTGTTGTTTGGTGCAGAATGCTGTGGTTTTCCAAGTATTTGCACTCCTTTCACGGGCCTTTGAACCAAAAGAAAACAGTGGTCCTTCTTCATACAGAAGTGTGGCTCTGGCAGGAGTGGGGACAGGTGCCTTACAAAGTATAATGCTCACCCCCGTTGAACTTTTGAAGATCAGGCTGCAGTTGCCGCTCAACCGAATCGACCAGCAAGGGCCAGTGAGTGTGGCTAAGAACATTATTAGAACAGAAGGATTCAGAGGAATGTTTAGGGGGCTCGGAATCACTATGCTCCGAGATATGCCCGGTCATGGAACTTATTTTTTTACCTATGAATACACAAGGGAATTGCTTCATCCAGGTTGCAGAAAGAGCGGCCAAGAGAGTCTCTCCACAATGTTGGTGGCGGGGGGCTGGGCAGGGGTAGCCAGTTGGTTGTGCTGCTACCCGTTAGATGTAGTGAAGTCAAGACTCCAGGCCCAGTCACCCACTTTGCAGGACTCTTCACCTCCGAAGTACAATGGCATTATTGATTGCTTCCGCAAGAGCTTGAGGGAAGAAGGTTACAAGGTGCTCTGGCGGGGATTAGGAACAACAGTAGCCCGAGCTTTTATTGTGAACGGAGCAATTTTCACTGCATATGAAACTGGACTACGGTTCTTGGCTAGTAACAAGAAAGAATGAAATGAGGAACTCGAAACCAAATTGGGATGAAGCTGAAGATGGCCTGCATAGCAATCAACTTCATCCTGTCGCAAAGATGATGACGATAAACATTACCATTAATTTCTAGTAGGGGAGGGTTACTTAATTTGATGAATTCTGAAACTTTATTATATACCAATCATTTGTTGTATATATAACTTTCAAGCGTCGTAAGATGCATTTCATTTGTTTTTTGGTAACTTTACAGCCAATTTAGTTGCTCAATTGCCAGCTACAACAGTTTATCAAATTTCTTTGCATTCCAAATTCCAATTGGATTGTCAAAACTCCTTCTGTACGAGTGTGTACTTTGCACATATTTGTATCTGACAGGCTAAAAGACAATGTGCATGCAAGTGAAGCTAGTTTGTGCCATTCTGATCCTGCTCAAACACTGCAGTTTTACTTGTATGAATAGCGTAGAATTGATTTCAAAAGAACTAAAAAAAAATTCAGCAGCACTAACAGTCTCATTGCCCTGTTCTCATCATACTCGATTGAAGCATGACTTCTCTCTTAAGGTCCAAGAGTGTTGGCTAAAAATTGTTCTTGAATGAACAGAAGAATTATGCCTCAGAAGCCCAGATATTACATTGTATTGTTCATTTTGTTTACCACATCTGTGTCTATATGGTAGTATGATGGGACACTCGTAACATTAAGTTCAAAACATATGATCACTGCTAATCTATTGATCTTCAAACTGAAATCATTCTCTTGAAGAACATACTCGCATACAGTTAGCCTAGACGAGAAGAAGTATTACAGGCAACCAATCAGCATTGCCAATAAACCACTGTAAAAGGCAAGCAATCTCTTCTCACTTGGTCAGGCGGGCCAGCTGCTCAGATTGACAAATCAGCCGTCGACGCCAGATGTTCGACCCCGTCCTCACTGACCCTAATCCTGCAGCTCGCCTCCGCCAGCGCATGCGCGTCATTGTACTCCCTCACCGCCCGCACGATGGCGCGCACGCGCCCGTACGCGTCCTCGCCATCGAAGACATCAGCCCCCAGGAAAACCCCATCGCAGCCCAGCTGCATCATCATCGCAGCATCGGCCGGGGTGGCGATCCCTCCCGCCGCGAAGAGCCCCACTGGCAGCCTGCCCATCTGCTTCGTCTGTGCTAGAATGTCGTACGGAGCCGAGATTTTCTTCGCAAACGCAAACACCTCGTCCTCGTCCATGTTCGACAGCTGCCTTATCTCGCCCAGCACTGACCGGACGGCTTTCACAGTGCTGGCGATGTTGCCGTCCGGGGAAGCGATCTCGGCCGTCCTCATGACTGCCGCGCCTTCGCGGATCCGGCGCAGCGCCTCGCCGAGGTCGCTGCAGCCGCAGAAGAAGGGAACACGGAAATTGTGCTTGTTGATGTAATGCTGGTCGTCGGCGGGGGTGAGCGCCTCATTCTCGTCGATGTAGTCGGCGCCGATCGTCTCGAGGATCTGCGCTTCCACGAAGTGCCCGATTCGGGCCCTGGCAATGACGGGAATGGAGACGGATCGCTTCAAATCCCTGACAAGACCCGGGTCGACCATCCGAGCCACGCCCCCTGCCCGCGGCGTGGCGGGGTCGGCCACCGCGATGGCGCACGCGCCTGCCTCCTCCGCGATCTTAGCTTGATCATGGTTGGAAACAGCAACGATGGCTCCACCGCGGAGGACCTGGGCGCGGCCGACTTTGATGGAGAAGGGGGCTTTCTTGGGCCCACCGGTGATGGCACTGTTGCCTCCGCCGCTGTAGAGGGTCACGACGCCGTCGTCGGACATTGCTGACCACCTGCTTGCGGAAATTTCTCTGCTGAAATGAGCTCGCGGTCGTTGAGACAGTGAAAGGTGTGGGTTGGTCGGTTCGGTTAGAGGCACGGAGTGGTTTGCATTTAAAAAAGGTGGAGGGGAAGGGTGTGGCGGAGTGTAGAAGCTTCTGGCCCCAGCCCGGTGAGATCGCAATTCGCAGGGGAATTGATTCTGTACTGCTTCGGCTTCAAATTTTCCTGAATTCTGGAATGTACCACAGCAGAATTGGTAAGACCAAACATGGGCTTCGTGTGGTCCATAGGTGTGTCGTATGATTTGCGAATGAGGCAGTGAAAGTATTTTATGTGCTCTCTATTCATAATGCGCTTAGTATGGGAGCCTTTTATTTATAAGATTGACGACCTATTAATATAAATTAGTGTCCGTTAATCTTAAATATCAAGGACTCTCGTATGTACCTTCCCCGTAGAGTAGGTCCCAAGTAGAATTTACTTAATTTAATAATTTTTTTAAATTATGTAAAATAATTAGAAAATGATTGATACAACAAATTATAAGTAGATTAATGTTTTTTGAGTTACTGAGTACATATATAAGCCACTCAAATTTTTATTTTACCATTCTTATAAGGTTGGATTTTTATTTTGGTAGAGGGTTGGATTTTTCTCGCTCGCCTCATTAATTGGACCAAATAATTGTCAAATTTGTCATGTATTCTGGAATTCCTCAAGAAAAAATCCCAGGTTTGTCATAGTAGATTGTTCATGTTGTGTGTACAATCCTTCAATACCCAAATAAAGAAATTAAAAATGCAATATAACGGGATAGTAGCCAACTAACCAACTTAGTGGGGGAGGGGGTAGGTATGAAGTCCAAATGTGGTAATTTACTGGTCTGGTTGTCTATCATCTCTATGATTTTCGGCCCGAAATCGGATCTGTTTCTTCTGTTAGATTCGAAGGCTAGACTTTGGCTGTAAAACTTGGAAAAGCTTTCAGCTAAAGTAATCTCAGTTTATGGTCTATATTTTATATTTTGTTTATATATATATTTTTGGTTTCATGATTTTTTCTTTTCTTTATCAAAGCCATTTTGTAGATGCAAATTCAATTGGTAAATTGCAACATCTCATATTTTTTTTTAAATTATTAGTCATGAATGACCCATCGACGTATTGATAGATTTACTTATGGAACTTAAAAAATTTCTATCGACAGAATTATTGACATGTCAATGGAACCGCTGATGGTAACTATATACATACAGTTACAGCAAAATACAAGGATGTTAATCAATTTCGAATTTCATGAGTAGTTATGATAGTATTTAATAATTAAGAATATAGTGAGAAGAGGAAAAAGGAGTCCAAATAGAGACTTGTGGCGGGAGAAGAGATTAGCGGATGACCGAGAGTGAGGTGAACACTGAAAAAGGGTGACGCTCACGTTTCAAGGTTGGATAACTTTCTAAACATAAGATCTTCTTGAATTGATGTAATTTTGGGTTCTCTCCATGATTTTCGTGATTTGCATTTTGAGTGAAGTTTGTATGTTTTACAGTCTTTTGAGTAAAATTCATGGTTTTTACTCTATTAAGGAGTAAAATCATAGTTTGGGTCAATGATTTATTCTTTTGAAAAAGATTTTTAATATATATATATATATATATATATATATATATATATCTGTGTGTGTGTAGGGAAATGATACACTGAACCATTATATATTATAGGCCAGTTGAGCCAAGACAATCATAACCATCAGGTCATAATCTAATGGACTCAAATAGGGCGCTAGAGAGATCTAATCACATTCTAACTTAATGAGAATCCCATTTTTCCTAAATTACCCTTGCCCTTCCTTTCCCATTCGCTCCGACCCTCCCCTTCCTCTCCATCGTCCCGACAACCATATGTCTTGTAATGTTTTTCTACGATTTATGTAATTTTCTTGCTATTTTTATGATCATTTTTTGAAGGAAAATGTGACGTTTCAGTGTATTTATATTTTCGTACTTAACCTCAATATTATACCTATAGAGTCGGGTATGGGGCTTAGTCGCAAGCTGCAGGCTATACCACACACTAAATTTTTGGAGGTATGATGCGTAAACAAGAGGTTAACGCGTGATGGGGACATAAAAGAAAAAAATATATAAATATGAAATCCATCGACCGGATTCTACAAAACTCAACTGTTGACATATTTTTTTTAAAAATAAAATAAAAGTCAAAATAGACTTAGTCCAAATTTTTGGAGCTTGACTAGCTCCAAAGTGGACAAAGTCCTTAAGCTGACTAAATTAAAAAAAAAAATTATCATATTCTACACATGTAGAAATAAGACAAAACTTATAAAAAAATTTAATTAAGTAAACCCCTACAGGTTTCACATCAAATCAAAATAACAAAAGGTCTAAGTGAGACCTCTATGGGTTCCACATTAAATTAGTCATCAAATCAATGTTACAAAAGGCTAAGTGAGATCCACATGAGTTTTACGCCAAATTAGCCGTTAAATTAAAATCACAAGAGGCTAAGTGAGACCCCCATGAGTCCCACATCAAATTAGCTATAAAATCAAAATTACAAAAGGCTAAGTGAGACCCACATGAGTCCCACATAAAATTAGTCATTAAATTTAAATCACAAGAGGCTAAGTGAAACCCACATGGGTCCCACATCAAATTAGCCATCAAATAAAAAATCAAAAACTAAATAAAACTCATGTGAGTCCCATATCAAATTAGCCAAATTAAAATATGAGATCTCATATAAGTCTCATACAAATAATATACTTTAAAATAAATCCTAAAGTCTAAAAGATGATTTTATGACCCACCTCTTAAAGGCTAGTTATATAATTGAGAAAAGACAAAAGAAAATAATAACAAAAAATACATGGTGCACTAGAGAAACTAATGAAGGAAAATGAATTAAGTCCCCATGTATAGTAGGCCCCTATACTTTTAAAGAATGTAGACTTGACTAACAAAATTAATATTTGAGAAGACTAAGTCAAAACTTTTTTGAGTGGTTACTCACGTTAAAAAAATAAATGAATGAAATGGAAGAGTAGGGCAAAGACCAAGTCAAACCACTATCACATGGCAAGTGGTCTTCCCCACTACCCCACTAACTCACTCCCCACTTCCCACAAACTATACCACTAACTCACCACCTTCTCCCACTACTTGACCCCTTGACACAACTCCAACACTATAAATACCCCATTCTTCTTATAGAGGGGGGCTTTTGATAGTCAAGTCTAAGAAGCCTTCACAAACTCTAAAGCTCTACATCCCAAAGGAAAATATTTCACCAAGAAGAGAAGAAGACTCCAAGAAGAAAGCTCATTCATCAAGTACTTCAAATGTCTCTTTCTTAAAGCATCCTTTCAATTCCAATGATTCAATCTCAAGGAGTTTGCAAGGAGTTTGAAGTATGAGAAGTTGCACAAAGTAAAGGAAAGAAGATTCTCAAGCTTTAAGACAAGAAGACATAGAAATGATAAGTTCTTACATGTGATCTTTTTCATTTTCGTTATATTTTTTCTTTTTCATACTTGTAATAATCTTTTGATAACTTCAATATTCTCATCCTTTCTCTACTTCTAATTTGTCTTTATTTTTCGCCATTTAATCGAAGGGTTTAAAAATTGGTTAATTACTACTACTCTATCCCAAATTTTAAAGACTAGTAGCAATTAGCTAAGAGAGGGTCATACTACAAAAAAAAAGAAGGTTTCTTCTCTATCTCTTGCAAAGAAGGGATTATCCTATCTCTTCTCTTGTCTTGTGCATAGGGAACCAACCGAAATCCCCCAACATCAATGTCCAGAACATTTTTATGTCTAGTAACTTTGAGAGACACCCGAGTGAGTTTCTGGTCGCTCCGTTGTCTATCCTTCATCGTCGGATTTTGCCAGTTCTTGTCGAGATCCACTTCGCCTTACCACCATGAGTCCGTAGGTACTGGCTATAACTGCCGCTATGTCCTCCTCGCTCCTCCACTAGGTACTAGTATTTTCTTCAATTTTTCTCACCCTGCAAATTCGTTTTTGGGCCGTAGGAGGGTGATTTTGTTGTCGTTTGCTGCCGCCCTCAACTAGACTTATCTTTGTTTGGCCGCTAGAAACCCATAGGCGCCAGCCAAGGTTGACGCCAGGCTTTCATTGCTCCTCTGTGAGTTGCCGATACATTTTTCAGGTTTTTGTTCTTCTTCTCATTGTCCATTCTATTTTTGAGATGTTGGTGTGTTTTCGGTCGTTGTCTGGCCTCCTGATCACCTCCTTCCGGTCGTCCTTGGGTTGTCGAATGTATGACCACTACCCTAGCCTATCCCAGCTACCTATATACCCAAACCGCCCGCCGCTACGCTCCATCTCCTTCACCTTGTTAGATGGTTTGGGTGTGTCTCGAGTCGTTGCCATCGGCGAGCCGCGGGCCCCTTGGCCATCGTGGGCTCTACCCCAGCTCAACGATAGCGAGGGTCAGCCCCACTTGGCCCGATTATGCCTCTGCCCGAAATGGGCCGCTTGCCCTTGCCCTATACCGTGCGAAATGTACAACTGCCTGCACCAAATGTGTTGGTTGTGGGTGGCGATCGACGATGTTGCCATTTCGGTTGGCCACCACCTCCCGGCCCTAGCTCAGTTGTCCTTTTGTGGGCCTTGGTCTGCCACCGTCCCATCTCCCCTAGAGTGGCCCTTTTTAGCCACGTGTGCATGTGGCCACGCGTGCGTTTTAGGGTTTAGGCGGTGTTTTCGCGCCACTTGACCATCAGATGGCTATGCCACCGAGTGGATTTGACACCATAGCCCTCCTCCACCTCTCTTCCGTCCTAGAGTGTCACCCCATGCCCTCCTGTAATGCCTGAAATATTTTATCACATTTTCTTTAAAATCCACGAAATTTTTTTTGCAATATAACATGTTGTAAATCGGGAAAAATGACGAATACGAAACATGTGAAAACACTTTTTATAATTTAAAACATCACACATCAGTTTTTCCCATACAAATTTTTACTTATTCGATCAAACATCGTACATTCCTGAGTGTAAGTCCCATAATAGTCCACAATCTAATCCAAATTACAAGTTCAAAAGGCATAAACATTTTAATTTTCATATCACTCAATACAAGAAATCGTGGCACAAATAATACTTGTAGTGAGTCAAAGATATACCTGAGACAAAGGGAATCAATCCATCGTGGAAACAAGCATCTATTTCCTGGAGTTCTCCGCCACGAACATGCAAAAGCCTCCTGAACAACAGGGCTAAAAAAATAGGGTAATGAGTATTTTCATACTCAGTAGGAGAATACCTAGTAGGGATTTCTAAACAATTAACTTAGTAGGTCTATACATAGATGCGTTCATGTAACTCAAACATGAAGCAAGTAGGCATATAATAATCATGCACATACACATACAATCATGCCAAATACATATCATCAAACTAATCTTACACATACACTCTTAATAAGAGTCTTACAAACTTACTCATACAATCATACGCTTACTCATAATACTTACACATTTTTGTATGACCTTACTCGTACAATCTTACTCATACGACCTTACTCGTGCAACCTTACACTTACAGTATTGCTCAGAGACATATGCCTACAGTCTTACTCAGAAACTTACACTTATAGTCTTATTCAAAATCATACTCTTACAGTTTTGCTCAGAATCATACTCTTACAACCATACTCAGAAACTTACACTTACTTAGAAACATACATACTCACTCATACAGTCGTACACATAGTATCGACCACTGAAGCTCACTAAAATTAATAAGATCCAGCGTCAAAATGGAAAAGAATGTCACTGAGGCATCACCTTAACCTACGTGGAGAATTTATACTTAAAAGACCAAATGTTCTTTTCCTTTTATATTTTATCTGTGTGATTAGCAAGTGAGTTGCTAGTAGAAGTGAATCACCCTGCCTCTATTAATAAAAAAACCTTTCCTCTATCCACCACATCATTGAAATATTTATTCATTTACATAATATAATGATAGATGTAGTATGTTAATTATAACATTTCCACCGTTTTATTGTAAGTGCCTAATTTAATTTTTCAAAATGAACCAAAGAGAATAATTATCCTAAAAAAAAAAAAAAGCCAGCCATCTTTGTACACAATAGCGTATCAAAGCTTCGTTGCATTACCAAATACTCTCTTTGTCCTATATTAAAAGTTATATTTTAAAAAATAATAATTTTTATTAAATGTTAAAACTCATATATAAGAGAAGAGAAAATAAGCTCATAATACCCTCTTTTAAGTACTCAATTAATTAAATTAAACAAAATTAAGTTATTAATATGGAGTAATTTTTTATTAAATAATATTAAAAAAATAATTATTGAAATAATGTACTTTAGAAAATATTTCCCAAAGTGGTATTATTTTTCTCCATGTAGGCGCCAGCCAAGTGCCGACGTGTCTTTAAAAAATAAAATTGATTTTGTTGTTTGGAACAACAAAATCATCGTTGTAAGTGGGAATGACAAAATCACAATTTGTATGATTTCGTCATTCTAAAGGATGAAATCCGATTTTGTCCTTTAGAATGACAAAATCCAGGTTGACATAGGGTGGCCCACCGTAAACCTATATGGATTTCGTCCTTTAGAATGACGAAATCCATGTGCAAACATATAATCAATATTTTTATTTATTTTCTATTTTAGGTATGATTATATGTTCCTAACGATCTTAATTCTCCACATATCATGTGGATCATGTGGAGCATTTTTACGGGCCAGGCCCGAGTGATGAGTCAGTACTTGTCCAGCAGGAGTCGCATAGGTCGGCTTCTATTTGGCAAGGAGAGGTATGATAACTCTTTATAAAATTTGTTTTGTTTGTTTAGATTATAAATTACGTTGGGTTATAATTTTAAAATTTATTATAGGACCTCGGGTGCCTTGAGTGCACCGAATATTTTAGATATCTCTGCCATTGGCCCGTAGATGAGCGCATGTTACCGTATATTGAGCGAGCAAGATTTAGAAAGTTCATTCATCTACAGTACGTTCGTCTGGATCAGCCTTTATTGATAGCTCTTGTTGAGAGATGGAGGAGGGAGATACAGATGTTTCACCTACCCTATGGAGAGATGACCATCACTCTTATGGATGTGGCAGATCTTTTAGGACTTCACATTGATGGAGCTCATGCGATGGGCATGACAGGTGGAGGTCATTTAGACTTATTAGTCAGACTCCTTGGTAGAGCTCCTCCTGCCACAGTGATGCGTGATAGCTGAGTGAGCCTTCGATGGCTGTTAGGCGAGTTTCATGGTTGTTAGGTAGTTATCGAGCAGCATGTATGGGCTTATTTATTACATTTACTTGGGACCACGATATTTGCGGATACCATGAGTAGCAATGTACATGTTTCATATCTCTCCCTCATTGTGGTCTTCGACATGGCGAGTGCTTATTCATGGGGCAGTGCTACTCTTGCTTTTTTATACTGAGAGTTAGGGAAAGCATGTCAGGCCATGACCTCGGGGATTGCATATTGTGTGACCCTTCTTCACATAAATGAATTCGTAACTTCAAATATTTTTTTCCACGTATAATTCCTTAATTTGTTTAATAACTTTTATCATATTTTGTGACACAACTATGGTCGTGGGAGCATTTACACGTCGGTCGACCAAGTATTGAGATGAGTAACTTAGTTGAGGGTGCTCCATTAGGAGCAAGGTAAGTTATATTTATTTGTAACACTTAATTTTTTTAGTAAGGTTTTATTTACATATGCTGAACTCATTTTTAAAATTTAACTCCTTAAGGTGGAATGTTAGGAAAAGGAAAACTGAATATCCACAAGGAGTTCTCCGATTATATAGAGGGGAGTTAGATCACCAGCGGCCATACACATGTAATTTTATTTTATTATTAACTTTTTTACAATGACTATAAGATATGTGAGGTCTGTTGACATAAAAAAAATCAAATCAAAATTTAATTACAAAGATCTCGGAGCTTGACTAGCTCCGGATAACTCTAAATTTTTTTCAAAATGGACAAAGTCTCAAAAATTGGCAAAGTCCAAAAAGAAAAAAAAAGAAAATGAAACAAATTCTAAAGTTACACACATGGTAATGTGTTAAAAGAAAAAATTAAAATTCAAAAGCAAGAGTTTGGAGCTTGACAAGTTATGGATAATACTAAAGTCTCAAAATGGACAAAGTCCAAAAAGAAAAAAAAAAATCACCAAAATCTAAAGGCCAAGATTTCGGAGCTTGACTAGCTCTAAGTGAGACCAAATTTTTAAATAGACAAAGTCTCCGAAGTGGACAAAGTCCAAATAAAAAAAAAAGAGGAGGCAAAATCTAATCCTACACACGTAAAACCAAAAGGTTAAGTGACACTCATGGACCCCACGATAAATTTTGTTAAAACAAAAAACAAAAATTGAAATGAATAATGATGTGTAAAGAGAGTGATGAAGTGGAGGGGACCAAGTCAAAGGTATAATGCCTAGTCTTATCTCACACTTCCCACTAACTCACACTTCACACTGCCCAGTTCCTCCACTAATCAAGCCGGTTCTTACCAACCCTCCCACTAACCCATTTTCCATCTCCCACTAATTCACTCTCCACTTCCCACGAACTACCTTTCCAACTCACCCCACTACTTTGCTTAACCGCACAACCCCCATCCTATAAATACCCCTTCGTTTTCATAAGAAGGGGCTTTTGGCTTTCAAGTCTACTAAACCTCCAAAAAGAAATCCAGAAGTCCATCACGCACCAAAAGACACACAAAATTCTTAAAAAGCCTTAACTTTTTGAAAATTGAAGAAGTTCAAGGAGTCGGAAGACAAGCAAAAGCGCTCAAGAAGGAAAATGAATTCGTACAAGGGAGCTCTCATTCTTCCAGAAGAAGTTTCTTTGTTTCTTCTTTTCTCTTTTCTAAACTAGAAAATTGTAGCCACTTATCCTGACAACTCTCTTTTTCTTATTTTAATAAAATTTCAGTTGCTTCTTCTATTTTGCCAATTAATCGAAGGGTTTTGAGAATTGGTTAATCACTACTACTCACTCTAAAGTGCAAAGAGTAGTCTTGATTAATCAAGAGAAGGTCGTCCCTCATAAAAAAAAAAGGTTCTTCTCTATATCTTGCAAGAGAGGATCATTCGATCCTTTCTCGTGTCTTGTGCTTAGAGAACTACTGAAATCCCCCAATAAGGTTATTTAAACTTAATTATCTTTATATATTGTATAGGTTATTTGACAGTCGTACTCACCAGAAGTATTGGTTGTGTTACTTCCTGTATGCACCCACGGTTGAGATGTGTGGCTATCGCGAACGCCACTAATCTGTTACGAGATTATAGAGATGTATGTGCCGAATCGTGTAATGCTCTAGTTTAACCTGGAGCAAGTGGTCCCACCTTATACCGTCGAGTTTGTCCATCGCATCACTCGACAGGGCTGCCAGATTACCGTTTGAGATATACATCATGTAGCATATATCACTCGATGTGAGGATAGGAGAGCCACTATTATTCATGGGGAGATGGCTACAACATCACGAGATGTTAGTAGCGCATATATGCAATGATATTGTTGTGAACATCCGAAGGGTCTACCATCGGGGCCACATGCTAGTGTAATAGGCTTTAATAATGTTTTTCTTAATAAGGGAGGCGTAGGCCTTAGGGTTGCTTAGGGATTATTAGTCGTTTCATAATTATTAGGGAGTTTATTGTTATTTCCTTTTAAATAATATTTAGTGGGCTTTTATGCTTATGTTAGTGAGCCCATTAAGATTCTCTATATAAGTGTAAGGGATATGCCCTAATTGGGTAGTGAATGAATTATTAAGTCTCTTATCTTCTCCCCTTTCTTCCTTTCCTCTCCCTCCATGGCGGCCATGCCGCTTCCTTTTCCCTTTCCCGGCCATCGAACGCCGCTTCCTTCCCCTACCCCGGCTGTCAGGCCGTTGTGGACACCGGTTCACAATAGATATTTATCGATTACACGACGATATATTTGACCGTGCGATGATGTAGATGAGATGACATATCATCATAGGGATGTGTCTTAGGCCGCTTTGGTAAGTATAACTTTGTTAATTTAGGCACATATTGTAAGGACTCTCATTTCTAAACCGGTTTTCGTTTCATTTTAATTATCGGTTATTGCGTGGTTAACTCAATTTCTTATTAATTCCTTGGTTTCAAAAATAAATAGTGTTTCTTATGGTTTTAATCAAAATCAATTTTAAAATTATTGGTTTTAAGTGATTTTGAGTCAAATCTGAATTTTTGGGATTTTTTTGAATTTTCACTAAATTTTTGAAAATTAGGGTTTGGCGGGACCCCCTGTGGGCCCCACCATCGAAATTTGGTTTTTTGGACAAAATTAACCCAGACATCAACACAAGCCTTTACCAAAAATTTTCATAATTTTCCCAGGTTTAATTAGTACTTAAATAGCTAAATTACCTATTTTTAGCTTATTTTTCTATTCATACCCCACAATTTACCCATACACACCCTAAACCCTATTATAAATAGAATGACCTGAGCCATTTTCATTTTGGGAATTGGCTGGGAAAGGGAAGTTAGGCCTAATTCCCCAATTAGGCCCGGATTAGAAGGAGTTTAAGGTAAGTCTCTTCTAATTAAGACTTAAAACTTAGATTTTTTCTTAATCCTTTCTAGATCTATCATTTCCCCTTTGTTTTGATTCGTTTTTAAACATCAAAATTACTGATTTGTATCTTTACTTCAAACCCTAGATCTAAAAATCCGATTTTTATGTTTAACAAGCCCTAGATCTAAGTTTTTCATTAGGGTTTTCTATGTTAAATCGGTTTTAATGGAGTTTAATTTAAACTCTATGTCTTTGTAAGGTTTTCAAGAAGGGTGACTATCAAATCCAAGCCTAATTAAGGGATAAGGTAATGGACTTTCGAAATTTCAGTATTTCCATGGTAAAACTCTTGATTTTGTGGTTTATTTTGAGTGGATTTACTTGATTTGGTCTTTTAATGGCATGATTAGTAAATAGTAATCTTTAATCCCGATTTCATAGGGTTTTATCTTGATATGATGTGGATTAGCTTTTTAAAAGTTATAGTGGAATTTTAATGACATTTAGGTTTTTAGATGAAGATTTTAAGTTTCATCAATGGAGTTTCGGTTAAAATATTAGAAATGGAGAAGAAGGTCGATTATGCCTTGTTGGCGTTCGAACGGCCCTCCTGGGCGTTCGAACGGCAACACTGTAAGTTTGTCAGTTTTTACGTTTAGCCGATCAAACGGCCCTACTGGGCGTTCGAACGGCTACACAATAGATTTTGTAATATTTGCATGATGTTTATTTCGGTAATTCTACTTTGATATATCATTTCCATGTGTATGTGAAGTATTTTGAGCTATAGTATGCTACTGGAAGGCTATACCATTGAGGTTATGAAGTTGTGGTATGTATTTAGTGTTACGTAGAATGGCTTGTGGTTGGATATATGATGTTGGAATTGCCATTTTAAAGTTATGAATGGTTGATTCTTTATGGTTATGTATATTTTAAGTAGAGCTACAACATACTAACGGA
The DNA here is from genome assembly GCA_035235625.1 of Saururus chinensis. Taxonomy (NCBI): domain Eukaryota; kingdom Viridiplantae; phylum Streptophyta; class Magnoliopsida; order Piperales; family Saururaceae; genus Saururus; species Saururus chinensis. The sequence goes on from CP141143.1 coordinate 14,507,655, forward strand.
CTGATATGTCATATTAGGATGTGGTTAATTGATGTGTGAATGATAGTGAATGTCACGGCTTAAGGATGAAGTGAATGATCTTATATGTGTTTAGCTTGTGGTTAAGCTTTGATTTGAGTTATGATTTTAATGATTCTTTACCTATAATTTCCGTTGGAATTCATGATTAGATGTTAATACATATGTGTAGGGTGATGGTGAGCGATTTACAAGCATGTTGATATGCATTGAGGGAAATGCTTCTACTATGTACACACACACATGTAGGGTTTAATGATGATGATGAGCATTGATATTATGATTATGAATGATGCATGAGGGGCTGATGAGAGCACCTATCATGGATTAGGATTCATGTATGCCTTGCCCATGTATATACAATGTTGCATGCATCATAAAAATGGATTTCCAATTGAGGCTTTATCGAGATTAATCGAATGTGATCGATTAGATGCAATGTGGTGAAATTGCGTGTCGGATTAATCGATCGTGGCTTAATCGAAACTTGATTGGTCCGAAAAGACATGTTTTGATTTGAGTTCATTCGTGGAACATGTGCACTCCCCGGGTTGAGTCTAGTTAAGTGGAATTACATGGGGGACGAGTTACGTACTTGTCTTGCGATTTGAGATTATTATTGTCTTCTGGACCCTGAGAATCCAGTATGGTATGCTCTGTGCACTAGCTACCATGTGTTTGAGGGTTTCCTACGTGGGAACTCGGGCTCTTCACCATCACAGGAGATGTCCCAAAACGAACACCCCTGCTCTAGGTTCTCTTCGTGAGAATGTGACATCCTTGGCTAGGATCGTCTGGGGCGAGCAGCCTTTAGGGATTGACAACCCCGTTCTTTTTAAATTCTTGTGTAGAATTTGGACCATGACACGCCTTCGTGGCTTTGTCTGTGTTCCCGTTTGTGTGACATTAAATTATGATTACTCCTTGATGGAGGCATTCTTTATAAGATGTGATGCATGATTTGATATATATGTTAGAGATACATCTCATGCAGGTTGATATGATGTGATGCATGATTGGATATGTATGTTAGAGATACATCTCATGCAGGTTGATATGATGTTAAGACATGAATTGATATGTATGATAGACATACATCTCATGCAGGTTGATATGATGTGAATGACACTATGTGGATTATACACTATGATGCAGGTTTAGGTGATGTGTATGTGTGATCAGAAAATGATACATCTTGTCAATCTTTGATTTTAATTGGGTATATTACTATGCCGTCGTGTTTCCGATGATGATAGTATATTAGAAAACCATTACTGAGTTTGTTAAACTCACCCCTCTTTATTGTGTTTTGCTTTGAGGCTGCGTGGCGTGACACGTAGATGGACAAGATCTCCTCTTTGAGGAAAGGTCGGAGACGACATGTGAGTGATCGTGGAGTCATCTTATGTGACTTATTTCCTTGGTTTATGCTTTTATGATTAGAACCTTTGTGTATGGTTCTGATTTTGATTTATGCTACTTTACAAATTTGTGTTATTTAATACCTATTTTGGAGCATAGAGTGGGCTATGGTTTAACTAAGCATGTGGGTTTGAGACTGTTGTTTATCTTAGAGTTAAAGTAACTCTTTCTTTTCTACTTATTTACTCTTGCTCAAAGTGGTGTGCATACTCCGTAATTTCGATAGATCGCCTGTGATTAGGGCATAAGTCTTCCGCTAAACCCTATCTCAATTATCCTTGTCGCCCTCGTGCGCTTGACCGGCCCCTGGACCGGGTTCGGCTCGGGTCGAGCAGTGCCGAGTGTGACACATATTATTTTCTTATTTCTTATTTATCTATTTTTTATTTTATTTTTTTATAGCTTCGTTTAGCGCGACGCTCACATGAGCATTTGACTGATGCAATTAACACCTGTACTTCGGGTGAGGACTTTTTAACATCACGTGAGTCAATGCTTAGGGAGCATGATGATGTCCTTCGTAGCTTGCCACTGCTTCAATCGGTGATTACAGATGTTCATAGACATTTTCCTGTTGACGAGGCCGCTCAGACACAACCAAAGCACGATTCATTCCCTGATATTCCATCTTCATCAGTAACACATAGCTCTCCTCCCCATTCATTATTTTCGGTCACTCCACATGTAGCTTATCCTCAGCCAGATACGATATTATATTATAGACGACATCGGTCAGCTCGTGTTGAGCCATCTATTACTTATGCAGAGCTGGAGCCACATCTAGAGCCGGAGCCCTAGCGGGAACTAGAGCTAGAGCTAGAGCTAGAGCCAGAGCCGGAGCCAGAGCAGGTGGATCATGAGGAGCAGGCAGACCATGAGGAGGAGGAGCTCATACGACAGCGTCGGGGTTGAGGTCGAGGCCGAGGTCGAGGACGTAGGAGATCGTGACATTGAGTGTATTAGATTTGTCATATGCTTCTTTTGAACTAAACATTTTATTAACATGTGATGTAATATATTTTATAAACATTTATATCTTATGCTTGTTTTTATGTTGTGTAGATGATGGTTGATGTCGATAACTTTAATGTTATGTGAATAATAGTTAATATAGATAAGTTTGATGTTTTTTAGATATTAATTTAAATATATGCATGGAATGTGTTTAGAATGGATGAACAAGGAATATGTGTATTTGTATAATGTGTGTCGATTGAATTTATGATTGTATAATGTGTATTTGTTAAAAGCCGAATGAACTGGAGTAGAGAAGCGGAGTCGGGTTAAAACGAAGACGATTTCATTTTTTAAAAGGACGAAATCGCGTTTGGCCTAGATAGACTAAAGGCCGAATTGTGAAGTATGGTAAGGACGAAATCGGCTTAATCTGTTGTAACCCAATTTTGTCTTTTAGAAAAACGAAATCAACTTAAACTTGATTTAAAAAAAAAAAACCTATGCAAGCGCTAACGGCTTGGTTGGCGCCTATACGGTAAAAAACAACACCACTTTTGGAAAATATTTCCCAAAATAAATTAATTTGATAAATATTTTTTTTAAATAATTTTCTCAACTGTTAATGTAGAATCACGGGTGTATAAAGTACTTTATTAATAAATTTAATTAATCAGATAAAAATTAATTATGATTTACTCCGCTCACTAAACTAAATCCAAAAAGCTTTCAAGAGGCATGAAGCCAATGGGCGCGTATTTGGAAATTCAAGCGGTGCACGCACAGTGCCCATCATTTCCACAGTAGCCTTGCCGCTATACGTTTTATTTTTAAACTTCTGTCAGGCGGACCACGCCTGCGTCGCCGCTTCCGTCGTCGTCGCCGCCATGTCGGCCAGTTCTCCACGCATGCGCATCGATCAGGTTCGATTACATGCCCTTCACGAACCCTAATTTTGCTTTCTAACTTCTCCAACCCCGCCCCTTTCTGTTTTGTTATGGCGACTGGCGAACTTCCTTTGAACCTCGAATTTACGAAGAAAGATGGACTTACTTCATACGTTTTCAGTTCTTGTTTATCCTTTGAGATCGAAAAATGGTTCATTTGTTTTATTGACAGTTCTTTAGTGTGAGAGATGTTCCTGTCTTTCTATTTAGAGCTCACAGAGACTTAAGGAATGCCGCTTATGTTGAATTTTTACTTTATATAACTTCAAACTTCGCATTATTTCTCATTCTCGGTATTTGGATGCACCATTATGTCATTTGCTAAATTCATGCGCTTAATGTCATCTCTTTTTTCAAAATAATACATCTCTGGCCGGCAGTGCGATTCATTGGCGACACTTGACAGCTTGATTAGCCGAAGATGTTTAAATATATGAAGTGCTGTCAAAACTAACTATGAGTGTGATTGCATTTTTCACGTAAAGTCGCAAAGATGGTGACATGACGAGTGGAATATTACACTCGGGTTATTTGGTTATAACTTTTGCACGGATCAGCTTCCAGCTAATATAACGTTCAACATCTAGCTTATTGTTTTGGGTCTTTTCAATTTGACAGTTTTTTGCATCAAGAAAAAAAAAATCAGTTTCGCCAGCTGCAAAAATCAGCAAAACTGGAGGCGCCGAAAAAACAGGTCTAGATCAATCGCCTAGCTGCAAAGGAAGTTTAGATTGTTACTTGACCGACAAATCCGAAGTTAGCAGCCCGGTAAAGAGGAATCTCGCATCAGAGCCTACTGTGACTTCTGAAACTGCCAATCAGCCCTTTGTTCCCAAAATTCTTTTTGAAGATGGAGAGCAGTCTGAAAAGCTTGAATCTTCGAGAATGGCCGAGAAAGATGTACCATGTAAGATTATAACAGCTGATATTGAAGAAAAGAAAATACCCACAACACCTGCCAACAATAACTTGGAACTCAGACAATTTGCCGCAGACTTTTTATCTTTTTATTGCAGGTAATTCATGTATTTAAGCTTGATTATATTTATTTCTTTTAAATCCAAGATTGCTGTAATCTATTTCTCTTCTAGGGTCTGCTTAAATCCTTTTGAGCATTGTATAAAAAGTAAAGCATACAGCTCACTCAACATAGAAGAGGTTGCAATCTGGAGGTCGGTAGTTTGAAAATTAACCAAATCACATGTAATTTGGTTGACATCTCTTTAAATCTCAGTATGAGTTTACGCGTGGTTTGTAAAACTCAGATAAGATTTTTCTTGTCTTTACACAACGTTCATGAATGCTTGGACACTTGATGTAAGCTGTTGAGTGAAATCAGAGGCTTATGTGTTTGATTTTATTGGTGTAGTACTTGTGTGTTATCCCGTTGTTTTTTGCTTCAAAGATTATGGAGTGTAATTTTTCTATTACTTTTCAGAGAACATCCAGTTACCACTGACTCCACAGATGAACAAAAATTGAATGGACACAAGAGAAATTGTAGCCCATCTCTACTTGCAGAAAATGTTAAAAATTGTAAAAAGCAGCAATGTGTTTCAAATCGTGATAATTTCCATTCAGGAGGACCTTCATGCTCAAGTCAGGAATCTCCTCTTCGCACTGAATGCGGGCTAAATTTTCTACCCAAGGAAGCAGGCGAAGACCACCTTGAAAAGCAAGAAGTAAGCCATATTGGGAGCGTCTGAGGCTATTTCTCAATGTAAATTTGGAAGATATTTTAAAGTTGTTCTTTTTGGTTCTTAAACAGGATGCACATGGTAAAGCTTATGTTGCATTGAGAAAATGTAGCACTACTGCCAATTCAAGATTGATAAATAATACTGTGAGGACAGATGAGACCCCTAAATGGGTGCGTAAAAGTTCGATTGTATCTCCAGGAGATGAATTCTGGAATGAGGCTATCCAAATAGTTGATGGGTTACATGTTCCCCATGATAAATGCTCTGTTCAAATTGACAAAACGATTAATGCTGTGAAGGCCATGCATAAGCAAGAAAATCTGTTTCCTTTTGAGAACTCCGTGAATATCATCAAGTCTGATTATGTTGAAACTGCACACCTGAACTTGACCGGAACACATCCAGAGGAAACTACCCAGCTTCCTTTTATGGTACCTCAAAATGAAGAGTCCCCATTACCCATTAGACATTTTGACTTTTCAGTTGAGGAGAAGAGCTGGTGTGAGAGTAAGGCTTATTTAGGTAATCAGAGTGGAACAAATTGTGATGACAAAATATTATTTTCTCCCCCCAATGTTTTTGGTAGTGAAACACCTAAGTTGCCAGAGAAAGAAATTAAGTTTTTACCAGTTGCTGAAGGCAGTACTCCTTCAAGTTTTGTGTCCCTTAATGGATGCTATCAGCTTAGCAATTGGCTCCCTTCTGAAGTGTGCAACGTCTATGTCAAGAGAGGCATTTCTAAACTTTATCCATGGCAGGTATGAATCTGTTACAATTTTCATCTCTAAATTATGCCAAATTACCTGCATGTTATACTTCCATAAATTTAGATTTGGAGTTGCAACGTCCATTAAGATATTGTATATCATGGACGAGTGGGATGCTTTTTAACTGGGTAAGAGCCATACATAATAACCCTCCATATCGTTATTATTCACACAGGTCGTAATTTTGTAGGTTGACTGCCTTCAAGTTGACGGTGTTTTGCAGAGAAGAAATCTTGTTTATTGTGCATCTACAAGGTATTGATTAAGAGTTTCAAGTTCATAATAGACATGTTTTTGTTTAAAACTTCTGATTATAAAACAATGTTTTACTTGTCTAGTTTTGTAGAATTCTTACTCTTGTTCCTTTGAGTTTTTATAATAAAATTTGTATTTTAAAAAAAATGTATGATGATGATTTTCTATAAGGCTGAAAATGGAAAAATCTTGCATTAGGACTTGGCTTTACTAGTTCTGCTTAATGGTTAACTTTTTGGACTGCTAGTCCGAGCGCAAGGAGGAGATTATTATTATTGTTATTACTATTTTTATTGAAAAGATTGAACATTGAAAAATCTTCTTGTGTTAGGATTTAGCTTTCCCATTACTGCTTAATGCTTAGCCTTTTGGGTTGCCAGTCCAAGCTTTGGTGGAGGAGGAGGATTGTCCTCAAGAAGGCAACTGACATGGTTGCAAACCCTCATAATTTATGCGTCAGTCATAGTTTTGCTATGTTTTATTGATGATTTAATGTTATGTACCTTTTCCTATTGGTGTTTTAGGGATTATGCTTGAATGCAACATAAGTATATGACAGTAATTTCCTTTTTATAGACATCCATTTTCTACTTAAAAGTTAAATAACATAAATTTTTTCAATTAGTGATGCACAATATGTAAATGGAATCCTTGCTATTGTATTTAAAAATTAAACCAAGGAATATTTTTTCAGTTATGAGGAGAATGCTGAAACATGCCCTTTAAATAATGCAGTTTTTTTTATACTCGGTCAATTGCAGATATTTAGAGTGGATCTGTGGTTTTATCATCTTGTTTTTGATGCAACAATGAATTAAATCTGAATTTGCTGATTGCTATGCTAACAGGAAGTCTCGAATGTTTCTGATAGCGTTCAATTTCCTTTTTTCTTGATAGTGCTGGAAAGAGTTTTGTTGCTGAAATTTTGATGTTGCGGCGTGCCATAATGACTGGAAAAATTGCACTTCTTGTTTTGCCTTATGTGTCAATTTGTACTGAAAAGGTTAGTTCAGTTAATTTCTCAAACTCTTGTTTCCATGTTTCTCTTTGACCCCATCTTGTGTAATCTAATTGTTCATTACTATATTTGCACAAAATATTTACTGTTTTACATTTTTACCTTTTCTCTACTTTGAATGGATATATAAGTTTGTTTTATTGAGATATGTCATGGAGTCATACAATGTGTTTGGTTCATTCAGCTGTTCAGGTGATGGTGTTATTTGATGGCACAAAGTCAAATTCTCTGCAGGTAATCTGTGTGATTTTATATACCCTGGTTGTTTGTAATGCAAGGAACTGGTTGCATTACTTTTTGGCATATCCGTACGATTGGGTTAGCTGGCCATGATTTTCAGGACTGTTCCATAGGCCTGGCCAATCCAACTCTTTGCTTCATGCTCAGGCAAGGTGGTGCAAAATATGACGGAAAAACATTGTTTATGCTTTAAGATAGAAGTTGGTTAATTGTTAAATACGTTTTTCTGGTATTACTATAATTGTGGCCAGAAATATTCTATTTTAGATATGAGGTGATGTTTGATGGGATTTCATACTGCAAATCGCTTCTCTGTATCTTTACTTTTGTTGAGTGTTTGATCCTGCTACGCAGGTGTTTGCTTGTATGATGGAAAGTACAAGAAATTTTTATAATGACAGTTAAAATCCAACACATGGTTTTAGATCATTCATGTAACTGAAGTGTATTCACCATTTTCATGTTCTGCTTTGGGTTGGACTAGAAATTGCACTTGTTAGGTTTGAAATGTCTTAGATTAAGATGGGGATGGTAAAACAAATATATTGGGTTGGCTTCCAACTTGTGGGATTGTGTTCATTTTTTATGGTGATTTATATCTGTTTAGTTTTTCAGGCTGAACATTTGGAACGACTACTGGAGCCACTTGGCAAGCATGTTCGTAGTTTTTATGGTAGTCAAGGAGGTGCAAGCCTTCCCAAAGATACTTCTATAGCTGTTTGCACTATTGAGAAAGCGAATTTCTTGGTCAATCGTCTCTTGGAAGAGGGGCGTCTATCAGAATTAGGAATTATAGTGATAGATGAGCTTCATATGGTACTCTTTGTTTTTCTTTGTAAAACACGATATTAGTTGGATGCTTTACCCATTATTTGCATATTTCTAATGCTTCTATGCTGTCTTTGATAGGTTGGCGACCAAAGCCGGGGCTACCTTTTGGAACTTTTGTTGACAAAGCTTAGGTATGCTACAGGTGAAGGGCGTTTGGAATCTTCTAGCGAAGACAGTTTGAGTACAAGCAGTGGGAAAGCTGATCCTGATGGGGGTCTGCAAATTGTTGGAATGAGTGCAACGATGCCCAATGTTGCAGCAGTTGCAGAGTGGCTCCAAGTAAGTGAAGATGAAATGTGCATCTTGCTTTAGCGTTTAATTTTCTCTTTGGATTTAATTTCCTCTTGGATATAACATTGATGTCTCGCCCTGATTTTTGATGCAATTGGTCATCTCTATAAACCAGGCAGCACTGTACACGACAGATTTTCGTCCGGTTCCTTTAGAAGAATATGTTAAAGTTGGAAATACAATATATGACAAACAAATGGATGTTGTTCGAACAATCCCTAAAGCTGCTGATCATGGAGGCAAAGATCCAGATCATGTAGCAGAATTGTGCAACGAGGTTTGTAAGGATTTTCTGTATTTGGAACTTTAAATTCTTCCTGTAAATGGCTGTTTCATTGAGTCAATTAAGTTGAATTTGCTTATTTGTCTTAGGTAGTTCAAGAAGGTCATTCGGTTCTTCTTTTTTGTTCAAGTCGCAAAGGATGTGAATCAACTGCTCGACATGTCTCAAAGTTTATAAAAAGATTTACTGTCAACATCCGTGAAGGAAATTGTGAATTTGCTGATGCTTCTTCAGCTATCGAAGCCCTGAAGAGATGTCCAGCTGGATTGGATCCAATATTAGAAGAAACTCTTCCTGCTGGTGTTGCCTATCACCATGCTGGTCTTACGGTCAGGATTTACTAGTGATCTGCTGTCTTTGATCAAAAGATGTTCTAAACCTTTAAAACGGACCCTTTTTTTAGTCGTAAGTGGTGTGGTACTTGCTATCTGTTCAACAGTCGTGAAGTAAAATCATGAGAGATCTTTCAGATGGAATCTTTGAGGATGTCATATAATAGAAAAATGTTTGAATTTTGTGTACTATTATTAATTCACAAATGTGAAACGTTTTTTTTAGATGGAATCCTTGAAGGTGCTAGTGAATTAAAAAGAAATTTAAAATCAGTTAATAATATCTGGTCTTCTTTTCCAAATAAAATCTATAAAAACTGATATTGTTACTTTATATTTTGATATTCCAGTGTTTTCTAAGTATTGGTGGTAATTTTTAATTGTGAAGTCATTGTAATTGCCAAATTAACTCAAAAGTTTGCTTTGCTCGTTTTGCTTTTTGTTGTTTTCTTCCCCCTATGAATTAAGTGTATTTTACAGGTTGAAGAAAGAGAGATTGTGGAGACTTGTTACCGAAAAGGGCTTGTACGTGTTTTAGCTGCTACTTCTACTTTAGCTGCTGGTGTCAACTTGCCTGCTCGTAGGGTTATATTTCGGCAACCTAGGATTGGTCGTGATTTTCTTGATGGGACTAGATACAGACAGATGGCTGGTCGTGCTGGCCGAACAGGAATAGACACGAAAGGGGAAAGTGTATGTCTCTTTTAACCTTTTTTATGCCATTTTAATTTTTTTAAATTTGTTATGAAACTCTAATGGAACGTCTTCATTTTCTTTTACCTAATTTGTAGTGAAATTTCAATACTCTTGACTCATATATGATGCGAATGTGAAAATAAGTAAAAATGTTATTGGTTGCTTAAAATTGTTGCTGTAATTGACTGCTACGACGGTTTGTTGATATATTTAACCATAAATGTGACAGCAACAACCTAAATCAAACCTGAAGGCCTTGATTCTGATAAAGAAAGAATGAGTTTGTATATATAGCATGCATGTTGTATTTGGTGGATATGACATGCCTATCTGTCATCCCTTATTGAGAGGCTAATATATGCATTGCACCTCTTCTTATAATACAATAATTTTGGGCTCCTTTAGTAGCTTGCATGATTTATATACTAATTAGACGGGCCATGGCTCGAGTATTAGGAGGCTCAACTTTTTAGCTTCTTGAACATTATTGTATATAATCAGGTATATGACATATTAGAACAATAATTTTCATATGTAATATATGTACTCCCTCCGTCCTAAATTAATAGCTCCATTTGGCAAAAAAGTTTGTTCCATATTAATAGCTTCATTTTGTTAAATTTAAGTAGTTGGGTACTTAAAAAAAGAGTATCACAAGCTTATTTTTCCTTCTCTTAGATGTGGGTTTCACCATTCAATAAAAATCACTAATATGGGACAAAGGGAGTATTATTTTTATTATAAATAAAAAATAATACAAAAAGCTACAAAACAAGCCAAGCAGAGCTCGAGCTTCAACCTAAAACCCAGCTGAGCTGAAGCAAGGGTCAAGTTGGCTTGGCTTGGCTTGTCAGGAGCCCAGCCGTTACCTAAATGAGCTAGATTTGACTTCATCTCATTGTTAATTTTGTATTAAAGTACATAAGACGTCTTTTCCTTTTTTGGAAAGTAGATATTAATCTGCAAACCTGAAGAACTTAAGAGAATTACTGCAATGCTCAATGAAAGTTGCCCACCACTGGAATCTTGCCTGGCTGAAGACAAAAATGGAATGACTCATGCAATTTTAGAGGTTGTGGCTAGTGGAATTGTTCAGACTGCAGCAGACATTCATCAATATGTTAGGTGCACCCTTCTCAATTCAACAAAGCCATTTGAAGATGTTGTGAGATCTGCTCAGGATTCTCTTCGCTGGCTCTGCCATCATAAATTTCTTGAGTGGAATGAAGAAACGAAATTGTACAGCACCACTCCTCTTGGACGCGCTGCCTTTGGGAGTTCCCTCAATCCTGAAGAATCACTTGTATAGATTCTCCTACCTTTATTTAGTTCTTGTGTTTTTTTTTATTGTGATGATATGTTTAAACAGATCCTTTTTTCATGATAGGTTGTGCTGAACGACCTTTTACGGGCAAGGGAAGGATTTGTGCTTGCATCTGATTTGCATTTAGTTTATCTAGTCACACCTATAAATGTTGAAGTTGCACCAGACTGGGAACTTTACTATGAAAGATATATGGAACTTTCTCACCTTGAACAGGTAATATCTATCTAAGTCACGATGGATGTTTAAGCTTAGATTCTGTTTAGTCTTCTTCCCATATTAAGCTCTCTCTTATACATGAGAAAACCTACAAAAGTAAGCTTATTTCGCTAATAGTATGTTGAGGCAAATCGAGGAAAGTACACTGTTTGATAACTTTGGCTGTCTGTGTTCTTCCTTGTACAGTTAAAAAAAGTGAGTAATATATCTTAAATATATAAACAAAGTTAAGTCACAATGTTATGTGTTCTTATTCAACTTTTCCTTCCCTCGGACTGACAATTTGTCTTGTTTTTTTTTTACTGTATACCTGTTTGAGATATATTATTTATAAATGATATTAATTAACAAGTTGGCCATCTCATGTATACCATTTGGCATGAATGCAAATGGCTATGAAAAATTTGGCAATTTATTATAGAAAATGAAGGGAAAATTTTAGCAAAATAATTTAGGAAAAGCTATTTATATCATAAAAGAGAGGGTTAGATTAGTTTTTTCCTTTTTGACGATGTTGAGGTCATTCTTATTGCGTACTTATCATGATTTTAAAACCTGTGGTATGCAGTCAGTTGGTAATCGAATTGGGATTGCAGAACCTTTTTTGATGCGCATGGCCCATGGTGCACCTATTCATATCCCAGATAAATTAAAAGGTTATAAGAAAGGACTGAATACGAGATCTCGAAATGAAACTATAGTTAACAGCAGGAGCATATTGTCAGATGAGCAGATGCTTCGTGTGGGAAAACGTTTCTATGTGGCATTGATGTTATCAAGACTTGTTCAGGTGATCTTATCTCCAATTCTTGTACGAGTTGCAAAAGCCTAAGTGGACTATGCAATTTTTATTTGTTTCATGTTAGCTGAGATAAAGTCACACTGTTGCTAGCTCATCAGGCCAAGCTGCATTGCTCTCCAGAACTTGGATAGTGATCAATTCAAAGGCTTGAAGCATCATTATCCAGTTCTTCAAGGCTCATTTAAAGCTGAGAGTTTAATGGAGCTTGAGTTTTGCTTATAGGCAAACTGCTTCTGTATCATTTAATATGCAAGAAACTAGGACGTACCTTCACTTGGGTCACAGAGTTAAAGACACTCATAGATTTTGTAAATGACTTAAGGAGCAGTGGAGAAAAGGAGTATGGCCAACTAAAACTGTAGTATCATACCCTTTTTTTTTGCTTTAGAATGTGTATATATCTTTCTTTGTTCAAGAAGCTGATCTTGCCTGAGCGGTGTGTTCAAGCCCTATCCCATTATCTTTGTGTTCTGTTTTCTTTCCCTTACGTTGATGGTACAATTTATAATGATAGTATTGTTAAATGCAGGAAGTACCTGTTACTGATGTTTGTGAAGCTTTTAAAGTGCCAAGAGGAATGGTGCAAGCATTGCAGGAGAATGCTGGCAGGTTTGCCTCAATGGTGTCTATGTTTTGTGAAAGACTTGGTTGGCTTGACCTGGAGGGCTTGGTTACCAAGTTCCAAAATAGGGTTTCATTTGGTGTGAGAGCTGAAATTGTAGAACTTACTACCATACCATATGTGAAGGTCTAATGTATACTCTATCTTAACTCAAAAAGCTTATTTTTCATAATACCGTGTGTAATTTTGTACAATTGCACTGATATCTTGTACTAGGTGCAATTTTATGACTGAAGAATGCATTCTAGAAAAAAAAATCATGACCCAGAGAAAGCTAACGGTTCCTGCTATTTTTGTCCACTTCGGTTTTAGGGTTCTCGAGCAAGGGCACTGTACAAGGCTGGCCTACGCACTCCTTTGGCCATTGCTGAGGCATCTGTTTCTGAAATCGTCAAAGCTCTGTTTGATTCTTCATCATGGGCAGCACAAGGTGAACTTTGTTTCAAGTTTTACAGATGCCTCTTTCAAACCTCTCTATTGTGATCTGATTATAAATGTAAGTGATTAGGCCTTTTAGATGGATGCTAGTAGAGATGGCACGTAATTTCTTAATATTTGCTATCACCTTCATGAATATCTCTAAAAGCATGCTGCAAATATCTACTACTTTTTAATCATGAGGAATTTCTTATTTTGTTATATAACAAGTATACATTTTTAGAAGGCACTTCTATGCGATTAATTCAATTGGGGTTAGCAAAGAAAATAAAGAATGGTGCACGTAAAATTGTTCTTGACCAAGCTGAAGAGGCAAGAGTTGCTGCTTTTTCTGCATTCAAATCTCTGGGAGTTGTAGTACCACAGTTGTTGCAGCCCTTACTTCCTGAGAATATTGTCATGCAAAATTCTAAATCTTCCTCTTCTGAGCAAGTTTCCAGCAGCTCATATATTTCGGAGCACAAAAAGGATTCCCCATCATTAGTAAACTTGCTTTCAGAAGATAGGCACCAAATGAGTAGTTGGTCTGCACCAGTTATTGGAAGAAATGAGTTAATTTCAACATGTGAGGTTAGGGCTGTTGATGTGGAGGGAGCCTCAACAGCTTTTGGTACAGAAAATGTTGGGGTTTTGGCTGTAAACACAAACTCCAAAGGGGAGCTTGACAATGTAGAAAATGATGGAGCACAGCGCAAAATAAATGGTCAAACAAATGACATAAGTTTAGACAATGCCGGGCCTATTTCTGTGAATAGTATGCCTGGTGGTTTTGATTCCTTTCTGGATATCTGGGATACTCAGACGGAGTTCCACTTTGATGTCCATTTCACCAAAAGATCAGAAAAAAGTTCTCTTGTCATTTTTGAGATCCAAGGGCTAGCCATTTGCTGGGAGAGTTCCCCTGTGTACTATGTTAATATCTACAAGGATCTGATGGCTCCTACAAATCTAATTCTTGATAAAAAGGATGCTTCGTCAAGGTTGGAGGACCCGGGCATGATTTCTGGGTGGGAGATAGCTAAACAGAGGTGGGTGAGATTTTCAAAGATTATGGAAAGAATAAATGTAAGAAAGAGTTGCTGGAACTTGAAAGTGCAGATTCAGGTCCTAAAAACTCCATGGATTTCGTATCAAAAAATTAGCGGCCTCAGCAGTGAGCTGAATAAGAAAAACGTTGAATTGGTAGATGGTTCATATTTTTTACTACCTCCAGTTACTGTTAAAGATGGGATTGACATGTCCATTGTAGCATGGCTTCTTTGGCCTGATGAGGAGAGCAGCTCTACTCCAAATCTTGAGAAGGTAATGTTGTATGTTAGTATGCCCTTGTTCTTTAGTTAATTATGATGTTTTACAAAACTGTGATATTTTGGCTGCATCTTGAATATGTCTCAGGAAGTGAAAAAGCGGTTATCTAGTGAAGCTCTTGCTGCTGCTAATCGGGATGGGAGGTGGAGAAATCAAATACGTCGAGCTGCTTATAATGGTTGTTGCCGTCGTGTTGCTCAAATAAGGGCTCTTTACTCCTCTTTATGGAAGTTACTCATCTCTCAAAATCTTGTTCAACCCCTTACCACCATTGAGAATCCACTGGTAAGTTTGTTGGTAGACTCATGATGGATTTCTACTAGTGATATATTGTGCATGCTGTTGAATATCCATAAATGTCCTTTTGAGTCTTTCTTTGAAACTGTCATTCGAAAATAATGTTTCTTTGCATATTCATCTTTTGGTTTTCTTTTTAGAGAGTTGCTTGAAGACTGAAATGCAGAAGTAATTGTGAAGAAGATGTTTATATTCAACTATAAAACGAATGGACTTAACAATATTATGTTGTAATTAACTTTGTTTTCAGGAATACTCATGCAACAAATAACAAGTATGTGGTAGCAATATAATATTGTTGTTGGATATCATGGTAAAAAAAGAACATAAACCTTGTAATTTCTCCTCTTTTTTATCCTTATCCAAAATAAAATTCTATTTGACCTAGAAACGTGTGAACTTTGATACTTAGATATTATGAAAATTTGCAAATGTACTATAGGTAAATGTCTTGGCCGAGATGGAGCTTTGTGGAATAGGTGTTGACATGGAGTTCTGTCTTCAAGCAAGGCACTTACTGGCAGAAAAGTTAAGAGAGCTTCAGACAGAAGCTTATGAGCTTGCTGGCAGATCTTTTTCTCTTTCGAGCTCTGCAGAAACTGCAGATGTGCTTTACAAGCACTTGAAATTGCCTGTTCCAATGGGATCTAAGAAAGGGAAACAACATCCAAGCACTAATAAGCAGTCTTTGGATCTTCTTAGGTATTTTTTCAGTGACTTCATCAATATATGGAATCCTTGCCATAAACTATATTTACTAAAGGGTTTTTGTAAACCTGTTTTTTGCAGGAATCAACATCCAATTATATTAGTAATTAAGGAGTACAGAACATTGTCAAAGCTTTTAAACTGTACGCTGGGATCAATATGCTTACAGTCTAGGCTTTGTAAGACATCGCAGAAGTATACAGTTTGGGGCAATTGGCTTCAGACATCGACAGCTACTGGACGACTTTCTATGGAGGAACCTAATCTTCAGGTCAGTCTTTAATTTGCTAAGAAGTTCAAGCCTTCAATTTGTTTTATTTGTTAGTAGTAAATTATTTGTGTTTGTCTGATGTGGCTTCTTGTCTAGTGTGTTGAACATATGGTTGCATTCACAATCCAGAATGGAAAAAAAAATTCAAGCTCTTCAGCTGCTAAGTGCCAATGCCAAATAAGTGCTCGTGATTTCCTTATTCCGACTCAGGTAGTTCATTAATTTGCGTGGTGGTAGACCTGGTAGTGGAACTAAGTTTGTCTTAATGGAAAGTTATATCTGTCATAAATTATTTTATTTGCATTTCAGGAAAATTGGCTACTCCTTGGAGCAGACTACTCGCAGATAGAACTTCGTTTAATGGCTCATTTTTCAGGGGATTCTTTGCTTATTGAACTTCTTAGCAAGCCAGATGGTGATGTATTTAAAATGATGGCTGCGAGGTGGACTGGGCAGCTGGAATCAGATGTAAGTCCCAAGGAGAGAGAGCAGATAAAAAAGTTGGTCTATGGAATACTCTATGGAATGGGTGCAAATACACTTGCAGAACATCTAGAATGCAGTATAGATGAAGCTGGAGCTAAAATTCAGAGCTTTAAAAACTCTTTCCCTGGGGTTTCTGCCTGGCTTTGTCAAGCAGTTGCTTCCTGTCATCAGAAAAGGTAATTTTCTGCAAATTTATCTGCATCTATAAATGCTTCTGTTATTTGTGCCTCATTTGTCTTGCGATATAATGGCCAGATACATTGAGACTCTTAAAGGTAGAAAGCGTTTCCTGCCTAATATAAAGTTTGGACATGGCAAAGAAAAATCCAAAGCTCAGCGACAGGCTGTGAATTCTATTTGTCAGGTAGGTGATGGTATTTCTACATCAGACATCAGACTATCCCACTGTCAAGATGATTATGGTGAAAATTTTAAAATTTGACGGGGAAAGTGTTAACAGTTCTCCTTATCGCATGAAATATCTTATATTAACCCAAAAATTTGGAGAAATGAGAAAAATATTAATGACTTTGATAGCTTTTTTACTTATTATTTTTTTATATTTCTACTGTTTTCACGAATGCTTCTCAATCGATAGTTTGGTCTTGTCTACTAAACTTGTTCTCTAAAATCTATGGGAAGCAAGCTAAGTGAGTTAACATTAAGGAAAGGTGAAGTAGTTGTTTTCAGTTTCTTAATATTGATGAAGTTAGTGTATTTTCAGGGCTCTGCTGCTGATATAATTAAACTCGCGATGATTAAGATTCATTCTGTAGTTTCTGAAGGTTCTGACTCACTTGAAGCCAGTACTTTAGATAGCTCTGAATTTCCCAACCTCAGAGGTCACTGTCGAATTCTGTTGCAGGTTTGGTGCATGTAGATGATGGATTTGACTTTGTTGTTTTGTTTTAAGTACGTGGATTGAAAAAACATTAATTGATACTTGTTTTTTGTTTGGTTACATATTTCTCGCTGATTGTGATGGTTGTCTCATGAAAGGTACATGATGAGTTATTACTGGAAGTTGATTCTGCATTGCTCAAGGAGGCTGGATTGTTGCTCAAAAAAAGCATGGAGACTGCTGCTTCCCTTTTAGGTATAGTCTAAATAATGGCTTACAATCGATTATATGGATATTTTTTGCACTGCCCTTTTGTTGAAGTAAATTTTAATTATGTTTCTTTTGTTGTTTTAGTTCCTCTTCGTGTCAAGTTGAAGGTGGGAAAAACATGGGGTTCAATGGAAACTGTCGAGGATGGCTTATGAGTTGCACTATTTGATGCTTCTGCTACACACTTCTATGTGTCGAACCAGAAATTTGTACATGGTTGAAGAGTTGTCTGGTTTTTTGGGCTCTGATTCGCATTAAATCAGGGCTAATTTTGTAAGCACATCCACGATGGTTCACTTCATTTATCTGCTTCGGCCTACTTTGCTAGTTTATATTCTTGTCTTTGTTTCTAATATTTGCAACTGAGCACATGAGATGCTTTACATTTTCTACTTGTGTCAGCTTCTGAGGGATATTCTATTATAATGATATGAACAGGTTACTCATTTTACGTGGTAGACGGTGATCAGATTGGTGTCACACGTCGTTGCCAAAGGGCCAGATTTGAAAGCTTGATAGATGTTGTAGAGATTCTCTATTTCACCAACAAGAACAGCATATTTGGAATGGTTTTTGTGCTATACGGCCGTACATTAATGTTGTCATGGACTCATTGGTTTCATCCATAGTATGTTCGCTTGCTTGCATACTGGAGTCTGCTGGTTGAGTCCGCCGAATCTACCCTGGCGAGTGTTCAAGTGGGTAAGTTTTCTGATTTTAAAGGGCTACCAATGTATAGGTGGGCTATTCATTTGAGCATACAAGCTATCATCATCGCTACAATGCATTCAAGAAAACAGTCTACATGAGAATGTTCCAGATACTGAACCTGGCAGCATGGTGGCAGCTGTTGACACTTGGCAATCTCCCTTCAAGCTTTTACGGGGTTGTGTGAGAAGCTTTACGAGTCTCGAGGCTGAAAAGTGTTTGTGCTGTGCAAGTTTGTACTAGGAAGTTGAATAAGTCATGATTGTACATATCGGATTTAAGAAAATTTTAGTTTGTACTCTCTCTGTCCGTTAAAATAAAAATATTAATTTTTATGAAACGATGAAATTTACATTTAAGAGAAGGAAAAATAAGCTTACGATACTTTTTTACATACTCAACTACTTAAATTTAACAAAATAGTAAGTTTATGATACTTTTTTTATATACTCAACTATTTAAATTTAACAAAATAGAGTTATTAATATAGAAAATTTTCTTTTGTTAAATGGAGCTATTTATTTAAGATGGAGGGAGTATGTTTTTTGTTGTTAAAATTGTAGGAAAATTCATTGTAGAATGTTGTTTGAGAGGAAAATATGGGAGATCTAATTGTAATTTGGGAAAAGGTACTTTATGATTATGATTATATTTTCATACAATTATATTGTTTTTTTACCTGTTCTAGTTCTGTGTATTAGTTTTTTCCTGTGTTTAGTTGTTTCGTAATACGGGTTTCATGAAAAAAGTTTGATATTGCTTAGGGGATATCAGCGATTCAAAGCAGGACCAGTAATGGGAGATTTCTTTCTTGTCCAGCTTAAGTTGGACCTCGTTACGGGGAGGTAAACAACTGGAATTTAGAAACTACCAAATTAACAAACTAGACTTAATAAACACAAAAACTAAAACGTGTTGTCCCCCGTTACTTTGGTACCCTGTGTTAAACTTACCTATTTTTTTACTTATACTTTGATTATGAAAAATAGTACAAGAATTTTTGTTTAACACTATGTACCTAAGTCTCCTTCGAGTGCTTCTAAGTTACTGTCTGTGTTTTGTGGGGGTGCCACCTAGATGTAGCAAAGGGCCGAGTTGACCCATTCACGATTGGCCCAACTTGGCCCCATAAAACGTGGGGGTCATGTCGGGCTCAAGTTTGGGGCCTAGGGCCTAAATAGGATCGGCGTTCGGGCTCTATGGCTGACTGATTGGTTTTGCCCTTTGTGCTTTAGGAGCTATATGACTTGGTGGGCCTAACCCATTAGGCCTTATAGGCTAATTTTTTTTTGGGCAGGCCCAAGTGCTTCCCGACAAATAAAGATGAGGGCTGGGCGAGGGCTGGCCTTGAAAGGGCCCTTTGCCACTACTACTAGTGCCACCCACCAACCATTGCATAAACAAAAAGGGAATTAAACTCCCTGTTAAGTGCTTTAATATCTGTCGAGGGCTACCTCCTACCAATTATTGCACAAATAGACGGAGAATTCAAATCTCCGTTTAGTACTTTAATATCTGGCGAGGGGTACTCCTTAATAAAATCTAGACAATCTCTTACTCATAGAATTATACTAGTCGTCGAAGTTATAGTACTTGTCGGAGCTATTGCTAAATGGGAGAAGAATGACGGAGGAAAGGAAAAAGATGAAGGGTCGTTAGAGCTACAGTGTTCGGTGGTTACTCTAATTTTGGCCTAGGGGATAAATAGGACATTGAAGTAAAACATTATTATTTTCTTTGCTTTAGCTTGGGGGACAGGAAATAATCAAGGTGTGAATAGCAACAGGGCTCAATATAACTCAAGGCCTAAGGCAAAAATTTTAACATTTAATATAACTATAATAATATAATTAATAAATAAATAGTTTTAGTAAAAATAATTATTGCATTTTGAGAAGAGAAATTTCTAATTAGGTTTTTTTCAAATAGATTAATAAATTGGTTTTTTTTAGTCAACTAGAGCCCCTGCATCAAAAGAACTTCGAGGCGATTAGGTCTCTAACGAACCAAGCCAAATAAAGAATAGGAAGAATTGTAATTAAAATAGAAATCATGTGATTGTAATGACAAGACTTAAGAGTCTCGACAAAATGATTCATACTAAGAAAAACATATCCCAATTCCTACTTCAACCTCAAAATTTTCTGTCAATAAATATTACAATGTCATCCTGGTTTAAATTTAATGATCTCAATACTACGAAATTGTAAAAAAAAAAACCCTGCTATTTCTGTCTTCTTGATCTGAATCTAGTTATACTGTCGTTTCCTATTGAGGAATTCTTCCATTCAAATGTGGTAAAATGAAAATCCTTAACTAGGAGAAAGTGATGAGGATCTCGCATTGGCGGCTGAATAAATAGTGATGAAGAAGAACATCACCAAAGCAAGGTAAGAGAACCCAATGGAAATCGTGGCTTGATGACAAAACCTTACAAAAGGATTGCAAATGGCAGCCCAACCCGTATGTACGTTCCCATATTTGCCCACAAAATCGATTGCTGTCGCCGCTGAGGTTGCCGCTATGCTTAGTCCCATTATTATCTACAAATAACAAAACATATACAATTTCATATTAGTAGTCAAATATATTGGTCTCTACGACAATTATACTTGTTGATAGTCACACACTATATAGAAAATATAACTTTATTCATGTATGCATCTTATCTAGCAAGACATCAAAATATAGAGCAAAAGAGAATAGTTCTAAGGACATGCACTATATGGCTTATAAGTAAGGGAAAGAACATGCATGCAAGGCCATGAATGAAGAAGATACGTTACTTACCATATCAAGCAAAAACATCAAGAATCTTTGTCGTTTCGAAGTGACAACAAAAACCAACGGTAAAGAAATTAGAGAATAGGTAGCGGTAATAGAATTTGCAATCACCAAAAACCTGTGCATATCTATGCACACAGAAATTGTTAAGCATCGAACGAGTTGACATTCCTAAAAGTTTTCGTCTGGCTACCTACTTGAAAGCGCTGGTATATGAATATTTCGCGTCCAGTTGGAGCCCAAAAAGTACAAGCGTTTGCTTGTTTTTTGCCATGATAAACTTGGAAGCAATAGCATATCCAAAAGCGACTAGCCGGAAGATGAACTGTAGTAAGAAGAATCCCCTGGCCCTGGGAGACGGGCTCGCATCCAACCTCGACTGCTCGATCGCCATTAATACGCAATAGCAAGAGGAAGGAGGACGAAATCGCAATACCAAGAGCCGAGAGGACGAAATCGCCATAGAATAGCAAGAGCCGAGAGGAGAGGAAGTACATATATATAACTCATGTCGAGAGAGTCCGTCTCCTTATATAACTCATGTCTCCGTGAGCACCACGTTGGAGACACGTACGGATACGGTGGAGAAGGTAGGAGGAATCCACAGTCCGTGAGGGAACCCCGATTCTGTGAGGACTGAGGATTCCGTTTCCAATCAGATGTGAGTTTGTTCTCTTTCTTGAGCTTTGTGAGTCTCGACATTGAATGTTGTTGTTTGGGGTCCACCCCATGATGGGCCCCACCCACGTAATGATTTGTTTGGCAAATCTTCGCAGCAATATTTTAGGAGCGTGCATTGTGGAAACACGTTTTTCGGTTCCGTGTTGATGTGTGATACTGTAGAAAAATCATATCGTAGGCCAAGACGATTTCTGAAAAGTGGGCAGTATAAAAACAAGGAGCCCGAGGCGAGAGAAGCATGAACGAAAACAGGAAAATTAGCCCTTGTGATCATTGTTTGATGTAAATTGTATAAACTTTCACTTCCTACACGGCCACACCTCATGTGCAATTTCTATTTTCTTTATTTTTCCATGAAACCATTTGCTTGTTTTACTACACTGGTGTTGTTGTTTCTTTTTTGGCTGATAAAAACAACTTACGTTTGGTATTCTTAAGCTTTTCTTTTTGGTTTTCCTAGTACGTTTAGTTTTTTCTTTATATTGATATCGAAAGAAAGTGAAAGTTGTTGTACACTATAGAATTGTCAAGAGTGCTGTCTTGAAGATAGAGGGGGAACCTCATAGTAATTCACATGGTGTTTTGGTGACCCTAGGAAGATGCAAAGTAATTTAGTAGGCATGTGTGTAATTTTAACTGTTGAATTTACGATTTTAGCAAACGTAATTTATTGACAAATTTCTCATTAATCTAATTTATAAAACTTGTATTAGCCAAACATAAAATGCTTTGTCAATGTATTTGAAATTTTGATTTACTAGATTTACTACAGGGACTAATCTGTATCTAAACAGCCCCTAAGTGTTTTATGTGAACCTGGGGCTGGGGCTCTGCGCCATGTCCTAAAAGGCTACATTAATAAATCGGTTTTTTTTAGTCAACTAGAGCCCCTGCATCAATGGAACTTCGAGGCGGTTAGGTCTCTAACGAACCAAGCCAAATAAAGAATTGGAAGAATTGTAATTAAAATAGAAATCATGTGATTGTAATGACAAGACTTAAGAGTCTCGACAAAATGATTCATGTGGTAATGTAGGGAGGATGGGCATTCCCAATTTGCTTTGGTTATTTGGTTGAGTTTCACAATTGCAAGTATACGATAAGATAAAATCATGGAGGCTTTCTTGCATTAAGAATATTGCGAACAGTTTGTCATTCCAAGAATTGACTACTAAATCATACTAAGAAAAACATATCCTAATTCCTACTTCAACCTCAAAATTTTCAATCAATAAATATTACAATGTCATCCTGGTTTAATTTTAATGATCTCTATACTACGAAATTGTAAAAAAAAAAAAACACTATTTCTCTCTTCTTGATCTGAATCTAGTTATATTGTCGTTTCCTATTGAGGAATTCTTCCATTCAAATGTGGTAAAATGAAAATCCTTAACTAGGAGAAATTGATGAGGATCTCGCATTGGCGGCTGAATAAATAGTGATAAAGAAGAACATCACCAAAGCAAGGTAAGAGAACCCAATGGAAATCGTGGCTTGATGACAAAACCTTACAAAAGGATTGCAAATGGCAGCCCAACCCGTGTGTACGTTCCCATATTTGCCCACAAAACCGATTGCTGTCGCTGCTGAGGTTGCCGCTATGCTTAGTCCCATTATTATCTGCAAATAACAAAACATATACAATTTCATATTAGCAGTTAAATATATTGGTCTCTACGACAATTATACTTATTGATAGTTACACACTATATAGAAAATATAATTTTATTCATGTATACATCTTATTTAGCAAGACATCAAAATATAGAGCAAAAGAGAATAGTTCTAAGGACATGCACTATATGGCTTATAAGTAAGGGAAAGAACATGCATGTAAGGCCACGAATGAAGAAGATACGTTACTTACCATATCAAGCAAAAACATCAAGAATCTTTGCCGTTTCGAAGTGACAACAAAAACCAACGGTAAAGAAATTAGAGAATAGGCAGCGGTAATAGAATTTGCAATCACCAAAAACCTGCGCATATCCATGCACACAGAAATTGTTAAGCATCGAACGAGTTGACATTCCTAAAAGTTTTCGTCTGGCTACCTACTTGAAAGCGCTGGTATATGAATATTTCGCGTCCAGTTGGAGCCCAAAAAGTACAAGCGTTTGCTTGTTTTTTGCCATGATAAACGTGGAAGCAATAGCAGATCCAAAAGCGATTAGCCGGAAGATGAACTGTAGTAAGAAGAATCCCCTGGCCCTGGGAGACGGGCTCTCATCCAACCTCGACTGCTCGATCGCCATTAATACGCAATAGCAAGAGGAAAGAGGACGAAATCACAATACCAAGAGCCGAGAGGACGAAATCGCAATAGTAAGAGCGGAGCGGAGAGGAAGTACATAAGTATACTCCTTATATAAGTCGAGAGAGTCCATCTCCTTATATAACTCATGTCGAAAGAGTCCGTGAGCACCACGTTGGAGACACGTACGGATACGGTGGAGAAGGGAGGAGGAATCCACAGTCCGTGAGGGAACCCCGAGTCTGTGAGGACTGAGGATTCCGTTTCCAATCAGATGTGAGTTTGTTCTCTTTCTTCAGCTTTGTGACTCTCGACATTGAATTGGCAGGAAATTTGAATTTCGAGTTGTTGGTATGAACTATCGTCTCTCCTACACATGTTGGCCGTCTTAGAGTTATCAGAAGCAAACTTAATGCTCATTCGCAACTATTGCGATGATGTGGGAGAGAGTAAGGTACCTGCAGGCTGCCTCTGTTTGTCCAAGATTTATTTCGCTAAGCGGCAGACTATTGCTTGTATAAAACTAATTCTGTCAAAATTTTATTAGTTGTCTTAATTTGTTATTAGATAAAGTTGATATTTGATCTATTGTTTTTCTTTATTAAAAAAAAAACAATTTATGGATAGTCACTGACCATGTATTAGCATATGACCAGTCTGCAAGAAAAGTGCTATATATAAATTTACTTCTTAAGCATCAGGCTAAGATTACTGCGTTTGTTGTGTATTGGTTCCACCGGATTTAAGGTATTGATCCAAGGTCATCTTCCTACAGATATGGTTTTGGGAACCTCTCAGTTCAATTCTTTGCAACCCATAATGTAGGATGAAACTATTGAAGGACTCGCAGGAGGGAATGTTGCAGGCCAGTTACTTTGATATGTCCTACCTTTATTAAAATTAGATTGTATTAGATTTGAGATTTCAGCTTTCTTAGATTAGGTTTTCTTTCTTAGATTAAGTAGGATTTAATATTTTGATTTTATCACAATTCATGATCGATTATTTTCCTTATGCTAATAGGATTAATTTCTAATTGCCCTATAAATTGTAGCTCACAACCATCCGCTAAAAAATTATTAAAAATTCAGCAATTAATATAGTTAATTAGTTTGCGCTTTCTCTCCTTCTTCTCTTCCCTTTTTCCTTAAATTTTCCTGTGTAGATTATGGTCTACATCGTACTTCCTTACTACAATTGATTAAAGGATTACTTAATTCTGCCAAATAAAAAAGAGAGAAAAGAAAATTAGACAATGATGACTTGATCATTTTAACCTCTGTCTTCCTCGATCTTGTCTCTGTTCTTTGACACTGCTCTTTCATGCTAGATTTATTAACTTTCATATGTACAAATCTTATGAGTAAGGCTGAGCACTAGTGTTTAAGATGTGAGAATGTAGAGGAGATGTGAACACCATGTAGTGTATCAGTGTTTTCTTTTACTTTGCGTGCTATAACTTTGTAAAACAAAATGGATCTTGTAAAGAACAAACTATCATACTATCAGATTGTTGGCCTATTTAGCATGACATTGTCTTCTTTTACTCAATATCAGCAGGTTGTATATTTTTAAATTTGTTTGTATATGATTTTACATTGTGTCAATTAATAGCCATCAGAAATATAGTTTTTGTAGAATTGCCTCTGATGTTTATATGTTTATTTTGTAGCAGTACGTGACACAAAATCTACCTTTGCTGCCAGACCAAGGACAATTAAAGAGAGATACATTATGAGTTCCCATTTTGCTTCTTGTCCCACATGCATTGGTAAACAACTTTTTTGTCCTTTTCGATCTTATTTGTAAACAGTTTTTCATAATCTGTGCCTTTTACATTCCTTTCCCTAATTGCTAGTGGTCTACATCTCCTTATAAAGCCGTTAAACATAGTTGCCTCTTACTGTGAGGAATTAACATATGAGAAAAGATAAATGCTCTCATTTTTGTGAATAAGTTACAATTAACCAAAAAAAGCATCATGGGCATTCCAGGTTTTCATGTTGATGACCTTAGTCTCTGCTTGTGCTAATTGTTAAACCGGCTGCTCTACGAATAATACTAAAAGTTGACTCCTTAATTTATCTTATGATGAAGACACCTGTGAGAGAAATCTAAAAGTTGGTATACTTTGCAAAATTTCCAAAATAATACTAATATTAATAATACTGTTAGAAGAGTATTTGTTCGTAAGGCAGACCATTCAGAAATAAGATTATATAAAGATGACCAAACTACCCTCTATAAATAGAAATACTCCCTCTATCTCACATTAATAGCTCCATTTGGTTATTCAGAATGAACTAATTTTAGTTCATTTTGAAAACCAAATGGAACTTAATGTGGGATAGAGGGAGTATAATATATAGAATTACTTCTTAAAGCATCAGGCTACTTAGATTATTGCGTCTGTTGTGTATTGGTTCCATTGGATTTAAGGTATTGATCCAAGTTTGTAGCTCCTTTATGATCTACCTACGGATATGGCTTTGGGAACCTCTCAATCCAATTCTTTGCAACCCATAGTGTAGGATGAAACTACCGAAGGACTTGCAAGAGGGAATGTTGAAAGCAATTTCATTGCAGATACTTTGCCTGTTACCTCCGCCTGTTACCTCCTTGCTACAATTGATTAAAGGATTAAGTAATTCTTCCAAATAAAAAAGAGAGAAGAAAATTGGACAATGATGACTTGATCATTTTAACCTCTGTCTTCCTCGATCTTGTCTTTGTTCTTTTACACTGCTCTTTCAAGCTTATGTATAAAGCTTATGACTAATGCTGAGCACTAGTGTTTAAGATGTGAGAATATAGAGGAGATGTGAACATCATGCAGCGTATCAGTGTTTTCTTTTACTTTGCGTGCTATATCGCCACAACTTTTTAATACAAAATGGATCTTTTTAAAGAACAAACTATCACACTATCAGATTGTTGGCCTATTTAGCATGACATTGTCTTCTTTTGCTCAATATCAGCAGGTTGTATATTTTTAAATTTGTTTGTATATGATCTTAGATTGTGTGTCAATTGATAGCCATAAAAAATGTAGTTTTTGTAGAATTGCCTCTGATGTTTATTATGTAGCAGTGACACAAAATCTACCTTTGCTCCCAGACCAAGGACAATTGAAGAGAGATACAGACCAGTTCCATTATGTGTTCCCATTTTGCTTCCTGTCCCACATGCATTGGTAAACAACTTTTTTGTGCTTTTTTATCTTATTTGTAAACAGTTTTTTGTAATCTGTGCCTTTTACATTCCTTTTCCTAATTGCTAGTGGTCTATAACTGCTTATAAAGCTGATAGGCATAGTTGCCTCTTACTGTGAGCATAATGGGCATTCCAGGTTTGCATGTTGATGACCTTAGTCACTGCTTGTGCTGTTTGTTAAACCAGCTGCTCTACGAATGATCTTGCAATTGGGTGTGAAGCCTTCTTGGTTCAGTATATTCATAGATAAGCAGACTCCATCTGCTGGAGATCTTCCCAATTATATGATCGAATCAACACTCCCCTCTCAGTGATTTTTTGCATTTATATGATCGAATCTGCTGGAAAGGAAATGGAGAAGTAAATGAGGACACAATCTGAATTCAATCAGATGCGCAGTAGGTTTTGGTCACACATAGACTACTACACCTTTTCTTTCATATATTTTGTTATTATTTTATTTTTCATATCCTTTTTAGTGTAATAAAACAAAAAAATTGATGTATTTTTAAGATAAAATACAGTTTTAGCCTCTAAATTATATTTTAAACATTTAATAACAAAAAAATAAAAAACCTTCGATAAAGTCGATCTGGCTTGACTCAGCTCGAATTTGACTTGATGTTAAGCTTGAGCCATCATGGTTTGGCTTGTAGCACAAGCTCGAGTCAAGTAGTGCAGAAGCCCGACTCAGCTTAGCCACTATTCAACTTTTTATGTATGATTTATTACATATTTTTTATTTTCTTGACTCCGTAATTTATCTTATGATGAAAACACCTGTGAGAGAAATCCAAAAGTTGGTATACTTTGCAAAAAGTCCAAAATAATACTAATAGTGATAATACTGTTAGAAGAGTATTTGTTCCCAGGGAAGATCATTCAAAAATAAGATTACATAGATGACAAAATATTATTTTCTCCCCCCAATGTTTTTGGTAGTGAAACACCTAAGTTGCCAGAGAAAGAAATTAAGTTTTTACCAGTTGCTGAAGGCAGTACTCCTTCAAGTTTTGTGTCCCTTAATGGATGCTATCAGCTTAGCAATTGGCTCCCTTCTGAAGTGTGCAACATCTATGTCAAGTGAGGCATTTCTAAACTTTATCCATGGCAGGTATGAATCTGTTACAATTTTCCTCTCTAAATTATGCCAAATTACCTGCATGTTATACTTCCATAAATTTAGATTTGGAGTTGCAACGTCCATTAAGATATTGTATATCATGGACGAGTGGGATGCTTTTTAACTGGGTAAGAGCCATACATAATAACCCTCCATATCATTATATTAAACACAGGTCGTAATTTTGTAGGTTGACTGCCTTCAAGTTGACGGTGTTTTGCAGAGAAGAAATCTTGTTTATTGTGCATCTACAAGGTATTGATTAAGAGTTTCAAGTTCATAATAGACATGGTTTTGTTTAAAACTTCTGATTATAAAACAATGTTTTACTTGTCTAGTTTTGTAGAATTCTTACTCTTGTTCATTTGAGTTTTTATAATAAAATTTGTATTTTAAAAAAATTGTATGATGATGATTTTCTATAAGGCTGAAAATGGAAAAATCTTGCATTAGGACTTGGCTTTACTAGTTCTGCTTAATGGTTAACTTTTTGGACTGCTAGTCCAAGCGCAAGGAGGAGATTATTATTATTGTTATTACTATTTTTATTGAAAAGATTGAACATTGAAAAATCTTCTTGTGTTAGGATTTAGCTTTCCCATTACTGCTTAATGCTTAGCCTTTTGGGTTGCCAGTCCAAGCTTTGGTGGAGGAGGAGGATTGTCCTCAAGAAGGCAACTGACATGGTTGCAAACCCTCATAATTTATGCGTCAGTCATAGTTTTGCTATGTTTTATTGATGATTTAATGTTATGTACCTTTTCCTATTGGTGTTTTAGGGATTATGCTTGAATGCAACATAAGTATATTACAGTAATTTCCTTTTTATAGACATCCATTTTCTATGTAAAAGTTAAATAACATAAATGTTTTCAATTAGTGATGCACAATATGTAAATGGAATCCTTGCTATTGTATTTAAAAATTAAACCAAGGAATATTTTTTCAGTTATGAGGAGAATGCTGAAACATGCCCTTTAAATAATGCAGTTTTTTTTTTTACTCGGTCAATTGCAGATATTTAGAGTGGATCTGTGGTTTTATCATCTTGTTTTTGATGCAACAATGAATTAAATCTGAATTTACTGATTGCTATGCTAACAGGAAGTCTCGAATGTTTTTGATAGCGTTCAATTTCCTTTTTTCTTTATAGTGCTGGAAAGAGTTTTGTTGCTGAAATTTTGATGTTGCGGCGTGCCATAATTACGGGAAAAATTGCACTTCTTGTTTTGCCTTATGTGTCAATTTGTACTGAAAAGGTTAGTTCAGTTAATTTCTCAAACTCTTTTTTCCATGTTTCTCTTAGACCCCATCTTGTGTAATCTAATTGTTCATTACTATATTTGCACAAAATATTTACTGTTTTACATTTTTACCTTTTCTCTACTTTGAATGGATATATAAGTTTGTTTTATTGAGATATGTCATGGAGTCATACAATGTGTTTGGTTCATTCAGCTGTTCAGGTGATGGTGTTATTTGATGGCACAAAGTCAAATTCTCTTCAGGTAATCTGTGTGATTTTATATACCCTGGTTGTTTGTAATGCAAGGAACTGGTTGCATTACTTTTTGGCATATCCGTACGATTGGGCTAGCTGGCCATGATTTTCAGGATTATTCCATAGGCCTGGCCAATCCAACTCTTTGCTTCATGCTCAGGCAAGATGGTGCAAAATATGACGGAAAAACATTGTTTATGCTTTAAGATAGAAGTTGGTTAATTGTTAAATACGTTTTTCTGGTATTACTATAATTGTGGCCAGAAATATTCTATTTTAGATATGAGGTGATGTTTGATGGGATTTCATACTGCAAATCGCTTCTCTGTATCTTTACTTTTGTTGAGTGTTTGATCCTGCTAAGCAGGTGTTTGCTTGTATGATGGAAAGTACAAGAAATTTTTATAATGATAGTTAAAATCCAACACTTGGTTTTAGATCATTCATGTAACTGAAGTGTATTCACCATTTTAATGTTCTGCTTTGTGTTGGACTAGAAATTGCACTTGTTAGGTTTGAAATGTCTTAGATTAAGATGGGGGTGGTAAAACAAATATATTGGGTTGGCTTCCAGCTTGTGGGATTGTGTTCATTTTTTATGGTGATTTATATCTGTTTAGTTTTTCAGGCTGAACATTTGGAACGACTACTGGAGCCACTTGGCAAGTATGTTCGTAGTTTTTATGATAGTCAAGGAGGTGCAAGCCTTCCCAAAGATACTTCTGTATCTGTTTGCACTATTGAGAAAGCGAATTTCTTGGTCAATCGTCTCTTGGAAGAGGGGCGTCTATCAGAATTAGGACTTATAGTGATAGATGAGCTTCATATGGTACTCTTTGTTTTTCTTTGTAAAACACGATATTAATTGGATGCTTTACCCATTATTTGCATATTTCTAATGCTTCTCTGCTGTCTTTGATAGGTTGGCGACCAAAGCCGGGGCTACCTTTTGGAACTTTTGTTGACAAAGCTTAGGTATGCTACGGGTGAAGGGCGTTCGGAATCTTCTAGCGAAGACAGTTTGAGTACAAGCAGTGGGAAAGCTGATCCTGATGGGGGTCTGCAAATTGTTGGAATGAGTGCAACGATGCCCAATGTTGCAGCAGTTGCAGAGTGGCTCCAAGTAAGTGAAGATGAAATGTGCATCTTGCTTTAGCGTCTAATTTTCTCTTTGGATTTAATTTCCTCTTGGATATAACATTGATGTCTCGCCCTGATTTTTGATGCAATTGGTCATCTCTATAAACCAGGCAGCACTGTACACGACAGATTTTCGTCCGGTTCCTTTAGAAGAATATGTTAAAGTTGGAAATACAATATATGACAAACAAATGGATGTTGTTCGAACAATCCCTAAAGCTGCTGATCATGGAGGCAAAGATCCAGATCATGTAGCAGAATTGTGCAACGAGGTTTGTAAGGATTTGCTGTATTTGGAACTTTAAATTCTTCCTGTAAATGGCTGTTGCATTGAGTCAATTAAGTTGAATTTGCTTATTTGTCTTAGGTAGTTCAAGATGGTCATTCGGTTCTTCTTTTTTGTTCAAGTCGCAAAGGATGTGAATCAACTGCTCGACATGTCTCAAAGTTTATAAAAAGATTTACTGTCAACATCCGTGAAGGAAATTGTGAATTTGCTGATGCTTCTTCAGCTATCGAAGCCCTGAAGAGATGTCCAGCTGGATTGGATCCAATATTAGAAGAAACTCTTCCTGTTGGTGTTGCCTATCACCATGCTGGTCTTACGGTCAGGATTTACTAGTGATCTCCTGTCTTTGATCAAAAGATGTTCTAAACCTTTAAAACAGACCCTTTTTTTAGTCGTAAGTGGTGTGGTACTTGCTATCTGTTCAACAGTCGTGAAGTAAAATCATGAGACATCTTTCAGATGGAATCTTTGAGGATGTCATATAATAGAAAAATGTTTGAATTTTGTGTACTATTATTAATTCACAAATGTGAAACGTTTTTTTTAGATGGAATCCTTGAAGGTGCTAGTGAATTAAAAAGAAATTTAAAATCAGTTAATAATATCTGGTCTTCTTTTCCAAATAAAATCAATAAAAACTGATATTGTTACTTTATATTTTGATTTTCCAGTGTTTTCTAAGTATTGGTGGTAATTTTTAATTGCGAAGTCATTGTAATTGCCAAATTAACTCAAAAGTTTGCTTTGCTCGTTTTGCTTTCTGTTGTTATCTTCCCCCTATGAATTAAGTGTATTTTACAGGTTGAAGAAAGAGAGATTGTGGAGACTTGTTACCGAAAAGGGCTTGTACGTGTCTTAGCTGCTATTTCTACTTTAGCTGTGGGTGTCAACTTGCCTGCTTGTAGGGTTATATTTCGGCAACCTAGGATTGGTTGTGATTTTCTTGATGGGACTAGATACAGATAGATGGCTGGTCGTGCTGGCTGAACAGGAATAGACACGAAAGGGGAAAGTGTATGTCTCTTTTAACCTTTTGTATGCCATTTTAATTTTTTTAAATTTGTTATGAAACTCTAATGGAACGTCTTCATTTTCTTTTACCTAATTTGTAGTGAAATTTCAATACTCTTGACTCATATATGATGCGAATGTGAAAAGAAGTAAAAGTGTTATTGGTTGCTAAAATTGTTGCTGTAACTGACTGCTACAACCGTTTGTTGATATATTTAACCATAAATGTGAAAGCAACAACCTAAATTAAACCTGAAGGCATTGATTCTGATAAAGAAAGAATGAGTTTGTATATATAGCATGCATGTTGTATTTGGTGGATATGACATGCCTATCTGTCATCCCTTATTGAGAGGCTAATATATGCATTGCACCTCTTCTTATAATACAATAATTTTGGGCTCCTTTAGTAGCTTGCATGATTTATATACTAATTAGACGGGCCATGGCTCGAGTATTAGGAGGCTCAACTTTTTAGCTTCTTGAACATTATTGTATATAATCAGGTATATGACATATTAGAACAATAATTTTCATATGTAATATATGTACTCCCTCCGTCCTAAATTAATAGCTCCATTTGGCAAAAAAGTTTGTTCCATATTAATAGCTTCATTTTGTTAAATTTAAGTAGTTGGGTACTTAAAAAAAGAGTATCACAAGCTTATTTTTCCTTCTCTTAGATGTGGGTTTCACCATTCAATAAAAATCACTAATATGAGACAGAGGGAGTATTATTTTTATTATAAATAAAAATAATACAAAAAGCTACAAAACAAGCCAAGCAGAGCTCGAGCTTCAACCTAAAACCCAGCTTTCAAACTTCTCTATTGTGATCTGATTATAAATGTAAGTGATTAGGCCTTTTAGATGTATGCTAGTAGAGATGGCACGTAATTTCTTAATATTTGCTATCACCTTCATGAATATCTCTAAAAGCATGCTGCAAATATCTACTACTTTTTAATCATGAGGAATTTCTTATTTTGTTATATAACAAGTATACATTTTTAGAAGGCTCTTCTATGCGACGAATTCAATTGGGGTTAGCAAAGAAAATAAAGAATGGTGCACGTAAAATTGTTCTTGACCAAGCTGAAGAGGCAAGAGTTGCTGCTTTTTCTGCATTCAAATCTCTGGGAGTTGTAGTACCACAGTTGTTGCAGCCCTTACTTCCTGAGAATATTGTCATGCAAAATTCTAAATCTTCCTCTTCTGAGCAAGTTTCCAGCAGCTCATATATTTCGGAGCACAAAAAGGATTCCCCATCATTAGTAAACTTGCTTTCAGAAGATAGGCACCAAATGAGTAGTTGGTCTGCACCAGTTATTGGAAGAAATGAGTTAATTTCAACATGTGAGGTTAGGGCTGTTGATGTGGAGGGAGCCTCAACAGCTTTTGGTACAGAAAATGTTGGGGTTTTGGCTGTAAACACAAACTCCAAAGGGGAGCTTGACAATGTAGAAAATGATGGAGCACAGCGCAAAATAAATGGTCAAACAAATGACATAAGTTTAGACAATGCCGGGCCTATTTCTGTGAATAGTATGCCTGGTGGTTTTGATTCCTTTCTGGATATCTGGGATACTCAGACGGAGTTCCACTTTGATGTCCATTTCACCAAAAGATCAGAAAAAAGTTCTCTTGTCATTTTTGAGATCCAAGGGCTAGCCATTTGCTGGGAGAGTTCCCCTGTGTACTATGTTAATATCTACAAGGATCTGATGGCTCCTACAAATCTAATTCTTGATAAAAAGGATGCTTCGTCAAGGTTGGAGGACCCGGGCATGATTTCTGGGTGGGAGATAGCTAAACAGAGGTGGGTGAGATTTTCAAAGATTATGGAAAGAATAAATGTAAGAAAGAGTTGCTGGAACTTGAAAGTGCAGATTCAGGTCCTAAAAACTCCATGGATTTCGTATCAAAAAATTAGCGGCCTCAGCAGTGAGCTGAATAAGAAAAACGTTGAATTGGTAGATGGTTCATATTTTTTACTACCTCCAGTTACTGTTAAAGATGGGATTGACATGTCCATTGTAGCATGGCTTCTTTGGCCTGATGAGGAGAGCAGCTCTACTCCAAATCTTGAGAAGGTAATGTTGTATGTTAGTATGCCCTTGTTCTTTAGTTAATTATGATGTTTTACAAAACTGTGATATTTTGGCTGCATCTTGAATATGTCTCAGGAAGTGAAAAAGCGGTTATCTAGTGAAGCTCTTGCTGCTGCTAATCGGGATGGGAGGTGGAGAAATCAAATACGTCGAGCTGCTTATAATGGTTGTTGCCGTCGTGTTGCTCAAATAAGGGCTCTTTACTCCTCTTTATGGAAGTTACTCATCTCTCAAAATCTTGTTCAACCCCTTACCACCATTGAGAATCCACTGGTAAGTTTGTTGGTAGACTCATGATGGATTTCTACTAGTGATATATTGTGCATGCTGTTGAATATCCATAAATGTCCTTTTGAGTCTTTCTTTGAAACTGTCATTCGAAAATAATGTTTCTTTGCATATTCATCTTTTGGTTTTCTTTTTAGAGAGTTGCTTGAAGACTGAAATGCAGAAGTAATTGTGAAGAAGATGTTTATATTCAACTATAAAACGAATGGACTTAACAATATTATGTTGTAATTAACTTTGTTTTCAGGAATACTCATGCAACAAATAACAAGTATGTGGTAGCAATATAATATTGTTGTTGGATATCATGGTAAAAAAGAACATAAACCTTGTAATTTCTCCTCTTTTTTATCCTTATCCAAAATAAAATTCTATTTGACCTAGAAACGTGTGAACTTTGATACTTAGATATTATGAAAATTTGCAAATGTACTATAGGTAAATGTCTTGGCCGAGATGGAGCTTTGTGGAATAGGTGTTGACATGGAGTTCTGTCTTCAAGCAAGGCACTTACTGGCAGAAAAGTTAAGAGAGCTTCAGACAGAAGCTTATGAGCTTGCTGGCAGATCTTTTTCTCTTTCGAGCTCTGCAGAAACTGCAGATGTGCTTTACAAGCACTTGAAATTGCCTGTTCCAATGGGATCTAAGAAAGGGAAACAACATCCAAGCACTAATAAGCAGTCTTTGGATCTTCTTAGGTATTTTTTCAGTGACTTCATCAATATATGGAATCCTTGCCATAAACTATATTTACTAAAGGGTTTTTGTAAACCTGTTTTTTGCAGGAATCAACATCCAATTATATTAGTAATTAAGGAGTACAGAACATTGTCAAAGCTTTTAAACTGTACGCTGGGATCAATATGCTTACAGTCTAGGCTTTGTAAGACATCGCAGAAGTATACAGTTTGGGGCAATTGGCTTCAGACATCGACAGCTACTGGACGACTTTCTATGGAGGAACCTAATCTTCAGGTCAGTCTTTAATTTGCTAAGAAGTTCAAGCCTTCAATTTGTTTTATTTGTTAGTAGTAAATTATTTGTGTTTGTCTGATGTGGCTTCTTGTCTAGTGTGTTGAACATATGGTTGCATTCACAATCCACAATGGAAAAAAAAATTCAAGCACTTCAGCTGCTAAGCGCCAATGCCAAATAAGTGCTCGTGATTTCCTTATTCCGACTCAGGTAGTTCATTAATTTGCTTGGTGGTAGACCTGGTAGTGGAACGAAGTTTGTCTTAATGGAAAGTTATATCTGTCATAAATTATTTTATTTGCATTTCAGGAACATTGGCTACTCCTTGGAGCAGACTACTCGTAGATAGAACTTCGTTTAATGGCTCATTTTTCAGGGGATTCTTTGCTTATTGAACTTCTTAGCAAGCCAGATGGTGATGTATTTAAAATGATGGCTGCGAGGTGGACTGGGCAGCTGGAATCAGATGTAAGTCCCAAGGAGAGAGAGCAGATAAAAAAGTTGGTCTATGGAATACTCTATGGAATGGGTGCAAATACACTTTCAGAACATCTAGAATGCAGTATAGATGAAGCTGGAGCTAAAATTCAGAGCTTTAAAAACTCTTTCCCTGGGGTTTCTGCCTGGCTTTGTCAAGCAGTTGCTTCCTGTCATCAGAAAAGGTAATTTTCTGCAAATTTATCTGCATCTATAAATGCTTCTGTTATATGTGCCTCATTTGTCTTGCGATATAATGGCCAGATACATTGAGACTCTTAAAGGTAGAAAGCGTTTCCTGCCTAGTATAAAGTTTGGACATGGCAAAGAAAAATCCAAAGCTCAGCGACAGGCTGTGAATTCTATTTGTCAGGTAGGTGATGGTATTTCTACATCAGACATCAGACTATCCCACTGTCAAGATGATTATGGTGAAAAATTTAAAATTTGACGGGGAAAGTGTTAACAGTTCTCCTTATCGCATGAAACATCTTATATTACCCGATAAATTTGGAGAAATGAGAAAAATATTAATGACTTTGATAGCTTTTTTACTTATGATTTTTTTATATTTCTACTGTTTTCACGAATGCTTCTCAATCGATAGTTTGGTCTTGTCTACTAAACTTGTTCTCTAAAATCTATGGGAAGCAAGCTAAGTGAGTTAACTTTAAGGAAAGGTGAAGTAGTTGTTTTCAGTTTCTTAATATTGATGAAGTTAGTGTACTTTCAGGGCTCTGCTGCTGATATAATTAGACTCGCGATGATTAAGATTCATTCTGTAGTTTCTGAAGGTTCTGACTCACTTGAAGCCAGTACTTTAGATAGCTCTGAATTTCCCAACCTCAGAGGTCACTGTCGAATTCTGTTGCAGGTTTGGTGCATGTAGATGATGGATTTGACTTTGTTGTTTTGTTTTAAGTACGTGGATTGAAAAAACATTAATTGATACTTGTTTTTTGTTTGGTTACATATTTCTCGCTGATTGTGATGGATGTCTCATGAAAGGTACATGATGAGTTATTACTGGAAGTTGATTCTGCATTGCTCAAGGAGGCTGGATTGTTGCTCAAAAAAAGCATGGAGACTGCTGCTTCCCTTTTAGGTATAGTCTAAATAATGGCTTACAATCGATTATATGGATATTTTTTGCACTGCCCTTTTGTTGAAGTAAATTTTAATTATGTTTCTTTTGTTGTTTTAGTTCCTCTTCGTGTCAAGTTGAAGGTGGGAAAAACATGGGGTTCAATGGAAACTGTCGATGATGGCTTATGAGTTGCACTATTTGATGCTTCTGCTACACACTTCTATGTGTCGAACCAGAAATTTGTACATGGTTGAAGAGTTGTCTGGTTTTTTGGGCTCTGATTCGCATTAAATCAGGGCTAATTTTGTAAGCACATCCACGATGGTTCACTTCATTTATCTGCTTCGGCTACTTTGCTAGTTTATATTCTTGTCTTTGTTTCTAATATTTGCAACTGAGCACATGAGATGATTTACATTTTCTACTTGTGTCAGCTTCTGAGGGATATTCTATTATAATGATATGAACAGGTTACTCATTTTACGTGGTAGACGGTGATCAGATTGGTGTCACACGTCGTTGCCAAAGGGCCAGATTTGAAAGCTTGATAGATGTTGTAGAGATTCTCTATTTCACCAACAAGAACAGCATATTTGGAATGGTTTTTGTGCTATACGGCCGTACATTAATGTTGTCATGGACTCATTGGTTTCATCCATAGTATGTTCGCTTGCTTGCATACTGGAGTCTGCTGGTTGAGTCCGCCGAATCTACCCTGGCGAGTGTTCAAGTAGGTAAGTTTTCTGATTTTAAAGGGCTACCAATGTATAGGTGGGCTATTCATTTGAGCATACAAGCTATCATCATCGCTACAATGCATTCAAGAAAACAGTCTACATGAGAATGTTCCAGATACTGAACCTGGCAGCATGGTGGCAGCTGTTGACACTTGGCAATCTCCCTTCAAGCTTTTACGGGGTTGTGTGAGAAGCTTTACGAGTCTCGAGGCTGAAAAGTGTTTATGCTGTGCAAGTTTGTACTAGGAAGTTGAATAAGTCATGATTGTACATATCGGATTTAAGAAAATTTTAGTTTGTACTCTCTCTGTCCGTTAAAATAAAAATATTAATTTTTATGAAACGAAGAAACTTACATTTAAGAGAAGGAAAAATAAGCTTATGATACTTTTTTACATACTAAACTACTTAAATTTAACAAAATAGTAAGCTTATGATACTTTTTTTATATATTCAACTACTTAAATTTAACAAAATAGAGTTATTAATATAGAATTTTTTTTTTTGTTAAATGGAGCTATTAATTTAAGATGGAGGGAGTTTTTTTTTTTTTGTTAAAATTGTAGGAAAATTCATTGTAGAATGTTGTTTGAGAGGAAAATATGGAAGATCTAATTGTAATTTGGGAAAAGGTACTTTATGATTATATTATCATACAATTATATTGTTCTTTTACCTGTTCTAATTCTGTGTATTAGGTTTTTCCTGTGTTTAGTTGTTTCCTAATACGGGTTTCATGAAAAAAGTTTGATAGTGCTTAGGGGATGTCAGCGATTCAAAGCAGGACCAGTAATGGGAGATTTCTTTCTTGTCCAGCTTAAGTTGGACCGCGTTACGGGGAGGTAAACAACTGGAATTTAGAAACTACCAAATTAACAAACTAGACTTAATAAACACAAAAACTAAAACGTGTTATCCCCCGTTACTTAGGTACCCTGTGTTAAACTTACCCATTTTTTTACTTATACTTTGGTTATGAAAAATAATACGAAGATTTTTGTTTAACTCTATGTACCTAAGTCTCCTTTGAGTGCTTCTAAGTTACTGTCTGTGTTTTGTGGGGGTGCCACCTAGATGTAGCAAAGGGCCGAGTTGACCCATTCACGATTGGCCCAACTTGGCCCCATAAAATGTGGGGGTCATGTCGGGCTCAAGTTTGGGGCCTAGGGCCTAAATAGGTCCGACCTTCGAGCTCTATGGCTGACTGATCGGTTTTGCCCTTTGGGCTTTAGGAGCTATATGACTTGGTGGGCCTAACCCATTAGGCCTTATAGGCTAATTTTTTTTTGGGCAGGCCCAAGTTCTTCCCGACAAATAAAGATGAGGGCTGGGCGAGGGCTGGCCTTGAAAGGGCCCTTTGCCACTACTACTAGTGCCACCCACCAACCATTGCATAAACAAAAAGGGAATTAAACTCCCCGTTAAGTGCTTTAATATCTGTCGAGGGCTACCTCCTACCAATTATTGCACAAATAGACGGAGAATTCAAATCTCCATTTAGTACTTTAATATCTGGCGAGGGGTACTCCTTACTAAAATCTAGACAATCTCTTACTCATAGAATTATACTAGTCGTCGAAGTTATAGTACTTGTCGGAGCTATTGCTAAATGGCAGAAGAATGACAGAGGAAAGGAAAAAGATGAAGGGTCGTTAGAGCTACAGTGTTCGGTGGTTACTCTAATTTTGGCCTAGGGGATAAATAGGGCATTGAAGTAAAACATTATTATTTTCTTTGCTTTTGCTTGGGGGATAGGAAATAATCAAGGTGTGAATAGCAACAGGGCCGGCTCAATATAACTCAAGGCCTAAGGCAAAAATTTTAACATTTAATATAACTATAATAATATAATTAATAAATAAATAGTTTTAGTAAAAAAAATTATTGCATTTTGAGAAGAGAAATTTCTAATTAGGTTATTTTCAAATAGATTAATAAATCGGTTTTTTTTAGTCAACTAGAGCCCCTGTATCAATGGAACTTCGAGGCGGTTAGGTCTCT
Organism: Saururus chinensis; assembly: GCA_035235625.1. Taxonomy (NCBI): domain Eukaryota; kingdom Viridiplantae; phylum Streptophyta; class Magnoliopsida; order Piperales; family Saururaceae; genus Saururus; species Saururus chinensis. The sequence goes on from CP141143.1 coordinate 14,547,378, forward strand.
AACGAACCAAGCCAAATAAAGAATAGGAAGAATTGTAATTAAAATAGAAATCATGTGATTGTAATGACAAGACTTAAGAGTCTCGACAAAATGATTCATACTAAGAAAAACATATCCTAATTCCTACTTCAACCTCAAAATTTTCTGTCAATAAATATTACAATGTCATCCTGGTTTAATTTTAATGATCTCTATACTACGAAATTGTAAAAAAAAAAAAACCGCTACTTCTCTCTTCTTGATCTGAATCTAGTTATACTGTCGTTTCCTATTGAGGAATTCTTCCATTCAAATGTGGTAAAATGAAAATCCTTAACTAGGAGAAATTGATGAGGATCTTGCATTGGCGGCTGAATAAATAGTGATGAAGAAGAACATCACCAAAGCAAGGTAAGAGAACCCAATGGAAATCATGGCTTGATGACAAAACCTTACAAAAGGATTGCAAATGGCAGCCCAACCTGTGTGTACGTTCCCATATTTGCCCACAAAACCTATTGCTATCGCCGTTGAGGTTGCCGCTATGCTTAGTCCCATTATTATATGCAAATAACAAAACATATACAATTTCATATTAGTAGTCAAATATATTGGTCTCTACGACAATTATACTTGTTGATAGTCACACACTATATAAAAAATATAATTTTATTCATGTATGCATCTTATCTAGCAAGACATCAAAATATAGAGCAAAAGAGAATAGTTCTAAGGACATGCACTATATGGCTTATAAGTAAGGGAAAGAACATGCATGCAAGGCCATGAATGAAGAAGATACGTTACTTACCATATCAAGCAAAAACATCAAGAATCTTTGCCGTTTCGAAGTGACAACAAAAAACAACGGTAAAGAAATTAGAGAATAGGCAGCGGTAATAGAATTTGCAATCACCAAAAACCTGCGCATATCCATGCACACAGAAATTGTTAAGCATCGAACGAGTTGACATTCCTAAAAGTTTTCGTCTGGCTACCTACTTGAAAGCACTAGTATATGAATATTTCGCGTCCAGTTGGAGCCCAAAAAGTACAAGCGTTTGCTTGTTTTTTGCCATGATAAACGTGGAAGCAATAGCATATCCAAAAGCGACTAGCCGGAAGATGAACTATAGTAAGAAGAATCCCCTGGCCCTGGGAGACGGGCTCGCATCCAACCTCGACTGCTCGATCGCCATTAATACGCAATAGCAAGAGGAAGGAGGACGACATCGCAATACCAAGAGCCGAGAGGATGAAATCGCAATAGAATAGCAAGAGCCGAGAGGAGATCAGTACATATATATAACTCATGTCGAGAGAGTCCGTCTCCTTATATAACTCATGTCTCCGTGAGCACCACGTTGGAGACACGTACGGATCAATAATATTAGAACGTTCTTTGGTGGGGAGAGTTTATGACTTTAAACCTATCCTTGTGAAAGATTGTAGGGTTTATTAGCTAATTGGTAAACATGGTGTCCTATTAAGCCATTTGTGTAATCCAAAATAATTAAAATTACATATAAAAAGGTAATATTACTAGCACCCTAAATATACGAGTACACGCATTTGAAAAATAATTTAATATTTATTGAATTTTAATTGGGGATTATTTGTCTTTGCAATTTAGTTAAGACTATTAATTCTAAAAATAAATCTAAAGAAACCTCTTGTCTAGAGATTTTGTTTAGTAAGTAACTTATTATTGAGAGAAATAATAGTGAGTTAACGTGCTTTCTGACGGAGGAGGTCATGTGAATAAGGTTTATAAAGGCGAAAGGCAGGGTAGAGATTGGGCTTGGGTGTAAGTTTCTATGTTAATAAAATGAGCCTAGTGGTAATTTATAGTAATTATGCCTTTACCCATAAAAGAATGTTGAACAAGTAAAATTTAATTTTAATTTTTATATTTTTACTAAAAGAGAAAGTTTGTATTGTCTCGATGACAATAAAGAAAATCTTTATTAGTCTAGTTCTATCTCCCAAACAATATGGGTTTTTTTATAGTGTTGATGTCACGACCGAGAATTTTAAAATCATTTTTAAAAAAAGCACAAGCGATAAATCATGATCAAATTTTCTCTCTTTAAATCAAATCAAATCAATCGACTAAAATATTTAAGTTGTGATAACTGGGTTTCACAAATGCGAATATCAAAACTTATGATATTATTATACGTGTCAAAATTCAGTAAATGGCAGGTTAACCCTTTAAGTACAAGTCTACCGAGTGTCTGAAAATAAACAACTAAGTAAATTTGGCTCTTACGCCGGTAATTACGATTACTTACAAGATTGCAAAAGCAAGAAGTTAGATCACACTAGTGCAATATCGTCCTCAAACGTCCATCAACGTCTCGATCTCGCAACATCCCCATGTAAAGAACCTGCAAGCAAACAAGACCAAGCGGGCAACAAAACATCTCCTCCCCTTAGAGGAGCATTTTAAAAGAACAAAAATATTAATTAATATTTTTCGGATCGAGCTAACATCACCCGATGTTAGTTGCCTACGTACTCATCAGACAACATATTCAATGTTTCCAATAAGATTGGATCTAGACGTAGTTCTGCCTAAAACTACATTATACTAAGAAGCATAACATTATATATGCAATGCTTAAGTATTTTAAAGCAACTAGCATTTTATGTAAGTCCTTTAATCGTTCCAATTGTTCTAATTAAATAAGCAATATCAAACAATGTTATTAATTATCTATTAAATAATTATTCGATAATTAATATCCCCGTCTAGTCCCAATGACAGACTTATTAGATGTCAATCTAAGTGACAAATGATACACTTACCATAGACCACCCTCAAAGGTAAATCCATGACGAAAACCCTGTAATCCACCAAGAAGTACAATCACCCATCATAGCCCATAAAGACCTAACTAGAGTGGAAGGGTGTGGTCTACAACAACACCTAAACAGAAGTGGCGGGAAAAGCCAACAAAGAAGGATGTCAGCTAATCCCAATGTGTGTACACTAAATGAACCTCAATAGATCAGAAGTGTGCTCGGCTCACGCAGAACTCCCTCCAACGGGGAGGTGCAACTACACGGTCAAATCAACAGCTCCTTAATAGAGCTAAAACTCATGAAACCATTCTGAACCCTTTCTTGCTCATCATTAAGCTAGGATTTCGAATTACTATCCCAAACCCTATTAGTCCCTTCTAGACCAGGGTTTTAAACTTGAAACTGCCATCGATTCATCAACTAAGGCAAATCATCAGGTCAAAAGGCTTTGCTAACTCTATGAACTAGTCCCAGACCCCTCTAAGGTATTTTAGTCTTTATCTTGATTATGTGTTCTCCGCCAAATCCAAAGCTATTTAACCAAATTGATTAATCTTTCATTAATCATAAGTTAGTGATAAATAACTATTGCAGCATTAATAGAAAAATATCGAAATAATGAACAACATAAACAATCAGAACCACACAAGTCCACATAATTGTTCGAGCTCTCATGCCCTAACCCTCATTGGGTTAACTTATTAAATCTTTATTGAAAACTGGTCATAATGTACATAAGGGCATTAAAGTAATTATCTAACATTAGATATGATCCTCTATGCTCTCGGGTAAGTCTTTAACCTCTCAAAAGGTTTTAGTATCACAATGGCCTGTTAATTTCATCCACACGAATGTGGGCCGGTTCGCTAATAAGGGTATTTCTATCTTTTTGTTGACAGCTTCCCTAAACCTTAAAAGGTCCAAAACAAACCACAAGGGTACACCTTGATGTTATGAACCCGAGGTGATTTTTTTACTGTTTAACAGGGTCGTAAATCCCTTAAACCGACCCCGATTTAATTAACCGTCATACCTTAACCCTAGGGGGTAAACAATCAATTATTTATTTACTGGGATTTTTCCTTAGCTTATGACTTCGTCCAAATTTAGGATACATATTAAAATATCATTTAGACTTTTCTCAATTCTTAACTCAACTCATAGGCCCTTGAACCAGAGCCCCTAAGTCTGGTCATTAGCATCATTTTACGATTCAACTCATAAAGGTAAATTAGACATTTCAAATTTTTTGGGATGGTTCCCTAGTTTGAAACTTGGTAAGGACACTCGGCATATGCTCATGGTCATTTGTAATTTTTTCTGACTATTTTAACCTACTAAATCGAACCCGGTGCAGTCAGTCTATTATGTGTGTTTTTTTAGAGCCGGATTGAACCCGGTCGGGTTACCCGACCCGGTCCAGGGAGCAGATGACCCGCATTGCTGGTTGTCTTCCCCACGATCGGCCAAAGGCCGTTCGGCCTCTTGCGGTGCCGCCCCCTACCATGGCGGAGGGGTGGGCAGCTCACGAGATTCGGACCATCGGTACACGATGGAACCAACTGCATTGGTCTTGCCGCTGTTCGGTGGCCAGCTGGCAGCCAAAAGACTGCATTTTTTTTTTCACAAAACGGCAATGTCGTCGCGGCTAGGGCCAGTGCGGACCAGGCCGGTGCGGCTGGGTCCATTGCAGCCTGGAACAATGCATCCGTGACTGGCGCAACCTCGGCCAGCTATTTTTTTTCATGCCCTAGCTCGGTGGCGTCTGTGGGCCTGAGCCCGGCCCTCCGCTGAGGGAGTCTGATGCAGCCGCCCAGAAGGATCAAAAATATTTACAGAAGAGCTATATTGTTTAACAAAATCACAAAACAGTAATTTCTGTAATGAGTGATCATGTAAATTACAAAATACAAAAATCTAGTTTTTATTCAAATTTATTTACGAAAGCTTTTGTTATTCTTCACCTAAATACAACTACAACGATCCTACCTTAATCGCCGATTTGTTGTCGATCCGCCGCCGCCGGAGCCTTGCTGTCGACTACCTTCTCTCCTCGTATCAGGCAAAGACTCCCTCATAGTGCTTTAATCCTCCCTTTTATAAACATAGGGATTAGACCTTAATCCCCCTAGAGGTTGGGTCAAACCTCTTAACTCAAGCAACTTAATGAGGCCTCTAAAAATTAATTTCGCAATACTAATTAATCGAGCCCGCAAAACGACTTAAACGGCCTTAATACACATTTAAATCGGGTAAACAGGCCCTATATGATATGTTCAACTTTGAACAGTCGTATCTCCCACATCCGAACTCCGATTCGTGCGTTCTTGGTGGCGTTTCAAATATTTATCAATCTACTTTCTAATAAAATTAGTTTCAACTAGAAATCTCTTTATCAAGGAAGTTATTATACTAAGAAAGTGAAAGAGTCAAACAACCTAATTTCTATGTATTTAATTTTTAAAACTTAAAAAAAATCAGGATATTACACTTCATATCCCATTCTATTATACTAGACACATATTTGTAAAGGGATGGGGGAGCCTTCATTTTTTTTGGGCTTTATGTCTAAGGCTCTAGCAGGCCCTGAAGAGCAATGTTTTAAAAAATATTAGTGAATGAGAAAACGACCAGCATGAAATTTAAGAAGCAACTTCATGCAAAGTGTACGTGCAGAACTTGTGTTCGCCGATCACCAGCTTCGAACATTTAACAATGTTGCACACTTTCCATGTGTTTCTTCGTCGTTCTACGTCTTTAGCTAGGTGTTTCATGTTTAAAAACTTACATTTATAATTTGTTATATTGACCAAAACTCGTAGGCCGAATAGCGCGACTCAGAGTAGAGATGAGGACGATGTATTCCATAACTGGGCCTGCCCGTCTTTTATCCGCCTATCAAGTCATGCCAAGATGGGCCATGGGCCAAAGGCAGTTGGCTCTTGGCCCATCACTTCCCCTCTTCTCCCAGTACTCTCCTCCCCGGTCCCCGCCGCTCCGCGCCTGTGCCATCGCCGCCGACTGTCCGTACATTCTCTCCGCCGCTGCTGCTCAGGCGAGGACTCTCTTCTTCACTCACACTCTCTCAGTCGGTCTCACAAGCCCCTCATTCCTCTTCAAGCAGCCGTCGCTTCCCCGTATCCCGTCGCTGCACCTCCGTCACTCGCCGAGACCCTCTTCCGACCTCTACCGTTGCTGCCTCTCCTCTCTGCCTGCTTGATCCCGGATTCGTCTCGATTGTTCACCCGGAATCTCGCCAGCGGATCTCTGCGGCATCTCGCTAGGTTCGTCTGGATTGCTCACCTCCGGATCTCATCTTCTCTTGAGGTGTTTTCGCCCTACTGGTTATCACCCACTTAACACTCGAAAGCCCTAATTTTCCTCGCCGCCGATTGACATCCGCATCACCGATTCGTGTTCCTTTCAGCAATCAGGTAGCATCGCCTTTCGATTTTTGTCAGAAAGTGTACTGCTTTTGCATGCTTGATGAAAAAAGTTGTGATTTTTCAGTGATGTATGTGTATTGCTCACTTTGATTTGGTCAGACTTGTTCATTCTTTCATAAGTGGCTAGATCTTGGTTATTTGAGCTTTTAGTGTGATTATCTTTGATGGGTCTATGTTGATTTCATCCGGGTTGCTGTTGAAGCAATCTATTTAGGCAGGGGTGAAGTGAGATTTAAGTTTGGTGATTTTGTCTGATTAACTTATTGTTTGATTTTTCATCTATGTTGAACGAGATTAGTTATTTATAATGATGTAGTATGTTATTGTATAATTTGCAACGTAGTACAATCTCACAGGTGTTTTATTCGATTCACTTGCATGAATTTTTTTTAATTGTTTGAATAGAATTTTTTTTTCTGTTTGTCTTTTGATTAGCTTACATAATATTCATATGGTGGATGTATCTTGTCTAAACTATGTGGTGTATCTGTTAGTTGCAACCGCAAGTGTGGTTTGAGTTATCATCCTTGCACTTTTGGCATATGTTATACTCCCTCCGTCCTGCATTAAGGATTTCATTGTTTCTTTTCCTGTTTATTTCATCCTCTGTAACTTTATGTTATACTACTGTATGGTATGTGATTTTGTGATGATATATTGACTTTAAAATGCAACTTATAAATTGTTCTTCTTTGAATGCATAGGCATGTCTTTTAAAGATCCAGAGGCTCTTAAGTTTTTTTTTGACTTGTTGTTTGGATGAAATAAGGCATGATTCTTGGACTAGGGTCATACAAAAGCTTAAATTATAATTCCATTGCTATCTGTACAAGAAAGTATATGTGTGAGGGTCTAGTATAATTTTAGTTGGTTTTTTTATAATTTTTTATGACATTTGTATTGAACCTGATCGATGATAATGAGATTCAGTAGATTCAGTTTCAGATTTAGCTAATTCAGTTTGAGATTCAGCTAAATCAGATAATTAGCTTTTCAGCTATTTAAGATAACTTTTCAGATTAAGATTAAGCCGAAACAAACGGACCCTTAGTTTTGTTTTGGCTTTTACGATGATCGGGAGGAGAACCAGCTTTCTGCGATTGATGCTGGTGAAATTACCTATCAAAGTCGGAAAATGATGTTTTCCAATCCCTGGAAAAGAGGGTGGAAACCTGAAACTATATTTCAATGCTTCATTGAGCAATTCGTCTCTCCTCGCTCCTCCTGCCCTCGACTTCTCTCGAGGCCATCGTCTTCAATGTCGTGCCCTCGACTTCTCTACAGACCATCGTTCTCCCCCTTCTCTGTCTGTCTTCTTCTTCCGATCCCCTCTCAATTATCTCTCTTTCCCTCTCTCATCTCTCTCTGTCTGACCTGTTTTGTTCCAGAACCATTGCCGGAGATGATTTCTCTTCTTCTTGCCTTCCATTATCACTCCTATCGTCCGATCTAAGGTTTTTCTGGCGAGACTTGAAGCTTTCATTGTGGGTTTGTGGTGGGGGATTGTTGATGTTCTGTCAATGTGTGGATCTGGCCGTTAACAGGTACAGGAGTTATTCACATGAACATACAGATGATTTTAATGATGTAGTATAGGGGCTCATCTGCCTACATTTGTAGAGGGGATTTTGAAGGGACATGAAATTTAGTGAGCGCATGTGCACCATAGAACAAGCCCTTTACTTTTTACTCCAGCAATTGAATCTCTGAAATAATAAAGTTTAATAAATAAAAAGGTTAAAAACTGAATAACTTTTCCCAGAAGAGAACTCACACATTCAGCTTTTCCTATGAGTTCGAAGTGTTGCTAGTTATTAAGTTAAATGTCTTTTGCCCAACTGTCATCAATTAGACTTACCTCATATTAGACTTGCCTCATATGCTGTTCTGAAAGGTTGTAAAATTAACAATTAACGACTGAATGCAAAGTCAACAAAACTTTCTTATTAATATGGTACAGGAGTTGTTCATTTCAAATTACAGATGATTTTAACCTTCTGATATTGTTTAGAGTTCCATGGGAATGTGTTTCACTGTAACGGGGTTGGAAGCAGGGTTAACCACAAGACTGATTCTGTATCCTTCTTGTGACTTGTTTAGGCAGATGAGCAAGATTTTAAAAGACATTGATTTATTATCTTGTTCAACTTCCATATTGTAATGAAAGTTGAACCATTTTCTCCTCTAAAAATGGATAAAATAGTGTACTTAATATTGGTTGAAAATATTTGATCAATATCACTGGTTTGATCCCTACTTTCTAGTTATGTAACTAATTTTTGTTTCTCCTCAATTGGGTGTTTATTGGAATATAAGAAAATCAAATGCTGTACATACACAACAGCTTCCCAAATGCTGCTATGCATTAACAGTTAGGCATCCTCTTATGGTCATTGATACTGTTGTTCAAAATCTTATATCTTATTTAGTACTCCCTCCGTCCTATATTAATAGCTACATTTTCAAAAATAGTAGTTTTTATTGAATAGTGAAACCTACATCTAAGAAAAGGAAAAATAAGCTTATGATACTCTTTTGTACGTATGTAACCACTTAAATTTTAACAAAATGGAGTTATTAATTTGGAACAAACTTTTTCCTCTAATGGAGCTATTAATTTAGGACGGAGGGATATAATTTGCGGAGCCCATAAGTAATGAATGTTTATAATATCGGATATTTTCTAGAATCTGGTTTTGTGTATCTGGATTTTTGAAGTTCTGTCTTTGCTTCTCAGTTTTTGGAAATGTATAAATTATAATTGATTGATTTCACTTGATGATTTGATACTTGATTTATGGAAGAAATAATAAAGCAACATGAAGTGTTAAGTCTTCTGCAAAATTTTGAATTAATGTTTTGCTGTATTGTACCTGGAATTTGTTGTTCTGCTTTGAATTGTGTCTGTCGATTTTGGCTCTTCAGGGCAAAAGGATCTAAGTATCAGTGAGGTCCTCATTTTAACAAAGTGTTAAATACAATTTTAGCACCAAGTAAATATTATGTAAAGGCGCCTACTTCTTTCCTTCAACCGAAGATAGGAGATGATGTCGGAAGGGAAGAAGGTATATTATAGGCTACGTTATATTCATAGAGCTAGAGGGATACTGGTCAAGAGACTAATCCCTGGTATTTCAAAATACCCGTGTGTTTGATTGCAACTACGAATTGATAGCTTCTTTTTTTATACTCCCTCCGTCTTATATTAATAGCTACATTTGGTTTTTCAAAATAAACTAATTTTAGTTCATTTTGAAGAACCTAATGTAGCTATCAATTTGGGACAAAGGGAGTATGAATTTTTCCTCTTAAGTATTTTTAGTTGGAGATAGGTTGAAAACAATTTTATTTCTATTGCTTTCACAATGATTAGTTGGCAAAAGGTACAATTGAAATTGTTAGTAATTATAAGAGTTTGGAAGAGAGTAGTTGACATTTATATCCCATGGAACAATTCCCAAATACTGCTGGCTAGCGCTTTAGACGTGTTCATAGCTGCTATTATCTATTTAAAAGCATCAAAGTGGTAATTTGGTTAGCTACATGGTGAGCAACTCTCTAACCCAAGAATTCAACATTGATAAAACACTACTTACTCATTTATCTCACTAAGATGTGAATTAAAAGTCAATATATTGACACATCTCACCAACGTCCAAAGACAAATTCCGTGCTAAACACACAAAGCCCTGAGAAATACTTTCCATGGTTGTAAATATGTTTCAAACTATGAATCCATGTTCACATTGCACCAATCCCACCATAATCTAAATTGTGCCTCTTGCAAATTGTTAACATATGCCGAAAGGATGGCTGAATCACAATTGTCTATTTAGTGCAAGTAATTTGAATTATGATGTGAGCAATTTCGATATTTAGGCTCCATTATTTACAAAGAGGGAGATATCATTAGCGATGCAGTACATAGTATTAATGCGGGGTGGGTAAAATAGAGAGCGGCGTAAGGAGTTTTGTATGATAGGCGAGTCTCAAATAGGCTTAGAGGTAAGTTCTATGGGGTAGTTATTAGGCCGGCAATATTCTATGGAGTAAAATGTTGGGCACCAAAGAAAAGTCATATAGATAACTTGAATGTATCTAAAATGAGGATGCTAAGGTGGATGTGTGGAATAATTAGGAAAGATAGGGTTAGAAATGAGTATATAAGTAAGAACTTAGGGGTAGCACCTTTAGTGGAGTAGCTCTAAAAGAGTAGGTTGCGTTTGTATAGGCATATACAAAGAAGACCAATGGATGCCCTGTGAAAAAGGTTAAAAGGGTTTTACGTAGATAATCCCAAAAGAGGGAGAGGGAGAACTTCGATGAAATTAATAAGGATATGACTATGCTATCTTTTACAAAAAAAGGTGACACAAAATAGGTTAGAATGGAGACATAAAATCTATGTCGCCGACCCGACCCCAAATTGCTGGGAAAATGTGCTACTTGATTATAATTATGATTAATTTGAATTATGAATGTACTGTTTGCAATAAGATTTTATTGCTGGATTTGCACGAAGTTGAACACCTCTATATGCTTCATTATCATGATAACCTATATGATACTTGTGTCAGTCGCTCCTTATCATTTTTTATCATAGAAGTCTATAGCTTGATTGATTTTAGTTCATGTCCAAATATGCTAAAGGACCTTTTCTTCTATTTTTTAGCAGGAAATAAAACAGAACAATGCCTTCCCTTCAGACAGCCTTGCCCCCTGAGCTTGCAAACAACGTGATTAGAGTAATATCATGACCTTAATATCATTCTTAGTGTATTTTCTACACAAAATTTCTGCTTTGCAAGTTTGACAAAAAGTTTATTTTCTAATATGTGCAGCTTTATCGTGAGTGTTTAAGGAGAGCAAAATTTGTTGGTCATCAGGTAAATCTCTCTTCTTTCTTGAGAACTTTAGTCTTTCCCTCATAAGTGTAATGTTTTCTTCATTACAGTACATTGTTAGTTGACGCCTATCTTGTTGCAGCAACATAATACGGAGCTTGTTGTTGATATGGTGAGACAACAGTTCAAAAAGCACATGCGTGAAACAGATCCAGAGAAGATCCAAAAGCTTAAGGATGAGTAAGTAGTGATTTCCTTTGTTAAGAAAAATTTTAGACGCTCAATGTCTAATTCTTACCATTGGGTATGCATGATGCACCTGCAGTGCTGCGAGGGGGCTTATCAACCACATTCTTTATGAATCTGAAAGATTGTCTGGCCGCAAGTTCAATAAAGCATGATGCGCTTGCTAGAGGCTGTATTGCATTTATAAGGTTGATGAACTGAGAACACCGCTCGTACTGGCTGTCCGTTTAATCACATGATGTCTGGTACTCATTTTTCCAGTAGTTTTTCCAGTAGTTTTCTGGCCCCCGTGGCTTACTTCAACCACTCCCACTCATTCAAAATCAGCAATGAGGCCAACCTAGCTCCTAAATGTTTGTTTTTTGCCGAAAATAATGTAGGCTCATGATTGTGGCCAGCTTAACTCCATCAGATGATAATGTAATTCTTGTAATTTGGCAGACAATGATATATTGACGGATAGAACAAGTTGCCCCTTTCTATGTTGAATTCTTGAAGTATTTTTTAGAGTTGTGGCTCCCCGACCATTTGCTTTAATTTATCTGATAGGACCGAACTAATTCCAGTGCAAAGAGTTATGAATCGATCTCAAGGAATTTTAGCCAAGGGCTTCCATAAAGTATACGGCAAATGCATACTGCAGACCAAATTAAACCACGAGGACGGTTCACAAATGGGGAGTGCAAGGGGACGAATGTTTGCAACAAGAAAATGCTTCAACTGTTTCCTACAGGCTGGACCTGGAGTCACTTCCCTTTGAATTGAATGCTCACATTAAGGTCTTTTGATAGGGATGTGATGCTTTCGTCTATACCATTTCCCTTTTTACATCCTCCCAACGTGAACAGCATCCTTAAGTGTATTTGTTTGAATGAATGAAGGCACGAGTCTTGTCTCTGAAGACAGCCTTCAATAGCGTAATCTTGATCGCAGTAATGGCCCTCGCAACGGGCCAGGTGACTAAGGGGACCATCTAACTTTCATGTGAAAAAACTCTGGATTGTATACCTTTTAAAATCCCAAACAAATCGGCTTATGATTCTTAATAACCCTGTATTTTGCCACAAGCCTGGATTTGAAACTTGCAAGAAGCTTTTATCGGTCACAATCTGCATTACACCCAAACTTGTTAAGTTTCCGTTGAACATTATTAAGCTTGTATGCAAGACACTGGCAACACTTCCTCCCTTTATGTCCAGGAGCAGATGGCAGTTGAATCAATTAATCCTGCTACTCCTATACGAGCTCATTATAAGTTTAAACTCACGCTTCTATCTTCATCCACCTTGCTCTCTCTTCTGCTACTCTATTTTGTGGTGTATTTCCGAGAGTCTGAGACCCATGGATCGTCCACCAGTCATCCTACTCTGCTACTTCTTTTTGGCTCTGGTGATCACTCTCTCAAATTATATAATACAAATCAATTTGACTTATTCGTTTCAGCTACATCATAAATAGTTTTGTCCAATGCTTTTAACAGGTAGCCTCTTCTCTGATGCTAACCCATGCAAGTTTGTCTTCCCAAGCGTACTGGCACATTAAACTCCCCAACACCCCAATGCCAAGTGCAATTCGCGACCTCTTAGCTCCAAGCGGTATTAGTCTCTATCAGCCTTTCATTTATTCCAATCTGCCTCCCGTAGGCTTATATGCATTCAAATTCCAATATCCCCTTATCGAACCCTTTGCTCGCAGGTATGGACAATGATGGAAATGCTGGCGCTCCGGTTGACGCCGGCAAGGAGGTGGGTGTTGGCAGCGGAGGCGTTAATGTGGACGCCGGACACCGCAACACCAGCGTTGGAGTGGACCACGGCAGGGTGGACGTAGATGCTGGACGCGGAAACACACATGTGGACGTGGGGCACGGCGGGGTGGACGTCAACACCAATCACAAGGGGAAGCCCGTCACCGTCCGAGTGTTCCCAGGCATAAATCCTTTCCAATACGGCTACACGGGAGCTGCCACTGACCAGCTCCGTGACGACCCGGACTTAGCCTTCTTCTTCCTGGAGAAGGACCTACGTCCAGGCGCCGAGATGAGGCTGCACTTCACCAATCCACCGCCGAGCTCCACATTCCTCCCACGCCGAGTTGCCCACACCCTCCCCTTCTCGTCAGCCAACTCGTCCGTCATCCTGCGCCGGTTCTCGATCGACCCACGATCGTCCGAGGCAGAAGCCGTGAAGGGGACGCTGGACACTTGCGAGAGGCCGGCGCCCAAGGGGGAGGAGAAGCTATGTGCCACATCAATGGAGGCCATGGTAGACTTCGCCGTGGCCAGGCTGGGCAAGCAAGTCGATGTCCTTGCTACAACAAGCTCGCACGAGGACTCCGAGGCTCAAAGATACATGGTGGGATCGGGGGTAAAGAAGATGATGGCTGGAGCGAAGTCAGTGACATGCCACAGGCAGCCATACGTTTATGTGGTGTACTACTGCCATGAGACGTATGCGACCAAGCTGTACGTGGTTGCACTGGTTGGGGAGGACGGGAGCAAGGTGGAGGCCGTGGCGGTGTGCCATGAAGATACCTCCACCTGGAACCCGAGGCACCTGGCGTTCCAAGTCCTTCACGTGAAGCCCGGGTCTGGCCCCGTGTGCCACTTCTTGCCTCAGGATCACGTTGTCTGGGTCCCTTCTAATTAGAAATCAGCCTTGGTAACTTCGTAAAAAAATGCTTCGTAGGTGCACCAATAAATACGTTCGTTAGTGGTAACATGTAATCCAAAACATTTGTTAGCATTAACATTCAACTCGTGTTGCTTTTGTGGAGTTTTAAATGGTTAGTATTCTTGTTGGTGGTACGACAAAATGAGAATAATAACTCTTGGAAATGTTTGCCTATTGTGACGGGAGCACTTCTATTTATGGCTGCTTTTGATGCTTTTGTAGTCGGTTTTGTGGATGGTCAGATCGTTCTAATCAATTGTATGAAATAAAGTTTTTAATGTGACTGATGATCTTCTTGCTTTCATGTTCATGAGTTATATTCTTCTAGGTGAATATATTGCTAGCTTTGCCTTTTCGTCTATTCCCACTCGAAAAAAACCCATGCATTAGAGGACTATGTTAAGCTTAGTGGTGAAATTTGAATTTGAGCACTTATAATATTTAGACACTTATGATATCCAAGGATTTTTTGAACATATTAAGTAGTTGTTTTAAGAACATCTTCATAGAGTTAGTTCAAATTGAAAATTGTGGGTTCTATTTTTTCAGCATATGAAACATTTAATCTTAATTTTGTCTACCCCTTGTATTCAATTATTAATTGGGTGGTGGAGTAAAGCTTATTTATTGCTCATTATAGTTAAAATACCGGTCAATTTAAACGTCGTTGCAGTATATCTATTTTTGGTCTTCGTCTAGATGACGGTCTTTATGATCATAAATCTAACTACATATTCTGTAATGTTCGGGAATTTTCTAAATTCCTGAAGTCGTACACGGGGAAATTAGGGTGTAGGACCCCTTAACCCTCTCATGAGAATAACTTGATCATTAGGTATAAGTGATAGATGAATCATATATAGATGGAAAATAGACAGAAAGAGCTTCAAAACGCCACCAAGAACGCGTGAATCGGAGTCAGAATGAGAGAGATACGATTGTTTAAAATTGAACATATTGTATAAGGCCCGTTACTCGATTTAAACGTGCAACTGGGCCGTTTAAGTTGTTTTGTGGGCCAGATTATTTAGCATTCCGAAATTATAATTTAAGTGGCCTAGTTGGGGGAGTTTTGACAAAATTTCTCATGGGATTAGGAGCCCTAATCCCATGCCTATAAAAAGAATTAATTAGGGCTTTTTGCGGATTAAAGCAGAGAATTGGGTGAATGGCGAAGCTCCGGCAAGGCTCCGACAGTGGTGGATCGACCACAAATCGGCGATTAAAGTAGGATCGTTGTCATTACTTCCTAGTATGGATTAATAAATGGTTTATTAAATAAGTTTCAATTTAATTTATGCAATTCTGCTTATTTCTGCAATTCCGTTTAGAAATTGTTGTTTTGTAACTTTGTGGATTAGTGCAGACCGGCAGGTTGCTGATCGGCCGCTGGCCAGTTTTCCTTTGGCCCGAAACTCCTTGCTCCGTTGGGCGAGAAAGACACGGTCGACCCGCCGGAGGAAGGTTCCGCCGCCGCCGTGCGGGTCACTATTAAAAAAAATATATATCTATGTATATCTGTATAAAGAAAAGGGGGTTGAGCAGGCCTGGGCTGCACGGGCCTGGGCTGCGCCGGCCCCAGATTCGGTGGCCTGTGCTGCTACAGTCCATGTCGTGATGGCGTCGACAATGGCGGCTGCTCTATAGCCACCGCACAGTTTTGTTTTAAGAAGAAAAAAACGGTGATTTTGGCCCCGGCCGGCCACCGGGCGACGGTGGGGGCCATGCCCATTGTGATCACTGCTTGGCGGGGATCCGGTGGACCCTAGCCTGCCGCCCAGCCATGGTGGCCAGGGGCGGCACTGCCAGAGGCATTTCCGCCTTTGGCCGGATGCGGGGAAGACGACCGGCGTTGCGGGTCGTCGACCCAAACCGACCAGGCCTGGGTCAGTTTAAAAAAAAGGAAGAAAAAGAAGGGAGTTTGAACCGGGTTAGGTTCAGGGAGGTAAAAATATCAAAAATATTCTAGAAAAATACTCAAGGACCTTAAGAAGTTTGGGAGTATTCTAACCAAGTTTCAGGCCCGGAAAAATCCCAGAGTCTCTAAAATGACCTTTTTACCCATAGTAGTTAAATCATCGTGTGAAAACCATTTACTTGACTTCGGGGCTCCAGTTCAGGGGCCTATGAGTTGGGTTAAAAATCGAGAAAATTCTCAATGAGAGTTTAATGAGTAAATCAATTATAGACCAAATCTCATAGTGAGTACAAATCCTAGTAAGCAGTTAATTGACCCTTTTGCCCTTAGGGTTTATCATAAACCGTTAAGATAACCTGGGTCGGTTCAAGGGGTTCACGACCCCGTCACACGCCAGAAAAATTATACATGGTCCATGAAGTCAAGTAGTACGCTTGAGTTTAATTTTGGACCCATTGGATGTAATTAAGGTCTTAAACCAAATAACACAAATACCCCTTAGAGTGGACCCGCTCACATTTGTGTGAATGGAAGCGTGAGTCGGTTTGAGAGTGGAGCCTTGTGAGAGGTCAATGACTTAAATCAATAGAGGGGCAGTAAAATGATTAGAATGACCTAAGGGAGGGTATCATACCCTAAGTGGTAAAATTACCCTAACGTCCTTAGGGGAAATATATTTTGTTTTTGTCAAAACGGATGACCTAGTGAATCAAGAGTTAGGGTATCTTATAAATGACTTTAAAAGGAAGGAGTATGACCAGTAAGTGACACGAAGACCTTGTCGGGTCGCAGTGTCATGAGAAATAATGGGTAAAACCCTAATTCTCAGGTTTAAGGCAGCATATTATATGTTTTTGCAACCAAGTACCACGATCGACTAGAGTATTAAATATATAACTCATGCAATACGTTAGAAGTTATCTACACTCTCGGGCTTGAATGCGCTGAGCCCTAGCCCTGCAAATAAGTGAAATGGGCATTCGTTATTACTTATGCACTTGTATGTTTGCATGTTGTTTAATCTACTGCATGCTTTTGTTATTGATGTGTTAAGTTATATCAGTAACTTAAGGTTAATAAAGACTAATCAAGAGATTTTGGTTGTCATTGGAGTGAGGGGAGAACACTTAATTAAGATAATGACTAAAATACCCTCTTTAGGGTTGGGACCAGTTCATAGAGTGAATTGGGCCCTGACATAGAAGTTTACTTTGGTTAATGAACCGATGGTGACTATGGGATGTTTTCTGAGTTATAGCTCAGTGGATGAGCTATTTATTGGGCTGATTCACAAGGTGAAGAGGACCCAAATGGTTAAGCAGATACTTAACTGGATGAAAATAATCTAGTCTAAGTTCAGATGTTTGGCAGAGTCAATGGTCATAAAGACATGAGGCTTCTATGGATAATGCTGAAGATTGCGATATGCTTCTTCATCGCCACGACGGTTTGGGTATTGACCATAGGGTCTTTACTGCGGGTCTCCTGTAGGTATTCCCAGGACTATTTAGTACGTACGAAAAGCGGAGTTACATGAGCATCATGGAAGGCTTGTTTTTCTTGTCAATCTATGTCCATAAGCATAGTTGGGATCCTCTTCTTAGATTCATGACAAGCTATTGAGAGCCCTGGGGATTTGGGTCAAGCTGCTGTTAAGCAGTCTACTCTAAGGTTGGAGTACTTTGTTTGAGGATTTCTCGAGGGGCGAGTCATCTTTGAGTTATAGAATTGATAGTGTTAATTATCAAACAAGGGATGTGAGATAATTAATAACATTGTTTGATATTGCTTGTTAATTAAACAAGTGGAACGATTAAAAGACTTACTAAAATGTAGGTTGAAAATACTTAAGCATTGCATGTGTGATGATATGCTTCTTAGGATAGAGTAGTTTCTAGGCAGAACTACGTCTGGATCCGATCTTGTTGGAAATATTAGAGATGTTGTCTAATGAGTACGTAGGCAACTAATATTAATTAAACCTTTTGTCCTTTGGAAGCTCTCCTCCTGAAGGCGGAGATGCTCCATTGTGGTTGTGGTTGTTGTTTGGTTTCTTTTGTTGTAAGTTTTTTAGGCGACAACGAGTGAGACCAAGATTGACGCGTATAGGATGAAGTTTCTTCATGAATGTAGCTCCGGTACGTAAGTGTACCTTTAGCATGAGAGCCAACTTGTTATTTATTTTTAAACAGATGACAGACTTGTACTTAGATGGATGAGCTGTTGTTAAAATTTTGAGACGTGTAAATATAATATGATTTAATATTCATATTTATGAACCCCAGTTATCATGACCTGGATATTTAATCGAATGGTTTGTTTTGTGTTTAAAAAAAAATTTCGCTACTTACCATTCATGCTATTTAAAAATGCTTTTGAAAATCCGGGTCGTGACATATTCAATATCTATCCATAGACCAAGGATTTCAGGGCTTCCTATAATTTATATATGAGCACTCTATAGCTTCGTTATTAACCCAACATATGAGAATTATCAGCTTTATTATGGGTTACCAAAGGATTGCACATTGATAGTCCTCATTGACTAATCCATGTGGCATCTGAGACTGATGTTTCTTTTGTAGTTTCCTCTTTGTTAATAGGCACTATTTTGGAGTTTTAAGTAGTATGAGTTCAATCCTGATGAATCAACAAATAACTTTGATTGATTAAAGTTCAAGTTGGTGTGAAGAACAACATGAGAAGGTTGAAGTTTTTCATAAGAATGAAGAAACCACTAAACTATTCTAGTAGAAGTCTTATTTGTGCTCCTTTGCTTTTTTTAAATATGCTTATGGTCAAAGTTTTCTAGAAGATAAGGAAACCATTGAGCTCTTTATGCGGCAGAAGTGATCCAATTATAAAGTAGAGATGTCAAAATGGTGTTTTATGTATTATAGTAATTTGTACAGTTTTTTTATGTCGAGTACTTGTTAGAAAATTTTAATTTTGAAATTCAACGTCACATGTGATTAGAGGTTTCCTTTTCTTTGAACCATAGAGAATGAATGATTTTTGTTGTTGATGTTATCATGTACTTTTATCATCTCTTAGTGCTTGAGGCGAAGTAGAAAAAGTGTCCTGTAGATTGCATCCTTCCGTCCTTGCAGCAGCTTAGTATTACCATCTTGATTAATTACAAAGTTCTTATGGTATCATGAATTCGATTTGTCCCTAGCTCTCTTCACAAGATCTTTCTTAAGATGGAGTTGTTCAAAAACGGCTCTCATGTTTTATAGCTTTATTCATAATAAAGATGAAGAAATTATCCCCAGTAGTGGGTGCCCACCGTGAGAATATTCATACATTATCGGGGGGGCGCCCACCATGAGAGCCATTCCAGAAGTTGTCTAGTGCAATACATAGAGGCCTTACTTCCTTGCAATGGGTTCCTATCGTTTCTTTTGTGGTTCACGTAGAGGCCTTACTCCCTCGCGGTTGGTACTCCTCATATATAACTTCATACTTTGTTGGGGGGCGTCCACCATGAGTGCCAGAAGCTCCCATGTGGTTCACATAGAGGTCTTACTCCCTCACGGTGGGCACCCGCCATATATAACTTCATACATTGTTGATGGGTACCCACTGTGAGAGTCATTCCAAAAGTTCTCCCATGGCTCACATAGAGGCCTTATTTCCTCGTGGGGGGCACCACCCGTATATGACTTTATATGTTGTTGGGTGAAGAGATAAAAATGCTTGCAGTGGAGGATCAGAATGTAGGTGGAGGACATGGGAGGAAGCTATGCCAGGGGGAGGAGGAGCTTGATGGTGCTAGAAAGAGGTTTACGATTGGCCAAAATTAGGAGTTGCACATGTGGGGAGTTTGAAGGAGGGTACGAAGTGTATGAGAGGAAGAAGAGGGTGATGAGGCTGAGCAGCAGCAATGAAGGACTCTTCATGTTTGCTATGATGCTTCTGCTTGTCGCCTGCTCCATCTCCATCTTCACGTACTTTCATCAATGTTTTCCATATGTTCTATAAACTCAATAATGGCTTCACCAACCATTAGCAGTAGGGGATTTAAACGATCTTTGCAAAAGTAGACAAGAGAAGATGATGAGAGATGAAAAGAAATTTAGAACTCAACTTTTACTGCTGCGTGAATTGTATCGGAGAGTAACTGTCTCGTGGTCTTGTATGACTTGCATGGGATGGGAGATGGACATGGGGTAGTAAGATGGGATATTGGATGAGGGCTGATGGGGTATGGGAGAAAGGGAAAATATTCCTGATTTTCTTCTATAATGGGGTACCGAAGGGTTTTTTGGGGTGTAGATAGACATGTTCTTTTATAAAGGACTTGTCTAACATGACCAATTTTTTTGGCTAAGGTTAGGTGACCAACAATTAGATTCTACCACATCACTCATAAATGATGAGAGAGAAACTTGGGAACTATATATAACTTCCCTCGTGTCCTTTCATGCAATCTAGTCAGAAAAAATAATTTTCTTTTATAAATTGATTAACACTTGCACTTTTTGGTGAAGGGTTTCATGCCATAAATTTGTGTTGATTTTTATTTAAGTTGTACATCTCGGTAAAATATTATCTCCTTTGAAGTTTGTATATTAGTAGCAACTACTAAAAATGCTTTTATCCCTTGGGTTATAATGAGACACCTCTTTATAAAGATATATGCTCATTTACCTCTCACCTCATGGGAGTGTATAATTAGAGACCCAAGCTTGGGCATTTGAGCACAAAAGTTAACCTACTCTACACCTATGTTATTCCTCTTGTATTATTTTTTTCTCATATTTATTTATTTATTTGTTTTATAAATTTACTAATAGTTGCACTTTTTGGTGAAGGGTTTATGCCTTAAATTTGTGTTGATTACATCTTGGTGAAATATTATCTCCTTTGAAGTTTGTACATTAGTTGCAACTATTAGAAATGGTTATATCCCTTGGGTTATAATGATACACCTCTTCGTAAAGAGATATGCCTCTTCACCTCTCACCTCATAGGAGTATATACTTAAAGACTCAAGCTTGGGCATTTGAGCACAAAAAGAAACTGACTCTGCACCTATGTTCTTCCTCTCCTCTTGTATTATTTTTTTCTCGTATTTTTTTTATATTTTTATATTATAAATTTACTAACAATTGCATTTTTTGATTATTATTTAAGTTGTACATCTTGGTAGCAATTATTGAAAATGATTATATCCCTTGTGTTATAATGAGGCACCTCTTCATAAAGAGATATGCCTCTTCACCTCTTACCTCATAGGAGTGTATAATTAGAGACCTAAGCTTGGACATTTAAGCACAAAAATAAACCCATTCTACACCTATATTTTCCCTCTTGTATTATTTATCTCGTATTTTTTATTTATAATTTTTAAACACAATTTTTAGCCAAATTTTTATACAATCTAAAAGAGAGTTCGGAGAGCATTATTCAACATTAATAGTTGTAGATTCTCAAATGTTTTGTTGTATAATGGGAGAAATTTTATCGTTTAACCCATCAACAACTTGGAATTTGTGCATGAGTTGCAACCATTGGGAATATCTATATCCCTTAGGTTGTGATGTGGCTATCCCTTCATAAAAGAATACACTCTCTTCACCTTGCACTCTATAGGAGTCTATAAATATAGATTCGTGCCTCACACATTTGAGCACACAAAATAATCTATTCTACACCTTTGTTTTTCCTCATCTTGTGTTATTATTTTTTTCTCATATTTTTCCTTTGTGTTTTTCAAACACAATTTTTGGCTACATTTTTATACAGTCTCAAAGCAAGTTTAGGAGGACTTGTTCAACATTACTAATTGGATATTCTCAGAGAGAGAAAATTTGTCATATAGGACACAATTTTCGGCCACATTTTTATACAGACTCAAAAGCAAGTTTAGGAGGACTTGTCCAACATTACTAATTGGAGATTCTCAGAGAGAGAAAATTTGTCATATAGCCTATATACAACTTAGGAAACAATAATTTCTTAAAGAAAATTATACTTATACATGCCTCCTGAAAACTTTATATTCATCTACCTTTCAAAAGCGAGTTCTCCTCCATCTCCAACGGCTGGCCGTTGCGAAGTCCAACCATGAGCGTCTATATTTCAAGCTCTAAAAACAATTTCTGTGTGCATGAATAGATGTGAGGCACGAAAATTAGGCCCATTCTGTCACATGGGTCCTTCAATTTGTATGCATGGATTTCAGCCCAAATGGTTTAAAAGAGGAATGAGAAATGTGATTGAAATCGTAGGCACACTGGGGTTGTATACTTGTACCCCAGGGATAGCTTCAAAGGCCTCACCTCGAATTAAGGTGGTGTTATAATAATGTGCAATGCGCACAAAAACCACATATATAGCAGCACCGTTGAACCCAGTCTGGACAAACACTGTTGAGGCTTGAGCAGTTCACAATTTGCTCATTCCATGGAAGTTGGTGTTCACCTGTCCCTGTCACTCACCAAAGGTTGGCTTAATCATGGAGGTAATTGCATCCGTCATTGACGTAGCATTAAATGAGTTGAACGGCTGGACTAAGCATAGTTGTGTTCCTATGAACATGCAATTATTGTTGCAGCCAAGGGGACTGGAGCCAATAACATGATATATATTCGGAGTTAGTGGTGGTGATCTATGAAGGAAAACGAGATCGGATTTATGCGTGGAAGAATGTCTGGTCTGTATTCTTTATGGTGAGCTGTTGCTGATAAATGCTTGAAGATGATGTATGGCATCGGCGGAGAGTATAGCAATGGCAAAGACTAGGGACGGTATGGAGCTTCTGTACCACATTCAGCCATCTACCATCAATTCGTCATTAAACGCACTAGTAGAGCAACCTTGCCAACATATGCCACACACCAATCACCAGCAGTAAAAGCAAAAACCTAACATTTCGATTATAAAATTTGCTGCTCAAAAAACCTGATCAAATTCCTACCCAATATCTTTACCTGTCATCAGGATAGAGAATGGGCGAAGCATCAGAAAGCAACACCATTTAACCTAATTTTTCTATTTTATCCAACCCTAATGAGAGATCAAGGATATATAGCACTAAAATGCTAATAATATGGTCCCATTTTCAGTGTCTATCCAATATCCATATGCAAAATCTCTAAGGCAAAAGGGAGAGAAACTAATGGGTAGGCAACGACGGGTAAATTAAAGCTAACAATATAACCTGGTCTTATGAGAGTATTGCTGACGAACAAATTAAAAGAAGCAGAATCTTGGTTAACCGGTCCACCATAGATATTTACATAGATACATATATACATACTGACTGATCTTCGGCCAAATTTTTGTGTAAAATGCCCATTACCCGTAGTTTGTGTGTAGAATGCAAGTGCAAAGTAGGCGGATATTGATTATCAATCATGCTTTCTTTGGCCTTTTCCACATCTTTATGCAATTGATACACCTTACAAACAACGTTACAATGTGACAAGCAAGTTCAGCTTTGAAAAGGATCGATAAATTATGATAGCCTCCGTATAAAATGTCTTTGTTTCAAAAATTTTGTGATAGTCTTAATGTGAAAAGCAAGTTTAGCGTGCTCATTTCACAGCTTCTTTCCTACCTTCAGGTGGATTCTTTGATTTTGGTGGGCGGCGCTGTCGCCATCACACGTAAGCCACTACAGCTGCATCTAAAAATATCTTTTTTTTTTCAGTAATGCAACTTTAATCCTTTTTAGAAGCCCTACAAATTTTCTCGATGTCTATAGTGGGGATAGAGTGTCGCCCACCATGTAAGTAGACCCTTTATTTCTGTGCTCATGAAACTCCAAGGTCACTTCCCTTGAGCTTTATTTTCATTAATCTTAGCAAGTTGTTTGAATTGCCATAATGTCATAGGGTACTTATTCGCACCCACAGATCCCCATGTAAAAAATAAACAAAAACTTCCCACTTAATAGTAAAGATTGCTTCAAGAGGAAATCTTCTGTATTGTTTGGCTTAGCAATATCTCTGTCATTGGGAAGTGTCTGTATTATATAGAAGAAGGAACAAAAGTGTTTGCTTTCAAGGGCAGTAATGATTTGGTTCTTTCTAATCGTGAAAAAGACATCCACAAATTTGCTTAGAAAACAAAATAATGGAAAAGGTTCGTTCCCACGACTGTCTAATCAAGTTTTGGGAGATCTTAGGTGACAGACAGGAAATGATCTTCTTTCGCTTCACGGGGGGGACGGGAAGGGAAAGTTGACAGCAGTGGAAGAAATGATGCTAGCATGTCTCATATACTTGGTTCTATGGAGGAAATGATGCTCACGAGAGATCCTTGTCTCCTTTCCTGTATTGCCAAAACTTGTGGGATGCTGCCTCAATCTGCAAACTAGGGAAAGATTGAATCAAGATTAATGGATTAATGGCCGCATCATCTGAAAACAATGATCTTAAGTGGAACATAAAGCAAATTTGCCTATTTTTAAAGGGAGTTCAAAAAGTTAACATTTAACCTTATTTTAACTGGATGTTCCAATCATTAAGAAAACGCATAACCCATCAGGCTTTCATGTCTAATTAAGTTTCATGCATAATGAATGATTAAGACGTAAGTGTCAAGATCACTCTTTATTTTTTAGTTACTTGGTTTCAGTGAGTTTACTTCCATTAACTTTAGCTTTTGGGTCAATTTTTTTAAAATAATAAGGCATTTAGTTGTCAAAGGAACAGTTAAACTATTATTAGTTAATGAAAATGTGCTAGATTCATTAAGGTTATTGAAGAAGGCATCATTGCCTCTAACTCAAATGACCATACTTTCCGCCATTCTAGATTCCTGATGAGAGTAAAATTCATTTGAAACTAATGATGCTTTTCTTTCATGAATTAGTAATAACTACAGCAATTGCTTGGCCCGCCTTACAAGTGTCACTGCTTTTGTATTTTCAACTGAGCTGGTGTAATGTCTAATAGAGATAACAACTTGGGAGGTGTCTTGGGATACAGTTGTTGACAACATAATTAAACGTAGTTTGCTGGAAATTAATTTGAGGCATACATTGGTGTCCAATAAAAAGGTAAGGAAGTATTTAAAATAGCGCCGTCCAATTGTCTTGCTAGCGTAAAGCTAAGCTGGGTACTGCACTGGACAGTCTGGACTAAGGAAACAAGATCTTATATGTTGCCATGTCTTAATAAATCCTATTTGAAGGTCGAAGAGTCTCATCTTCACACACGCAGCATTCAATCTTTAGTAATTTGTAAAGCTGTAATTTTTTTCATTTTTCAAATATAACTCCAAATGTTTCAATACTGAAATCATATTCCAATTTTCTGAACATTGAATATAAGGAAAAAGTTGGTATGAGCAGCATGAGACTAGACATCATGATCCATCAGATCTTGATCCAATGGTACAAGGGGGTAGAAACTAATTTACCCCATGAGTTATGTGAGACATTAGATCAAAATCTAATGGTGTGATATGCCCGGGTTTATATAAATGAGGCTTTTTGAATATATTCTTCCCCATAACCAATAAAGATGAAGGATATCTTTAATGCGAAAACTAAGCCTCTATTTGTAAAATCAAGCTCCTTCGGGTGAGTTTAGTTCACATTGCATTTCTATTGTAGGAATTACTCCCTCCATCCTAGATTAATAGTTGCATTTGACTTTTCAAAATAAATTAAGTTCATTATATGAACCAAATGTAGCTATTAATTTGAGACGTAGGGAGTATATAATAAGTTCTAAAGGGAAAGACCCATATAAGATAATCGTAATTGGCTTTAATTAAGATATTTGTTCTTTATACATAAAAGATGTGACAGAGTTTCCTTTACTTCAAAGTTAAAAAGTACTTTAATTTAAACATTGCATTATAGAAATACATCTTTCCAATTATTCATTTCAAGGTATTAAACAAAACCCACCAGTCTATCGCTTAAATGTTTGTTTTTCGTTACCTTTCGCTTTCAAAAGAGCACAAAGCAGGAACTTGGAAACGAAGTTTCTTGATGTGTACACACACCACTAGGGTCACTGTCCGGCATTGTATGAGCTTGGGAGTTTGGTGCTAAATTCATTATTTACAGTGAAAGTTAGATGCCCTACTTTCTTCTTTTCTTGTGGCTCGCTTTGATTTTATGTAATAATGTCTGACTTGTTTCATATATTAAACGTAATGAACTTTAACAAATAAGATCTTTACCAGATGAAAAGTGTTTATATGAACAAAGTGTAGAGAATCAATAGTAAATGGGTTCTTTGAAGATGATTCAACTCATAGAACCATCACTTCAATTGTATGTACATCACCAAATTATACTAGATGTCAAACTCAAATCACAATCGCATAATGCTTTCTTTAAAATAGCACTGAAAGGGGAGGGCATCTTCGTTTTGTACTTGATTGCAGTACAAGAACTACTTTGGACCTACTTTATAAGTGCTCCAAAATCAAAGCTCCGAAGTATTGTTCAGGGCAGTCCACTGGATCAATGGGTTGCAAATTGCAATAGATGCCTGGAAAAGCAGCTTGATATAGAATTCAGAGGTCTAGTAGCCCTAATTTAATCCTGTTAAATTGTGCTACGTACTTGTAAAATTAGAAGCTCAACTGAATAACTATATTTCTGTCAGAAAAAAATTACGTTTGCTTATGTCTTGCGTGATCCCATACTAGCTATGAGATAAAAAAGACACTATGTAGACAAAACAGAAACGAATATCAGAAAGGTATACATGCAGATGGCAGAGCTACCTACATGTAATTAAACAAAATTTTCCTAATAGTAATAGACTTTTAATATACACAAATTAATAGAACAATTTCATGACTCTATAATGGAGTAAGGGACTTGCATCAGCATTGTGTTAATCTAGCTAGGCAGGTGAATATATATTAGAACCTGGTTGTCATGAGATTGAATAGCTGAACCAGAACTCTTTCATGGCACTATGTTGTTGTGCTGCTTTCTATGTCCGATAAAAATAGTAGAAGCGACTTGACCGAACTATCAAAACAAAACAAAAAAAACTTGACCTAAACATGGGTTCCCCTCAGGGGTGTAAAGGCGACTAGATTGGTCGGAAATTATTGAAAAGAGAAAAAAATGAAAGATCACCGTTGGTGACCAGAGAAGGGCACTAACACCATAAAGCTAAGCTTCGTTGTTGATTGGAATGTAGTGGGGCGTCAGGTTTAACAAGTTGGCCCTGTAATGATTTTTGAGGAGATAGTTTTTGGTTTGATGTTTGGGGGGAAAAAAGAAGTGATTTGAAGAAGATCCGATATTCTGTCAGTTAGATGGCAATTTGCACCAAGCTTCTGCCCTACCAATTGGCTCTGCAACAGTGTAGCTGACAAAATACATGTGGTTGGGAGAATATGAGAGAGCTGTCTGCCCTAGTTGGGGAAGTTTTCATTGTCAGTGTTGGGCCCTCTTCAACACAGTGGTCCATTTCTTTCTCACAGTTCTAGGCATGTCAAGCTCTGTGGATACAGGTCTCCAAAGTTATTGGAGGGAGGTGCTAAGGCCATGGCAATCCGTGTTTTACGTGAAACACTAATGGTGGCCGTGGTCATCTAGCTCATTCTTTCTAACTTGAGAGCCTCGAACAAAGGATCGTAGGAAGGTGTATACACCCAATCCAATAAACCCTTCCAAAATCTAATTGAGATGTTTTGTTGGGTAGATTGGCCAAGTGACTATCATTTATCCTTGTAGAAAAGAGTGGAACAAGAGTGATACAAAAGTTTGTATGAGTTGTAGGGCACATTGTTATGAAAAAAAAAAAAAAAAATTTGCAGTGGAAACACGCGTCAGGCTGTTAACGAAGAGAGGTCTAGGGATGCTGCTTTGAGCTAGCTCAGCCCCCCTCCCTACGCAAAAGACCAAAGAAATACGGTGGATTCTCGCAGCCTTAGTCAATTCTGGATCAAATGATGCGATACCACCAGATATCCTAGGATCCTGAACACACCGTCCACAGCGTCTGTACTGTTTATTAGGTCAATGGCCTATTGAGTTCATGTCCCTTAGGCCGGGGAGAAAGGACCCACAAATAGAATTGATAGCATCTTGTTTTATCTACTTCAAAACCTTACTCAGGCTTTCATGGGATTGTATGTCTGCCTAATTAAAAGCTTATGTAAGGTTTGAGTGCAAAGAAAATAAATGATATTTTTATTTTATTTTCTTTACACGAAATAAGTTACTTTGCGTACGTATTGAGAAAAGTAAGGTTGCATCGAAAAATCGAACCGAATGGAACCGGGTAGAATCGAAATTAGTCAACTTAGTTTCAACCGGAACCAAATCTAACCAATTTTTTTCTACTCTAAATCTTGATTATTTATTTAAATAAATAATTAAGATTAATTTTTTCATATATTATTTTAACCCTAACCCTAACCTTCCTTATCTTATTTCTTTCCACTACTCATCTTTCCTCCCTAATTCCCCTCCAATTTGCCGCTCCACTCCCTCTAGTCGCCCCCTGATGTTGTCTCAGGCCTCCTCGATGTCCCCCCCCCCCCTCTCACCCTGCAATTTCCCCTTTACCCCAAGGCCTTTGGCCTCACCAATGATGCTTTTGGACTCCCCAACATTGCCTCCCCTTTCCCATTGCAGCCTCGTTTCCCCCAACGCTACCTTCGGCTTCCCTGACACTGCCTCCCCTCTCTCCCTCCCCTCCATGCAGCCTCCTTTCCCCTTGCCAGAGCCTCATCTCCCCCGCTTCCTCCCCTTTCCCCAACACAAACTTAGCCGAAATTGCTAAAAACTCAGTTCCCAATCGGTTCTCGCAATTGTTCGAGTTCCAACATCGGTCCTAGTTCGGTTTTGAAAAAATCATTCTATATTAAGTTCCGATTTGGTTCCAAAGATTTCAGTTCTAATTTCGGTTTCGATTTTACAAAAGCTAACCAAAACTGAATCGAGATACAAGAAAATAAATAAATTTCTATGTCATCGGGAGGTGTGACTAGGGATATCACTCAGGTTGGATACATGGTAAAACCCAACTCGACCCTAATGGGTCTGGTTTACGCTTTTAAATTCAACCCGAATAGTTATTTGGGTTGGATTCGGGTTTAACATTTCTTAAATAGTATTGGGTTTGGCAAAATCCGAACCCGAACCCAAACCCATCCCTAAGTGTGACTTGCTTATTTTATCAAGTTGGAGTAGACTTTTGGTAAAAAATAGAATCAGTCTAAAGAAAATAAATAAAAATATTAATTTCTTAAATAAAATAAGTAAAATTTTATTTTCTTTGTAGCATGAAGCAACTGGAGCTTCATAATGGCCTAAATCAAGGCAGTACTCATGGGTGCTCTTCCAACTGGGATCATTGAGTTGGGTATCTGGGGATTTACTGGCATGCGCCATTGGAGTGCCCTGCCTCATCATCAAACGCTGGTACTTGATGAAGCCCTGAGACAAAGATGGAGCCCGGAGGTGGATCTTTTCTGGCCTTCTAGGAGAAGCCCTTTCTCACTCCCCCTCCCCCACAATCCAACAGCACTCAAGTGGAATATGGCAACATTCAGGTCATTCCAAGCGCACGGGGCTGAGCTTGTTGATGAAGGTTTCAACAGTTGACAAAGCTCAAAAGTAAAAGAGAAAGCAAAAGCAAACCAGGACCCTTTTCAGGCTTCAGAGTGAGAGCGTGAGTGAGAGAGAGAGATCCTGCTGCAGGGTGTAAAAGAGAGGATATTCTGTTAGTTAACAAAGGTGGACAGATACTCAGAAATTCGTGGGTGGAAGGGGGGCCAAGTAAGATAGTTAAGTTTTCAAAAACTCGAGCTGTCAGGGTAAGCCTTCATTAGGTGTGACACATCTCCCATAACCGATATTATATATAAAAGATAATCAAGCTTTCCAAAAACTTTAGCGACCACAAAAAGAAGAATTTTATTTATATATTTTATATTCTACTACACCCTTTTATATGTCAGTCTTGTTGGGGACCTTCCGTAACCTAGAGGTCTGATACTATTTAAGATAATTAAAATTTTCAAAAACTCAAGCCGTTAGAAAGAATAATTTTGATATATTTATTTTATCTTCCGGCATACCTCTCTTGAAAAAATAATTGGTTAGCATGTGTAGTTTTCTCATACCTCAGTACTTCGGCTCTCTCTCCTTTCTCCTCCTCCTCTCTTCCCACCATATCCACTTGAATAAATCACCTTGTTAATTACATCAAGCAAACTGGAGCCAACTGATATGGCATGGTTCAAAGATAATTTTGATGGCAGATCTAACAATTCGGCCCTTGCTGCTATTATTGGCAATGACCACAGAAAATTATAGCCGATCTTGCTTTCACATTGGATCAGCATCTTCACTTACTTTTGCATGTTTCAACGATCTCCCATTGGCCAACGCTACGAGGCTACCTCAGCGGCAAACTTCAAAGAGATCATCATTGGGGAACTAAAGCTAACCCTGGAGTTCTTGTTTTCAACACGCTATTATTTTAGGAAATAGATTATTAATATATTAACTTCCTATTTCAAGGCCACTTTCTTCTCTTTTTTATTAAGTTTTTAATTTTTATGATGAAGTTAGTCTTTGAGGATTCTATTGTCAAAATATAAATGGTGCCTAATTTGTAAAAACTCCTTCCTATCATGGTCTATAATCCTTAAATATACAATTTTTTAGGATCACTCAAACAAAAATATGAGGAGTCTCCTACCCCCTATTTCAGCTAGCCCACCCCATATATACACAAACGATTGATATCCACTGACTATGTTTATGAGGGTAGGGTGGCTAAAAGAGGGGATGAGAGACTTCTCATCCGAACAAAAAAGTCTATTAGTGAAGTTTTTCTTTAATACCCATTAGCAATGCTTTAAAAACATTGCAATCAGCATCAAAAAAAATTCTTGTCACAACTTTTAACATACAACATATGTGAAAAAGCATCGCTAATAACTCTAATTAACAATATTTTTTTGTATTGCAAAAATTTAATTTAAAGTTCCATTTAGTTTTTAACGTCTCTAAAAGTATAGTATTTAGCGAGATTTTTTATAAAACGTCACTAATACTGAAGATTTTGATAAACATATACAAGTGTCACTAATCATATAATATTAGTGACATTTTTCTAAAAACATCGCTAATGAAACACTATAAGCAACACTTTATAATCTAAAATATAAAAAAATCTTTTAAGCAATGCTTTATTAAAGTGTCACTAATAAATATATAATTTAAAATAAAAATTACCTTTGACGGGAGGAGGGAGCAAGGGAGAGGAGGGGACTAGGAGGAGCGTCGCTATAAAAAAAAATTTTAAAATGCCTCCAATGGGAAGAGGAGGAGTCTGGAGCCCAGAAGCCCCTCTCTCGCCTCCTCCAATCATCATCATGGGAGAGTGGGGGGAGAGGAGGCATGGGCGACTGCGGCAGCGACGCCCCTCCTCTCCCCCTCCCACAGCTACCAACAAGAGAGCAAGGGGTTCCAGAAATGACTATTTGCAATGCTTTGTTAAATCATCACAAATGGTCAATTAGTTTAAACTTTTAATAGTAAACATCGCAAATATATTATGTTATATGCAACATTTATTATAAACATCTCAAATAACCAATTTTTTGTAATATAAAATTATATATATATATATATATATTATTAGATATATAAATATAAATATATAGCATGTACAATAAATTTAAATTAATTCATTTATCCCCTTATGTGTGAACCCGGGTTTTGAGAGCCGTCAGATCTCGATCCGACAGAGCAAGTGAGCATACAAATTGTTTGCCCCTTGAGTTATGTGTGTCATTAGATTGAAATCCGATCATGACCTACATGACGTGTGTGACTGCTCCATCTCATATAAACGAGACTAAATATATTATTTTATTTTATTTTTATAATTATTTATTATATATACATCATCAAATTTTCCTGTTTGCGTGAACCTAGGCTATGAGAGTCATCCGATCGAGATCCGACTACACAAAGGGGCATGCAACCCTAAGTAATGTGCATCATTAGATCAAAATTCTATGGCCAACAGGGCCATCGCTCATGCGTGTAAGCCTAGTCTCACTCACACGTGACTGAAAAAATTAAATATTTTTTTATACCTATTTATTATATATTTATATATTTAATAATATATTTTATAATTAAAATATTAAATAAAAATAATAGTATTTGTGATGTATAATCATATACATCACAAATGATAAATGTATTTGCGATGTATATGGTTTATATATCACTAATAACATTGATTATTTACGACGTATAAATAGAAACATATCATCTAATAACGTTATTTGCAATGTATAAACCTATACGTGGCAAATAATTATAAATTATATTTTATACAATATATTTTATTTAAATCAAATAATATATTATTTAGTATATTTTGTAATTTAAATTATAAAATTCATATTATTTGGGATGTATAATTATATACACCGCAAATGATAAGGTTATTTGTGACGTATATGATTACACATCACAACCAATGCTATATGCAACGTTTAAGTATATATGTCGCAAATACTAATATTTTATATTTTATTTAAATTAAATAAATTATTATTTAATATATAAATACATAATATAGCATCATTAAAAAAATAATTTTATTAGTCTCATTTGTGTTAGCTTGGGCTTTGAGAGACAGTTGATCAAGATTTGATGACCCAAGGTGATATGTAATCTACATGCCCTTTGAGACATGTGCATCGTTGGATTAAAAGTCGACATCCTACAAAGTTAGGCCACACGCTCACGTACATGAGCCCAATCTTACTTAAAAGGGACTAAAGAAACTAATTTAATTTTTTAGATATGACGGCGTAAGTGGGCATGCAACCTGCTTGCCACGTGAGTTAAGTGCATGAGTCTTTGAATTAAAATCTATTGGCCAACGGAGTTGGGGCACACGCTAACGCGCATGAGCCTAGTATCACTTAAACACAACTAAAAAATTTAAGTTAATTTTTCTATAAATATTTATTATATATTTATATATCTAAATAATATAATTTGTAATTTTAATAATAAAATTCATGTTGGTTGTAACATATAATTATATACATTGTAAATACTCATATTTCCAATTTTTTATATTTTATTTAAGATAAATAATATATTATTTAATATATAAATACATAACATATAATCATGAAAAATTTTAAATTAATTTCATTAATCTCGTTTGTGTTAGCCTGGGCTTTGAGAGCTCGCGCAAGGCGACATGCAAGCTACTTGCCCCTTAAGACGTGTGCATCGTCATAATGAAATCCAACTACCCATAGGGTTAGGGATTATGCTGATGCGTGTGAGCCCAGTATTACTTAAAAAGGACTAAATAAATTTATTTATTTATGTTTTGACATCCGATGGTGCAAGGGGGCAAGCAAATTACCCCCTAAGCTATGTGCATCATCGCCAAATTTTTTTGGCCCGCAAGACTAAATAAATTTATTTATTTACTATATTATATATTAAATAATATATTTAATAATTTAACCAATAAAATTAATGTTATTTGCAATGTATATTATTTTTAAAAAAATAAATTATTTTCATTAGTTTCTTTTGTGTTAGCTCGGACTTTGTGAGCTGGTGCAAGGCAACGTGCAACCTACTTGCCCCTTGAGATATGTACGTCGTTACATTGAAATTCTACAGCCCATAGGGTTAGGCTCACCCTAACGTGTATGAGCCTAGTCTCACTTAAACGGGATCGAATAAATTAATTTAATTTTAGATTTGATGACGCAAGGGGGATAACAACCTGCCCCTTCAGCTATGTGCGTCGTAAGATCAAAATTCAACAGCCCATAGGTCCAGGGTTTACATTGATGCACGTGAGCCTAATTTCACTCAAAAGGGAGTAAAAAATTAATTATTTTTATAATTATTTACTATAAATTTATATGTTAAGTAATATATTTTATAATTTAAATAATAAAATTTATGTTATATATTTGTGACATATAATTATATATGTCTCAAATAACATTGGTTATTTGCGACGTTTATCCATAAATATCGCAAATAACCTGTGTTGCAAATAACCATAAGCATTATTGACATTTAATATAAAACATTGCAAATAAGTTTTATGCCAGGGGTGCGAAGACCATTTTATTTTATAGAGTTGAAAATACTTAGATATATGCAATGATTTTGGAAAAGTGTCTCAAAAAGTATTTTTTTAACGATGGTTTTTTATGTGTTGCATATACTTACAACTAGTGATGTTTTGTTGTATGTTACTAATATCAGCATCGCAAATAGTACTTTTTGTTGTAGCGAATTTTAAAAACTCAAGAATTGAACTTGGTTGTAAAACTATTTGAGTCAAGTTGAGTTGTAGTTTTTACGAATTCAAAATGGGTTTCTATATTGATATTTAAATAATTTATCAAAATTTGTTAAAATAAATATAATAAAAATAAATTTATTTTACTTAGTTATTATTTAAAATCAAATATTTCATAATTTTTCAACAAGTAAAAATTTACACAAAGTTAATATATATTCCATTCGTACGATATTAATAGCTCTATTTAGCAAAAAAAATTGTTCCATATTAATAGCTATACTTTGTTCAATTTAAGTGGTTTGGTATTTAAAAAAGAATGCTATAAGCTTATTTTCCCCTCCCTTAGATGTGAGTTTGACCATTTCATAAAAAATATTATTTTTTCAAATCTAGTTATTAATATTGGATGGAGGGAGTAATTAACTTTGTGTAAGATTAAAATCATAGTTGAATACTCCATTCATCAATTAGTATTTGCTAATGGAGTTTGAAGAGTTATGATATTTAACTCAGGGAGAGATTTCGTGATGAGATATTATAAAGTTTGATATAAAAAACTAACAAATGGTGTCAAGTAGGAGTTTTTAAGTCAAAATAGAATTTTAAAACTATGATTTTCTCCACCCATTACTCATACATTTATATATGTTATGTTTACTACTCATATCACATGCACTAGTTCCTCTTTAGTTCTCACTCTGTCACTACAACATCCAAAAAATTTTTAAATTCCTTATAATTATCACATGGAGATAATGGGTTTAACCCCTGGGTATCCATGATATAATAAATTTCTCTATGTATGGAGTTTAAATATGAAACTTTATTATTACAAAGTATATTCTAAGATTGTGGAAATCTAAACTTGAATGAATACGTTATGATAGATGTAACATTAAGGAAGTTTTTGGTGTATATGTAAAAAATAATGAATTTGACCCCTGAGCATTCTCAACATAATAACTTATCCTTTGGGGTAAAATTTAAAATGAAACTTTAATGATAGAAACTAGACAGACATAACTTTAAAACACCTCTAAGAATGCACAAATTAGAGTTGGATGAAAGAGTTATGATTGTATAAAGTTAGACCCGAGGTGTTGTCAATGATATGTAAATACTTGTAGATATGACTCTAGGTCATTCTTAAGGTTTAAATTTTTTTATAAGATGAGTTTTGGTCTAAAATTTTGGTACTAAAAAGTAGATAAAAATATATTCATAACGACTCAAAGAATGCATTAATCGAAGTTTGTATGAGGAAGTTATGATTTTCTGAAGTTAAGACTTAGTGCAGTTAAAAGTTGATGTCGGTGACGTCATCGATGTGTCGATGGACATGCCAATAGTATGGAAGAAATAAAATAAATTGTCTCGATTTTCTAAAATCACTAAATATCATAATCTTTCTTACACATAACCTTCTTATAATGACAAATTATAATTGTTACTATCAATTGATCATTAAATATGAGAATAACATGTTATCATAATAATCATGATAAAATCTCATAATTATCGTTAAATGCTTTATTATCATACAAATAATCAAAATATATCTCACATAATTACTTCAAAACCAAATTATGGAATTAAGGTTTGTAATCCAATATAAAATTATTATTCCTCAAGATTATCATAATATAAATTCACAAAGAATCTTATTTTCATACTTTCATATCAAATGATTTTATAATTCTAATTATACATGTATATTCCATGTTAAATAACAGTACAATGTTAGCAATCTGACATACTTTACGACATAAAATCCTTTCTCATGCGCAACACCAACTAATTTATGCAGAAATTAATTTATTTTATTAATTTTTCTTGATTTGGAAAGCTCTTAATCTTCTTATACTGAAAAAATGATAAAATTCTAGTTTAAAATCATCAAGATGGGTGGTTTTTGAGCGAAACCGCAGAACTGTTTATAACCATTAGAAAGCATCGACGCATCTATGAGTTCGTTAAGAGTAATTTCTGACAGCACCAAGTCCCAATTTTGGATGACCCAAATTTCCTAATATGAACTCCGATTAAAACGTGTTTGGTGGCATTACGAAGATATATTTGTCTACTTTTTAATCTCAATATTTAATATAAAAAATATATTGTATACAAAGTTATACTTTAAGAATGTCTAAGGGTCATATATGTAGGTATATTATGCAAGTCATTCACATCTCTTAATAAAGATCCAACTTCAGACAATTATAACTCCTTTATCAAAACTCTAATTTGTGCATTCTTAGAGGTGTTTTAAAGTTATATCTGTTTAATTTCTATCCTTATAGTTTCATACTAAAATTAAAATTAAATAATAAGTTATTTTATAAGAATACTCAAAAGTCAAATTCACTATTTTATACATAAACAACCAAAACTTCCTTTATGTTATATATATTATCTTTCTCATTTAAGTTTCAGTTTGGATACTCTTAAAAACTCTGTGAGGATCTTTATATCTATTTAGTATAGGAAATTTAAAAATATTCTCAAGCGTTACAATTTCTTTTTAAAAACCAAAGAGTGCTATTAATTTAGCACAAAAGAACATTATTTAAAACAAAGAAAAGAGAACAGTTGCACGTTTAAAATTTTTAATAAAAAAATTATCCAAAACCAAGGGTGGGCAAAGATTCTATCCCATCATAAAATTTCTTTAAAATATGCAACGGTGAGAAATACTACCTTCGGCTCTGGTGGGACCCACTGATATTGTGGCCCAACTATCCCAATTCACAAATTGCCAGCGTGCTTAATTCCATATCCTGTCTCCCTCCAATGCATCGCTTGAAATCGAACTCTATCATACTAATCGTATCTATATCCGATAATCTCGTTTTATCCAAAAACAAAAAACAAAAACCGGTAACAACCTTGGCTTGTTAAGGTAAATCACACGTTTATCAATTCTGCCTTGACCAAATCCTCGCCCACCAAGACTCTCACTCCATATCGTCTTCCAAGTACAGTCTCCATGCTACTCCTATTACGTATCCTAAGAAAGATGAACCCTAATTACTAGGGCACCGGGGAGGCCGTGTCCTCCCCCAACAGCCAATCTTTCCTGACCAGCATCCACTGGTGGGTGTATGTTAGTTAATAACACAGTATGCATAAGGCGTCGCCCCACCAGAGTCATTCCCACTCAGCCTGCGTTGAGTTTTTTTTTGGGGCACAAAGCCTGCACTGAGTTGGGACTGCATGTTTTGTGCCTAAACAATGGGAATAATATACAAGAATAAACTAGGACTATACAGAATTCGACATATGTGTATCTATATATAAGGAAATCCATGAGCCATCCCACCTCACATCCACACTGCCTTCAAGTCTGCTACCCCGTCGCACCTCTTCTTCTCCACCCGCTTCCTTCTGATCTCTCGGCGCCTCTTTACTCGCATAGAGAGGGGGGAAAATCCCAAGTAAGATAACTCATTCTACCATCCGGATAAGTCTCCTTCATCCCAACCCCTTGAAATGAGGAGCTTTCTTTCATTCTAGATAGGATAGACCGAAGCAGCAGCCCAGATCACCCTCAAGCACCCAATCTGTCACTCTTACTCTCCTCCTCCTGAGTTGCATGACTTAAATCTTCCCCTCTTTTTCCCTATTCCCAAGTCTCTTCTTCTTGGCTGCTATTGCATAATAGTAGTAACAAGGACAGAATTACACAGTTCTTTCGTTTTATTTTGAAGACAGAGTTCTTTGGCTAAGAGGAAACAACATATAGAGTTGGGTTGTTGTTCATGGACTACCTCAGAGAAGTGGAGGGCAAGCGAGTTCATGATCCCCTGGACGGACGGATGGCTGGCAAGACGAGCGGCAGGTGCGTGTACGCGCCGGGGCCGGTGATAGTCGGGGCGGGGCCGTCGGGCCTTGCGGTGGCGGCCTGCCTGAAGGAGAGGGGGGTCCCGAGCGTGATCCTGGAGAGGTCTAACTGTATCGCCTCCCTGTGGCAGCTTAAGACGTACGACCGCCTCCACCTCCACCTGCCCAAACAATTCTGTGAGCTTCCCCTCGTGCCCTTCCCGGCCTCCTTCCCAACGTACCCCACCAAGCAGCAGTTCGTCGCTTACCTGGAGTCCTACGCCCGACGGTTCGACCTCCGCCCGGCCTTCAACCAGACGGTCGAGAGCGCTGAGTACGACCGGACAGTCGGGTTCTGGCGGGTCCGCACGCTAGGTCCCAAGAGGGAGGAGACCGAATACGTTTGCCGGTGGCTGGTGGTGGCTACGGGCGAGAATGCCGAGCCGGTGGTGCCAGCGATCCCAGGGATGGAGGACGAGTTTTTAGGCCCCGTCGTTCATACCAGCCTGTACAAGAGCGGGGACGCCTTCCATGGGAAGAAGGTATTGGTAGTCGGGTGCGGCAACTCGGGCATGGAAGTCTGCCTGGATCTCTGTAACTACAATGCCCGTCCATCCCTCGTAGTCAGAGACGCGGTAAGAGCTCAATACCACTCCTATCCTTCATCGGTTTCCTCTTAATTTTTCTTCCTTGTTACGTTTCTAACTGTTTTGCTTTACTTCTTCTGAAACTTAATTAGTCTGTTTTTTTAAAAAAAAATCGTAAAACAAAAACATAATCATTCTATTTGGTATTAAAGAAGATCCTATCCCCATGGAAGGCTGAGCTTAAGGTTTTTGATCAGTTGGATGCTTGATAACCAAAACCGTTTTTCTTCTTCATGTCTGGGTTTTAGGATGGCCACGCTAAGTTTGAGGAAAACATAACAATTAGAAAATTTTAATTGATCTGATTCCAATTTTTTGGGATTTGTCGGCACGCGAGTCTTCGTAGACTGTTGTTCTCTCTCTTTTCTTCTTGAGGACTCATGCCAAGGAAACCAAGCGGCTTCCAATATTTGTGTATAAACTAAACTATCAAGCAAGAACGTGGTTCCGGTCAAACTCAGTTTACCCCTTTGTTTTTGTTGTTGGCAAGAATTGTACCCCAACTTTCTATAAAGAGTAGGTACCAAAAAAAGAATCATGAGTAGCTGATGCTTTGTTTTGTTTTTTATTGAAATTATTATTCTTATAGGTGCACATTCTACCCCGGGAAATGCTTGGAAGATCTACTTTTGGGCTGTCCATGTGCTTGCTCAAATGGTTCCCCATTCACATAGTGGATCGCTTCTTACTACTGGTTTCACGGTTAATACTAGGCGATACTTCTCGCCTGGGGCTCGATCGCCCCAGCCAAGGCCCCCTCCAACTCAAGAACATTTCAGGCAAAACACCAGTCCTAGACGTGGGCACCCTTGCCAGGATCAGGGCCGGGGAGATCAAGGTATGGTTTGCAAGTTCTTCCATTTTGATTAAGATAGCCATCTGGAGGTGCTCTGTTAATTATCTATGATTAACATGGGACAAAACGTACAGGTTTGCCCAGGAGTAAAGAGACTAACAAGGCTTGGAGCCGAGTTTGTAGATGGGAGGTCCGAAGATTTTGATGCGGTGATCCTCGCCACTGGATACCGGAGCAACGTACCCTCTTGGTTGAAGGTACGTAAACCCTCCACGGGCTTTCTCTGTCTCGGTTTCAGAGAACTGAGAATGTCTTATTGTCTTGTCACCTTCCTCCTTGAGAAACTCAGTCTGTAGTGTAGAAAGAAAGAAAAAAAAGAGTAATCGAGGGTCTGATAATTTAGTGCTGTCTGGTCCCAATCAGGAAAGCAAGTTCTTCTCGGAAGAAGACGGGTTCCCCAGAACGCCGTTCCCGAATGGGTGGAAAGGGGAGAGCGGACTATTTGCGGTGGGGTTCACCAAGCGGGGCCTGCTGGGGACTTCCATGGACGCCAGACGCATCGCTCAGGACATTGAATTCTCCTGGAAGGCGGAGGCCAAACTGCCCACGGCCTTCTCTCGTCAGCCAAACAAGCGCGAGTGAGTTGATTGGGAGGTAGATAAAGACTTGACTGCTTAGCCATCATAATGATAATGATGACGACGATGATGATATTCGAGGGAGGAAGAAAGAGTCGACGGTGGGTTGACGAATTCAGGAGGATCGACTAGTGGTTGAACTCATTCCAACTAACTATCCATTTCATG
Source organism: Saururus chinensis (assembly GCA_035235625.1). Lineage (NCBI taxonomy): Eukaryota > Viridiplantae > Streptophyta > Magnoliopsida > Piperales > Saururaceae > Saururus > Saururus chinensis. The sequence goes on from CP141143.1 coordinate 14,587,622, forward strand.
ACCAGCCATTAAAGGGCGAGGGACCGAGATTGACACACCACAAGTGTTTGTACAGCTTGTACGTAATTCAAGAACTGAGATTAACCCAGGAGCTGGCAGCCTAAAGACGGGCTAATCTGGCAACTATTAATCATGCGTGGTTTCGATCGAACCCAGCATTCAGTGTACATTCTCATTCTTCTGGTAGGCTCGACCACAGGGGGAGAGGAGGACAAATGGCTGGCATTTCAACGTTTCTTTCTTCCAGTCGTTTCTCGGCTTGTCGCGTTCGAGTTTGATCGATCTTTGTGAGTAGCTCTTTGACAGCACCCAAATCACGTTTTGATCATCTGCTTTTGTCTTTTTCCTTTGTTTTTATCATTGAGGTGTGATGGAAGATTGAATTGGGAGTAACTTTAATTCACGTTTTGGATCAACTCGAATGTATCTTTTTGAGTATAGTGAGCACACAGAATCATAGCACACCGTCGGAATAGCTATCGTGTTCTGTGTCCAAAGGATCGGAAGGGAGGTAGCTAACCTAATGAACTCATCCGTATGATTGGACCACGCCTCATTTATAAGGAGCCAGTATTTACATTTTGCCCCACCATCGCTTTCCCCTAAGCCTACCTCCCGCAATTAAATGCTCATCAATATGCCGATGGCTACTGCTCTTGCGTAGAATATCCGTATAGGAGGCGATTTGTTCACAGTATTATCATTATTATATATTCTATATGTTCACAGTTTTATGTGGCTGGACTTATTCCGACCGGGCCGAGAGATGATGAGCACATGAAGTGATCATAAGGCTTCCTTGGATAACTGGCTAAGACTACAAGCACGTCTGCATCATCCATCATGGGCTCCCTTTTAATGGAATTAATGAATCCGACTTACGTATGAAAACTATTCATCTACTAAAATTGACTATACATATATTTGTATATATTATTATCAAAACATCAATATGACTGACACATTAGCATATACGCATTCAATCTTAAGTATCAAAGAATTTTTAAATATAACTTCGGTTAAACTCATCATTGTCATAAAGGAAGATGAAAAACTCTGTCCCTCTTTATACCGTTGTTTCATGTACCTGCAAACAGGACGTAAGTAAATATTGCGGGCTCCCACGGATCTAGACGGCCAACCATCGTGGTCCCTACGCTCTTTAGTATTACCACCAACTGCCCCTTCTTTCCTTTAATCGATAATATCGCTTCGATCGGCATATTAGCGATCGAAAATGGTTTGCTTGCGGAACAGAACATTCTCCTTGCTTTGCCTGTCGCTGCACCCATCATGTGGGCCGTCTCTTCTCTTCTCACGCCTTCTGACTCTCTGCCATCTCTTTTGTTTTGAGTATCAGTCTAGTAATATTCTTAACTAAAATCTGCCAGAAATTTTGCACCAATCTCTCCACGAGAACTTGTAGTTCATAAGCTTTTCAGCTTGTAAGGCAACGAGGAGAGCACGTGGGGTGGGGAAGCAAAACTAGCCATTTTATGTTAGGAGTCCTGGGAGAACGAGCTTAGCCTATAGTTGTTATCCTTTTGTAGTAAACTTTCACTTTACAACTCCACGCAAGTGCAGAGCTTTCGGGAACCGGGCAGCCGAGGAAGGACAGCATAACAGACTCTGGCTGGCACCTTGACCTACCAGCACATAATACCAGCCTTACAGTTAAGACCCACGCAGCAGATTATTAGGTAATGTTCACCAGCTTACAGTGGTGGAAACCGTAATCTACGACAACAAAGGAAGTTATACTTTATGTCATTAACACACTAACACACCATCTGGTCCAAATTCGCTGTCTCTGTCATCAAGTAGGCAATAAGAATGCGAACCGCGAATATTGTTATCACAGATCACGAGACGGCTCATTTCTCCTCTCCAAGCTTGACCTCTCTTCCAAACTCTGCACTAAACATATATATAGTGGGTGCGCCATGTCCAACCTCTTAAGTCTCTTCTGGGCATAGTTGACCAACCCGGTTGGTCGACCAGAATCGGCCAGCACTGGAGTTATTAGTGCCAGGAGACACCTTGTCACCTGGCCGACGACCAGGCTGGTTCATTAATATCCTATTAATCTTTCTTTTTAGTTACTTTATACGTAGTTTTTAGTTATAATTAAACTTCTGCCTCAATTTTATCCAGAAAACACTCGCTACAGTCCATAGTGTTGTGAATGTAGTGCAAGAACTAGGTACTAAGACAGGGAGGGAGGGCCCAGACAGAGTCCAGTAGGGAGGAGATCAGAAGGAGGTGGGAGGCCACAGCTCCAGGTTTGGGGTTTATTTAAGCTTGATGGGGAAGATGAAAAGGGCAACACGTGCATGCGAGGGGTTCGAGAATGCGACCATACATACAAAGCCGGGCGGCACCAGCAAGCAAGTGCACAAAAAGGAATGTCCAGACACGAGAGGGAGCAATCTTTGTTTCGACGCAATCTTTGTATCGGCGCCTCTCCCATGGTTATTGAGCATCAAACTGAACTTGGGACCGCCACTAGCAACTTGCCCTTGACCTTTCTTCAATCATTTGAACGTGATTCCCACATGTTTTGGATTCCCCCACTAAAGCCAACGGCTCAAACTGATTACATCACTTTGATTATGAATTATGATTAGTACGTAGTACAGCAACCCGGGTTACTATGAGCAACAATCTCCTTATCGAGCCTAATTTTTTGGCACATCAGAATCAGATGACGAAGTCGAGGAAAGTGGATATATAGCTTGAGAATTACGTGAGAAACTCATGAATGGTTAACGCTAGCTCTAATTGCTTCACCAACTAAATTTAAGCTTGAAAGTTCAACAAACTTAAGGAAAACTAAGGAAGACTTAAAGGGGACCCAAGAGGAAAGAGAGTCGCTATCTGCCTCTCTCACAACCATTCCACATACGCACGCCATCCTAGAACGATTCAACTTCTCTGGAATTTGCAGAACTTCTTTAGCAGCACAAGCTAGCATAAGGCTTTATCTCTCTCACTCTCTGATCTGCCCGCCCCATGCCCAGCTAAATAGGAACAAGGCCCCATTGGAGATCTTTGTACAGCCAACTTGAGAACAGATAATTGATGTTCTTTTTTATCTGTCATTCCATCCCACGCGAAAAAGAGCTGGCATCTAAGTCACTTTATCACTTTTCTGCAATAATCCACCCCCACCCCCAAGTGGAATGAATCGCCATGGGATCATGATTGACACACATTACTATCATATCCGCCACTGGGCTTCCAGTATTCCTTGAAACGGTGTGATATATAAACCGACCTTGGTTTATTTGCTCTTTTCTAGGATTCAAGTTTTGGATGTATACTGAAGTTGAACCAAATATGGGTGGGGAAAATTAGTCCCCCACAGGAAAAAAAAGTGCTTAGATAGATAGACATATGGATCAACCGACACCTTCAAATCCTGATCCTAACGAAAAGAATATAGCTATTACGTGCCCCTCATTGGTTGAGCTGCCTCCCGCCTCTTTCTCCTTTGCTGTTTTTTTGTTTTCTTCCGTGCTTTCTGTAATGCCTTTTAATCCTACCAGCGGTGATGAGAGAGGAGAGCGAGAGAAAGACGACGACGACGACGACGTAGGGCCCGGGCTTGAAGCACTGCTTACGCTTTGAGTCTCCTGCCCGCCCAGGTGGGATGGCGGTGGGTCGAAATGTCAAATCTCCGGATCCCGCCGCTCGATGGGAGGCTTGTCGGGTTCGGCCCAGAATGGAACCGATTTTGGGTTCGGCCACCGCACTTTATTCGGTGCCAAAACGGGCCGAGTAACCCACTGGCCCACATATTTTCCTGGTTTTGTTGACCCCCTCCCCCCGATTGTTGGTCAAAGAAAAGGCCGAAGAGTCGAGTTTACGTCATCACTGACGTTTTCGTGTCCCCGCTCTTCGCGACGGCTGGGCCGAAGAGGTGGAAAGTGAAAAGTAGATAGTAAGTGGGCCCCCTTCCGGGAAAGAAACGCTTTATAGAAGGGCCCACATACTTTTCCGGTGGCTGGGCCGACCACTTATGGTGTTTGTGGCGGCCCAAATGAATCCAGGATCCCTAGTGCTGAATCTGCCTGGGCTTCGGGAGATAATCACCATTACCTTTATGCGATATGCTATTTTTGCAGAGCTAGTTACCCCACAAAAAGAGAGTAAAATTTTTTTACTATACTTTTGATAAATGCCAGGCAATATCATAAAAAGTTTGCCTTTGTTTAATTTGTGCTATATGTTTGAATGTCTTTCTTTATTGTAATTTTTTTTCCAAACCAAAGAGCCTGTAATGACTTGCTAGACATATGTATGCCAAACCTTGGCCCATCTTCTATTCATAGTCAGATGGGCTTGTATGTTTTTGCTAAGCATGGGCCTAACAATGTCGGCTCGAAACTTAATGCACCGTAATTTGCTCATCTTCCCTGTGACTTGCGATCCAGTCCTGGCCCAATACTAGAATCTGTATGTAGCTTACTAGATGAAACCGTGACATAAGGGGCTTATTATGGGGGTGTGGGTGAACTTTGTTGGGGAAGTATTTTCTATTTTCCTATTGACAATGAGCCCAGCATAAAGAATGGCATATAAACCTTTCATTCAAAAGATCAATAGTGTACAAACTAATGCATGTTAATATTAGTGGTATTAATGCTAGAATGCGCTAATATATGTACCGTTGATCTCAAACATCAAAGGCTCCCATACACTTTTTTACATTAACCTTAGTAAAAGTGGGAACAGTAAAAATACTTCCCTTTATTGGATAGTTTCGTTAAGTTATTATCATTTTCCAAATAAAATCACTTGCGTTTGCTTCACCATCCATTCCTCTAATCTTCTTCATTACGAGATGGAAAAAATTGCATATCATACATAAATATGCCAATTTTGTGCAATTTAAGAATTACTTCCTACAAATTACACTATAGGCACGCCGGTTTTTTTCATCTGCCAAAAAAATTACAGATGTATCTGAGGTCATTTTAGTCCTTATTCTTGTAACTAAAAATTAAAAATTAATAGTGCTGCCAAAAGGGACAGCACCACAAAATTAATAGTATGACTAATTTTATTTACTTACTGAGGGCTTAGTGACCAACAATGAAAGACTGTTAACAAAAAATAGGTGAGAACAAGTTCCCAAGTTTCCCCCTCCACATGTTTAATAGTCATGCATTGTGGTCTAGGTGGGGTGATCTTCAAAATATTTTTCAAAAGTTACTCCTCCTTAAAACCCTAACAAAGTACTCCATTCATCCTATGTTAATAGCTATATTTATAAAAATAATAATTTTATTGAATGGTGAAATCTATATCTAAACAAAAAAAATAAGCTTCTAACTACTCAAATTGAAGCTGATAGAATAAATTTTTTTTATCAAATGAAGCTATTAATATAAGACAAATAGAATAATATTTTATTAAATGTTAAATTATCCCCTTCTACTTAGACGAGTGACTGTTGACCTAACTCCCTAAAAAATTTCTTGCTAATGTTGTGGAGTTACTTGTGGAGGGGCATAAAACTAGTTTAGGGTTTTCTTTTTCAACTCTTTTCATAAGGAGAGCTATTTTTCAACGCACTTTTTTATAATGAGATTTTTTACACCCCCAAAGAATTTTTTTATGATGTAACGTTTTATACCCACAAAAAAAAGTATTTTTTTAACGTACCAACTAAACGTGCCCTTTTTGAGTGGGTCAGAGCCTAAGAGGAATCCAATTCGATCAATGGGCAAACACCGGCGGATTTTTTTTATTTTAAGTGGGATCTAAATATTGTGGTCTAATTTTATGTTATCAACAGTCACCAGAAAAAGCTATAACTGATTGTACCCAGCACGCACACACAACTAAGCTGTCTCTTCAGCATGGATTATTGGTGAAATGACGTAATTTGGCTCAGACTGGGCGTTTTATCTGCCTTTTAAGCGATGATACTATTATAATAAAAGGTAGCCCATGTATTCCAAGTGATAAACGAAGGAAGTATTCATCCACACCGAGCGAAAAAAAAAAGGATTCTCCCACCCACGCCACTGAGGTCACGACAAAAGAACAGTTTCAACATTTATTAGTTAGATGTTTGATAACACAACGCAGGACCAATGTTAAGTTGTTAAAGAAAATGAATCAATTGTTGTCGGCATATGTTCAACTTGTACACTTTATTTTTAAGATTATGAGAACCCATAATGTATATATAATTAACAAATTTAGGTACAGAAAACAAATTACAGAAAGTGTTGCTGAGATTGTTTTGACAGAGAGGCCATTCAAATATCCACTGATATGGAGACTGTTCCAAATAAGATATTAAATTTTCTAATCTCAAAACTTGAATGCCCAAAGTTGCAGTCGATCGTTTCCTCATATATGTGGCCAACATCAGTCGTTATCCATCACTACAACAGGCCAATTAAGCGAAAGATTTAGTAATATGTCAGCAAATTTCAATAGCAGGGCCTTTGTTCGTTCAATTTTAGAAAATGAGTATTTGGGCAAGCAAAATTTTAAACAAGAACTGCAGACAGGCGCTGATTACAAGTCAGAGATTAGCATCCATAACCGATGAAATGCTTTTGGACAAGACAAGAAGTGAAGAATGGACGAGAAGAAACAAAACGCATGAGCCATAATAAGAGAAATTTATCAGAAAACGTCTAACAAAACAAACAACAGAAGGCAGTACTAGTTAGAGGAATCACAATGGTGGTGAAAATTCCTAATCAAAACTTTTAACACTTGGAGATCTCTTACCTACAGTCAGCACCAGTTACTGAACAGAGCCTCACATATCTCCTCAAACGCGTCCAGGATGACACGATGGTAGTAAGGCGAATTCAAAGACAGAAAGCTGTCGAGCAGCTGCTCCAGATCCTCGACACTCACTATTTGCTTCTCTATTATCATCTCCACCATTGAGCTCCTGAAATCAGCATAAGGGTCGGTCGAGCGCTTCGTCACTGCAACGCTCTCTTCGACTTTCCCTTTGGACGCCGACTCCAATGGCCGCGAGTGGGAGCTCTGCTTGCTGTATCTGGGTTTTCTTCGGCGGGTTTGCCTTTTCGGAGTCTGGCAAGGCCGGTGAGCCTCGGAGGAGGAATCAGACTCGGAAGAAGTGAAGCACTTCAAAGAGGAGAACGTCTTGCGATTCTTTCCGATCATTTGTCCTTCCTCTTCACTGCTGAAGTAACAGGGGCTGTCGGTGGAGGAGGTGGTGGTGGTTGTGAGTACTGTTGTGCCAGAGGTCTCTTCACCCTTGCTCATCTTCTTCGTCTTTCTTTCTTTGTTATCCCATTTCTCTTTTTTCTTTTCATCTACTCTTTCCAGTTGGGTACAGGGGACTGCAGGAGAAGCAGGAGGTGCCGGGGGTAGTACTTCTCGTTCCCTCTCCGAGTCGGCTTTTAGAGGTCTCGTCTTCAGACATGATTTCACTGTTGTGCTTCCGGACCGGACAGTGGCAGGAAGATGTCTAGAGGAAGCAGGGTTAGGAGCAGAGGAAGACGAGTCATTGGGATGAAGGTCTCGTGACTCTCGACGGACGACCAACATGGTCTGCGGGGAGACTTCGGTGTCGTTCTGGAAGCGGCATGAGAGCAAGGAGACGCGAAACATGCGAGACATCCCGACCTTGAATCGTCTTCCCATGGTGGGTGGGTTGTTGGTATGCACCAGCGAGTCTTATTTGAAAAGACAAGAAAGACAGAGCAGGAATAAACAGGAGGGACCTGCGGGGATGTTTCTGAAGCAGAACTGGAGGTTGCTGCATGTGCAAGGAGTATGAACCTGCAAGGCTGCAGCCGAAGCAGAATGAAAGCGTCGGCTATAAAAGCCTGCAGAATCGGGTGATTTCCGAGCTTGCAACTCAGTATATTTCCATAACTCGGCAACTGGGGTTAATTAAAGCCTAATCGAAGGCAAAAACACGTGATCACCAGGTTTGTAAGCTGCAAAAGCTCGCTCAACCTATACTGTCATTTCACATGCTGAACTCACGTAATTAAGATAATCGACTTTCTGTGATATATAAAAAAGATAATCCACCTTCAGGACTCCGGCAAATAAGATCAAATCTGATTATAAAGCTCTTTACTGCTGCCAAAGAGAATAAGACGATAAGTGCTGACGTCGTCCCTTGGGCCTTGCCATTTTCATTGGACAAGAATCAATCAGATGAATTTTTGAGCGGGCGAGAACTGTCAATGAGAAGATGATTGCCAAGATTGTTTGATATGATTTGACATTGCTCTCGTACAGTGCACTGATGTATCTGGTCATGGTACGTTCCCAATTTCTGACTTTGCTTGCACAAAAATGTACAAGCCACATTGCTGCTAAAGAAGAAATAGTCCTGGTTTCATAAATGGGACTCTGATGATGTTGGAGTCTCCTCTCACCCTCGTTCCTACAACTAGACTAGGAAATTTGAGAAAGGGCTCAGAGCAATGTTGCCCTGGCCATAAATAGATGCCTTTGGGCCCTCTGTATTTTTTTTACGAAGAAGAAATAATCTAAAAGTATCGACAGAGACGGGTAAGGCATCTACCGGCTATTTTTGTTTGTGTCCATGGAGGGTGGGTGGTAGCGACATCTTTTGTTTGTTGTCTCCAAATGTTAGTTTGTATTGCCTATTACCGAATACCGCCCCTTGCTGATTACTCTTACTTTTGTTCACATGACAGATTTACTGTTTACGTACTGTTTAAGGATGGGGACCTCAAGAGGCTAGAAACAAAACCCTATAATTTCATAAAAGAAAATAATAATTACTCAATGAAGTTATCTAATAAAAAATTTTAATTAAGTTTTGGTTGGATAAAACCTGTAGGTCTAAATGAATTATGTGTGAGGTCCGCATGATTTGTCGAACTAAAACCTAATTTCTGGGCTTTTATTAAATAGATTCGTTGGGTGTATATCACTACATTTTTCTTATAAAAATCATCATAATTAATAAAAGACATTCAATATCATTAATGATAATTAATCTGGAAGCAATGAAATAAGAATTATGAAAAAAGAAAACTGGTGTAGACCGGGGGTCTACACAGGGAAATCAAGTAGAAAAAGATAAAAGAAGAAGAATAAAGGAGAAAGATTTCAAAAATTAAACTACTGAATTCTGTATATGTTCTTCTCACGGCTGAAGCCTATAATTTATAGATAAACCAACTAATAGTCCCACTGAAGGTAAACAAACTAATCCTAATCAAATTAAGATATAGACTATACTAGGACTTTAAAATAAAGAAGATAATGCTACGCTAATCCTAATTAAAGTAGGAATATAACATTCCACCACGCTCCGCATCGCCTTGTCCTCAAGGCGACCAGTCGGGATATCGCTTAAGGAATTCCTCCTCCTTAATCCAAGTCACTGTTTTAAAACCCGGCCCGGCCCGGCCGGTCGGACCGGGTTCAACCGGACCCGGACCATATTCCGGGCCGGGTTATTATTTTATCCGGGTTGCTTAAAGTGGAAAAAATTTTGGGAGAGGATGGGATTCGAACTCACGAAGTAGTAACTATTGCACGCATTTTGACCACTGGGCTATGTTTTATTAGTTGTAAACATGTTTTTGACCATATTATTTAAATATTGACTGTATAACGTACCAGAAAAAAAATCGTTCATCCCGCGATTCGAACCCAAGACGTAATATAATAGCGTTCCCGCCTTTTACCAGCTGAGTTACGGAAATGCGAAGCATATAGTTTTACTAAATATAGTATTTAATCTATTATATATTAAACGGGTCAACCCGGGTTAACCCGCGGTTGAACCGAGTCAACCCGGCCCGGCGACCAATCCGGGTCAGCCTCCGGGCCGGTTTTTAAAACACTGATCCAAGTAGCATCTTCCGGAGAATGATGTTGCCAAGCAATAAGAACCTCAGATATAACACGTCCATGACGGCGAACACGTCGACGCTCTAAAATAGCATGAGGCGTTGGATGGCCCGAAGCTAATGAAATCTGTAGCGGAATCGATGGTGGAAGAGAGGCAGGATCTCCAACAAACTTCCGAAGACGAGAAACATGAAACACCGGATGAATCTGGGACTCTGAGGGCAACTGGAGACGATAAGCGACCTTGCCAATTCGCTCCAGAATTGGATAAGGACCATGAAAACGGTGAGCCAGTTTCTCGTTTGATGGCTTATGAACTGATGTCTGATGATAAGGCTGATGGCGAAGATACACAAGATCACCAACTTCAAACTCGCGATCCACGTGATATTTATCATAAACCTGACGCATACGGTTCTGTGAAGCAACCAGGTTAAGACGAAGCTGGCGCAAAACCTCATCAGGAGTTTGAAGAGTAGTATCCACGGCATCGACAGAAGCACGAAGTGGCACATAATAAAGCAAGGTAGAAGGTGGGCGACCATAGACAATCTGAAAGGGGGTATAACCGGTTGCGGTATGATAAGCAGTGTTATAAGACCATTCTGCCCAAGAAAGGAATGAGAGCCATGTCCAAGGCCGATCACCGGAAAAACATCTAAGATATTGCTCAAGGTAGCGATTGACCACTTCGGTTTGCCCATCTGTCTGAGGATGATAGGCTGAACTCATGCGAAAAGAGGTGCCTTGGAGTCGAAAAAACTCCTGCCAAAATGCAGATAAGAAAACCTTATCTCGATCACAAACAATAGTCTTAGGCATTCCATGAAGACGTGCAATATCGCGCATGAAAACCTCAGCAACAGTAACGGCAGTATAGGGGTGAGAAAGAGCTGAAAAATGGGCATACTTAGATAGTGGATCCACCACAACGAAGATGACGGATTTACCTTGAACCTTAGGTAATCCTTCTATGAAATCCATGCTAATATCCTCCCAAATTCGTTCAGGAATTGGGAGTGACTGGAGAAGACCAGAGGGAGTGGTAGAAACGCTTCGCCCGAGAAACCCATTCCTCGGGATCATCGCCTGTAAAGACCGGAAAAGTGACACGAATCGGCCGAGCATGAATAGTAGGGTTCGGGTCAAGACGATTAGCTCTATGGGGGTAGTCAATGCGGCCTCGCCTACGACCACGCGGGTAGCCGAGATGGTCATAGTAATATGTCTCCTCGATAAAAGCTGTGTCATCCTCTACATGATTAATAAGTGGAGTAGGAGCTGGTGCACGATGAGATGGCCCCCACGTGTGCATATGAGGAAGTGGCAATTGATCTGTGTGCTAAAAAGGAGGTGCAGGTGGGACCATCGGGGTAAACTGGTGCTCGAAGAGAGGATTAGCTGTAAGATTAATCCCGGGTTGAACCGGCAGAGGCTGTATATGTACATTCCGAACTGAAGGCAGAGAAGTGTGGAGGAGCGATGGGTCGACCGAGGGAAAGGAGAAGGATGAGCAGGGGTCGAGGGGGTAGGAAGAGCCGGTCGACGGCGCAGGGGCTGCCGGAAGGAGCTGGGCGGAGGGCCGACCATCTGTAATGTCCCAGAATTTTTTACGATTTTCTATGATTTTCCTGCTATTTTTCTGGTCATTTTCGGCGGGAAAATGTGACGCTACGGCGTATTCATATTTATGTATTTTTCCCCGTATTTATAGTCGTAGAGTCAGGTGTGGGGCTTAGTCGTAGACCGCAGGCCTCGCTGCACGCTTACAGCGCGAGTTTTGGAGCTACAATGCGTAACCGAGAGGTGAACGCGTGTTAGGGACATGAATGGAAAAATAAAAAAGATTAACTATAAGATCTGAAATCCATTTTACGGATATCAGAACTCGACTTCCAGTAAGAAATTTGACGTCCAGTGGTTTTGTGAGAAAACCCGAGGTTGATTCCGATCGCTCTGTTCTCCCTCCTCCGTCATCGGATTTCAGCGGTTCTTGTAAGGATCTGCTTTGCCTCACCGCCACGAGTCCGTAGACACCAGCTATGACCGCCGCCACGGCCTATTCGCTCCTTCACGAGAGGGTTTTTTCTCTCCTTCAATCCCGTTTTTGAGTTTTGGGTGTACAATATTGACATCGTTTGCAGCCACCCTCAACTAGACTTATATTTAGTTGGCCGCTAGGAACCCATAGGCACTGGCTAGAGCCGCCGCCATGCTTTCTGCGCTCCGCTGTGAGCTGCCGGTCTTTTAGTCGGGTTTTATTTACTATTCCCACTTCACTGTCCGTGGCATTATTTTGACGCCGGTGGGTTTCCGGTTGTCGTCCGGCCACCGGTAGGACTCCGTCTAGCCTACCTCGACCCAATGTCGGTAGGGGGTTGTCATTTCCGACCCCGCCTCGCCCCTATGGTCTTGATCCGCCCGATTAGACGCTTTGGGTGCATCTCGGGTCGCTAGCATTGGCGAGCCGTGGGCCATTTGGCCATCATGGGCTTTGCCCCGGCTCGGCGACAGTGAGGGCCAGCCTCACTTGGCCCGATTATACCCTCCGCTCGGAACGGGCCGCTTGCGATTGCCCTATACAGTGCGAGATGCACAGCCGCCTGCACCATGGTGTTGGTTGTGGGTGGCGATCGGCGATGTTACCGTTTCGATCGGCCACCACTTCCTGGCCCTAGCTCCTTTGCCCCTTTGTGGGCCTTGGGTCGCCACCGTCCGACCCATCTCCCCCTATAGTGGCACTATTTGGCAGCGTGTGCATGTGGCCACGCGTGCATTTTTGGGTTTAGGCGCCGTATTTGTGCCGCCTGACCATCAGTTAGCTTTGCCACCGAGTGGAGTTGACACACAGCCCTCCTCCACCTCTCTTCTGTCCTCGAGCGTTGCCCCACGCTCTCCGCCCTTATGTGGGCCCTTGTTGATGCGAAATCATTGCCGTTGGGTGCTGTCCACGACCGATTTCGACGTCTTGTGGCCGGTTAAGCATGTCTTAGCCACCGGCCGATCTTCAGTGAGTACACCCTCGACTTCTGGTCGCACAGCCACATGTGTTGGCATGACATTTCTCCCGGCCGCCCCTAGTGTGCCGCCGTGGATCGCGGGTTTTGCCGCATTGATTCTGACACCCCGTTTGGTCGTGACTAGTTCTGGCGCTTCCTAAAATCCTCAGGACAGCAGCTCTCTTCACTTGGCAAAGCTTTTGGCTGCCAACTCCACCGCCGACGCCGCCACCGTCGTGTGCTCGCCATTAAACGTCATGATTACGAGGTAGGGGAGCTTTGAACTCGTAATTTCATGATAGCATGCTTGAATGAGTAGTAGCATGCTAGGATTGCATGATGTGCATGTAAGCATGATGATATGGTATGTTGAAATGCATATGATATGCATGTTGGTTGTAAGTATGTTGGATGTAAGTATGTGCTAGTGATGACTAGCGTGTTTGTTGGTAAGTTTCGTGTGTTGTTTGAGTATGTGCTAGTGATGGCTAGCGTGTATGATGACGTATGTATGCATGTGCTAGTGATGGCTAGCGTATATGTTTGACGTATATATAAATGTGTATGTATGCACTAGTAATGGCTAGTGAGCATGTTTGTAAGTTACGTATGTATGACCGTATGTGTATGTTATACATATGTGTGATAAACATACATATGTATGGTGGCTAATGGCCTATGCTATGAATATGTGTAAGTGTATGTGGGCAGAAGTATGGGCGATGGACAGTAAGAGGTGACAAAGGTTTTGTCTGGATTTGGTTATGGATGTGTAAGCGTATGATGGAGGACAGAGGATATGAGTATGACGGGCAAGGATTTGGAGCGGTTTGTTTGGTTTGTATCAGAGCATATGTTTGGGGGAGTGGTCAAACAGTAAGAGTGTGCATAATTGTACAAGCATAACGTACAAATTATGAAGTGAAAAGTAAGCTCAATATGTGAGGTATAAGTAAAAAGGGCTACAACTGGGTTTGGCTCTAAGGAGCTTCTTTTGATGATGTTAGTGTAAGATGATTTGGCCATAAGGGGATGGCGGAGTACGTAAGATTGTAAGACTTTAGTGTACGATGAGTTTGATCATGATGTGGACGGGTTAAGGAAGTTTGCTGCCCTGACGAACTAGGGTTTCGGATCGGGCTCAACTTCGGTTTGATCAGTCGAGCACTATGAGTTTGTGTGGCATAATTGTACCACATAATGTACTTAATTAAAACTTGAATTATAAGCACAACTAATGATAGCATTGTGAGTTTGAGACCTGAGGGTTCGACGGATTAAGTTCCGTGTTTGAGCTAGCCGATAATGAGTCGGCTGAGCATTTCTTGTGTCTTGCCATGGTGGTTATTCCTGCGGGGTGTTGTCTGTGTGCTATGTAGAGCACCAGACGTCTTTTGCTCTGTTAAGAGCGACGTATATTTCTGATTTGGTCTGCGTGCTGTATAAGCCTAGACATTTGATGCTCTGTTGAGAGCGATGTACGCTTCTAACTTTGTCTGTGTGTTGTATGAAGCCCAGACGTCTGATGCTCTGTTGAGAGCGATATATGCTTTCGATTTGGTTTGTGCGCTGTATAAGCCTAGACGTTTGATGCTCTGTTGAGAGCATTGTATGTTTCCGCCCAAGAGTGGCACTGTACGATTTCTGCCCAAGAGCGGCACTGGCACTATAAGACCCATTATGGTGGGCGATTCTATGGCACTATAAGACCCATTATGGTGGGCAACTGTATGACCCCTTATGTGTGGGTGTTTATGTTTGCGCGCTCAGGTAAGTAGTATCATGGATCTACTCTTACCTATTTGATCCAGTGCCCCATGAGCATTGGTGTGCCTTACCTTCGAAAAAGTCCATGGCGTCTAGTCACTCCCCGGAGGTTAAGGTGTTGCCCCAGTGGCATTCTTTTCCATTTCGACGCTAGAGCTTATTAGTTGTAATGAGCTTCAGTAGTCGTTGATATGTGTACGATTACGAGTATGAGTATGACTGTAAGTGTATGAGTATGAGTACGACTATATGAGTATGAGTATGAGCACGACTGTAAGAATATGAGTACGATTGTAAGAGTAAGACTGTAAGCGTATGAATCCGAGCAAGACAGTAAGTGTAAGATGTGCGAGTAAGGTCGCACGAGTAAGTGTAAGATGTGCGAGTAAAGTCGCACGAGTAAGTGTAAGATGTACGAGTAAGGTCGTACGAGTAAGTATATAATTGTACGAGTAAGGTCGTACAAATATGGGTAAGTTGTATGAGTATGCGTATGATGGTACGAGTAAGTTTGTAAGACCCTGGATAAGGGTGTTTGTGTAAGTTTCATTTGATGATATGATTTTGGCATGATAGTGTATTTGGTATGTCTTTGGCACGATGGTGCATTTGGTATGTTTGTATGTGCATGAGCATGATATTGATATGCCTATCTGCTTCATGTTTGAGTTGCATGAACGCATGTATTTTATGAACTTATTGAGTTCACTGTTTGGGATTTCCCCTACTGGGTATTTTCCTACTGAGTATGAAAATACTCACCCTACTATTTTTTAGCCCCGTTGTTCGGGAGGCATTTGCAGGTTTGTGCAGAGAGCTCCTGGAGATGGATGCTCATTTCAGCGGTGGATTGATTTCCGTTGATTCAGGTATACGCTTGACTTACTACGAGTTTGTTTGTGCCACGATCCGATGTATTGGGTGAGACGAGACGTTAAGATGTTTATTCTGGACTTTCATTTGGATTAGTCGGTGGACTGTTATGGGACTTGCACTCAGGGATGCCTGGGAGTGATTTGTATTTTAAAGTCTATGATCATAGCAATTTAGTCGTACGTGTGTTTTCGAGTAGCGCCTGATGATATTTGCTTTGGCCGTACGATGTTTGACCGTGTGATGAAAATATTTGGACGAAAAATGGATGTTTAGTGTTTTAAATTATAAACTGTTTTATCAGGTTTTGATTTCGTCATTTTTCCTCCTATTTACAGACGTTATATTGCAAAAATTTTCCGTGAATTTTAAGAAAAATGTGTGAAAAAAATCTCGGGCGTTACACCATCAGTGATCTGAGTGACTGGCATCAGTGCGGTGGAGTGATCCAGGGGTGGGATTGAGGCGGCCGGCGGTTGGGAGATGAGGGGCAGAAGGGGCGATAGGGAGGGGACGATTGTTGGGGCGACTGCTGGCGTCGCGGTAGGCTGATGTGAGGTGACAGACGACGGAAGGTGCGAAGGCGGAAAGAAGATAGGCGGATCCACGGGGTGAAGGCTGCCGGAGGAGGCGGCTATGAGGGTGGATCTGGTCGGGATCCAAGGCGGGGCGGGAGCATCGGCCACAGAGGAGGCGGACCGGGCCAAAGGACCATGTGCGGCGGCAGAATCGGCCCCAAAGAAAGCGGATTTGGCCGAAGGCCCCGATGCGGTGGCGAGATCGGCCACAACGGACGCCGGCGAAAGGTAGGGAAGCGGAAAGGTGGCGCCTTTGTCAGTGCCGTAGGGTAGCAATGGTGCGGCGGCCGGTTCTGGGACTGTAGAAACTGCAGTGTGCGTGGGACCGGTGGGGTTGGACGGCGAGGCAGGGGCGACCGACGGAGTAATGTCCGGCGGACGGACAGCCAGAGCAGAGTCCGGTGCTATTGACGAGGATGCGTGGGAAGGACCCGGCGACTGCACTTGGAGCGAGCGTACGGCGTCGGCGATTGCAGTGAGAGCAATCTTCACTTCGGGTAGTTCCGAAATTGCTGTCTTCACATCGGTAAGATCCGAAAGCATTGTGTTAATTTGTGATTCTAACTGTTGTGTGCGAACGTGAAGGCGAGCGGGGAAAGAATCCGTGACAGGCACGTCACGGAGAGATGACGACTCCCCGCTGGTGGACGATGGCCCGACAGTGGGCGTCGGGTTTGGCCGACGCAGGGGGCTCCTCTGGCGGGATTGAGTCATGGCGGAAGAGGGAGGGAGGGTGGGTTACAGGGATTGAAACCTCTCTGATACCAATGGTGTAGACCAGGGGTTTACACAGGGAAATCAAGTAGAAAAAGAGAAAAGAAGAAGATTAAAGGAGAAAGATTTCAAAAATTAAACTACTGAATTCTGTATATGTTCTTCTCACGGCTGAAGCCTACAATTTATAGATAAACCAACTAATAATCCTACTAAAGGTAAACAAACTAATCCTAATCAAATTAAGATATAGACTATACTAGGACTTTAAAATAAAGAAGATAATGCTACGCTAATCCTAATTAAAGTAGGAATATAACAAAAACACATGAAGAATCCCTAAATCATAGCATTTTTTATTCTTATTTACATGCAGTGTTGACAATCCTGTGTAGTATGATATAACAGGGAACGAGCAATTGCAAGCACACCGAATGGTTCGGCTATGAGTAGCATTTGAGAAAACTGACAATGACTCGGAGAACAACTATACATGCAATGTTCGATGTGTATATTCATAAGTCAAGCTAGTTTGTAAAGATTTTTTATTAGTAAAATTTGGGGAACAAAAGAGAAGGCAGCTAGCATGTTCGGATATGGCCATGATCGTATTGAGAATTATGAAAAAATCCATTGATACTTGTACGTAAACATCATTAAATTCTTTCTAAATTAATCAAATTATAAAGTACAAGTGTGCCCTCTAAGTTACACCTATTTGTAAATTTTGCTGCCCTTTATTCTCGCATAAAATACCCACTGGTTTTTTATACTCTGTCCGGTAGTAATAGCCTCATTTCTTTTTTCAAAATAAATTAATTCTAAACTAATTTTTAGTTTAATTTAAAAACCAAATAAGGAGGGAGGATTAATGTAGATGTAACTTTTGTTAAATAAGTGTATTTTTTAAATGAAGTAAATAGGTGTTATACATGATATAAGTTGTTACAAGGCTCAAATGTCTAAGAGCTCCGCAGGACCTACCTATACATTTGATTTAAAGGACCCACGAAGGCAGGAGACGTAGTTTGTGGCTTTTTTATTTCTAATTAGAAGAAATACAGTGCTTTAGTATTATGTAGGGGCTATGTGACCATTGCCCTGTGACCAACCTATATGGGCTCCAAATATGATATATAATAGAGTTTTATGTTTATGTACTATTATTACCTTTTTATTCTTTCCATCTAATATTAATAGTTACATTTACAAAAATATTTTATTAAATAATAATATTTAATAGAAGGGAAAATAAAGCTTATGATACTCTTTTTTAAATATTTAACCATTTAAATTAAATAAAATAAAATTATTAATATAAAATAAATTTTTTTACATATTAATGTAAGGACGGAGAGAATATTTTGTGTAAATGTATTGAAATCTAACATAAGCAATGCGGAACAAGTATGATCTTTTACATATGCTGGGCTTGAGAGAGGTGTGGCTTTACGCCCTTGTCTTCTTCGGTGCCTCAACTCCGTTCCAAGACAAACGCGGGTGAGCCCCGCGCCCCCCCTTCTGTTTCTCCTCCCCACATCCCTTTTGATTTGGTTGCCACTCTCACTATCTGTGCATTTGAGTCTGCCTGCCTGCAATGGAACTCAAAAAGGGCATCCTATTGTACGATCATGCCAAGAGCATTCAAACACATGGGCCATGGGGTGAATACAAGCAGGGAGGACTTTGTCAAGGCACGCCAATGGCAAGAGAACAAATTTTAGGTTGGGTGCTGCGCATTGCAGCTTTTGGTCGACATTTCGGTCCTTTCTGTTTATGTATCTCAGAAGATGGATCATATTTATTCATCGCCTTCTATGCATCATACATCTTAGGTGATGTCAGCTGACTCGCTTGACCTTGTGAAGATGCACCACGACAAATACAAGTACCGTACCTCGGTCCTTGCCCTTTACAGATACAGATTTGTTTATGAGATGTTTATTAGCTTGGGAAGGTGACTGGTTTTTAGACTTTTGCTTGATTGGTGTGAGTGCTGACGAACTTCCATCAGCTCTGAGCTCCTGAGCTCCTAAGTCCAAAAATGCCGTCTCTTTTCCGTCAAGTACGAGCAACAACACAAGCCCTAAGTGAATAATAACATGCATCTGTGTAGGCTACACAATGCACAATTGGTGCAATCGAATCTGGTAGACTTGGACTGCATTAAGGCACTAGGCTCAATCTTTTCGACTGTCTATCACACTACTAAGTGGCTGTTTGGCAACCCTTTAAAAGAAAAAAAAAAACTAAGTCTTGAAGAGAAAAGAATCTCCCTTACCATATGATATTTTATACATTCGAGAAAAATCTTTTTTCAAAAAAGTTGCTAAACAGCTCTAAACCCACACTGATTAATGTATATAATATGCTCTCAACGAATCTGTCCAACAAAATCCTCAAGTGGGTTTTGGTTAGAAAGAGCATGTAGGCCTCACACAACTCATTTCACCTTACATACTCTGTCCAATCTGGATAAATTTGTTTTAGGGGATTGTCATGGTGCCTAGCCGAGGGTTGTGGCGTGTATGCAATTGGGTCTTTTGGTGCCAAAGTCTAGTCAGCTTCCTCACCTTCCTTTTTCCATATGATATAAATACTTTCAGGCGGCATTGTGCCTCGGAATTGTCGCATGACACCTGGATGAACAATTTTATCCAACATATTTAGGAAAAAAGAGATTAGTATGAACCCATGCTCATACACGCCAGTATGCACTCGGGCTCTTGCGTGCCAACATAAGCCCAAGCATCTGAAGCCATTGGATCTTGATCCAACGGTGCAAAGGGGCAGGTAAGGATCCAAACTTACCTGCCTCTGAGTTTTGTGCAATGTCAAATCAAAAGCTGATAGCTCATAATGCCCAAGCTCATGCTAAGGCACATGAGGCTCTCATAGGAATATAGATTATATTCCTCAACAAAAAGGACTCACTGTCATACAATTTTAACTCGTAGAAAAAAAGTTTTTGCAAAGCTTTATGATAGCCAAATTTACCTACTTGGAAGGCACCCAACTTGCATGCATTGCTTTTGCAAAATTCAACCAAGAGCTTAACTAGAAACTCCCTCAGACCTCTATTAATATGGAATGGAGGGAGTATATTCAATCTTTCAGTGAGCTGCTATATTTTCATGCAAATTTAAATGTAGAATACAGTGAGTGATTCCTCTTAAAGAATGAATAGATACATCCTTACAATTGATTTACATTTATTATGACAGGAAACAATAATAAAAGTTCATAAGCATCAATGAACTTCTGCAAAACCAGTCTACTAACAGAGCCTAAAATCAATTGGCCCAATTTGACGTTGAATATCAAGCAGGAAATAATAATCTTTTTCCCGATAGTAACTGTCGGGCAGCCAAATGAAAAGTCTGGGTAAAAGCAAAATCAGGTCTATTTCAGTTACTTTTAATGGCTCTTTGACTTATGTAGTCTGAAAAACTGATGTAGGAGCTTATGAACTTCCCCATAATCCTCAGGGTTAGAAACTAGACGATTTTTAATCCACTGAGGAAGTTTGTTTGTCGGGTGAGAGATGCTGCATTTAGATGAATTGAAGGCGTAGCGTGAGTCAACCAACAAGATTGCTGCATAATCTCCAATGTGTCTGATAGCTCGACCTGGATCAACAAAATGTATGATAAGAACAAAAGAAATGGTAATGATGAAAGGAAAAATCAATAGTTGATAGTCATTGCTCGCAGTCACATATCAACTATATAAGAGACATTCTGAACAAAAACAAGCTATATAAGAGATATTACCAACTGATTGATTCACTGCCTTCATGCAGAGGTTTTCATAATATTCCCTCCCTTTCCCATTGCACCTTCTCAAAATGTCAAAGCCAGATAGCACTCCATTTTTAGAGCAATTTTCGTTATTCATAGATTTTGTAGGTTCCTCTGGTGTTCTCAGTCCTTCAATATGCTTAATTCTTTCTAGCAATTCAACATCTGAAGGACTTGGATAGGGAAGACCAACCATTACCACACATCGGCCCATCCCATCACTAAAATTAATTCCTTCAGACATCTTTCCTCCCACAACAGCAAATAGTAGAGCACCATTACGTTGTTTGTCTTCTCTTGAATCACAGTTACATAATACAATTTCTTCCTTGTAGCGATTCAGAACAGCTTCAACTTCTGCATTACTTCTGGGTTCTCTGAAAACCTGTTTTTTCTTCAAAATTCGGGGAAGAATTCCTGAAGAATTCCAAGCATTGTACACTTGTTCTTCATAATCAAATGAGGAGAAGAAGAGAACAATACCCTCTGGAACTAATCCCACTAAATTGCAAAGTAATCGGCCAAGTTCCTCAATCTGAGCATGCAAGCCAATTATAACGGTATCATCAGCTGCCCAAGCCAATGTAAAAAAGAAAAAAGAATGTTGTCATTTCTACGAAATCACTGGTCAAATGCCTACGTTAAGTGCTTCTTTCAGCTTAACAATAGATTCCAACAATTTGCAAGTACAATGGTAAAAACATGATTTTGTACCACGGCACCTTTACTGTGCGTTCATGTTGGTTATCCATTTTAGGTCAGATGGAAGAAAAAGAGGAAATACTATAATATACTATAAAACTGAAATCAATATGCAAGTGACAAATACACTCAATAATCTTCATATATTCATTTTTTTCAACCATGCGTCACTATCTCTTCAGCGTGGCTTCTTAGATATGATATTAGCACTTGCAACTTGCTTCATTCATATATTTAACCATATTTATGTCTAGCTTCAGGAGCCAAAATGGGGCAAAATTTGCTATTGTGATACAATTTGAGCATTTGTGGTGTTGGGGTTGGGGGGTATGCTGTTCAGGAACTTGCTTCTTGCAAGAAACAGTGCGTTGTTGGCTAGTTTTCTAAATGTATTTGTAGTAGTACAAAATCAAATGTCATTGAGCATGAACAAAAATAAAGTAAAGAAATTTGACAGACTGCAGACTATTATTGTTTTGAGATAGAGACAAATGACCAAATGTAAAATGAAGAAGTTTCCCACTCATGAAAATAGATTAAGCAGTATTATATTTTTTTATGCTGAAAAAGATCAAGCTTTTTTGCACACGCACGTGTATTGGGATCCAAAATTATCATTTAAAAAGACCAAGATATGCTGAACTTGGTTAATTGCATTTGGTTATTATTCTCATCGCAAAAAATATATAAAAAAAGTTGCTAACATAGAGATTCTTGCCTACTCACCATACATGGGAAACTTCTAGAGTTGTAGCTAAAATCAAATGATACACCAGTGGGGCCCCTTGAAACAGCAATTGAGATGATATTCTCAGGAGGAACAATATGACTGCACGAGAAGAAGTGGAATTGGTTGGACGATAACCTAGGAAAAAGTCTCTCTCTTGTCTCCTCGACAGGCTGCAAGGTTCCTCCTGCTAGCACAACAGCACGTGCTTCTTCCACAATCTAAAAAAGATAGAATATAGTAGCAATTTAAGTATCAATTTGGAAGATATTTCCGAAGTTAAGAATTCATTGGCTTCCAAACCTCTTGAAATAACTTTTCCCCAGAAAGCATGATATATTTTATGTCTCCTTCCTCTGCCTGATCTGAAGTGGCCCTTCTTGAAACTATTACTCTCCCATCAGTATCACAACTTGTCAGTGAGAAAAAGAAATCAACCAGTGCCTGAAACGCAGAGAGAACACTACCCTCATCTTCCCCAAACGCAACATCAGAAAGTGTTGACACTCTTTGCAAAGCAGCAATCGTAGTCCCGTATCCACTGACCTATAAAGGATTCTCATTTTGTAAGATCACAATATTAAGATGAATCGTAAAGAAACTAAGCTGTGCTAGTAGGTATACCTTGTGAGCAATTCTGCTTTCTATTATATATTGCCTTAGTTTAACTAAGTTGATATTGTCAATATCCAGTGAAAATAAAAGTTCATTAATGGTCATCAATGAATCAGATATTCTATCTCCAGAAACATTACGGGTGGTCCCATTGTTCTCCAACAATTGAATAAAAGCATGAGTAAGAACCATCAGAATTTGGATGTATCGCCAGTTGCCAGCTCCCAGTTGATTATGGAATTTTTCAAGATATATTTCTAGGAGCAAATGAACTTGTTTAAGCTGTAAAACAACAGGATCCATCAAGCAAGAACGTTAGCTCCTTGATAGATTTAAGCCAACAAAAATACAAGTTTCATTTTGGACCTGGCTTTCATGCAGACGACTTCTAAGTTCAATTGACATTTGTGCAAATGAGTTAGATAAATCTGGACATAACGGAAATATTACCTGTGATAAAGTAATTTTAGAATTGTACATGTTGGTGAAGGAATCTGCCAGATTATGAGCTTCGTCTATGATAAGAATGCTATCTTTCAATTTTAACCCTAGTGACTCCCGAGAAGATTTCAAGAGAATAGTTTGATAAGGAAGCACTACGAGATTAGCTGCTGGAACCATATTACGAGACCCATAGTATGGACAAGTTCCAATCCTCTTTCCCAGCTGTAAAAGATCCTCAATGTCCAGGACACCGAGATCAGCTGCTTTGCTATTGAACTGTTTTTGCAACTCCTGCTTACGAAGCATTGGACATCTGGAAGATGCCTTTGTGTTTCGGATTCTTCCCTGATCACTTTCGACCTACATATGTCAGTGCAACATATAACTAGTGTTCAATATGAGTCTGCAACATTTTACTCGAATACTTAGTTGAGAAAGTATTAATGGTAGTATTAGCACATCAATTTCAAACAGCTACTTTAAAAAACAATTAATTATTTTAAGAAACTATTCAGCAACTTGAGGGATATAGTAATGCAATCAAATATTTGCCGTACTAAATGTTCTTAAAATTGCATTGCCTCTCTAATTGGTAAATTTGCTGCATAAATTGACTTTTATGGCTGATTTTTTTTTTTTGTTGATGTTTGAGGCTGATTTATACATAATGCCTCCTGCCTCCAACCACCTGAGCTAATTTTTGGCATGCCTAGTCTAGCTCCACCCTTGAAATTTGGCATGGTTTCAAATGTAATCAATGTTGCAGTCACTTAAAGTTGAAATTTCCTGATGTCATTAAAGGTGCTTCAGAGAAGAAAATCCCAAAACTATTTAGCAAAAGATATCCATGATTGTTAAGCAGTGAGACAGATCCAGCACAATCAAAAGGATGAAACGTCCAACAAACGTGTAAACACTTCTCTTAGGAAGAATAGGAACTACTTGCCAGTATGGTTCGCTAATCCATAAGAAATACTCCCTGTGTCC
This sequence comes from Saururus chinensis, assembly GCA_035235625.1. Taxonomy (NCBI): domain Eukaryota; kingdom Viridiplantae; phylum Streptophyta; class Magnoliopsida; order Piperales; family Saururaceae; genus Saururus; species Saururus chinensis. Next base: position 14,611,677 of record CP141143.1, read on the forward strand.
CACATTAATAGTCCCGTTTTGTTTTCCAAATTCAATTTGACAAACCAAATGGAACAATTAATGTGGAAGGAGGAAGAAATAATTAGTTTCTCACATCTTTTTTAAATTGCCCTAAAGCATAGAGTTTGGAGATGAAGCTTTTGGATGATAATAAAAATTTCTAGAAATGAGCCATAATGAAGCCATCAAGTGTCCAGACGTCAGAACGGGGAACCAAATGTGTAGTCAACCTTCACTTTAGCAGCTCCTTTGGTCTTGCTCTTCTGCAACTCCAAGCACCTCTCATTAATTCGTGTGGCGCTTCTAAGCCTTGAGACATCTGAAACGGAATTAGACGGGACATCTTCAACCCAGTTCTTGCGCATGAAGAAAAGCTCAATGTGCAAAAGCAATGATCTTACTTTCGTTGATGCATAAAGTCTTTCTGGACCCCAAACAGACAACATTTAGTTCCAAATGGAGTTTCGTCTTTTTCAGCTCCTCCACGAACTGTGAAAGCTGCGAGTGAGTACGGCTACAGAAATAAACCTTCGGACTCGCCTCCTCTACGACTTCCTCCTCGTCTTCTTCTTCCTCACTCGAACTCACAGGTCCACAGACCTTCCGCTTGGAGTGAATCAACTCCTCTTCGCTCTCATAATCTTCTACCAAATATTCGTTGTCGTCATCTAATTCCCATACATTGCTCCTCTTATTCTCAGGGCCTTCTTTATATACCACAGACTTGCTGTTGCTACTGCTGCTTGTCATCCCAAAATTTCCCAATTTTTTAGACCCAAATTTTGTTACCTTCTTCACCCTAGACTCAACAGCCTCTGATGCGCACTTTTTCTCCCCGAAATCCCTCATCCAGTCCGGCTCCTCATCCGAACCAGACCCAGCCCGGGTTCCAGTCTTCGCTTTCTGCTTTTGATCGATCACCCACTGAAGAGCGCTGCAGATTATGCTTAGAGTCTTTCCGGTGCCTGAACGAGGTGTATTTGAAGAAAACAAAGCGACGACGGAAACAGGGTCATCAGGGGTGGGCAAGAGAAACGGATGAAGATGGGGGCGGGAGGAACAGAAGTTCAGTCGAGTGACTTACCAGTGGGGCTCTCGAGCATGGCGACTCCGCCTCTATCGATAGCATCATATAAAGCGTTCATGAAATCGAGCTGAATCGGGTACGGCTCGTACGGAAATGCGGGGAATTTGGACCTGGCTGACGCCGTCTCCCCCATTTCCAGTTTCCTTCTGTCTCCCTTCCAGACTGCTCTGTTCTTCACTTCTTTCGTGCCTCCGCATATCTCAAGTTTCCCGCGCTTTTTTTTTTGTTCTTCACCTCGCGCGCTTTTGTAAAATAAAAAAAACGTGTGAAGCCGTAATCTGAATGTTTATGTCAGAGCCCACTATATTCAAGGGAAAATGATAGACAACGAGATTTATTTTTCTCTATTTATAACCTATAAATATAAAAAAAAATTAGTGTAAAAATATCATTATCATTTTAAGCAGAATTTTTTATATTAGCATAAGTGATATTAACGCTAATGTACATGCTAATGCTAACATACATTAACATATACACCATCGATCTTGATCTTGTGGATGAACAACTCCCATATTAAGCTCATTTTCAACAAGTGAAGAGAAGGAAAAACTCTTCCATGAGTCTGCAGAAATGATGGTAATAGGCCAAAAAAATATAAAAAATTGGTCCGTGTTCCTTTTCAGACGCTAAACAGGTCCCCGGGAAAGCCACTTATTGCCGGAAGCAAATTGCAACTTGGATTTCTACTTTAAGGTGTCTTTTGATCCCTGAAGAGAAAACATGGAGAGAGCAATCTGTGCCTTCCATTACCAGTCGTTGCATTTGTGCATGGCATACAAGTACGTTTGAAGAATACAATTAGATGACTTCATACATCGATACAATCTTTAAAAAACATTCTACACTATCTACAGTCTGAGATTTTAAGTTTTGACAACATATTTGCGTAAAACTTGCTATCCCTTCTGTCATTATATGACCTCAGTTTCTTCACTTTGTCCAATAGCTGATTCAATTCCCTACAAGATAAGAAACATCGCACTGTGAAACATGAGGAGTTCTAATTCTCCTTTATACTAAGAAAGAGCAGAGACGCCTTTTGAAAAGAACAAAATGATAAGACCATACGCAAAAGAGCAAAAGTGCAAAAGAATCATCCTTCTCTTTGGAACCAGTAGATGGTTCGTCTGTAGTTGACTAATAGGCTAAGCTTTGACACTTAATTCGGCATCCCACCCTTTCAAAAGGCTACGATGGAGGGAAATAAAAAAATTGAGTTATCGATTCTGATGCTAACCCATTATGTGGCTCAATTTCAACTGCAGTCAACAAATCCACTTCAGCTAAGTCCAGATCAGTTGCGTCCATATAGGCATGAGCTCTACGCAAGAGAGCTTTCACGTTTTGGGGCTCTAATTGTAAAACCTGAACAATGGAAGGATGTTTGAAAAGAAGGATGTTTGAAAAACAGCGTCAGGAAGGATATAAACATTTAATAAAGAAGTAACATACTATTGAATGTCCTCAGCTTACCTTTGTACATAGTTTCACAGCTTCTCTAAATTCCTTCAGTTTCAGTTTACAAGCTGCATTGTTAAGAATGCAGGTAACCCTAAAAAATTTTCCAATCTTTTTCTGTTCCTGATTGAAAGTACTGTCAAACTCTACATATTTTGCACCCTGAAAAAAAAAATCAAGTGAGCATGTAATGAAATATCCGCTGGGGACATCCTTCCCATCTAACTTCTAAATATACTATACATGAGCATTCACGAATAGCCTATGACTGAATTATAGAGAAAACTTGATGTGTATCTTTTTTTTTTAATTGAACTTTATGTGTATCTTAAATTAGCTCCATTGTGTTCAAAATGAAGGAACACATACCATGTCATATCTCAGAGAAGCTCTCATGTATTTTCCAGCCTTGTAATGAGCATTACCTTCCTCTTTCCTCTTCTTGGCATATTCAATCCTTTCATCAGGTTCCATATCCCATGACTCCTTCACCTGTGACATCATAGTACTAAATTAAAGAGCTACACAGACATGATACAATAATCAGCATACGTGATATTTTCATGTCTTCCACTACTCAGACTGTTCATAACCAAGATATCTAGCAACAGCAAATAGTTTATAAGTGATTCAAGGTGATGATTGCTTAAAATCAGGTTTTCTAATAATCTTGCATCCATTTGTTTGGATGCATCTTTAATTACAAAATAGGGTCTTGTCTGAATATCACTATCTGATAGGTTTTAAGAAAAAAATGTGACTTTTACTTATGGTATATAAAATGACAACAAAAAAACCAGTATGTGGAACAGAATGATTGGCATGAAGGGTAGTAATTCTTTTCACAGTAATTAAATTAGAAAGGGCGCTTCAGTGGGAACCCTCCTCAAGAGGAGGGTTCCATAAGAAATGACCTTTTAAGTCAATTTTAAGTAGAATTGATACAAATGGTCATTTCTTGGGCCTTTTTGTTGGAAAGGTCATTTCAACATGAAATGGCCCATCCAAACAAGATAAAGTAGGAAAGGGCCTTTTAGCCTTCCAAAAGCCACTTTCCCATCCAGGAAAGTGCCATTCAAACAGGCCACATTGTTCCAGTCATAAACACACTATCAGTCCTGAACTGTAAATAACACAGATCGAAAATCATTTTACATTTATATTGAAATGTCCTTGAACCATACGAACCTTTGTGAAATCTACCATCTCAACTTCATAATACAGAGTTGAATGTGGTGGAACCACTGCCAACTTAGTTTTATTCTGAGTCTTTCCAAAGCCATAATCAGGACTCATTGCAATTTGAGCAAACTCCCCTTGTTTCATGGTTGAAACAGCCAGATCTAATCCAGTAATTACTTGATCTGAAAAAATGCATTTCTTCAGCAACTAGCAAATGGATCAAGAAAAACAGCTAAGAAAATTTCAAATTACCTTCATCAACAACAAATTTAAAAGGATCTTCTCCATCATAACCCCTTTTGTCGAAGATTGTACCATCTGCTGTCTTAGCGGTATACCTAACTGTCTCCAAATCAATTTCGGATACTCAGACATGTTGTCAAGTCCAGAAGATAATTTTTACATTCTGATATACTTACTTTGAGCTGTAGTCCCAGTATTAGGCTTCAAAAATCCCTTCCCTGTAGTGATGATTTTCTTTATAACCCTCATGTCTTCTGTGATGTATTCAAGAATTTTGTAAGCAGCCAGTTCCAAAGTGATAATAATGACAGCATTTGGCGGAACTGCCGAAAAGCCTTCTCTTGCTGTTCTCCCCTGAGTACCAAATGCATCTGCACAATATAAGTATGGAACAGATGAAAGTGATAGGTTAAAGGGTTAAACCCATATGATTCCCAATGAAAATGATATTTTATTGATAGTAATAATAAAAACGAGAAGGAAAGAGTTTTGCAATCTTACAATCGGGTAGCACTCGCAGAATAGCCTTTTCACCTTTGCGCATTGTAACAACTGACTTTGAAATGGCAGGACAGAAATGGCCTAACAATTATTTCAATTTAAGGACGAACATTAATAACTGAAAAATCATCTATATGTATGATCTGCAAGATGAGGCAAGAAAACTCAGTTTCATTAATAACAACCATCAGCTACTAGAAATTCAATTCCCTCTTCTGATGATCTTGCAATAAGGCTTCCGTCCTCAAGCTTCACTTCATATTTTACTGCCATGAAGGTGACAAGAAAAATATGAACATCTTTGCTCCTTATACATCAGAGACTCGGCATAAAATCTCAACAAGTTTATCACCTGTGACTTCATCTTTCTTCTGTGGCCGTTCCAATATCTCACTTTTGACTAGAATTTTTTTCATTAGACCCCCATCCTTGGATACATCAACCATCTTCAACCATGATATTAGCTCCACTTGGAATTGCAGAGCTGCATCATGGGGAATACTAGGGTAAAACTGTTGAACTGTATGCCGCATTTCTGGAGGCAGAGTGAAAATGGAAACCTCGCCCTTCCTCATTGTAACAAGACCCTCCGTACATCCTTTGAGTATGTTATCTATAATAAGGAAAGATGCCAACAATATCCGAATAAGAATTTAGTTTACTATAACAGTAAAGATTAACCAAGGTAAAATCATTTGTTCGATTCGTAATTTAAGAGACATAAAAAACTTACGCTTACCTTGTCCGATAACTAGGACCAGAGGCTTTCCCTCGTCTTTGGTGGAGGCAAACTGAGGCCCTTCCAAGACAGTAGCAGTATAGTGAACTGGAACAGAAACCCAAACAGGAAAAATCAACCAATTTTTGGTTTGGCATTATTATAAAATATTACTGATAATGAGAAATAGAAGTCTATAGGTCAGGCAGACATTTACTACCCACTTCACCTGAACCTAATAGCAAACATGCAAAAGCAAACCCATTTCCAGGTGCGCACACAATTAGTAGAAAAAGCATCAGTTTCGCTATTCAACAACTCAGAGACAAAGTACTCGCAAAGTAACAGAGATAAGCAATTTGAAAAACAGCAAAAGGAAAGATGTAAAGAGAGGAATGAGGATGGCACCAGTGATTTCATCTCCTTCATCAGGAACCTCCCAGCCTTCCCCAGTTCTTATAAGCTTCTTCTTCAATCCAAGCTTTGTAAGCACGCCTTGATCGTGTGGCTTTTCCGGATAGAAAGGTCGAAACTCTTCTTCTTCCTCAGACGCCGGAGGAACCATTTGCTCGTCTATATCATCCATGAGCGGTACGAGGTAGTTTGTTCTCTTTTCTGTTTGCAGGTTGGCCGGAGACGTGCCTGCAGGCTGTAGTCGTCTGCCGTCAAAATAATGAATGGAAACAGTAGTTAAGCACTCGGTCTTTGTTGCAGTATACAGAACTGACAAGCTCAACTTCGCGGTTTGTCTGTTTTTTTTTTTTTTTCTTACTTCGTATCACGAGTTATTGATGTTAACTAACGGTGGGCTCACTAAGGACGAAAAGTTCTTCCCACGAGCCACTCGTGGGACTCGAGTGATGATTAGGATTTATGGGCGATTTAGGGGCTTAGTAAATTTTAATTTATTTTAATTTGATTAATTAAATTAATCAATAAATAGTTTTTATGTTCGTTAGTATGATTATGTGAATATGATTTACAAGAGCTTTGTAGATGAATTATGTGAATCTCGTCCAGACGAGATTATTTAGAAAAATAAAAATTAATTATAAATTTTGATAAATTTAATAATTTATTATAAATTTGATACATTTAAAAATTTTTACATCTAAACATAATTTAAGAGATTTATACTTGATTTTAAAAAAAATCATACTATCTTCATCCATACAACCCCTTACTTAATTATTACTTGGATGAAGATCGACTATTTCTAAATTATTTATTTATTATATATTATTAATATATAAATCAAAATACCTTTTTAAAGTGATTATTCTCTTCTTCTTTTTTCTTATTTTTCCTCCTTCCTCCTCTCTCTAGGGATTGCTCTGCTTCACAAAGAGTGTGGGTTGGGCTTTGTTGTAGTATCCACAGCTGAGCTAAACTTCAAATTAGGTAGTTTATCTTTTTTTTATCCTACTTCTTACATCTCTCTTAGCAACGAGATATTGATGTTAATGTATGCTAGTTGTCTCTCTTAAATACTAATGGCTCTTATTTGTAACTAATGGTGGGCTCATTGCTCATCACCGATATGAGGAAAAGCTCTTTCCACGAGCCACTCGTGGGACTCGAATTATGATTGAGATTTGAGGGAGATTTAATGATTACTTGGACAAAATATTGACTATTTTTATATCACTTAATGTATAGACCAAAATACCCTTCTTAAGCAATTTTTCTCCCCTTCTTCCTCCTGCATCGAAGGACTACTCTGCCTCTATCTTTCTTCTCCTCCTTCCTTAGGGGTGGCAATTATGCGAGCTTCCCATAGGCAGCCCGCATCAGTGGGCTGGGCTTATGCCCGGCCCAATGCACAGAGAGTACGGGCTGGGCTTTGGCTCAGCTATGCCCTTGAATTCATGTTGCATGTTGTGCAGCCTGCTGGTACAAAACGTAGGGCCGACCTTGAAGCCGTTTGTGCTCCCCAATGGCTATTATAGTTGTTGGGGTTATTAAGCACCAAGGGAGGAACCATCTACAAGGGATGAAAACCCCATTCATTAGACAGAAAGCCCCATTCACATGGGACATAAAATCGATTCAAACCTTCGAGTGTCTAATCTGGAAAACAATGACATTCAATCAATTCCAATTCGATTAATCATGACTAATTATGATTAGTCTTCATTTATAAGTCATTTGCATGATGCGGGTAACATGATACATATGTGAGTAAATATTAAATAAATGCAAGCATAGGTCAACATACTCTAATCAGTCGATATGTATATGAAACATGGTCCATTGCGACAAATAAAATCATATAAGTATATACAATAATGTATATACATGGTAGTGTTCATACTTAATTAAAACATGTGGAACATGAATCACCTATATCAATGTTACATTTGTAAACATCTATAATTTATCATGGTCATGACCTACTGGAATGATAGAGAATGCAAATAAATCATCGAAATACGGATTTAAAATAAATAGAACATCATATTAAACCTAGACAAGTATAGTCATTATCATGCTTAAGCTAAATCATAATTTAAAGAAGGTGAACATGCAATCAAGGTGACGTTTGTAGGTAATCATAACTCATCATAGTCATAAAGAATTAAAATTATGATAAAAGAACAAAAAAATGTCAAAAAATTCACAAAATAGTCATTTTCACCATTTTGCCGTTTGGCCGTTTGAACACCGTCATAGGTCATTCGAACGACCAGACAACCCATTCGAACGGCTATTAGCCTGTTCGATCGGTCGAAACAATTCACTTTTTTGGTTTGTCTTCAACCTCTAAAAAATTAAATTGAAAATATTTCAAAATTCCATATAAATTCAAAAATTATAATAGAGTATTATATAATCAAAATTTAAGCATAGAACATGATCAATCTAATCATTCTCATGCTAAATCATACCAAAATAACCATAAATTTCATACTTTTAATAAATCACCATTATACATCAAAATAAAGCAAGAACTCAAATAAACGTATAATCATGCATTCTAATGAAGAAAATTCACTCAAGGTAAAAACCCCTTACTTCTAAGAAGCTTGGAAGTCCCTTGAATGATCCTCAACCTCAATAAATTCTACCCAAAAATTAGGGTTTTTAGTTAAAGTTCTAGTCAAGCCCAATTAAACTTAGCTAATAGACTCAAATCAACTTGAAAAATGATATATCTAAGGCATCCTTAGGTTAAAAACGAAAATCACCTCTAAATGGAAATTAGAAACATGATTTTGATGGAAGAAAATAAAAAATCAAGATAAGAGAAATGCAGATAGAAGTGTTGAAGACCAAAATTGAAAGATTAGGGGTGATTAATGGAAGAGAACTCATCTTAATCAAAGTTTTTCCTTTGGGAAATAAGGGTAGTGCAATTCCTCCCTTATAACACAACCTTCCCCTATTGGCAAATAGCTAGGGTTTTTCCTTATATAGTAAGGGTTTTAAACTGGGAATATTAACTATTGGACTAGAAAATAGGGAAAATGTGCTAAGTGGTTAATTAAGGGTATTTCTGACTCAAAAATGAATTTAGTCATACCCAAACTCACTTAAACAAAGTACTAGAAGGTTGGAGGTTGAAATGGGTCGTATGCCATCCAACACGGACGTGGGGCCCATCGCGGGGTCTGCTCCCTTAATTAAGAAACAATTAGGAGAAAATGTAATTAAATCGGTAAAAATTAGGTAAATCAAGCTTAACACTAAAACTCTTAAAAACAAAATTGAACCTTAATAAAGTCATAATTAACTAACCCATAACCCAAAAAATTAAATCAAACTGGTAAACAAACAAATTCACACAATTAAATGAAATAATTAAGAGATCTTACACAACATGTCTTTGTGCTATCCTGATTGATTTTTAACGGAGAAATGGGTGGGGACTGTAGATAGGAAAGTGGGTTGTGGGGAGGTAGATCGGGGCTAAAGGTAGGGTGACAGAGTTGTGGCTGGCCGAAAATGACACAAGGCAGTGGCTAACATAGCTCTGGTGTCAGTTTGGCCAAAAATAGATAGAAAAGGGGAGAGGTGACCGACATACAAAAAATAGAGGAGGGGGTGGCATGACAGAGGCCCTAGACAGGGCCAGGTCATTGTGGCAGCTAGGTGGTAGGGTTCCAGTGGCATGGTTGTGGTGGCGTGCTACCTACAATCACAAATCAATGGAGGAGGTTTGCATGGCGGTCGGAAGGAGGAAAATGGGAGGGCTAGCGGCCTAGGGTGCGCCACCCAGTTGTGGAGGTGGGGTTGCGGTAGTGCGCCACCAAGGCCACTATCCAATTGGGGGGAGTGTGTTTCTCTTCCGCTAGGCAAAGCAGAACATGATATGCGTTTTGCTTCTCCCTTTTTCCCCTTTTAATATTTTTTTTAAAAATCCCCTCTTCACATGCCATAACTTCAAATAGCGTGTCGAAACCTCCTTTCCTCGCACAAGAACCCCCCCACAAGCCCACAAAAGCCCTCACCACACTCTAAAACTTACTTTTTCACCCAAAAGCCTTCTCACAAGTGTTGAAGCTTTAAAACAGGTGTTGAAACCCTAAATTATGTGTTAAACCCTCGAAAACGCGTTAAACCCTTCCACTCACAACCAAGGCTAAGCACGACACCAAACACAAAATTATCGAGGAAAAAAGACAATTAAGATTGGCAAATCAATCAATTTCCCTCATTAAAAAAAAACTACTAAAAATCTAGGTTATTACTTTCTTCCCCCCAAGAGAAATTTCCTCCCCGAAATTTCTAAGTTTCAAAAGAACAAAATAAACCTTACACCTCAAACAATTCAAGGTATTTCTCCTTCATCTCTGCTACAACCTCCCAAGTAGCATCCTCAAAAGTATGGTATTGCCACAACACTTTCACCAAAGGAATGGTCTTTGTCCTCATGACTTGCTCCGTCATGTCCAAAATTTGACTTTGGCGCTCCTTGAAAGTCATGTTAGGATGAAGCTCCATAGGAGTATAGTCTTAACACATGGAAGGGATCTATCACATATTTCTAGAGCATCGATACATGGAAGACATTGTGGACTCTAATGAAGTGAGGTGATAAGGCAACTCTAGAAGCCAGAGGTCCAATTCGTTCTAAGATCTCGAAGGGACCCACAAATCAAGGGCTCAACTTCCCTCTCACACCAAACAGCATAACTCCCTTTGTGGGGGAGACATGCAAAAATACATGATTTTCAACCTCAAACTCAAGATCCCTCCACCTCTGATCTACTTAACTATTTTGACGACTTTGAGTGATTTGAAGCCTTTGCTTAGCTAACCTCACCTTATTTGCACATTGCTAGAATAACTCCAACTTGAGCAGCTAACATTCTCCGACCTCATCCCAATACGTCGACAACAGATATGGTCTTCCATAAAGCGCCTCATATGGTGTCATCTCAATGCTAGAATGATAATGATTGTTATATGCAAACTCGATCAAAGGAAAGTGTCAATCATAAGAACTCCTCCAATCAAAGGCAACATATCTTATCAGTGTTTTAAAACCCAAATTGGCCCGGAGTCGAAAATCCGGGTTGAGTCGTCCAGGTTACCGAGTCACATTGACCAGGGTGAGTCGCTTTAACCCGCCTGGTCGAATTGGTAACTCGAACGACCGGGCCGGTTCAGGTTTTGAAAGAAAAAAAAAACCTGCAACGCAAAATAAAATTTTGTTTCTCTGGATTTATTGCAGGGTGAGTTCCTTCATCTTCACATACAGATTGGCAAAGAAGTTTGATCGCGAGATGAGAACTTATCTAAAGAATCTCAAAGAGATTTGCAACATTTGAGTACATAATATTTAATTATATGTAGGAAAACAAAAAAGAAAATATAGACCATCAAAACCTGTCTTGTGCAAATCAACGACATCATTGGAGATAAACAAGCAGAAACAAAGAGAACATACAAGAGAAATGTTATTATACTCATAAACCCAAGTAGTAGAACTAGGTGCCTGGCAATTGGCCAGTGAGGAGACGTGGCGCGTCTTAACCGTGCAGTTTTTGTGATGGCCAAAGATCGAAATTTTTTTGTTGTTGTCTTCTTTCTTATGCAGTTGATGTTGCAAGACGGTGGTATGTGGTGGCCGGAGGGAGCCGTGGTGCAAGTGAGAAAGGCAGAGCAGAGACTGGGATAGAGGGGAGAGCTGGAGATCTAGTATGTGGAAGTCAGAGATCTAGTATGTGGAAGCCGGAGATGAGAAGAGGGTGTAATTGAGACCAACAAGAGAGGAGAGTGGAGAAGAGAGGTGGGCATCGCCGGTGGCTATCGGTGTAGAAGAGGGCGAGAAAAGGGAGAATGGGGCAAGTGAGAAACTGTGGCGGAAAGCAAAGGCGAGGCGATGACGATGAGAGGCATAGGCTGATGGTGGTGCAAGATGGAGGTGGGAGCGGATTAAGCCGGAGAGGACTATTGAGTGTGAGGAAGAGAGGGTTGATTTGCGACAAAAGGGAGGAGGACAGGGGTGAGACGATGCCGATAGTTCATGGAAGAGGTGAGATGAACGAAGAGGGAGAATGGACTGGGTGGCAAGGGAGCAGAGAGGAGGGCGATGTTTGAGGGACATTAACCTAGGTTGACCCGGCATTGAACCCAATTAAACCGGCCCAGACACTATTCCGGGTCAATGTCCAGGCCAGGTTTTAAAACACTATATCTTATAGTGTCTGAATAGTCCTTTATGACAAACCATCAGTATGAAGGTGGAAGGCAGTGTTGTACTTTAAGGCCGTACCTAGAGCCTCTTGCAACCCTCGCCAAAAATGAGAAGTGAATCGAAGTGAATCGGTTGTCCCTGTCAAACACAATGGAGACTAGCACTCCATGCACAGTCACGATCTCATCCAAGTACAATTGTGCCAAGTAATTGAATTGGGCGGATGCTCCTTCTAAAGAGGAAGGAAATGAGTAGACTTCGTCAATTGATCCATAATCACCTAGATCACCTCATGTCCATTCTGTGTACAAGGTAGACCACAACAAAGTCCATTGTCATATGCTTCCACTTCCACTCTGAAATATCCAATGTTTGCAAGGATCCTAATGGCCTTTGATGTTTCTCCTTGACTGGTTGGCATGTCAAGCATCTAGCGATACACTCCCCAATATCCCTCTTCATATCATTCCACCAAAACCCATGATGTAAGCATGGAAGGCCGTATCGATACGGATGAGAGTATCGATGACTATTGATACGGGTACGCACCGATGATACACTTGGTACACGCCGAAACAGGCGTAAACCCTTTTATAAACATAAAAAAATATTATAACTAATAATATATTATTATAATAATTCTTTTAGAGCATAATAAGACTGTAAAATGTCGTATAAACTGATCCAGGTATTCCAAAATTAGTTTATTTTGAACCATACACTATTATGTTCTCCGTCCCATACAAATTATTGCTCATTCTTTCCCATATTAAGTGCTCTAAAATTAGTTTTTTTTTTAAATAAATATGAGTCTAAGTTATATGTTTAAATAAATGTATATTTGTGGAGCACTATATATAAAAAAAAATTTATGTAAATTACATGGACCTACCCATATTCATCTCATATAACTTTAAAAATATTATTTTTTAATATAACAAAAATATAAACTTTCAAAGAAGTTGGGTTTGAATTGTTTTTTTTTAAGAAAAAATTTCAAAAAAAAAGTTGTAAATTTTTTTAAAATTAAAAAATAATTTTTAAAATAAAAAATTATTTTTTTAATACCATATCGATACGTATCGTCCGTATCGATTTGGTATGGCCGATACATATCGTGATCCGGTGTGGGGGTGTACCACCCCCGTACCAGTATCGGTCTCAACCGATATGGGTACGTATCGGTCGATACAGTGCCGTATCGACCGATACGGCCTTCCATGGATGTAAGTCTCTATACATCTTTGTCTCACCAAGATGGATAGTGTACTGAGAGTAATGAACTTCATGTAATAACTCCTTTCACAAACCCAACAAGGATGGAACTACTAGTCCGCCATTAAATTTGATCCCTCCATCTACACCTTAGCTAAAACCCGGTCTATCTAGCAATTTCTGTGTCTCTGAGTTAGCAAGCTAAGATTGAATCACCTTGTCCACAACATTGGATTTGATCGTCAAGTTAGCCACAAAGCTCTAACTTCGCCTAGAGTGGAACTCAAGGCTACAATCTACAATCTCCCCCAAAAGTCTCCACTCCCGCACCATCATGTGAGCATTTACACCCTTAGATTTCCTACTCAATGATTTAGCAATCATGTTTGCCTTCCCTAGGTGATATAAAATGGAAAATTCATAATCCTTCAAATACTCCAACTGCTGTCTCCGACGCATATTCAAATCCTTTTGCAAGAAGATATACTTCAAACTTTTATTATTTGTGTAAACCTCAAACGCCTCACCATAAAGATAATGTTGCCAGATCTTTAGGGCAAAGACATCCGCTACCAACTCTAGGTCATGGGTCAGGTAGTTAACCTCATGGGATTTAAGATACCTTGAAGCATAGACAATCACCTTTCCATGCTGCATTAAAACACAACTCAGTCGTCTACCAGAGACATCACTAGATACCACAAAACCTTTGCTCCCAGATAGGAAGGCAATAATCGGGCTTGTAGCCAACCTCCTATTACGCTCCAAGAATCTTTTCTCACAAGCCTCGTCCCAAATGAATCTAACCTCTTTCCTGGCTAACCAAGTCAACAAAAGGGCAATGGTAGAAAACACTTCGATGAACCTACAGTAAAATTCAGCCAAACCTAGGAAACTTTGCACGTCAGTTACTTATTTGGGCTGCTCCCAACACATCAACCTCGACCTTAGCTAGATCAACACACACCCCATCGCCCGATATCACATGCCCAAAAACTGTACCTACTCTATCCAAAATTCAAATTTATTAAATTTTGCATAAAGCTAGTGAGTACTCAAAGTTTCCAAATTTGACCAAAGATGCTCCCTATGTGCAACATGATAGGGGAATAAACCAAGATATCGTCAACAAACACTATGACAAACTTGTCCAAAAACTCTTGAAATACCATGTTCATCATATCCATAAATGTTGCAGGGGCATTAGTGAGCTCGAATGACATCACTAAGAACTTGTAATGGTCGTACTGAGTCTGAAGGTTGTCTTAGGGATGTCCTCATCACAAATCCGGAGTTGATGGTACCTTGTCCTCAAGTCGATCTTCAAGAAAATCTTAGCTGATTGCAGCTGGTCAAAAATGTCATCAATCTTAGGTAAGTGGTACTTATTGTTGACAATTACTTGGTTCAACATCCGATAATCAATGCACAACCACAATGATCCATCATTCTTCTTTACAAGCAAGACGAGTGTACCCCAAGGCGAGATGCTCGGTCAAATAAATCTTTTTTTCAGGAGTTTCATTAATTGCTCCTTAACTTCATTGACTTTTGTTGTGACCATCCTATATGGTGCCTTAGATATAGGGTATGCGCCTGGTAGTCTCACAGATGAAGTGTTCCTATGCATTTCTTACGCATGTTAGCACTAGTACCACTAGCGCTAATCTGCACCAGCGTGTGCGTTGCTAATCTCATAGATAAAGGGTTCCTATACATTTCTTACGCTGGGCTCATAGTCATAGTGGAGCATTAAAAACCCTTCCATGCCAATGAGGGTTAGTGCGTTGAATAAGGAGATGGAGGATTATTACTAGAATTTAATATAAAGATGAGGGTATGCTTATCTGAAAATCTGGTAAAAGCAGGTAATGTGTAATAATAGTGATAAAACAGGTTATCTGAAAATAAGTAATCTTCATCAACCTTGTTTTAATCAGATCAAGCACATATTCCTGGGTGTGAAAAGCATCGATTAGTTTCTCATGAGCTGCAAAACCATCTTGGTAAAAAAGACTTCGTTCGGTTGCTTCTGACGAGCCCCGGGTCTATGTGATTAGCTCATAACCCACACAGGCCCAGAACGTCAGGATGAATAAAAATTTTGAGCTGTATTGCAGAAGTGGCACGAAATGGACTTGAGCAGGACTCAGCGGATATTTGTAAAACGAGATCGCTTATACATCAACATAGTTTGCTTCAGAAATCAATTTGGGAAAGCAACGCAACTCCCATTCTGCAATTCTCTTTCGTCTCATTTTTTGGTTTTAACATCAAGGCGCAGGCACAAATTTGCCACGCCTCTCCCTGTTGCTGAGATTTATCACGTCCAAATTTTCACCGATTAGTCATCTCAAGGTGAGAACCAGGCCGGATAGACTGGCTGTAAAATATACAGAGTGAATAACCATTAAATTGCACAACCACCAGGGCTTTCTAGCTATCGTGACGGCATAAGCATTGATCAGCAACCAAACTAGCCATCTAAAGAAAAGTAATAGCCTCTGGCGTGACTCAGGCGGCATTGGCCATAAGAATTGGCTCATGATCCATTCAGAGTTGTTTTTCGAGCCATCAAGCATTTCCTGCCTCGTTGGCGTCATTTAGGCTGTCGAATTGACAGAATATTGGCACATTTGAAATTTTGCCGAGGCCAACATTCGCAGGCAAATCATAGCGAATAGATTGAATATTTAAGTAAAATTGTTTATTCGGTGGCCGGACTTCCGTTCAATAGAGTTAAGTGGAAGGCCAGTTGAACCATTGAACAGCAACATTGGACTTTTCAATTTCTAAGCATGCATCAACAAATCGTTCCGATTGAACACAGGACGTTGATCTTTGAAATCCAGGTAATCTATGATATACATGAGAAGCAGTCCTCGCGGATTTTCGGTGTCGACGCTGGGTAGACACCAAAACGTCCAAGGCAAATGCAAATTTTTAGACGGCCAAATACATGATTGGAGTACTCAATATCAAAACACAGAAGATCCTGAACCAAGGAACAACGGTCACACAGCAGCAGACGTGTTTAACCAAAATATATACGCAAAAATTGAGCAACCTATAAAGCCAGACGGTAAGGAGCACCCTCAATTAGTTATGTTCACTCTTGCGAAAAGTTGAACATAATCCCCCCTTCTAATTACCAAAAAAAACACACACACACACATCCATCCCCACCCATCACATTCCCACATTATGCACACCAATGATGTCATGAATTTAGGTTTCATGACATGATTAAAAATCAAACTAAAAGGTGAAAGTAGCATGTTGCATAGACTGATACATCCATTAGAAGAAAAAAATTGTCCCTTTTGGGCCAATCAAAGTCAATCGGAGAGAACACCGATGGGACCCAGGTAGAGATGTCGACATATAATAAAACAAAGTAAGCCAATTTAGATTTTTTACACCAAAACTAAATGTCCCTTAAACCCTCATAATCAGAGTCCTGAAAGTAATTTCCAAATGAATGACACGAAAATTTTAGGCTTTGTACTTCCTCGGAAGTTTCAAAACTAAGGCATTGAGAAACTATTTTTTTGCTTTCCAGTCTGACATTTCTATGAAAAGATTCTAGAGGAGATACTAGCAGGAAAGCTCAAAAACAATTTTTACCATTCAAATCCTAACAGAAAATCCGGCGCTTCTAACAAGTTTTACTCTCTGCTAGTCAGCATAGTTGGACTTGAAATGATACTTATACAAATAAATAGTGCGGGCATTTAGGCAAGTGATTTATAACGAACGGTCAGTAAAGACTAGAGATTAAAAAGGAATATCCAACTTCAAACTGCCAAAATTCATATTAATCCCGGCTGATTCCCAAAAATAACATGAAACCACAATTGATAACTAAGAGTCATTACAATTTCAATACTCCTTTAATTTTGCAATGATTTAAATAACATACACCGCTTAGCACGCTAAAACTTCTCATCCCACACCTTAGAATGACGCAGCAGCAGCAGCAGCGGTCTTCCTAGGAGCTGCTTGAGTTCCTACATACCAAAGGAAATAGCATATTACATCGGACGGGGAAAAGTAAATTTAACAACTACATATGCATGTTGCAGAGGAACAACCCAAAATTTGCATATCTCATTTCCCCATAAAAACAGATTGTTTCTAAATACATAAGACGTGAAATTCAAACAAAGAGAACTTACCTTCTCTGAAGTTGCTCTTGAACCTGCGAGGCAAGTGACGAAGGTACCTCATCCGGCCGGTTCCAGTCGTCTTCCTCCGGATCGCCTTGACGCTCCAGTTATCTGACAAATCACACCCAGATGAAAACGTAAATGCAAAACATCTCTCCAAACGTGAAACGAGAAAAAGGGCAAATGATTAAAGCATGTAAATCCTCCCAATGAGAAAGAAAGAGGGAATGGCAGAGATATCACTCACATTTGCGGATCCGGCTTGCGGGGTAGCCGCAGGCGGCGCACCGGCTCTTCTGCAGGTGGAAGCTGCGGCGGCCGCACCTCACGCAGAGCGTGTGGGTCTTGTTCCTCCTCTTCCCGAAGCTCCCTGTTCCTTTCCCCTGCAACAAGTGCAGCCACGGATTAACTACCTCAGAGAGAGAATTCGCGAGTCTTCTAGGGTTTTGAGCACTGGAGGAGACGACGGAGGCTCTGGCTTACCATTTTGCTGCTGGCTTCAGAAACCCTAGTTCCGCGCGGTGGTCTACTGACGACGGGAGCCTGCGCTCGATGGCTTCCGTTTTATATAGTTCGCGCTTTTAGGGTTGCGAATCATTTCTGCCGCGTCGAGGCCGACTCGGTAGAGTGGGCCGTGGGTCTTAGGGATCTGATGGGTGATGGGCTAAGGCTTATATAGCAGTCACCCATGGATGCAGTGTGCAAACGCCGGTTATAACGGCCCAATTGGGAAATAAGCGTTTTTTTTAATGATTCTATTACCCCCAATAAACCCCATTAATCAATTTTTATCAACCATCTTTAAGGGGTACTGAATCTTTATTAGGAGGAAATAGAATCATTTTTATTTTTGGGTAACAGAAATCAGGGGTTTGTGACAAGAAACGATCACATAAGTGGCGTTTCTAATAAGTTTTTTTTTTTTTTGGGTAACATGATTCTAATTAGTTCGATTTGCGTTTCCACAGCCAATTTGATCCTTCAAAGATATATACTCCACATATTAATAGCTCCATTTGGTTTTACGAAAAAAATTAAATTTACTTAATTTTATAAAATCAAATAGAGCTATTTATGTAGACGGAAGGAATATTTAAATGCAAATGTTTATACGGAACTGAAACCTAATCCAAATACAATTATCAATGACCATCTTCACAATTGCACTCTAGCTTTCTAGGCGATTTACCCCCTGGTACAATGGTACTTCTTGTATTATCAAGAGACGCAACCATCTCGAGTGGAGATGCTAAGATGGCTCTTGCCAACAGCTTATTTCTAGTTTTACAAGCTATAAACAATTGAAAGTGTGAAATTAGAGAGCTGGGATATGTACACGCAGATATGACCAATATCCCAGACGATTTAACGAATCAATAGCCATCACTGGAAATGGACATTTTCAAGAAATTGGCTGATCTCGAAAGCAGCACCCGAGGTCCAGTTCATGACAGTCCCAAAGAACAGCTCCCAGAACCAGAGATCCACGGCAAGAACAGAAGAAAAGATCAGTAAAGCCAAAGTCTGGTACCGGTTGAGTGGCCAACCAGACACTTCAGCCAAGGTGTTAAGAAAGGGAAGAGCTTCGCTCTTGAGCTCTTGATGCCTTATAGACCAAGCTGTTATCCACTGCACTTGTGAAGGAACAAGGTCAAACTCTTCCCGCAGTCTTCTGCCTAAATCCGGCATGTGCCCACCACCATAGAGTACTGCAATCTTATTATGTCCATCATCTATGGCTGACCTGAGTGCCTCCACCGCAACTCTGTTCCTTTCTCCGATTATCACTGAATTCTCTTCAATAGAAGCCGTAACCTGAGTAAATCTTTAGAAACAGAAATTTTTGTCAGATAGCACCATTGCTGAAGTCAAATATCACTCTCGATAAGCAATGGTAATGTCTATTACCCACAAGACACGCAAATAACTGGTTCTGTAAACTCTCCTAAAACGAGTCCATTATATAAGGTAGTGAATAATATTCGTACCCTCAACAAGAGTTGGGATTTGACTTACTCAGAGGTTAGCCGTCTAGCTAAGAACACTTTCATAGCGGCCCCAAAATCAAGTCTGGATAGTGCTTCAAGTTCAGGATACTCAGCTGCCTGACTTTCTGCTTGTGCGCACACACCTCCAATTATCAGAAGACCAACAAGTGGCATTGGTAGCACCCTAGAAGCCCATAGAAGCTTTGATCTCCAAGGACCCAGATCTTCTGGAATAGATGATTGCATCACAGCTTTTGTTGATCTCAGGGTCATGTCTCTTGCAAATGTAAAAAAACTCTCACCCTTCTCATGCTGAAAAACAAATAACACACCACGATCACTTCCTTAATGACAAAGCTGCAACTTCCACTTCCGACATTCTCTGTTGTATAAGAATCAAAGCATCTTATAAACGTTGAAGTTTACTACACTACAAAACATATGAGCAGGTGTAAAGCGCCATATGATGCTAGAGATGAGAAAGGTAATAGAATCTTCATTTTTGTTTGCACTATCCACATTCAGTTGGACTAAAAGGCTTGAACTATTATTAATATGGTTGCAATAAATTATATCTTCATGAGGAAAATAATAAAACGAGCACATTCAGAAGAATTTTCTCCCTGCTGAAAAGAATATCCATCAAATAAAGAGGTCTAACATTACATATCAAGCTTGTATGGTGTAGAAGATTAGCAGTGACTCTACTCACATACTTTGCTTCCGAATATCTTCTTCAATTCAATTACATCAGTCTTTTCTTGGAATCATTACAGCAAAATTCTTAAGCATAGTCTGGCTTGCCAAGTTAGATCACTAATTCAATATTTTTGTTAATTAGCTTAGTTGTTCTCGAGCACAGAAAAAGGAAAAAAAATTCTGAGGCTTACTGCAAACATAAACTACATTAAGGCCTGAACTTATGGTAGCTCAAGTGCCAAGCAGCTCAAGGGAGCTACTTTTGCAAAAAGTAGCTCGTCAGTTTTTATAAAGTTTGGATGGGCAAATCAAACAGACAACATAATGGAATCTTGTAAAAGGTTTTAAAACAATGCTGGTATTTCAAAAGCTTATTAAACCTTGAAACGTGAAAAAGTCCCATTTGTACATCTGAGCTGTTTCATCTGCTTTTCAGCTCAGCATTGACTTCAGTTAACATCTTTAGTGGCTTTATTACCTGCCATAAGGTTTCCAACCAAACCTCATTTTCTCACACAAGATGCTTCAAACACCAGCTACAATTTGCAAAAGCTGACGTTTTAAGCTAAAACAAATGCAACCTACGAGACACCCTCACTAGCCTACTTCTCAAAGATTATAAAGACAGAACCACACAAGTTAGTAAATGTATTTTAAAGGGGTAAATAAATTTAGATGTATGAGCCAGAAACTAAGCAGTCAATGACTATGTTTAGTAAAAGGCAGTGTGGTTGCAAAAAAACTGAAAGAAACAACCTATAAGAAAAGTACCTGAAGTGATTTGAATGTCTCAAAATCAAGATCTGCATGGTACCAATTGTCACCCTGGTAATCAAGACAATCTAATTGGAAGTCCAAATTAAGAACACGAGCCATCTGCCTCTGAATAAAACCAAGGATGTTGAAGCCGCGAGAGCGTGAACTTTTGAGCTTCTTAACAGAAGATGGCTTCCTCCTAATCTCTAAACTCTCTCTGCTTGCCACCATTTCATAGAGGACACAGTCATAGGTTTCTAGATCTTTTTGGAGTGTCTTAAAATACCTGAATTCCAACTTTCATCATTGAGACTATCTTTTGCAGAGTTTTAAAAAAAAAACACAAGAACATACGGCCTCAATACACCATCAAAATCTTTATAATATATTTCCCCTCCTTTTTTTTCTCAAGGAAATTCCACTGCATCTAAACAGGGAAATAAACATAATCTATTATAACAGTTTCAAGAGATATGTATTTCCAGAGTGCATGGCAAGATCAAAAGTAGAACTAATCCTTCAAATAATCACTCCATTGCAGGTAAAGCTGCTCACAATCTGTTTGTTTATTAAATATATCAGCTGATAATCTAGCTCTATCTTCGCATCTAAAGAGTGAAAAATATCCACACTCACAACCATTTCATGAGCATCTCTCAAACAATAAAAGGTATCAAAATACCTGGTCAGTATTAAGCATTCTGACAACTAATTCACCAATTATCTCTCCATTCAGAAACAAAAACTAAGGGTCATGACTTCTCCAAAACCGCAGCAGAGTTCAATTTCAATAATACAAAATAGCTATATTTAAGAGGCTGCGGTTCCTCTTGAGTTGCTCAACTTGTTTGAAGACAAGTGTGCCACAAATTATCCGTTTTTATCAAATAAAAACCGAAATCAATTACGCTATATAATCAGCATTTCATAGTCAACCACTCCAAAAAACCACAAAAACTAAAACACGAGGTCAAGTCCTGAGCACGTACTCCTTATCTGCAATATGAATCGTCGATACCAAATCAACCTGAAAAAGGAAAAAAACAAACCCTCAGCCCGTAGAGAAAAAAGTCCACTTGAAACATTTGACAAACATTTTGATGAACCTGCAGAAAGGGCCGAAGAAGCGACCAAGGAAACTTCTTTCTGTAACAAACAACGGCTGTCTGCAACTCCCCATCGCTCTCCCTGCTGCCCCTCCTGAACCTCATAAAATCCGCAATAGAATTGTTCTCCAAAAACTGCCCCACGTCGCCATCTTCCACAGCCACGGGCCCAGACGCTCCAACTTTCAGCGACCGGAAGCGACAGCGAGAAGAAGGCAACAGACTGGGGTGGCGGGAACATCCATTCGGGTGTCCAAAGTGTTTAGATTTGCAAGAAGTGGAAGGGAGGAGGGACGCCTCGGAACCGGAAGAGGAAGGGAAGGTAGAAGAGCAAGACAAGATGGCAATGGAAGCACAGGCCATAACTTCCGAGCGCTTCCGCCCTTCCGCGAGAGAAGCTCCACAAATCACACCTGCCCTCTCTCTCTCTGCCTCCACTGTTTTAACGATTTTCTCTTCAGAAGATTCGCAGGGACGAGGAGGAGAAAAATCAGACGACAGACGAGGCCCCTGGCCGCTAGAGGTGGACGTCGAGCCGTCGGGTTCTCTTCATCTCCCTCCTGGGACCACCACCACCCTGGAATCTGGATCCATGGATGGGTCGCTTGAACGCAACCTCCATCTGACCATTTGGACCTGGATGCTTGCAGGAGCGGGCCCTGATCCAAACCGGGTAAGTACGAAGCCCATGGGCCAGCTAATCGTTTACTTGTAAGATGGTTATCAGTGAACGAGAACTGTCCGGTCCTCTCAGTTTTTGACCACCAATCTATGAGATTTTTTTTTAAGTTGCAGAATTTAGGAATTGGAATGATTTTGTTTCTACTACCCTATACAATATAAATAGTTATATTTTAAAAATATAA
Organism: Saururus chinensis; assembly: GCA_035235625.1. NCBI lineage: Eukaryota > Viridiplantae > Streptophyta > Magnoliopsida > Piperales > Saururaceae > Saururus > Saururus chinensis. Next base: position 14,634,311 of record CP141143.1, read on the forward strand.
TTTTTATTTAGTGGTAAAACTCACATATAAGAGAAAGAAAAATAAGCTTATGATATCTTTTTAAAGTACCTAACCACTTAAATTGAACAAAATAAAACTATTAACATGGAACATATTTTTTTGTTGGAGCTATAAATATAAATGTAAGAGAGAGGGAGTATAACTCTTAGCACGTTTCAATAAATCAATTCTAATGTACTCTATCCAAAATGAACTAAAATATATAATTAATTTCTTAAAACAAGTTAAAATTGATTCATTTTGAAAAAACAAAAGGAACTATCAATGTGGGACGGACAGATTATCCTCAAATCAATTCCATGATATCCCGTTCTAAAATTGGCTTGATGCTAATTGCCAAAAAAAATGACTTAATCTAACCTGCCAAATATTTGCAAAAATACTGTCAATGCATGAACTCTGCAACTTTAACTTGCCAATCCGCAAAAACCGCCTGTTCCCTTAGATATCAAGGTAAAATCTTATGTGGAGGTTCAAACTCGGAACCTCTAAAGTATGAGAGTTTAAGACTTGCATTATTTACACCTTAACCCAGTAAGCCCGCATTACACAACCTTGTCTGATATTTCCACTCCACTCGCTCTACACTAAAAACTCCAATCAGATATTGGAGATGCTTTTGGCGTAAAAAAATGAGAGTAGGAATATTATTTTCCTTATATTACCATGAATAATTAATAGGTGAAGGGGTGCAGCCAGTGGCAAACAGTCAACTATGATGAAATCGGCGAGATGGGAACCTTGAGTAAATTCCAAAGTAAATAGATAACGATAATTATTGAGTCAAACAAAACTGAGTTAGAAGAGCTACCTGAGACAATTCACAACCGTAGGATCACTCTCTCCCCACGCCCATTTGTTGAGGTACAACACTTATAGAGTGTAGGCGCAAAGAGACTCTAACAGATGCAGCCAAAATTGGGAAAAGACAAAACAAAATCAGAAATCTCAATAAACTCCACGTAAAAATTGATGTACACGTATAAAAACAAATGCTCATGTTTATGTACAGATTTCGACTTAATGGAACAGATTCACTCCCCCAACAACAATCCCAAACCACCCAGACATTACAATACAATGTCACACATTTGAACTTCCACGTTTGCGCTGCACTCAAATGAACAAACAGAGACCATCACCCTATCCCAACATCGGTGGTCGGTTGATCAACAAATACACAAGTACGCAAATCTTGACAAATCCCTCATCTAGTGAAGTAATCACTGATACTACCCTAAAAAAATGTAACGCTTGAAATGAATCAAATAATCAAAAAATAATACAATCTACTATGATTCAAGTTCGCCAAATAGATCTTTTTCGATGTGACACTGTTTAACAACATCATCAAGCTCGGGAACTGCTGACAGTACAAGTAACTCAAGAAGTTCATATCCCAATTGCTTCAAGCAAACAGCAGACTGCACGAAACAGGACAAATATCAGAAAACATCCGTCCAAGTGATTTTCAAAAAATTGCTATACGTTTTCAGTCGGTTAAACAGTTTTAAGATATGAAAAAAACCATCTTAATACTCAAACTGTAAACACACATCAATAATCCATGGAATTGGAACTTGACTATGAAGGATGAAAAAGAAAATTTAATGGAGGCCAGTTGATAGAAGAAAAGAAATAAACAACATATAAGCCACCTGAAGAAAGAAATACACGTCCTCAACACATCGTTGATACTCCTTACGGCCAACCAGACCTACAAGTGCAGGGGGAGCATTGTCTGAAACATAGGAAAATTCCGACAAGTAAGCTGTTAGCTTACCAAACCAATTACTTAATGCAAACCCCTAACCAAGATAATGAACATAATTATCTCAAAAGTAACTCTTACAGGAACCCTCACCAATCATAATCTCGTAAACAAACTTTGCACGCCGAGCAGCTTCTTGTTCTTGTTGTTCATCAATGAAAGAGCTGCTCTCCTTTCCAATATTTTTCAAGTCAGGTCCTTCATTATGAGTAGAGGCCATCGCTGAATGATTTGCATGATGTGAACTATGAGATGGGCTAACTGCCGGTGCGGGTCGTCGACGCTTTGGGTGCTTACTAATGAATATTCCATCAGGCCAAAGAATCTAATTCCATGAAAAAAGTAAATTTGTATCCCCAGCAAGAGAGAGAGAGAGAGAGAGAGAGAGACATGGTTTTAGAGATCACCTGCTCAAGCCTGTTGATAGCAGATGCTATAACTGCTCCTTTCCTCAAAAGTTGAATCTTCTCAATCAACCAATCGTCAAACGCATCTCCCATACCTAACTGCAACACCTGTTTGGCCACCCAAAAAGCCTGTCGCCTATATAATAAAGGCCAAAATAATAAACACCTCGCATCACATTAAGCTGGACAAAAAAGCGAAAAACATGCAGTCACCTAAACTTAAAATTCAAAAGATACCTGATCCAACCACCATCTTGAAGCTGGAAAAGAACATCGACCATATCTAAAATGGGAATGCTCAAATTTGGAGGGACCCACTGCACTTATCCAAGAAAGAACAATAAAGGTTGTGCATACACAGGCCAGCTCTTTCTTATTAACAGTACTAATAATAGACTAGCTTAAGCCACTGAGCTAAAGAAACATGCCAAAGGTATACCTCAGTGGGAATGGTTGGATCAGATGCAGCTTCAAGGCGTATCCGTGTTCCACTTTGTTTTTTCGTTCCTCTATTTGAACTTTCTTCAGAGATGGCTAAAGACACATTATTTTGCAGCTGGCCATCTGACTCATTTTCAGAATTATCCTCGCATAGATTTTCACAATCTCTACTAGGCGCAGTTGCTGAAATGTCAGTAGAACTTCTTGCTTTTAATTTCAAGCCATTGGGTACACTGCCTTGCCTCATCTGTAAGCTATGTTCACCATCAGCTGCAGGTGAATGTTCTCCTCTTGGCAATAATTGATCACTTGTAGCTTCCACTATATTCCGAAATTTCACACCCTTTTCATGCATCATATCATCTAGGTCAACTGGAAAAAAAATCAAAAATTAAAACAATATCATCCAGTGGTAAGAGAAAATGAAATAAGTACAAGGAACATATGGTTACAATATATAATTTACGTAAATAAGATAACAAGAAAAAAAAAGTTTCTAACCTGCCAATGTTTTAATGACAGATAAATAATCGGAAAAATTGTATGTCTGCAGATATTAAGAAAGGCAACATTTAATATTGTGAAATTGTCACATATCAATCTGCAGATATTGAAAGACCACAATCATCTCAAAAACTTGCCAGACAACTGTGAAATAACAGGACAAGCTATCAAACCTGGGAATCAACACTAAGAAAATCCCATACTTCTATAGATCCTGATACAGTTGGAAGTTGAAGTAGATTCTGAAGAGGCATCAAACATTTAAAAGTTATACAAAAGGTATAAAACATAGAAAACAAGTAAGCAGCACAGAATTTAAGCAGTGCATATTGGCAATCACCCTTTTAATGATAGGCAATAGCTGCTCCATATATGCTAATTAGAAAGAAAGCATGTATTTGTAATATATTCAATGTATAACTAAATGTAACATAATGCTAATAGGATGTATAAACGAATTACCTTTAAGTATCTATCAAGTGATTTGCACCTTTCTTGGACAACAGATATATCCAAACCCGTTGACAGAAAGTGTTTAGGAGGCAAACTAAGATTAAATTCTGGAAATTCTTTTAGTCGCTTATGGAGGTCTTCAAAATGGCGGAATCTACACAAGCAAAAAATCTAATATAAGCCTCACTCAGAAGAGGCAAGCACCTACAATACAGTGCATAAACAAATGCAACTGAAGTGGCACCTTCTTTTAATGGTCCAGTTGTTATTACATACATCAGTCACGGATATGGAATAAACAGCGAATGTTCTAGAGTCACTTTTTACAATGTTGGCACCTAGTACCTGAAAGATGAAATAAGCTCATATCTCTTACATATATCAGTTCACCGCACAACATCCAGAAGCTAACCATAATCAAGTAATAGCCTATTCCAGAAATTTATCAAAGACTACCTCACATCGTAATTTCAGGTATGAATCTGCCAAAACAGAATAACCCGATGACCTCATAGATGAATTACAAGCTTCAGGTGACAAAACAGATGGGGCAGAAGAAGAAGCAGCTGCTCCACTATTAACTCTTCCCCAACTCTCCACCTCAGATTCATCAGTAGATTCTCTACCCTTTTTCTCGTCTTTAAATGCATTAAGAATATCCAGCCCATCTCCCAATGAAAAAGATGTCCTTTCAACTTCTTGCCAAACAGGCAACTTCTGACGACTGGACTTACGTCTTTTCCTTCCAGAGTGGGATTTAGGCAATCTATATGGGGGAGCATGACCCTTACGACTCTGTCTTCTTGGATGCCCCACAGAAGGTTCAAGAGGATGGCGTATGCGAGAACCTGCAGCACTCCTGTTGCTGCTGTCCCAGACTTTGGTACCTGGCGAGTCAAGACCGGTGACACCTCTGCTTTCATCATCTTCAGTCGCATATGAACTCTCAGTCTGTACCTCAGATTCATCTGATTCCACAGGATCTTGCCCAACATTTTCCCGGCTTGATATAAGAAATGGTTGAGATAACTGTTTTTCATCAAACTGTGAACTCGAACCATTTATTTGAACCTCTGATCGATCATGAACTGTCTTGCCACTTAGGGTATCAAACTTGTCAGTTCTGTCTTTCGTCTTGCATTTAGATGCTTCCCCTTTCAATGATGAATGACTAACTTGCTTCACAGACTTATTTACCACCTCCTTTCTCCTGTAATTCCGCCCTTTTGTCCACATATTGTCAAAATGCTCCGGAGCAAGAGCTTGAGTCCTTCTATGAGAAATTGCATCTAACATCTGTCCCCACTCTCCAGTAGATTTATTTGGTTCAATGTCCTTGCATCCCTCATCAGATGTCTGAAAAGCACCGATTTTTCCAATAGAATTTTTTTCCAAGGGTAGGGGAGAAGCTAAACCGGATTGGTTATGCTTCAACTGAACAAGCTCAAGACCTTTATTAGACCTGTCCATTAGCGTAGAAAATTGATTTAATGCACTTTTGGAAGATGCAGCCGTCTGACTTTGAGAAGAATCATGTGTTGATGGTGTATTCTTTTTACTTGCCCTATTTCGGATTGTATAAACCAGATTTTCAATCCTTTCATTTATGAATCTGCCATTTAGAGAAAGGAACAAACACATTAAGCAATGAGTAAATAAAGTGGAAAATGTCAATAAAAAAAGGATAATGAAGGAAGATTATAAAGCAACCTTGGATTAGCTAAATTTAAGACAGGCCTCATCACTGCACAAGCTAGAATCTCCCTTGCAGTATAACGGAAGAAAGAGCATTGCAAATCTTCGGGCCTGAATACAAAACTGATCAGACCCTCCATCAAATGCTGCAAAACCTGGAAACAATAAAGCAAATGTGGTGACAAACTCTCCTTCCAAAGACACTATGAAAAGAAACTAAATGTACAACCTTGTGCTCAGCTTTTGCAGAAAACAACGCAGGATGCAGCTTGTTTTCAGAAGCTAAAACTCGCTTCAACTCCAAATCACGTTGCTTGATAGTCATCAACTTGTCAGCCTCTTGACTACAAATCTTGCTTTGAATTGCACGATAGAGCTCTAGATTGCGACAGAGCAAATCAATGATATCCCTGTTAAAATTACAGTGTATATTTGCAGCAGTTAGATATAGATCCACTTTACAAGAGAATAGCATGTGTAGGTAGCAAACCTTGTCAAAAGATCAATAAGATTTATCTCTCTCACACGACATGAAATTTCACCAAGGACACCATTTATAATCCCAACAAGCTCCTCTGGTCCATCTTTATCAGGAGTTAAACGAGAATACCAAAGATCTGTCACCCACTCTGAAACCAGATGCCGTGAGAATTGATCAACCGCTGCCTCAACAGCAGGAGAATCCACTTTTCTCCTCCAATCAGACTTTTCTCGCAAAGCTTTGGATGCCTCAAAAGGAATCTGGGCAGTGAGAACTCTGGGGGAGGAATATTTGTTGGGGGCTGCATTTCTGCTTCGCATCTCAAGCTCATATGAGATATAGCGAATAAAGAGAACTAAAGAGGCAGCAGCAGGTAGATTGACCAAAACAGAGGAGCTCGTCACTAGAAATAAATAAATAGTTAAAAAGTGTATGATGTCTGTAACAAGTAATAAATACAGTAATACGATAACTAAATTTGTACACATAACAAGAATGACTCAGAGCAAATACAAGTCATAAAGTATAGAATACAATAACTAGTGTACTTTTTAAAAGTTGCAAAAGAATACAACAATTTTTAGTTGTACACGACTTCAAAAAAGAGTGTGACTGAAGTATTTTTGTGCCAGCATCTTAAGCCTCACGAACACTCATTCTCACATCGAAATTATGAAGTTTGTGATTCACTATTAACGAAAGTATGAAGGTTGTCATTTAATTCCATAAAAGTTACACTTATAATATGCATATGCATTTCCTGTCTCACAGACGTAAGCTTGCCACAAAAATGTTTGGGTAATTCCTAGGCACAAGACTATGACCCCAGATCAAATCAGTTCTTTAAATTGCAGTTTCAGAATCACACTGTTTTTGCAGGAAGAAAAAAAACCATAATGTACAAGTGCTAAGGAAATAAGTGAGGGAACTTACAGGACATAAGGTACGATAACCCAATTACACATATAAACAAGAGGACGATCCGCTTCTTCGCTTCCTCGACCAGGTCCCTCACAGTCTGTCTTCCCGAACTCATCCTCGGAGCTCCACCCAAGCAATAACCCTCACCCCATCAACATAAATCAACCCTCCTCACTGAACCACCAAATACAGAAAGATCGACTTAACAGTGCACAATCTCACGTCATTTACTTCGCAAATTCAAAGTTCCCGATTCAAAACTCGAAATCATGGTCAAATTCTCTCCTCGTTGCGTTTTTTCTGCAAACACATTCAGAAATAAAGGATCAAACCCAGAAACCAGCTGGCATCACAGCTGATTCAGAATCGCGGACTTTGCCGAAAAGCTTGCAGTGAGCGCGATCAGATAGATTCTCGGCTGCAAGACTCCTTTGGTGGAGTGAACGGAACGGAGACCGGCGATGCCGACCGAACATGCCGAATGGCTCCGGCGACTGTTAGGTTTTCGTCGCCATCTTCGACTCATTTCCGAAGTTCGCTGAAGTGGATTTCCGAGCGAAAACGTGGGATGCGTTTCGGGGTTTTTAAGAAAAATATAATCATGTTTAATGCCTATTAAGGCAAGTGTAATCTCCATTCCCAGGCCAAAAAATGACGGAAACCTGACCCTGCCGCTCAATTACCGCTTCGGTTTGGGGTTATTTTCGTCCTTGGATGCACCGAGAATTTGGGTTTGCACCAGGTTCGAGGGGAGTTGGGCCGAGTTACCGTGACTCGTTGGAAGAGAAGATAACGTGCATTTGGAATTTCCAATCGCTCACATGAATTGTGTTGAAAATGGTACTAGTCTCTACCTAACACTTTTTTTTTGGAAAATGATAGGGCTTACATTCCTGTTATTAGATAAGGAAAATAGGACCCACATGATAAAATAAAATTTATTTTTTCTTAACCAATCATAAGTGGTATAAGGCAGAATATCACTATCTATAATTTTTTTTATAAATTAAGCTATCCGACATTATTTATGAATGATTTGTGAAGATTAAATATTGACACATGAACCAATATTTATTTAGTGTTTGGTCTCTATGGATCTTTTTGCTCATCCAAAGTAACTTTTTGAACGAATGGACACATTTGTGGTCCAGTAGCTACATAGTTACTCGATCCCTTTTGTTTACCATTTGTCATTGTCCAACAAATCCTAACATGGTACATAGTTACTAATTTCTCATCTTTTTTTATGTTCATGTTACTAATTAAAATGGATGGACATATGTCTACAAAAATGGACAAGTGTATGTGCTCGTCAATAATTGCCCATTAAGGCAGGCATAAATTGTGTTGGACCTAGATTTAGGTTCGGCCTATATTGGTCCACATGTGAAATTTGGTTAGGGTAAATCAGTATAAGTTCATAAGGGTAAGGTATGTGGGGTGGACCCACAACCTCTTACCCATCATCACACACATTTGAGTGAGCCCGAGTCACATTGTGGGCTCTAAACATGTGTACAATCTATAGTGGGACCCACATGAACTATCTATGGCCATGACCATGAGGTGTGTCTAGGCCTCTGTGGGCTCATATAGTTAAACTCATATATTTAATTAAAACACCACTAGGAAGCCCATTTTAAAGAGTCCTCTAAGGCAACTAGGAGAAGGAGTTCATACTATTAGGGCTGAAGAGACCCCTCTCTCCCCACTAGTAACTCTCCTCCCTCTCTCACGTTGGAGATACCACCCCCCGGGACTCCTCTCTCCCACTCTCCCTAGGGTTGATTCATCACCACCCGTCCTCCATGCCTTCTTGTTGTGCTTAAGATGGATCTTCACCTTCTCTCTCACACGCCTTGGTTGAGACACGCATAGCCGATTCCTCAAGCTGCATGTGAGTTGGTGAAGGAGAATGAGTAACAACTTGTGTACATTGCAAGGAGGTTCTGTGAGGCAGTATTTGTAACACCCAAGAATTTTTAACATATTTTCTTAAAAATTTATGATTTTTTTGTTATAATATAACGATTGTAAATCGGGAAAAATGACGAAATACAAAACTTATAAAAATAATTTATATAATTTAAAACATCATACATCAATTTTTCTCATATAATTTTTTTCAATTAAACATCATACAACAAAACCAAATATTCTCAAGCGCTACTTGAAAACAAATGTAACAAATAATTTGTTGTGATCATGGGTTTTAAAAACAAATCAATCCCAGACATCACTAAGTACAAGTCTTGTAAACAATTCATAGTCTGATCCAAATTACAAGTCCATAAAATATAAAATCTTAATTTTCATCTCATCCAATACATTAGATCATGGTAAAAATAATATTTGCAATGAGTCAACGGTATACCCGAGTTAATGAAAATCAATCCATCCATAGAAACAAAAATCTATGTTTCGAAACTCTCTATCACAAATCTGCAAAAGCCTCCACAACATCGGGCTAAAAAGAGGGAAAATAAGTATTTTCATATTCAGTATAAAATACTCACTAGGGGAGTTTTAAACAGTGAACTTTGCAAGTCCATACATAGATGCATTTATGCAACTCAAATATGAAGCATAAAAACATACAAACACATCAGAGTTGCATAAGATAACAATCATACACAAACACATACCATCTTAAGCATGAAGTACAATGTTTTACATAAAAACTTTCTAGGGTTCATGAAAGAAGGAAAATATGAGGGCTTGATAGAAGAAGACATGAGAGTTGTAATTAAGCACGAATAACCTTCAATTCCCCATTGAGTATCAAATGATCAAGGGGAAATATTGTCACGACCTGAGCTTTGAGAAGGGTTTAGAGACCATCAACACCATCGGAGTACACCTGTGCTCAAGCTGTGACAATACAATAACATATACTGCAAGGGATAAAGAATTTAATCTGAAACAAAAGCAACCTTCTGACTAAGCTTTTATTCAATCAACTAACAAGAGTTTCACCCAAGGGGTGTTCATCTGCAACTACAAAACAACTACTAATGCTCAAAGAATCAAATTAATCCTAATTCCCTTCATTAACCCGGTGAACGAAAACTCTCGATCTTCCTTGTCGTTTCTACGCATCCAAATCAGAAATCAAACCTGCGCGCAAAAATACGCCCAATAGAACGAATGTTCCACCCGTAAGCTAAAAGCTTCGTGAGCCTCAAATAAAACATACATTGTAATCTTAGCAATCATCGCTCACACAACAACAACAAATAATCAATTAATCTCCAAAATAATACATTTAAACATAACTGTTGAAACTATTCATATGCATGCATCTCATTTAAACTTTAGAAATCATCATACATAGTCACCATATGCATCGTAATTCATAATGTATAATCTACACAGCTCATTCCCTATAACACCCAGAGAGTTAGCTATGGTGATCCGTGATTTTGTGCGGGTGCGAATGCACCGTGAGTGGTCATACGCATGCACTCGTAATGACCTGTGAAACCGGAAGGGAACTGCCAAAGGCTGGGGTCCACCCTCATCCCTACGTGGCACCTGGGTAGTCTTATTATCTTGAATCCTGAAATTGAGTCACCCAACCCAAATCTTAACTACCCGTGTCAACCCGTCACTCTTACGTGGGTTCTTAGTACCTATTCTACCAATTAGGCAATGCATTCCTCTCACATGCCCATCACATGATTGGTCAACATATCATTCACATTAATACACTTCATCATAATATCATTCATCTTCAGCGAAGTCTTCAAAAGAAATCTCAGCATAGCATTATTGAAAACGATCTATATCATGCATTAAAGTACAACTGATTCTACTTGAATTAAATCACAAGGAATACAAGTTCCAATTCATTTTAGAAAAAGCTTCCCACAACGGCCACAAATCTTGCGAAGTAAATCTAATAGACCCACAATGTTCATCCTTCACAGCTCACATTATTCATATTGATATAACTAACCCAACCTATATTTCCCAAACTAAGAACACCTCCAACAGACCCCATCAGCCCATTCTTAATTACTGAGCAGCTTCTTTTCATACTTACATTAAGGCAAAATAAGTGTATCTTAGTCAATTGAGCCAACACATAACATAAGAAATTTCTGATTTAGACACCCAGAAAACAAATATAACAGATCCTGGATGTACAATTCTGCATATACAACATCATGAATTAATTTAAAACCCATCTCAGCATATAAGAGAATTATATCACTGCTATAAAATCTCTTATTATTTTTTAGCTCAAACTAACCATATAATACACCTAAGATCAAAGTATAAGTATAAACATGATATTAGGATTTCTTTCATCACAACAACGATCATAACAATTTATGCTGAGAGAACAATTCATGTTCTAAATGAGGAACCTCACCTTAGCCTACTCCAAAGCCTACACCCAAAAACTACTCTTCTCCTCTAAAACCTAGCATGAAAAACCAATTCAATGCTCTAAGTAATGGCTGCGAATTAAAATATGTAAGTGTACCAAAATGAGAAGGAAAAGACATGATTTTGGGCATTTACTCTTGCCCAAATTCTGCTGTGAATAGTAATTTCGGGATTAGGGGAAGGATTGATCTAAAGCAGGGAGGAAGATACAAAATTATGCCCAAAAACCTACCTTTCTTGGTGTCCCTTTGCAGCCCAGCCCTCTCGTTGTCCAAAACCACCCTCCCGACCGTTGTTGGCTATCGGAATCCTCCTTGAGTGGTGCTGCCCACTGGAGAAGAGGAAGGGAAAGGTGGGGCGGCTAGGGCACAAGTGGAGAGGGGAGGGAAGTTGGGCTACTGAGAGAGAGAGATGTAGGGAGAGAGAGACGCAGGGAGAGATGAGGGAGAGTCGCTAGCTGGGAGAGAAAGAATTCTCTTCTTAAGCAGCGGCTAGGGCTGGGCGATGAGAAAATTTTCTCTCCCCCGACGCTCCAAAAATTTTAATCCAGAAGTCCTAAGTTCTGGACTGGGTTCAAACAGGTAAATAAAAGAAAACGAGTCGGGTTAAAAAAAACATGGGTTTACAAATATAATCAAATTACTCACCTTGAGGGAGGCTAGGGCACTACGAATTTTCAGTCATATCTAAAAATCTCCAAAATTCTCTAATTAAGGCTTTTATGACATATTTATAGAGGGTGTGAGGGCTCCTAATCTCCTCAGGGTTTAGGCTAGTAAACCAACCTTAGGCCACCCTAATTGGTCTTTTAACTACAATTTTCATAACTCAATTTAAATAAGCCCAAAAGGCTAAGTAAAATGCCCAGTTTTAGGTCTAAATCGAGTTTTGTGCATATAGTACAACTTTGATCGGTCATATTTCACTCATCCAAACTAAGATTTATGTATTCTTGATGACATTTTGAAGCTCCTTCTATATTGTATATAATCATACTAATCTCAACCTTATATTCAACCTATTTAGATAGTTAACTAACTAGTAAGGGTAAAGGAACTCCTTAAATTTTTACAAATCAACCACAAATAAGACATTTAGAAAGCAAAAATTACTGGATCTTACAGGGCAATTTAACCCCAAATGTGAAAATCCCTAAAAACTTTCGATCTATGCATCTATAGCACAGTGAGAGACTAGAGAGAGGGAAATGGAGAAAGAAGATGGGAGGTTATCATGCTACATACTTGAACATCACGGAGGCATGGAGTTTTATGCATTTCACAACTAGGGTCGAGTCACCCTGCCTAGACGACTCAGCCCCTGCCTCCATTTATGTTAGTAGTGTATGATAGGGGTCTGCCGGCTGTATCAAACTCTTTTTTCATTTATCCTTTGTGTCATCTTTTTATTATCATCCATGTCACTCCACTATCTACGGTCATTTACCCTGACTTCACCATCTCCGTATCACCGTGTCTTTCTTTGTTATTTTATCTCATCTTTTGTGTTGGGTGGTATGACTTTTCTTGCCTTATTATGTAACAAATTTTTTGTTTTGTATCATTTACTTCACATGTCAGGGTAGCAACTTCTATGTTGGTAATGATATGACATTGAGAAAGTCTATTTGTGACATAATGGCTAAATGAAAGAATTGTTATTGATATTGAGTTTTATGCTAACTTATGGGGTTTGGGCTTTCAAATAATTTTGGATTTCAATGTTTAACACTATAGATGGCTCTAGTGTTTGGGTTTTTCGGTGCTATTTTCATTTGAATATGTTATTGTATCTTTGTTACAATCACCATTTACTAGCATATTTTTTATGTGGGTGGTCTCAATTGTCATAGGTGAGAAAATATCTTAGTGTCACATAAGTTTTCACATTTGCTCACATTCATATTAGTCATTATAATCAACATTGCTTCATTTGACTTCCAAGCATCTAATTCAGCTTTTATGGGTGTGTGTAGAGCTTTTTGTGTGTTTCTTCGAATGTATGTTAGTATTGCTAATTTTCCTACAATATTAACTAGTTATTGTGTTGATTCGTTGATCTCTATCATTTACTTAAATCTATGTACTTTGTAGAGGTCTTTGGACTTTCAAACATGTGTAAGTCTTTGTTTAGTTACTTTCAATAAGTGCTAAAGTTGTTGTTTAAGAAAAAACAATGTTGTATTAGTTGATTACCAATCTCTATTTTTTCTAAGTTGAGATTTTTTATGATGCATTATCTTACATCCTTTTAAAACATTGTTTAAATAACTAATGTTTTATGTATCAATAATATGTATGACCGTATGAAAAATTAATATTAAATAATATTGAATCCTCTTTTTTTCTTACATATAGCTACTCATTTATATTTACAAATTGAAGTATTGAATACAACATATTGTGTTATATGGTTTTTTAAGTGAATTACCCGGTTATGTTGTAGCAAGAAAAAAAGTGACACAAAATAATTTCATAAAAACTGTTGTTAAAAAACAAAAAGTGAAGGATTTTATATGTGCCATGGTTGTTGGCTTTCACAATGTATGTGGACATAGTATGACAATCTACAATTGAATGACATAGAGAAAATTTACATCTCACACAATCCACCTTGTTCTATAAATGGTTTGTGCATGTAATAAACTTGCATATATATTGTCAATTTGTAAACCTCTTTTATTCGACTAGTAAACTAAATTTTTTTGTAGTTGTTCCATTATATTTCATATGTGTAAAAAACACGTCAAAATGCTTCTCTTTTAACCTTGTGTAAGACATGGGATAATGGCTTATCCACGAGGGTGGAGTAAACAAGTTTTTTTGCTCAAGTTTATACAAATTCGTAAATGGTTGAGAGTCTCATTAAGATGTCATGTAGAGGAAACTTAATGCTCAAGGCCCCACACAAAGTAAGTTGAAGTCTGCGACCAAGATTCCACCATAAGATAGTGGGAGTACAAAGGAAGATTTCACGAGCATTAAAACTGTTAAAAGCCACAATTAATAAAAATGTAATGGAAATTTATGATTATAAGCTGAGTCTTAGGTGCAATATGATTATTTTGATATAATGTTTATGGTATTATACTTTATGGAACAATGTTCATATGTATGCGGGTTTGATGGTCTATGGTCTAATGTTATGTTTATGTTTATGTATGTGCACATGAAGCTCTCACTTGAAAAAAATTACAAAGGAAATAGGAATATTTTTTATAACACTATAGCTGGCGAGGGGTTTAATAACTATTTATATAGATTTTATTCATGTTTTAGCTTAAGTTGCTTTGTGGGAAGCACACCTAAAAATCCCTATAAAGCAATGATGGCAATTTATTAGGAAAATCTCTTCCGTTAGGATATTGGTTTCCTAAATTTGATTGAAGACTTTTTAACATAACTACCGATTTCAAAGCAACTTGTGAGGATTTGTAGGGGGAAAAGCAAGATTTGGTGGCCAAAATCATGATTCTCAGCCCATGGATATGTCAAAAAGCTAAAGATTTGATGGACGACTAATCTTCTATATCCAAATAGGATTTATAATTTTTTTCCCTAAATTTGGCAATGAATTGGTTGCCAAATACCCCCTTAAACTCTAAAATTAAAAATAACTTCGTGTATAAATATTTTGTTGTTGTTGTTAGAGAGTAATACCCGAGTCCTTAAAATACAACTAAGAGCCAAAGGTAGAGCAACTAATGTCACAACCCGGATTTTTAAGAGCATTTTTAAATAGCATGAACGGTAAGTAGCGAATAATTTTTTTTTTCTTAAATACAAAACAAACCATTCGATTAAATATCCAAGTCATGATAACTGGGGTTCACAAATACAGATATCAAATCATATGATATTATTTAACGTCTGAAAATTCATAAAGAAGAGCTCATCCATCTAAGTACAAGTCCGTCATCTGTCTGAAAATAAATAACAAGTTGACTCTCACGCTAAAGGTACACTTACGTACCAAAGTTACAGACACGAAGAAACTTCATCCTATACGCGTCAATCTTGGTCTCACTCGTTGTCGCCTGGAAAACCTGCAACAAAGTAAACCAAACAACAACCACAACCACAATGGAGCATCTCCGCCTTTAGGAGAAGAGCTTCCAAAGGACAAAAGGTTTTATTAATATTATTCGGATCGGGCCAACATCACCCGATGTTAGTTGCCTACGTACTCATCAGACAACATCTCCAATGTTTCCAATAAGATCGGATCCAGATGTAGTTCTACCTAGAAACTACTCTATCCTAAGAAGCATAGCACCACACATGCAATGCTTAAGTATTTTCAACCTACATTTTAGTAAGTCCTTTAATCATTTCACTTGTCTAATTAACAAGCAACAACAAACAATGTTATTAATTATCTCACAACTCTTGTTTGACAATTAATACTACCAAATCTGTAACTCAGAGATGACTCGCCTTTTGAGAAATCTCCAAACAAATTACTCCAACCTTGGAGCAGACTACTTAATAGCAGCTTGACCCAAATCCCCAGGGCTCTCAATAGCCTGCCACGAATCTGGGGAAAAGGATCCCAACTGTGCTCATGGACACAGATTGGCAAGAAACACAGGCCTTCCATGATGCTCATGTAACTCTATTTTCGTATATACTAAATAGTCCTGGGAAGACCTACGGGAGACCCGCGGTAAAGACCCTTTGGTCAATACCCAAACCGTTGTGGCGATGAAGAAGCATATCGCAATCTCCAGCATTATCCATAGAAGCCTCAGGTCTTTATGACCATTGACTCTGCCAAACATCTGAAACTTAGACTAGATTATTTCCATCCAGTCAAGTATTTGCTCAACCATTTGGGTCCTATTCACCTTGTGAATCGGCCCAATAAATAGTTCATCCACTGAGCTATGACTCAAAGAACATCCCATAACCATCCTCGGTTCATTAACCAAGGTAAAATTCTATGTCAGGGCCCCATTCAAATCCATGAACCGGTCCCAAACCCTATTGAGGGTATTTTAGTCTTTATCTTGATTAAATGTTCTCCCTCCAAACCAACAGCAACCCATGTCTCTTGATTAATCTTCATTAATCTTAAGTTACTGATATAAATTAAAACATCAATAATAAAAGCATACAACAACATAATCCACATAAATAACGTGCATTCACCAATGTATAAATAATGAATAAGGGCCCGTTGCACTCATTTGCAGGGCTAGGGCTCAGCAAGTTCAAGCCCAATAGTGTAAACAACTCTAACACATCCCGCAAGTTACATATAAAACACTCTAGTCGATCAGTGCACTTGGTTGCAGACACGTAAAATACGTTGCTTTAAACCTGAGAATTAGGGTTCTACCCCTTATTTCTCATGACACTACGACCCAACAAGGTCTTCGTGTCACATACTGGTCACGCTCCTTCCTTTTGAAGTCATTTATAGGGTACCCTAACTCTTGATTCACTAGGTCATCCGTTTCGACAGAAACAGAAGATATTGCCCCTAAGGGCGTTAGGGTAATTTTACCACTTAGGGTATGATACCCTTCATTGGGTCATTCTAGTTATTTTACTGCCCCTCTATTGATTTAAGTCATTGACCATTCACAAGGCTCCACTCTCAGTCCGACTCACGCTTCCATTCACACGAACGTGGGCGGGTCCACTCTAAGGGGTATTTCTGTCATTTGGTTTAAGGTCTTAATGACATCTAATGGGTCCAAAATTCAACTCAAGGGTACTACTGGCCTTCATGGACTCTGTGTAATTTTCCTGGCATGTGACGGGGTCATAAACCCCTTGAACTGACCCAGGTTGACTTAACGGTTTACTATAAACCCTAAGGGCAAAAGAGTCAATTAACCACTCACTGAGATTTTTATTCACTATGCAATTTGGTCTATATTTAGGGTACACAATAATATCTTACTAGGAATTTTCCCAATTTTTATAACAACTCATAGGCCCCTGAACCGGAGCCCCGAAGTCGGGTAAGTAGTTTACCCACAACAATTTAACTATAAGGGGTAAAATAGTCATTTCACAGTCTCTTGGATTTTTCCCCAAGATGAAACTCGGTCAGAATAGTCCCAAACCTCTCCAGGTACCATAGTAATTTTCTATGATTTTTTGACACAATTAACCCTCTGAACCGGACCCGGTTCACTCCCCTCTTTCTTCCACTTTTTTTTTAAAACAAAAACTGACCTAGGGCCGGTTCGGTTCAGGTCAACGACCCGCAACGCGGGTCGTCTTCCCCGCGTCCGGCCAGAGGCGGAAACGCCTCTGGCAGCGCTGCCCCTGGTCGCCACGATGGGGCGGCAGGCTGGGCTCCATAGGATCGCTGCCAAGCGGCGATTCTGTTGAGCCAGGGCCTGTTGCCTCCCGGTGGCCGGCGGTGGGCCAATCGGCCGACCCAAATTTTTTTATAAAACTGGCGGTGCCGTCACGATGGCAGCCTCCACGGCCAGCCAATGGGCTGGGCTTGACCGGATCACCATCTTTCGGTGATCCCGGCTGCCCTAGTCCATCTTCCGGTCGGCGGCTGCGCCGCACCGCCCCAAGTTCTTTTTTTTTTTTTACTCTGCAACGAACCGGCGGCCTACGCAGTGGCAGCCGAAACTGCCGCCGCCAAGGCCGCCGGTGCCAAGGCCGATGCAGCTGGAGCCAGGTCCGTCGAGGCTAGAGACCAGAGGCCAGTACAACCCCCCGGCTCTCTGACAGGTCCGGCCAATAAATACACTACTATTCCTATGAATAGTATTATGCAGAAATCGCTATTTTTGTAGAAATCACTATTATTTTCATTCAAATCCGTTATTAAAATCCTTAATAATCGTAACTTGAAATCCTACCTCCGTGGCCTAGTTGACGTCGATCCACCGCTGCCGAAGCCTCGCCGGAAAACTCTCTCGGCAGCTCGTTCTCCTTCGCTCCAAAAATCCCCTTCCCTTCTTTTTCTCTTTCTTTCTCCCTTTTTTTTAAGAGCCCTAATTAATTCTTTTTATAGGCATAGGATTAGGGCTCCTAATCCCATGAGAAATTGGTCCCCAAAAACCCAATTTCGGAATTCTAAATAATCGGGCCCACAAAACAACTTAAACGGCCCAATAACACGTTTAATTTGGGTAAACGGGCCCTATACGATATGTTCAACTTCGAACGATTGTATCTCCCTCATCTGAACTTCGTTTCGCGCATTCTTGGTGGCGTTTCGAAGCTCTTTCCGTCTATTTTCCATCCATATATGATTTAGCTATAAATTCCAACTGATGACCAAGTTATTCTCACGGGAAGTTCAATGGGTCCTTACACCCTAATTTCCCTGTGTACGACTTCGGGAATTTTGAAAATTCCCGGACGATACAACTAACCTCTTCCATCTGCCACTCCAATTGACCTAATCCCTCTGACACACATGCAAACCACATAACATACTGTGGACCTCTACTTCGTGAGGCATGATCCTACCCATCTCACCAACACCCCTTTCATTGATTTACACACAAAAAATCATTAGTGATCAATAAAATATTAAGTGTATGCATTTAATACCCCTAAATGGGCTAAAATGTAATAACAATTAGGGGTGAAACTTTTAAAGGCTAGCCTGGCCTGTAACAATACGGGTTAGGGCTTAAATTTTTTGGCCCACTTTGAATAAAGTTGGGTCTTAGTTAGGGGGGAAAGGCATAGGCATGTCCCTAAGTATAAAAATAAATATTTTTATTTTTATGTTTATATGAGCAATAAAAAAGGTGAAGGTTGTATATTTGAAAGAAGTTAAGTCTAGCTTTAAAAGCTATCATATTTAGTTGTAAAGGATCCCACTCAAAGGCCAAATGCTTATGATTTGATGCTTTATAGGGTCAACTAGTAGAACTCCACTTAAAAAGTCATAAACTTTTCATTACAATTTTTTTAAAATTAATATAAAATTACAAATAAAAGCTTACCGTCCGGCCTAAGCCCTCTTAGGGCTGAGCTAGGGCTAAACTTTTGAAAGCCTGTTTAAGTTCAGTTCCAGCTCCCTATTGCACCCTAATAATCTTTTAAAATAAAAAGATGTCTACAACTCAAGCTATCCCTTCTCTTATGTTAATCTAGGTCTCCTAGAGTTTTTAATGTTCCTCGTTCACCATTAGCCTAGCGTAAGGATGCCTAAGGTTTATTCATCCTCAAGATCAACGATGCACATATTAACATCAGTATCACTGATGTTAACGTGTACATTGTCAATCTTAAAAATAAATAATTCCCAGGTATTCTTTATATATGGCTCTTAGTAGGGCTGCCAACGGAACGATACAGTTACTGTATAACCTATTCCATTACCATAACTATTTCCCAAATCTTTATCCATAACCATTCTATTAAGTAAACGGTATAGGTACTTCCATAACCGTTCCTTCCACTAATAATTTTAATTGAATAACCATTATCCATTACATTTTTTAAAATGTGCTAAAAAGGCTAAAATAAATTTTTTTATTTACTTAATTAGATAGTACTAAGGAAAAAAACAACATCATTACTACTTTTATTTATAGTTGTTTCAAATAAATTATAAAAATTAAACATGAAACATAAATAGATACATATATTAGGTATATATCTATAATAAAACTACTTATTTTTTAATAATTATTTCCTATTATATGAGTCTAGCTTGAGATATCCATCTACTGCTTGTTTGAGAACAATCCCAATGTGAGAATAATAATTACCTTCTCACAGCCAGCCGTCTTTAAAGGTGTATTAAAGGCAAGGATGAGACCATATGTAGTGATGCACATTATCCATTAGTGTCTTTTTGAAGCGATGTTTTAAAACCTAGCCAGGACCCTTACCCATATTACTAGTTGGGCCAATGTTTTAAAAATTGGCCCGGCCCGACTGGTTGGACAAGGCTCAATCGAACCCAGTTGATAAATTGGGCAGGTTCATCTACTTTAATGAGTTAAGTTAACCTAACCAGGTCAACATGACCCCGCTGGTTGAACCGCCAACCTGTTGCCCAGGTCAGATTGGTTTAATACTCTCATGAAATTTTTTTATGTTGGAGACGAATTTCGAACTCACATTCAGTGAGAGCCCATTAGCAAGCCTAACCCAACGAGCTGCAACAACTTTTTTTATACATATTTTTATTTTATTTTAATATTTATTTGCTTTACATTTCTCCAAAAAATATTTCTCCACGGCAGGATTCAAACCTAGGTCGTGATAAAAATAGCATTTACGCTTTACCGACTGAGTTACAATGATTTTGTGTGAATATTGTACCTAACTTTCTATTTAATCTAATATATGGGAAAATTGGATCAACCCATATTGACTCGCGGTTGAACCAAATTAACCCGGCCTGACAACTCATTTAGGTCAGTGGCCGAGCCAGTTTTTAAAACATTGGGTTGGGCTGTCAACCCGGGTTGACCGGATAATGACATCATCACCTAAAAAATTTAAAATGGTTCCCCATATTTTAGATAAAGTTTAACTTAAACTTATTCAAAGTTTCACTTAAACATGTTTGGTCATTCAAAACTTTTTGATTCCAACCTATTTCAATAACTAAATCATTCTAAATTTTGCAATCTCATATACAAACATGATTTATAACATAATCATGATTCCAACCAACATATATTACATCTCAAAATAAATTACTTATACCACTTATTCAAATTTAAGCCAACTAACACTCAAACCAAGTTATTCGAGATGGGCCAAATAAGAGTTTGGTTTTATTAGCCTAAGTTCAAGCTTTGATTTGAGCAAACTTGAGTCTAGCCTCAAACAGAATAGAGCTAATTGAGCAATCCTACTCCAAACTCAATAATTATTTTCTTGCACAAACAAACATTCTACAAGTTTAATTATAAAAAATTAAAAAAAAAGACTCATGTGTTTGATTTATCAAAATGGAATCTAAATTAACCTGAGAATTACAAAAATAATTTATACAAAGTGTCTATGTAGCTAGTTAAGATTTTATCACATATCATTAAAGATGAATTGTGACCTAATGAGACATTAAAATTAAACAAAGCAACATAATAGGAAACATCAAAGCAAAGTAAGTTTAAGAGAATATAAAATATAATTATAAATAAAATTTTTTTATTAAAAAAATATAATTAGATATAAAATGCTAGAAAGAGCAAATTATCTTCTAAGTAGTAGCTTGTAACAACTATAATAAATGATTGTAAGTAGTTAAAATAAATTCAATGAATATTTGAATTTGAATGATATCTTTTGTTCAGTAAATCACTGTGGTGAATCATGACATAAAGAGTAATGTAAAAGATTCCACTTAAGACTAATAAGTATATATATATATATATATATAAAATTTTTAAATATGACAAATGGGTAACGGATAAATGGGTATGGAAGAACTTTTTCTATTACCTTTTATTAAGATAACGGTTGGATAAAATTATCCTGTTATTTACCCATCAAATAAATTTAACAGTATCATTTAACTTCTTAACGGTACGGTACAGATGGTAGAACGGTAAAATAGGTACCGTTGACAGCCCTAGCTCTTAGTAAGTAAAACATGAAAAATACTTCCCTCTAAGTTGCACCTTAGATAAATAATCCATGTTTCTAAATGGTAAGAGTTTTTCATGCTTGTTTATTGACAATGAGCCTTAGTGTAAAATACTTAAAGGTGCTGTTGATATTTAAAATTAATAATATATATATTAATACATATTAGCACTAATGATATAAATACTAATGTATACTTAATAAATTAGTGAATAAATGCGCTGTTGAACGACTTATGTGTGTAACTTACGCTGTTGGGATTAGATCCGTCGTCATTCACACCATCTGCGGGGCAGCGGGAGGGGTGAGAGCGTATGACGACTCGTCGAGAGATGAGGTGGGCACCACCCGCTTCAATCAAATAGGGCCCGCTGTGCATGAATAATCACTGTCGCTGCCGAGGTTTTGACAAAGCCAAAGGGGGTTGAAGCAGAAGAACTGTTAGCCTAAAAAAATAGATTTGCGGAGGACATCTCATCGCCTGACCCGATCTGGAGGAGAAGCATACATGTCCGTCCTCTACACCCCCCTGGACTCTAGAGTGAAGCCAAGAAAGCTCGCCCCGGAGGAAGATTAAATGGAAAAAAAAAGTGGAAGATGATGGAAGAATGGGGCTACGAAGCTAAGAAAGGGCTAGGGGCAGAGCTCCAAGGCATGACGGAGCCAATCACTCTAAAATAAAGCGTCCCTTGCTAGGATGGGTTTGGGCTACTAAAGGCCGGAAGTTAAAGAATCTAAGGATCAGATGCAAAATGAATGACGGCAGTTCCCTGCAAATGGTAACCCAGACAAAAATATTGGAGCCTCGAGTGGACATGGCCCTCAATCGGGCTCCGCTGCTTTTCTCGTAGAAGACGAGAAACGGGTGTCCTTCACTCGGTTCTCAGTATACCGCCTCAAAAGTAAGCGCAAAATCTGAACTTTCTCTGTTATTCATCCGTTAACTGGTCTGCTTGAGCGAAATCAGGACTGTTTTTACTTCCTGCAGTCGGATTTCTTGCCTCTAGTTTCCTCGTGCTTTCATACGATTGTGCTAGTAAGTATGATCCCAAGGCGGAACGTTTTGAAGCGCGCCTTGTCATCTTCGCCTTCTCCATGCGCGAGGGTGCCACAAACAGGTTTTTCCGCATGTTTACCATCTTCAATTGAATGTCCAATGTCATCATACGCTTTCCTTTTCTTGATTATGGCAGAATACCTTTAGCTTGTTCGTTGCTTATTTTTGGGTTTTTAACACTGGACTTGTACTTGTAAATGAGAAGCTGGCACATTCATTTCCGCAGAAAGTGAAATTGTACGAATGTTCCGAGTTCCACAACTCGAAGATGGCTCTTCGCAGGTTTGCAGGACTCCTCGTTCGTCAAGGGCTGATTCCTCTGTGCGCACCTTGGACAGACGATTCTTGAGAATATTGAAAATATTCAAATGGGGCCCTGATGCTGAAAAGGCTCTGGAAGTGCTCTTGTTGAAGGTAGATCATCGCCTCGTCCGTGAAGTTTTGAGGACTGACGTTGAGATCAATGTCAAGCTTCAGTTCTTCAAGTGGGCAGGCAAGAGGAAGGATTTCAACCATGATTGTACCACCTACATGGAACTAATTCGCTGCCTGGAGGAAGCCAGACTGGTGGGGGAAATGTGGAAGACAATTCAAGATATGGTTTATAGCCCCTGTATCATTAGTTCATATGAATTGTCAGAGGTTATTAGAGTTCTAGGGAAGGCAAAGATGGTTAGCAAGGCTCTTTTGATTTTCTACCAAATAAAAAACCGAAAGTGCAGACCTTCTGCAAGTACTTACAATTCCATGATTATCATGTTGATGCAAGAGGGTCATCATGACAAGGTATATGAACTCTACAATGAGATGTGCAACGAAGGCAACTGTTTTCCCGACACACTAACCTACACTGCCCTCATTGCTGCTTTTGGTAAGATGGGCCGTGAAGATTCTGCCTTCAGGTTATTTGAAGAGATGAAGGAGAACGGCTTGCAGCCTACTGCAAAGATTTACACGACTTTGATGGGTATATATTTTAGTTCAAAAAAAGTTGATAAGGCTTTGAGCTTGTTCCACGACATGAAACGCAAGTGCTGTGAACCGACTGTTTATACTTACACTGAGTTGATAAAAGGGCTCGGAAATGCTGGAAGAATTGAAGAGGCTTATGGTGTCTTTCTTGATGTGCAAACAACAGGTTGTAAGCCGGATGTGGTGCTCATGAACAACTTAATTAACATTTTAGGTGAGGCAGGTCGTTTGCAGGATGTGCTTCAGCTTTTCAGGGAAATGGGTAAGCTGCAATGTGAGCCCAATGTGGTAACATATAATAGTGTAATAAAAGCTCTTTTTAGAACGAAGTCACATGCTTCTGAAGCTGCTCGGTGGTTTGAGAAGATGAAGGAAAAAGGAATAGCTCCAAGTTCCTACACTTACTCTATACTTATCGATGGGTTCTGCAAGAGCAACAGGGTGGAAAAAGCCCTTCTGCTTTTGGAGGATATGGACGAGAAGGGCTTTCCTCCTTGTCCAGCTGCCTATTGTAGCCTCATTGATGCTCTTGGGAAAGCAAAACGTTATGATGCTGCAAATGAGTTGTTTCAAGAATTAAAGGAGAATTGTGGCTCTTCTAGTTCTCGGGTGTATGCAGTTATGATTAAGCACTTTGGGAAGTGTGGGCGGCTAGCTGAAGCCATTGATCTCTTTGAAGAAATGAAGAAACTTGGGTGCACTCCTGACATTTATGCATATAATGCACTCATGTCAGGTATGGTAAGGGTTGGAATGGTTGATGAAGCTTTATCCTTGCTTCGAACTATGCATGAACAGGGTTGTACCCCTGACTTAAATTCTCATAATATTATCTTGAATGGTCTGGCAAAGACTGGCGGCCCTAATAGTGCAATGGCAATGTTATCAAATATGAAACAATCAAAAACCAAACCTGATGCTGTCTCTTACAACACTGTACTCGGTGCATTTAGCCGATCAGGTATGTTTGAGGAAGGTGCTAAGCTGATGAGAGAGATGACCTCGAAAGGATTTGAGTATGATCTTATAACCTACTCATCAATACTCGAGGCAGTTGGAAAGGTTGATGAAGAACCTATACAGTCAGTAGTATAGAAGATTCCGCACATACTTCTCTTTTTGCGCGAATGCAGGTGCTTCTGATCATTCTGCTTTGCCTGGTCAATTGTATTGCGCACGTGGGTTGCTCCTTGCTGAGAATTTTTCCTGATATTTCATTAGATGCTACTTTTTCCAGATTTTATTTGATAAATGGATATTATAGTACCTTGTGGAGGAGAATTTGGAATCAGAATGAAGAGAGGAGAATTTGGAATAACAGATTGCCTTCTTACTTGCCTCATTAGAGGGGGCCCTGTGGCTGGGAATATAGTATATAAAATTTAGTAATATGAAATGGTGACAAATATAGTACCTTGTGGAGGAACATGCCTTTTTCACTGTCCAATGCACTAAATTAATTGGACCATTGGGTTACGGTGTTCAATCATGGACTGATCATGAACAGCACACCCCGAGCTAAATGCTCAGAAGAAAATTTTTACTGTAAGTTTTGTGATTTTTTTTCTATACATAGAGTTGAAAATATTTAATTTTTTATGTGTTTATTCATTAACTCCATGTTCTTGGGTGAAGAGCACATGCTGTCAACGTTTGCCAGTCAAACTGAAAAGGCTCATGTCCTATAAATTGTCAAGTTACCTTTCTTGGATCATTAGTTACAGAGTCAGTCTAATCCATTTTCAGAACAAAAATGATTTCCAGTTGCCTCATGTGGTTAGTTTAAAATATAAACTGCGAAGGGAAAATGTTATTTACCGTGTGAAGTGTCTGTTGACCCTTTTAAGTTACATACTGTGGTTCTAATTTTTTGCTTTGTTGAACTTTTATTGTCTAATTTGAAACTAGCATTCGCCGCAAGGATTCTATGTTTTTTAGTATGCGAAAGGTATTGGGCTTTTATTTGGATGAATTTCTTAGCGTTTTGGACTTATTGTTGAGGAATGGGTGCATAAGCAGAACTCAGTTGCGGCTAGTTTTACAAAGAAGTCTTGAATATCATCCATGCAATTGAAGCGTGATAGAAAATAGAATTCCATTATCTCAGCTCAAATTAGCTGAGAGCCCATTTATACAATCTTTATAGAAGGTACATAATGTTCTAGAGTCTATGCTCTTAGAAAACACAAATCCTTTTTACAATGAAACAAAAAAAACAATGCAATAGAAAATGCTCCAGTCAATCCTGCGCAATGAGAGAAATGTGGGATCGGTGACTTGCCCTTTCTGGATGAGTGAAAACTGGACTAGGAGCTAAAGAAACTTGATGTAATTAGGCTGATGTGGAGCATATGTTAGATGACCGCCTTGCATTTTGTCTGGACGTGAGCTAGAGGAGGATTTGACCAGAGCAATTGAAGCTGAGAGGGACTGCTCTCTACACCCTCCCTCAAGGTCATGCTGGGTAAGTAAGGCTACTAAAGAGTCAAGCTAGCTTGATGAGCTGAACATGTTTTGGTGCAATTCGGCTAGAATTTAACTCGGCTCAAAAGGGACTTGAAATCTGATCAGTGTGATTTGAGATCGACTCGAAGCTCAGATTAAACTCGACTCGATCTGTTATATATCACTTATTACATATTAACTTATATTATATGAATTTCTTAGCTTTTACCTTTCATGCACCCATAATATTTTATTTTATTTTAAATATATATATATTATATACATTAATATATGGTATATAATATGGCATATAATACCTATATTATGCTATTGTATTTCAAACAAATATAAATCCTACTAGTAATAAAATTGACAATGTAGGTACGATAAAAAAATTTATTCCTATTCTACCATTATTCATCTATATAATATTATTTAATTTTTTAAATACTACATTTAATCTTCCTAATCCTAATAAATATAAACATTCTTAATTCAACCAATCATATTGGTTTAGAATTAGAGATTTAGTGAACTATATCTAGATTTTGCCTACAAATATATCCAGTAAACCAAATCTAGATTTTTACTTATTAATTTAAAATTTTTACATCTTTTTTGCCTACAAATATATCCCGTGAACCAAGTCTTGATTGATCGTATTTTAACCCTAGAATTTGAAGTCATATTTACAACTTTAATAAAGTAGTAGAATCATGGTTATTATAATTTTTTTATTTCTATAATGTTGATGTAACTCTCCATATTAATATTGTTTTTTATGTGAATATGTATTTGGGTTGCATGGAAGGCCGTATCGACCGATACGGGTTCGTATCGGTCGATACGTACCCATATCGGTCGACACCGATACGGTACGGGGGGCGATACGCCCCCCACAGGAATCGTCGATACGTACCGGCCGTATCGGCTGTACCGTATCGATACGGCCGATACGTATCGATACATTATTTTTTAAAAAAATTATTTTAAAAAATAATTTTTAATTAAAAAAATTAATTTTTTTTTTGAAAAAAAAAAATTTTTGAATTTTTTTCTTAAAAATAAAAAATACAATTCAAACTCAACTTTTTTTAAAATTTAAGTTTTAGTTATATTAAAAATAATAAGTTTAAAGTTATATGAGATCAATACGGGTAGGTCCATACAATTTACATAAATTTTTTTTCACATATAGTACTCCACAAGTATATATTTATTTAAACATATAACTTAGATTCATATTGAGTATATTATTTATTTTTAAAATAAACTAATTTTAAAGCACTTAATATGGAAAAGAATGACAAATAATTTATATAGGACGGAGAGCATAATAGTATATAGTTCTAAATAAACTAATTTTATAATACCCGTATCAATTGATATGACATTATATGGTCATATTATGCTTTAAAAGAAGTATTATAATGATATAGTATTAGTTATAATATTTTTTTATGTTTATAAAAGGGTTTATGCCCGTATCGGCACGTACCAAGCGTATCATCGGCGCGTACCCGTATCCATAGTCATCGATACTCTCATGCGTATCGATACGGCCTTCCATGTTGGGTTGTAAATGAGATTCAAGCCCAATTCGAACATAGGTTCGAACTCATGTACTATATTTTTGAGTTCAAGCTTAAGTCGAATTTTGAGCTCTTTGGCTAAACTGAGTCCAAGCTGGGAGTATAGGTGTTTGATCAAGCTCGAGCCAAACGTTTAGAAATCAAGCTCCAGTAAAAAAACCCAAAAACTCATTAGCCACACCCTTATGCGTAAGCTTAAACTTTGGAAAGCAAGTGAAGAAGTCAGTGTTTGCTTAATGGCTTTTTCAGAAGATCAACCAATTGATCATGAGAGGCATTATGATGAACAAATAGCTCACGTGTTTGAACTTTTTCCAGGATGTAATGAAAATCAACCTCAATATGCCTTGTCCGTGCATGGAAGATAAGATTATGGGATAGAGCTATGGCAGAGAGATTATCACACCACAAGACCAGTTGCTCTAGAATAGCAAAGCAAAATTTGAAGCCAACTGATTTTAGTTGCAACTTGAGATAGAGCTCTATTTTCAGCTTCGGTATACGACTTGCCAACAGTTCTTTGTTTATTGATGGACCAAAAGATGGGATTAAGACCAAGAAAATGCAGGTTCCACTTGTAGATCGCTGAACAGAGGGACTGCCTGCCCAGTCGGCATCAAAAAAACCTTGAAGGGAAATGGGGCACTTGGTAAAATGTAATTCATAGTGCAGAGATCCTTGAAGGTAGTGCAGAATTCTTTTGTTTACAACAAAGTTGGCTTCGGTAGGAGAATGCATGTGTTGGCAAGCCGAGTTCACAGCAAAACTTAAATCAGGGCGTGTGAAGGTTACGTACTGAAGTGAGCAAACACAGTAGCTGAGGTGTGCGAGGAGGTGAGATTGGAGTTACACAGCTCTTGCAATCAGTCATGCCTGCATTATGTAACAAATCTTGAGCATACTTGAGTTGTGATAATCTCATACCGGTAGAGGTGGGACTAAACTCAATACCAAGAAAATAACTTAGAGGACCTTGATCTTTGATTGCAAATACAGAGCTCATGTTTGTAATGACTGACTGAATAAAAGAAGAATCAGAGCCCAATAATAAGATGTCATCAACATATATGAGAAGCAGTGTGAGTGTATTATTTCGATGCATACAAATAATGATGGATCATCATTGCTTATTTGGAAACCTTCAGAAATTATATAAGAAGAAAATTTTGGCATACCAAGCGCGCGAACCATAGATAGCTTTCTTCAACTTGCATACATGAGAAGGAAACTCAACATTGATGAATCCCTGAGGTTGATCCATATAAACATCTTCTGCAATATCCCCATGAAAAATGTGTTACATCCAACTGTCTGATGTTCCAATTGCGCTGAACTGCAAGAGAGATTACTGTACGAATGGTTGTCTTTTGAACCACGGCTAAATGTATCATTGTAATCAATACCTTCTTGATGATAGCCCTTTGGCACAAGCTGTGCTTTATAGCGTTGGATAGATCCATCGGCATTTCTTTTGCTGCGAAAAACCCATTTACACCCAATGACCTTTGGACGAGGGGGAGTTGGTGTCAATACCCAAGTGGCTTTGGCAACTAGTGCATTATACTCAGCAAACATGGTTTGACGCGAGTGTTGAGATTGAGCTGCTTTCGCATAGCATGTGGGTTTGAGGTCATCTTCAAGAGCAGGGCTGGATAATAGACATAATGGTAATTTCTTTTTGAGAATCCCTGATATGGAACGGGTGATCTTTGGATGACTATTGATTGAGGAGGGAATGACCGCACGACCAGGTGGACTGGAAGAGGACAATGATAGTGGAAGCTGAGTAGAGGATTGAGGAGTAGCAGGAGAGGATAGTGCAGGAGCAGATGTATGTTGGACAGTGTGAGGTTCGGAAGCTGGAGAAGGAACTGAAATGGGACGTGTTTCAAGTGTATGAGAGGGAGGCAAAGTGCAAATATGGGATGAACATGGAGAAGAAGATGAAGATAGATGAGCAAACGGAAAAACATATATGCTTTCACGACATGAAAAATCACACGTCAAAAGCCCACTTCATCATTTTCAAACCCTTGATGTGTAGGGCCCACTTTGTGGTTTTTGGCTCTGCCTTGGCAAATAATGATGGATCATCATTGCTTAATCTGGTGCATGATGATATAATTGTTCAAAAGGACTTTTATTCCCAAGAACAGTACTGGGTAAGCGGTTAATGAGATGATTGGCTGTAGAGAAGGCATCTATCCAAAACTGAAGGGGAAGGGAAGCAGTGTAGAGCAGAGAAACAGCAGTTTCGGATAGATGCAAATGTTTCCATTCAGCCAAACCATTTTGCTGTGGCGTGTAGGGACAAGAGAATTGATGTAAAACCCCATTGGTGGTAAAGAAATCATGAAAGCGTTTGTTCAGAAATTCACCGCCATTATCAGAGCGGAAACAATTGATGGCTTTGTTGAATTGAGTAAGAATCATGGAAGAAACTGAACAAAACACTCATACACCTGAGATTTTTGAGATAGAGGATAGAACCAGGTGAACCGTGTAAAATCATCAATACAAATTACATAATAACGAAAACCTTGCAATGATTGAAAAGGGAAGGACCCCATACATCACTGTGTATTAGATCAAATGATTGTGTTACACTGGTTTTAGACACATGAAACTCTAATATGTGACTCTTGCAAGACAAACAGGGTGTAAAATGAAAATGGGAAAGTTTTGAAGGAGAAAATCCTAGACTAGGCACCAGCACTTTAAGTTTGACTGAAGAGGGATGTCGTAGACGCCGATGATGTAGAGCTGCAGAAGTGCTTACGAGGAGGGCAGGAGACGTGGTAAAGGTGGAGTTGGAAAATGATGAAGGTATGGAATAGAGACCGTTACTACTGGGCCCTTTGAATAAAATCTGATTTGTGAGGAGTCACAACACCAGTAGCAGTTAAAGTGAGAGCACAATGATGGTCCCTAGCTAATTGATAGACTGAGTAAGTTAGAAGACAAAGAAGGAACTGAAGTAATTTAGGGAGACGAAAGTTGCAGGAAGGGGTAGAAAGTATACCCTGGCCAACATGGTGGATTGGCATGGTCTGCCCACTGCCAACAACCACTTGATTAGTACCTTGATATGGCTGATAAGACGTATAGGAGGACATATCAGAAGGAGAATCTGCATACCATTGGGTGGCAAGGGCAGGAGTAGGGTGGGAGTGGCAAGCGGAGCAGGTTGAGCTTGAGAGGAGGAAGTGGGCGGTTGATTGCTGAGGTCAAACCGATGAAAACACTCTAAAGCAATATGATTAATCTTACCACATATTTGACACCCAAATGAATTTTGGACAGGAGTGAAGGAATTGTGACCACGACTCCTGCCTCGAAAATTATCACAAGATCAACCACGACCTCGACCAGAAAAATTGACGGAAGTATTGGCTTGAAGGCTGGAACAGAAGACGAGGATTGAACACCACCTGTAGTTGTCATATTAAATGAAGCTGAAGTAGAGGTGGAAATGTCAGTGCTCTGCTCATTCTGGATACTCAACTCATCAATCAATGTAGATCTTCAAGAGAGAGAGGTAGAGACCGAGTCTGAATAGATGTCTGGAAGGCTTTATAATCAAGTGGCAGGCCATTGAGAGTATAGAGAATAAGATCTTCTTTTGATAGAGCAGCAGAGGAAGCTGCTAACTTATCAGCAATCGTCTTAATATGATGGAGATAGTCCCACTCTGCCTCAGTTGCTCTCTGGCTGGCTAAATCCTCCTCCAGCTTTAAGTCCATACAAAATGCAAGGCAGCCATCTGATGTATCCTCCACATCAGCCTCCAACTACAGTGCCAACTAGTAATTTACATCAAGTTTCTCCAGCTCCTATTCCAATT
This sequence comes from Saururus chinensis, assembly GCA_035235625.1. Classification (NCBI taxonomy): domain Eukaryota; kingdom Viridiplantae; phylum Streptophyta; class Magnoliopsida; order Piperales; family Saururaceae; genus Saururus; species Saururus chinensis. Next base: position 14,665,851 of record CP141143.1, read on the forward strand.
TTCACTCATCCAGAAAGGGCAAGTCATCAATCCCGCATTTATCTCAATGCGCAGGATTGAGTGTACCATTTTCTATTGCATTGTCTTTTGTATTTCTTTGTAGAAGGGATTTGTGTTTTCTGAGAGCTTAGACTTAGAACATTATGTACATTCAATAAAGATTGTAAATGGGCTCCCAGCTAATTTGAACTGAGATAATTGAAATCTATTTCTATCAAAGGGAAGTTGGATTCATTGATTTGGCCTGTCTAGATTGTCATCTCAGCATAACTATTGCCTGTTTACTGTTTCACGAGAATGATGTGAAATTTATCGGTCAAAAATAAACCACCTTGAAAGCAGAAGCAAAATTAATTGAAAGAACGATGTAGGAGATGGCTTCATTTTTCGTGTTATAAATTAAAAGGAAGTTTTCCAACAGAAGAGAATAGTGTTATCGGAGTGCATGCACCTGAGGCTTATGAGAGATGGCACCAATTATCGTTACTCCATTTTTCTTATTTATTTGCAAGGAATGGTGCAATAAAATGTTGATATTGCTGCAACAGTGCAAATGCTTACTCATCTCTGCCTTGACAATTGAGATTTCAATCTCGAACAACTGTGCATATTCTTCTCAGTAAGTTGCAAGGAACAAATGGCCATTGCATATCACTGACTTTTATTCTGAATTCAACTGCGCTAGAAGCAATTGTGGCAATAAGTTCGGCATTCCCTCTTATTTCAAATTTATAGGCATGTAATTTCTTGCAGCAAATCCATTTTTCCATGTACGCATTTTTTATAGATATAAATTTTCATGCACGCTTTTAATATGCAATTCACATATGGTGACTGAATTAGATGTCCACTTCAGATTTACCTTTAGAGGAAATCTATAAGTATACTGCAACATTATTTTGTTTCCATTTGAGATCATAATTAATGGCCACAAACGTACATCAACATGTCAAATTGAATGAAAACACACCCTTTGGTAGACAACCTTCTTACTAGTGGGTTGTCTCGAAACTTCTGATCAAATTAAGAAAATTTTGAACAATTATTTTACCTTCCATTGTTATTATGCTTTCTGGATGGAACTGCACCCCCTGAAATTCATAGAAATTTTGACTCAGGAGCACGAATGAGAGGGTGACGTACAGATGGCATATCAGAAAAAGTAAAAAGGATCCAATACAAAAGCGCAAGTTGTGTGTGACATATATGCCAGAAAGCCCCGGAAATGATGAACAAAATGCAAGGGAGTTGATAAAAATTCATGACACTCATTGATCAACTATGCTTTCCACAACAGAAGTACCATCAAGATCAATTACATGCTGAAACACGAAGTCAATTTATCAAAATAAGATAGCATGTATCGATTATTGTTTATCAGCAAACAATCAAGAGTTAGCTAAAACTTATTGGAAACTTCTTATACTTGTGGAAATGGTCATGTAAAAGATGAGACCAATTTACTAACAATTACAAGCTTGCTGAGTCCCTTTAAAAGTAAGATTTTGGCAACTTCTTTTATAAGTAGAAATTTTCCTACAAGAGACATAAACACAAACTAAAGAAAATGCTAGCCTGATGAATAAATTTGGGTTGGTAAGTCACTTAAATTTCTTTTACGAGCTTTTCTATGTTTGACTAGTTAAAAACTATTTCTTAATCTTTTAAGTTGGGCACATATTTACAACTATTTGTATAATGAGGCTATGGTTTTAATCTCAAAAGGAAAAGTAACTTAAAATTTTATAGAAAAATTTACTGCCTTTCATTATAATTTTCAAAAAGATAGTTTTGATACACTAATCCACAATGGTTTACATGATAGGTTTAATTGATTAGGCAAATGAAAAGCATGAAAACTCTTTTTTCAATGTAAATACAGCCATATAGTTTTGATATTATATTGTCCATGTTAGTTTTAGATCATGGGACAGCTTACATATGAAATTTTAATGACTTTAAAGCACCTTGCTAAACAAAGATACATAGGCCACTAGACCGGCTGAATCTCATCATTGTGATATTTGGTTAAAGAGCATACGCGCACACACACACACACGGCATATGTGTGTGTACGTTTGCAGTCAAACATCACCCTTTTCCAGAATATGCTTAGTATAATTACACATATTATACCATTGTAAACAAACAAATTATAAGGACACATGTGAAGGGGTTGGTTTTATGCTTACCCATGAGAGCGAAACTACTTTTGTTACTTGCCACGAGAGAAATGAACTTATATGCCAATGATAACACAAATATTAGAGCATATGCAACTATTCTAAACACAGCTTTATAAAATAAAAGGTTACTTGTGCATACTAAAGATGAAAAATATAGATATATTGAATAAAAGATGAAAAAACTTGCCTGGATGTGTTTGTATTTTTTGTGGCGAATGGCCATTATCAATCCATCTTCCGTCCATGCAGTGACCTCAAGTGCATCATCAGGAAAACTTTCATTTTCAATTACAAGGCTATGATATCTACCAGCAGTGAAAGGACTAACATAATTGGAAATAATTGGTCAGTGTTTAAGCAACAACATGGAAAATCTGTAACACAAGCAACATAGAGAAGCAATAATACCAACATAATATATATTTCTTCAACATGTAACTAACTCGTAAACTCAAAATGCTTGCAAGTATGAAGTGACTGGTCATGATGATGATAATTTCATATGAAGGATGACAATTGTAACACTCTCTTGAAAATATCATCTCACATAGCTAAAGTAGATAACTAGTAGAGGACTGTAATCAAGATGGTAAATTTCCATCTCATTATTCCATTGTTTGGGGGTTGCATCAGGAAGGAAATATAATATTAAATCTCACGTCCCTGTCTTTGAATTTCCTACATGAATTTCATAACATAAGTCTAGCATGCTTGAAAGGTAACACAAAACGTGTGCAACCATCTGGAATACCTAAAAGAATGTGTAAACTGTAGATAATCTTCATGACAATGTAAATGACTCATAACCATTTAGACCTTATTTTCAATCTAATTATAGAGGAAGTTCAATTAATTGAGACAAATGTGGATCCCTAGAATCTTGCAAAGGATGTCAAACCTTTATCAGTAACGCCACAAGGGCAGCTTAGATTTGAACATTAACAAGGGAGTTAATCTTCATTCATTGGTAGCCCAAGACCGAGATAAATTGCTCGTATGAAGAATAACATAGGTGAAAAGCTTATGGTTGCATGCCAAGCAAATGAAACATAGGATATGAATCATATTTAACTATCTGATTTCTGTCAAAGTTTGTTTTGTGAAAATGTCAATGAATTACTACCAGATATCCAAAAAAATATTACCATTACATGGGAAAACCCTTCATGTTACAATTAACATAAAAATTTACTTTTCAATGTTTAAATCTGTAGGTCCCATAGGAGTAAAATGGGTGTGGTACCGGGGGATCCTTTGAGAGAATTACCCAAGACAGGGCACCAAAACTTGGGCCAATTCTTACACGTGGGTCACCACAATCTAAGCTCATAAAATTTCAGCCCTTAAACCTGTACTCATAATCTCCAGTTGCAATCAGTAGACTTGATATTCAAAGTGGGCTAAATTTTCGCATAAGCATGAGCCCCTAAATTACCACCATATCCCTTTGTCCCACCCACATCCACGTTATGGGACCCACTTTTCATAACATAACAGGTGAATTACTAGTTCACAGTAATAAGAAATCTGCCCACCACATGGAACTGAATTGTACCTCAGTCTTCAAATGTCATAAGAAATCTTTAGTTTGGTTGATATCTAGTGTTGGTCCTTACCTGTAGCTTATGCTTTTAGGGAAATTAGTAGAAGTGCTTGTGGAGATGCATGTGTTGTACTCCAGAGATTCAGACTTTTGTTACCATGTGCAAATTGAGCTCCTTACACAGTCCATAAATAATATTTTAGGTGTATTAGGGGTAATTTAAGACTTTTATGACAAAAATATCCACCCCCTTTATCACTTTAATAATAGTATAGATGTAGATAACGAACAGAGGGCCGTTGAGGTGAGCCTAGCTCACATGCAGCTGCGCGAGTTCAGGCATAGCAGGCCATCGGATCTAAATCCGACGGCTCACAGAGCCTGGGCTCACACAGCCGCGGCCTGGGCTCACACAGCCGCGTGTGAGCCCAGACTCACCTCAACACTTGCCTAACTAATAATGGATTTTAACCAAACCAAACTTCTTTAAAAAGAAAAAATTAACTAACAAAACCAAGCCATGGTAAAGAGGAAATGGTGAATTACACATGATGAAAGGAAATTTAAGAAGTGGAAGAAACTAGATCCTTACTTTGGCAAACCAATGAATAATCCATCTTCTTCCTTTTCATCATAATAAACAACAGAACTTTTTCCATGCATAACACCAGAAGGTGACCGAACAATCTTTCCTGCAGGAAAGGTCAGTTGTTTTAGGTACTTGCTATTGTGTATAACATGAAACAAGTCTCAAGTCTCAACCACTATGTAATACTGTAAACGATTCTATTGAACTCAAGTTATATACCAATATGATGCAGAAATTAGCTAAAATGGAAAACTGTCTTGTCATGGTGAGTTTAAATACAAAATGTAAGGCATAAATGGTAAATAAGAACCACAACATAGAAAAACTTACCTCCAAAGGCCTCCCCAATGCACTGTAATCCCATGCAAACTCCAAATAAAGGTATGGAAGGTCCAAGTTCTAGAACAGTTTGTAGTGAAATTCCTGAATCTTGGGGAGCACCTAAAAATAGACATAAAACACTTCATGATATTCCAATTTATGTCTTCCTTAATAGCTTTACGACATTTGATAAGTGATAAGAGGAATAAAATGGGCTATTTGCCTGCCATAAATTAAAAGCATTTTAAGTCATATAGAGATATCTTATTTATAGCTTGCGAATTTAAAGTAACAGATAAATCAGCATGAAGCTAACCTGGTCCAGGAGAAATAAGTATTCCTCTTGGATTTTTCCTATTGAGAACATGAAAATTAAATGTCAAAAATATAATGTTGCAATCAATAAGAAACCAATGAATCACAACGAAAAATGCTTACAACTTTAGATCTTCAACAGTGATGTCATCATTCCGATAAACCTCAAAATTAGCACCAAGCTCTCCCATATACTATAGAAACACAAAAAATACGCTGTGAAAAAGCATATCTACAGCTTGAAGCCTGCGGTTGTAGGTTCATAATAAAAAACATAACAACTATCTAGATTTGTAAATAAACAAAGAATAAAATTATGTACTTCTATCATATAAGAAAATATGAGCATTGTACATTGACATATCCATCTTTCCTCAGCCTTGATAGTATAACAACTTATAATATAAAACTGGCTGAAAGAAGTATAGAAATCAAATATATTTAATTTGTCCATAAAAAGTGAAACCAGATATTTGCTTCGAACTACTCATGATATAGAGGAGGCACTGTCCCAAGAAAATTCATTATAGGGCATTAAGGGCACATTTGGGACTCCCTTTGTAAGGGAAAGGGCCTTTCCCCCTAGTACAAGACGTCGTATCAGAGATAAAGACCGTTTCAACGTCCAGCCTCACGAGGAGAGGTGGGTTGAAGAGGAAAGGCCCTTTCCTTTCTTATTGAAAGCGTTGCCAAACACGCCCTAAGTGGGCCTTTTCTATTTTGTAGAAAAATCATAGAAAACACTCATAATAAAAAAGAGTAAGTGTCCTAATATAACTAATTATAAGAAACTATAGTAAGGCCTACAACTTAAAATCATTTAATCGACAAAAGCAAATGCTGGGCAAATCTATCATAAGTCCAGTCCTTCGGGAAAATATTTATAACTAGAACATGAAAATGCCACCAGAAAAAAGAACCTGGCATAGATTATAAGTAAAGCTGTCATAGTTATCAATAACGATAACCGGTTTTGCAGACTTGGACCCTTCGTCAGAAACCTTAACTTCAGCTTGAGCAGTCCCGACAGCCACAAGAGCAGAGAAATCTTTCTTCCTAACAGAGCAAACGCCATGCAACTTCTCTGAACAATGAAATACTTGAGCTTGAAAATTTAATTGACAAAATGAGAGACATCATAAACCAAAAGAAACAAAGAAAAATATTTGCAAATGATCTTACCCAGCGGTGTACGAACTGCCAAGGCGTCGGAAGGAATTGCCGGGCTGATAGCGGGTGAAACAATAAGTTTAGATTGAAAGGACGGGACGAGAGATGAGAGGCGCAGAGCCGCCATGATAGATGGTACTCAAGAACTGGAAGTAGCGCTTTCGACAAGTCCGATGTAGCGGGCTTATTCGGAATGTCGGAGGCTCGCTGCCATGGACTATGTACAGTGGAGCAGTGGGCTATCGCAACTCATGAGCCAAGGCGTGCATTTACGGATAGGACAGTATCTCAGAATCCATTTTGGTCTCATTTCCTCCTCCTTATTCCCGTAGACCCGGTTGCCGAGCCCGTCCGACGCCAGCTCACGATATGGCTACAGTCCAACCCGTCGAACCCGTTTCCAGAACGTGCTTCAGCTTTTTTGGGAAATGTGTAAGCTTTTACCTGTGAGCCCAACGTGGTAAGATTTAATGGCGCCTGGAGTCACATGCTTCTGACTGCTGAAGCTACTAGCGGAGAAGACGAAAGAAAAAGGGATTGCTCCATGTTCCTAAGCTTTGGAGAAAGCTCTTCTGCTATTGGAGGAGAATGGATGAAAAGGCCTTTCCTCCTTACCCTGCTAGGCTGCTACCTATTGTAGCCTCATTGATGCTCCTCTGGTGAAAGCAAAACGTTACGAAGCTAAACATCAAATGTTTCTCGAGTATATTCAGTTATGATGAAGCACTTTGGTTAGTGTGGGCGGCTAACTGATGCAATCATCTTTTGAAGAAGAAATGGAGAAACTTCGGTGGACTCCTTGTAATTATGCATGTAATGCACTCATGTCAGGCAAGGACCGGGTTGTATGAGTATAAATTCACATAATATTATCTTGAACGGAGTGGCAAAGACTGGATCTTTGCCAGTCCAAACAAAATGTTGTTTCTTATAATACTGTACTCTATGCGGTTAGACGAGCAGGTGTGCTTGACGAAGCTGCCAAGCCGAAAGGGAGAGAAACTTTGTAAAGTCATAGAGTATTAAAGGTGGGAAGTAATTTTAGCTGGGTGGCGCAGCGAAAGTTTCGTGATGAGCCCGGTTTTGTGGATACGGAAAAATATTATTTTTATGTTCATCTTAATCAAATTATATGTATATATATAAATATAAATAAATAATAGTAAATTTAAATTATTTTAAATTAATAAAAATAAAAATAAAATATTATTGACCTTTGGGGGTTGAGCCTCAAGGACGTGCCCAAACACCCAGAAAAATATATAATTTTTTATATATATTAAATATAAACGGGGAAATTAGAATTACCTCTTTAATTAATGAATCATTTCTCTTCCTATCGAGAGAAACCTTTTTATTCCTTAGTCAAATTGTTAAGATAATTTAGCTTAAATGAGACTGATCACCAATTATCAAAGAGAATAAGAGAGCAAGAGCCTTGTCACAATTTTCTACCAATGAGCCGTCTTCTTTGTTTGCCACTCAATCAAAGAGAAGAGGGAAAATATGCTTTTGCTCTAGTTGGGTTGAATGTGAAGAGAGAAAGGAGAATTCTCTGGTTCTTCTTTATGGGAGAGAAGAATCAAGCCGAAATAGATTTTTGTATTTTGTCTGGGAGAGAAGAAAAGAAGCCCTGAGAACTTTTTCTATTTTGCATAGTGTTTTTATAATGAACAGACGGTTTCCATCTTATAACTGCCTCACGACCTTTCATTAGCAAGATAGGACTTGGTCTCATCTCTTCACACGCTACCCCGGTTCTCTCAAACCGAGCCTCTCTTCCCGGTTTAAGTGGGTACATTGCCTACTACCCAACAATTTTAATGTTCCCATGCCTAGCGTAAAGAATAAATAGAAGTGGGAGTATATATTTGCGTTATTATTATTGATACTAATATGCACTAATGTGTATGTCGCAGTCTCTCAGATCTCATGGAAGGACTCTCATACATTTTTTAAGTTGAGTGCATTGCCTATAGGGAGTATGGTTATTAATGAGCCGAGTTGGCTCATCGAGGAGGCCCAGCTTGGTTTGAATTAGGTTTAACTCAAATTGGGCTTTGCTAAAACTCGATTCAAGCTCTAATAGGCTTGAGCCGAGTTTGAGCATATCTTGCTCGCTCGGATCAAATAAAACTCGAACTCAATTTTACTTGGCTCGAGCTCGAGCTCAAACTTAAACTTGAACCTGAATATAATTTTAAAATTATATATAAATAATACATATATTATAATGCCCTTGTTTTTTTTATGATTTTTTTGTAATTTTTTACTATTTTTTTTATCATTTTCGATGGGAAAATGTGACTATTCGACATATTTATGTTTTATATTTTACCCCAATATTTATATTCATAAAGTCGACACAGTCGTTGGGCTTCAATGCATCACAGATGTTTTCAACACGAATTTTAGATACACAATGTGTAAGAAAGTAGAACGACACATAAGATGTGTGTGGAAAAAAAGTAGATATATAAGAAATGAGTCATGGCTGAACCGCATTCCCTAGAGCAATTTCAGACCCTCCATTGTGTCTCCTCCGTCAATGGATTCCACCGCTTATTGACAGAATCCACTTTGCCTTGCCACCATGTGTCTGGTGGTACAACTAGGACAACCACCACCCTCTCCAGGCTCCTCCTCGAGCTACTAGTATTTTCTTCGGGTTTTCACCGTGTTTCATTGGTCATGGCCGTTGGAGAGCTTTTTGTCATTGTCTGCCATCGGTCTCCACTGGACTTTGCTTTGTCCAACTGTTAGGGCCCTAGAGGCGCCGGATAGAGCCACCGCACCCTCTCCTTACTCCTCCCTTAGTTGCTAAACTTTTCCTCAATTTTTTTCTTACTATCCAATTCGTTTTTGAGCCGTCAGAGCACTTCTGGTCGCTGTCTGACATCTAGATCACCTCCATTTGGCATGTCATGGCCCGGCAACAGTGGTGGGCCACCTCTCCCAACCCTCTCTTGCACCCGACACCGCCTCATCTACTTTTCCCTGTTCATTTCCTTTCCACCCGTGCCAAACAACCCTTTTAGTTGGGCCTTTGGCCGTTGCCATCACTAGTTGATAGGGGTTGGCTAGCCGCCAGGGACTTCGTCTCAGCCCGATGATGATGGCAAGGCCTCCCTTGTCTATCCTGGTTGCTTCTAGGCCTCTTTACTCCTCCATCCACTGTACGGTAAGCCACCTCCTTTGCTTATGTTTTGTTTTTCCGTTTTGGGCCACTGTAGCATCATTGAATGTCAGGCGACCTATGACTATATTTGGTTTGGTTTGCCTCGACATGGCCTTGGCACAACGATGACCTTGTGGCCTTTGCTCCACCTCGGCCCAACTCCAAAACACCCCTCCACCCTCTGTCGTGCTAGATGCACAGCCGCCTGCACCAATTGTTTTGGTTGTGGGTGGCGATCAACAATGTTGTCGCTTCAATCACCCACCACCTCCTGGTCACCCTTTTGGACTTTGGATTGCCACTGTCCAAGTCTCTCCCCCTTCCCTTTGGCCGTGTGTGTAAGTGGTCGCGAATGCAATTTAGGGTATAGGCATTGTTTTTGTGCCGATTGACTGTCAGATGGCTCCCCACCGACTAGATTTGACCTCACAGGCCTCCTCCACCTCCCCTATATCCTCGAGTGTTGTCTCATGCCCTCTACCCCTTATGTGGGCCTTAGTCAATGCGAAATTGACGGTGTTGGGTGTTGTCCACAATCGATTTCGGTGTTTTGTAGCCAGTTGAGTGCCCCTTAGCCACCAGACGACTTCCATTGAGTCCACCCTCGACTTCTGGTTGCACTACCACTCCTTGTTGGCACAACCTTGCTCTTGGCCACCCTAGTGAGCCACCATGGATCACAGATTTTTTCGTATAGACTTATGTTGCCTCATTTGGCTGAGATTACTTCTGGATCTTCCAAAATCCTCGAGACAATAGCTCTCTTAACTAAACAATGATTTTGGTTGCCAACTCCGCCACCGCCACCGTCGTGTATTTACCATCAAACGTAATGAATTATGAGAGCTTTGAATTGATAATTTCATGATAGCATGCCTTCAATATTTAGGAGCATGATAGGACTACGATTAATGCTTTGGGTATTAAATAACGATTCAACTACATGATGTGCATGTAAGCATTATTATATGGTATGTGTAAAAATACATATGATATGCACATGAGCTAAAAGTATGTTTGATGTATGTGGATCATGTGCGTGCTAGTGATGACTAACGAGTATGAGGTGATAGAGGATTTGGATGTGGATTTGTAACTGTATGATATAAGATGGATGATGTAAGTTTACGGGCAAGGATTGGAGCGGATGAGTTTGGTTTAGATTGGAGTGTATGTAGGCAACCAACGATACGACAACGGGACCAACTTTAGTTTACAAAAAAAATTATTAGAATGTTTTTTCAAAAGTTGAAGCATAACACGAAGACCATTCTCAACTTACAGAATGTTTCTATTTTTACATGTACTTAGGAATTTTTTAAAAGCATACTAAGGCTAAAAAATAGTTCTTTTATAAGTGATTTATAAGCATGTAAAATAAAGAAGATACGAAGAAGTAGATGATAATATTGCTTAAGTGAGTTTTTGTTTTCTACATCTTCTCTAGTGATTATATGCACACAAAGAGAGGGAAATGGTAATGCTATGTTTTTTTAGCATATGTAATTAAAACTCATTTGTCATAGTTTTCTTCTTTCCTAGTGACTATAGTCAAGTGTTAGAGATGTAATTGTAATATTTGTTGAAGTTTATTATTAATATTTAATACTAAAAGTATCTTAGTATGTGTGATAATTCATGTATTTTAGATTTTTATATATATTATTTTTATTTTTTAGTTCAAGCCCAGTTCGAGCCTAGGCTTGCTCATGATTCACTTATTACAGTTCGAGCTTGAGCTTGAGCCAAGCTTTGAATTTTCAATTTGAGTTGAGCTCGAGTTGAAAATTTTGAGCTTTTTTGAGCTTTGAGTTTTAGGCCGAGCTTTAGCCATTCGAGTTAAAGCCGAGCAAGCTTGTTCAACTCAGCTCATTAACACCCCTAGTAGGGAGCATAGAAAATACTTCCGTGAAGGTGATAGACATTTTTATTATTATTGGAAAAAGTTAATATTTCCATGTCTTTTATTAGAAAATATACACCCAACAAATCTATTGAATGAACCCTCTAAAGTAGATTTTTATTGGATAAAATACGTGGATCTCACACAAAGCCACATGAACTCAAAAGTTTTGTTCAATTAAAACTCAGTTGCAGTTGAAAGAGTTTGTTCGGTAGATGTGATCATGCAATACAAGTCATTGGATCATCATTTAGTAGTTCACAATACACCAAGGAGGTAGGCAGGTAATTCAATTGTGAAGCTCAAAAGCGTTGCATGCACATGTATAAATGAGAAAATTTTGGGTGCTTTAGAAGGACCATGTGGGATTTACTCCCTTTTACACAAGCTGCCGACTTTAAAAAATGGATAGTGCATAAGGTATTGTATGTTAGTATAAGTAATAGAATCTCTCACTTAGTTTAATATGTGCTAGCGTATGCGCTATTGATTCTTAAGGTCAACAATATATATAAAGTATTCTTAGGGTGTCTTTGCTTCCATTGTAGATGGAACGACGGCTAGACTATGGCCAAAATCAATAATCAGTGTTAAAATCTTTTCTAAAATATTTTTTTATATTTCATATTAATACCTCTATTTGACAAAAAAATTTATTTTATATTAATAATTTTATTATATTTAATTTAAATAATTAGGTACTTAAAAAAGTACTATGAACATATTTTTCTTTCTTATAGAAGTGGGTTTTACTATTTAATAAAAAATATTATTTTTTAAAATATAACTATTGATATAAATCGGAGGGAGCATTTCAATGCTGCCAAATAGGTTCTTCGAGGAATGTGGTAAATTAAAAACTGCTGAATATTCATATGGAGCAAGTTCTAGGTGCAAAAAACGTCTAAAAAAAGTATGTCCCTATAAATGCCTAGAAAGCTTCTGCTTTAACAATTATCTTGGCATTCACTTAAAGTGGATTAGCTGCACCTGTTTTTTATTTTCATTATTTTTCTCCATGGTCACTTTCAATCAGTTCACGGCATGTAACAGGAATATTGGTGCTACTTGGACGCAAATAATTAGATAGCAAAAAGAATCTCTTGTAGATTTTTATCACCTTGTATCATTAATTTAAGGACGGATGCTATTATCAGTGAATAAATACAATCAACATGTATGCTTAGATGATTGTGCATACTCATGGAGGGCAATTTATTCAATAACCTTTCGGTTCTCAATTTGGTGATGGTTAAGAAGTTCCATAATTTGCTAGAGAGAAAGTATAATTTTAAAAAATGATATTTTTACAATTAAAATATACATAAAAAACTTAATAAGTTTTGATTAGTTTTAGTAAATGAGCCCATGTAAATTTTATGTGAGGCCTATTTATTAAGTCTAATTAAAATTTTTGTGTGAGTTTTTGTTGTAGAAATATCACTGTCCATAATTTAGAGGCGGTTTGGCAATGGTGAAAGAGGACAAAGTGAAGAGACTTCTCACCTGCTTTTCTCTCAACTTTCATTAGCGAAGGATTGCAGGATTGCGAAAAAAGTAAGCAAAAAGTGATGAAACATTTTGGCCTTCCCTCCAAACCCTAAAACAAAATTATCTTTGGGTTGAAGTCGTTACCAGATCCTTCAGTGTGAGTCTCGAGAACTCATCTAATTTTTGTGGCCTCATTATTTTCTTTTGATATAAAAAGTTTTGTTTATTTAGGTTCAACGCATTTGATAGGGCATACCGCATACATAGGCATTACAAGCTATTGAATTAAGATTATGCATAAAAATTAAGGCCATGAATGTATAAATCACCCCCCAGATATCTTATTTTGTTTGGAAAAAGTTGAGAAGAGCCTTCCCAATTTTGGCGCATCTTAACCTTTGACAAATGAAAGATTACTTGTGTGTGACATGTAAACACGTATATTGTGTAAGAAAACATCGTGACAAGTCTTGAATCAGCATTAACCCACAGCCTGGAGCGGTGGAGGGTCACCCCCAAAGCCGGCCTTTTTCTACTTCCTGCATCGTCTAGTCATTGGCCATAGATGCAATATGGCATAAAACAATGAGGGCCGGTAATATGCTCGATTAGATTTATTGAACAAGGTCTCAAACGTGCTATTCTTCTTAACGTTGTTCACTTTAATATGAAAAACGCGTAAATATATCAAATATGTATCTACCGAGTTAGCTGTTGCATGCTGCTTTGCCTTTTTCTTCACATCAACCCAATCAAACAAGTAATATAAACCAATTCATATTTTTTAAAACTAAAGAAACTTAAAAAACTGGGGAGTGAGAAGTAATAATAAGTCATGAAAATGTGGAAAACCGTACTTCAAAGGCAAAAATGACAATCATAGTTGAAAACCATGGGCAGAAAAGATACTAAAGCTTCCATGACCTTGTCATTGCATGAATCACGCCGTAACAACTGCACCCAATTGTAACACTCATGGATTTCTATGTGGAAATAACCTTTAAGCCAAACTTTTGCTTATAAGTTAAAAATATTAATTAATATAAATTAGGGTTCACACGGGCTGGCAGATTATAATGAGATGGCACTATTACTCGGGGGCATATAGTCCTTGAATAATGTGCTTCAACAAATTTTGATTGGAAGATTTGTAATGTTGCGGCTCGGCTCACCTTTTGTGTTAACTTTTTTAAAATAAAATATAGATTTACTCATAATTTAGAGGAGCTCATATATATATATATATATATATATATATATATATATATATATATATATATATATATATATATATATATATATATATATACACACACACACACACGAATACGGCCTTACTCTCTTTGTCTTATATTAATAATTTTATTTAAAAAAATAATAATTTTCATTAAATGTTAAGACTTACATATAAAAGATGGAAAAATAAGCCTATAATACTCTTTTTTAAGTACCCAATCATTTATATTAAACAAAATAAAATTATTAATATAAAATACAATTTTTTGTCAAATGAAACTATTAATTTAGGACATAAGTAATATTATATTTGTTAAAGTTCGTCTGACACAAACACACAAAAATATATACTTAAAAATCCAACTCTTAATATTTAATAATTATATAATATGTTAGTTTAAGTCCTTATATGCTACTTAGCTCATAGATCCTCATTTTTTTTACCATTTATCATTGTCAAACCGCTATGTAATCCTAGTATAGTACGCAGTCACTTTCTCACTCTTTAGTAAGTCCATGTTACTATTAAAAATAAGAGGCTAGTTGGTCTGTAATATGTAATCTTACCAAAAAAGAAAAGAAAAAGAGACATCTAACCTTACTGGCTAACTTGGATAATCATAAAGAAAGCGTTCCACTTCCTTCCGCAATCCCGTCCCCGCTCCGTTCGGAAGCACCCGCGGCTCGACTGGCCACTCCCCCATCCCATGCCTTCAGGCTTCAGCATTTGGCACGCTCCAGCTCAGCCGTCTGGTTGGATGAAAAAACCAGTCGAGCGCCGCTCCGGATTCTGCGCTCCATCGGACGGCCTAGATGTTCTCTTATAGATCTGACGGCTAGTGAAGCCTTCGAGTTCACTTCACTGCCTCGTTTATTCCCTCCCCCGAGTCGTCCTGTCTTTGCTAAAGTCGAATCTCCAACGGACGGAAGAACGTAAAAAAAAAAAAAAAAACTTTATTTTGAAGAATTTTGGTCGGTATGAGGACTCGGACTCGTCACCACGTTCTTACATAGCGACATTTGCGCCGGCGGAGATCCTCGCCGGTCTCTGACGCAGTTCGGCGGGGCTGGTGGCCGAGCTGGCTCTGCTGGACTTTGTAAGGATCGGTTGTTCGGAGGTTGGGATCGGTTTTTGCGGCGGGGAGAGAAGGTTTCGGATTGTAGATCGATTTTTTTGAGTTTTTTGGGAAGTTTGGAGCTTTTTATAGCATTTGGGCAATGTCGTCTTCGCCAACTCCGGGGGCCTCGCCGGCGCCGGTAACTTCCCCTCCATCGCCGCCGGCGCTGCCGCCTGCTTCTCCTCCGGCGACGAACAATACGTCTCCGCCGCCCACTAACTCCACGGCTCCGCTTCCCCCGCCTTCGGCCCCGCCTCCCTCCACTCCTAAGGCTAGTCCTCCTTCTCCGGGTGGCAGATCCTCCCCGCCGCCTCCAAGCACTGGAGCATCTCCTCCGACGTCCCCTCCGTCTCCTCCCAGCCCATCTGGGTCCAGGACGCAGCCACCTCCGTCGAACTCTAACCGGTCTCCGCCGCCGCCGAC
Organism: Saururus chinensis; assembly: GCA_035235625.1. Classification (NCBI taxonomy): domain Eukaryota; kingdom Viridiplantae; phylum Streptophyta; class Magnoliopsida; order Piperales; family Saururaceae; genus Saururus; species Saururus chinensis. The sequence goes on from CP141143.1 coordinate 14,681,324, forward strand.
GAACTCTAATCGATCCCCGCCAAGTCCTGGTGGCTCGCGCCCGTCGCCTCCCAGGTCGTCAAATTCGCCTTCAGATTCGTCGTCGTCGATATCAACTCCTGTGGTAGTGGGAATTGCAATTGCCGGTGTGCTTGCCCTTGTTATTATAAGTATTCTTTTTGTTTGCTGCAAGAAGAAGAGGAGAAGACATCATCCGCCGATGGACTATGGTTATCCACCGCCGCCGTTGAAAGGTACCGTTGATAGCACGTTTATGTCAAGTTCTGTTCCTCTGTTACTTTTCCTGAATTCGAAGTGCGGAGATGATTAATTCTTAGAGGCGGTATTATAAAGGAACTTTGTATTGTGCTCTAATGCTTTCTGTTTGGTTTCTAACCGTTAATTATCACTTGTGAATGTTTATTTTTCATGTTATATTTAAAATACTTAGTCCACGAAAGTGAAAAATCACATGTTATTTTGTTCTAAATTCTAGTAGTAGTATTGAGTTGCTTGATTTCAACATTTCGCTGTATCATATTTTGATTTCGCGACCGGTGTATTTCAGTTGATCCTTATGGCGGAGGACTTGCCAATAGGCAACATAATGCCCCACCTGCAGCAGATCATGTTGTAAAAATTCCTCCCCGGCCTTCTCCTCCGCCTCCATATGCATCGAGGCTCCCATATCCTTCATCCGAAGGTCCTACTCCTCAGTCTTCTCTAGTCCCGCCACAACCACCACCGCCACCTCCATTCACTAGCAGCGGAGGATCTGGTTCCAATTATTCTGGTCCTGAGACTCCTCTTCCGCCACCTCCGCCTGGATTTGGCCTTGGGTTTTCAAAGAGCACTTTCACCTATGAAGAATTAGCAATGGCTACAGATGGTTTCTCAGATGCCAATCTCCTTGGACAAGGTGGTTTTGGATATGTTCACAGAGGGGTTCTCTCTAATGGTAAAGAAGTGGCTGTTAAGAAGCTCAAAGCTGACAGTGGGCAGGGAGAAAGGGAGTTCCAGGCAGAAGTAGAGATCATTAGTCGTGTCCATCACAAACATTTGGTTTCATTGGTTGGATACTGCATTGCCGGAGGGCAGAGGATGCTTGTTTATGAGTTTGTCCCTAATAACACGTTGGAATTCCATTTGCATGGTAAGATGAGTGGGCTAGCTTATTTCTTGTCCTCTTCTTTTACCCTTCCTATTGATAATCTTGTTGTCTATAACAAGAGACTGATTGCGGATATGTGTAATTTTATGGCTCCATGTTATGCTCTTCTAACATGTTGATATTCAATCATAAAGTAATGTACCGTGCTTATAATGTATGTTAATTTTTCAAAAAAAAATACAGCTGATCACCTTTGGGCAAAAACTTTGAACATTGCAGGTAAAGGTCGGCCAGTCATGGAGTGGTCTACCCGTCTAAAAATTGCTTTGGGTTCTGCAAAAGGGCTTGCATATCTGCACGAGGATTGTAAGTTTTCTTGCCAATATGTTTTTTTCTTCCAGCAAAAAACTGTTATACACCCATAATTTGTGTTAGTACAGACATGTGAAGCTTTAGTTCTTACTGAAGGCAGTCTATTGCAGGTCATCCTAAAATAATTCATCGTGATATCAAGGCATCCAACATTCTTCTTGATTTTAAATTTGAAGCGAAGGTTAGATTCTACCTAAGCTTATTTAGTGGCAATGTAATCAATGCCAACTGAATCTTGAAAAACAAATGGTTTTTTCATTTATTTGGAGCCAAATGACGTGAGTGGAGAAATTATTTTCATGGAGTATGCAACTTCATGGGTCAGCTTTCATTGTTAAATCTGCTCCTTAACTTGGGAAGGATTATGTTGGCAGGTTGCAGATTTTGGGCTCGCAAAGTTTGCATCTGATAACAACACACATGTCTCTACTCGTGTTATGGGAACTTTTGGGTGAGTCTTCATCATTTTTGCAGTGCATGGGGCCCAGGTTCGGTTAAAGCAAGTTGGAGGAGAGTTAATTTGATGGTTTTATTTGCCTTTTCTTGTTTCAGTTGTATCCTATTATGCCCTACGGTCTTGTTAAAGTTGTTTTGAGCCAAATTGGGAAGACCTGATTAAGTAGTGCATTAATAAAAACATATTGATGTCATTGAGCTGGAAATATCATAGCTGTTACAAGCGTTCTTAATCTTGCTTGTGCTTACTTGTTTTGATCCTTTTAATCTGATAACTGAAAGTCATTTTCTATCCTTAGATATATGGCTCCAGAATATGCATCTACTGGGAAGCTCACAGACAAATCAGATGTCTTCTCTTTTGGGGTCATGCTTTTGGAGTTGATTACAGGACGCAAACCTGTTGATAAAACTCATTACATGGAAGATAGCTTGGTTGACTGGGTCAGTCCCTTCTGCTGCTACATTAGTTGCTCTTTCCTCAAGTCTTTGAAGGACTGGACATTGACAATTTTAATTGCTTGGAAATACAGGCCAGACCAATACTCACATATGCACTGGAAGAAGGCAAGTATGATTCCCTTGTGGATTCTAGGTTGCAGTATAACTACAATCGTGACGAGATGGCACGTATGGTTGCCTGTGCTGCTGCTGCTGTTCGGCATTCTGCTAAACGTCGTCCGCGTATGATTCAGGTTTGTTGTGAAAATTCCTTCAAATGGTTAAACTTCTTTCTTCGTTTTATGTCCAGGATTGTCATTTTGTTCTTTTCATTCTGTTGTACTTCATGTCATCAAAACTATGGAACTGTTTCTTTATTAGTGTAATTTTGAAAGTGTTTCATTGGGTTCAAAATTGCCAGTTGTGACCCATGCAGATCATCTGCTGCTTAGAGTGAATTTTATTTCCTTTTTACCTATTTCCTAACATCATTGAGGCTTGGAACTTGAAATGGGTGATTGGTTATTTACATGGTGGGTCTGTTAGGTCATCTGTTATCAAATATCTGTGTTCAACAAACTTCATAGTCGTAATCAGACAATATTAGAAGGTTATTTTGGTTGTGTCTGAAATGCTTATGTGATGCTGTTCTTTTAACCATGTGTGGAAATTCCTTTCTAACATGCTGTATGGACAAAGTATTTGATTGAGTAGCGTATGGTGACTGTTTTGTTCCTTAACTGGGAAGTTATGTGCCCGAGGGCATGGTGTAAGGTGGTTGTTTAATTCAAATTTGAAATAAGCAGATAGTTCGTGCATTGGAAGGTGGGGTCTCTCTACATGATCTAAATGAAGGTGTTGCACCTGGCCATAGTCGGCTTTATGGGAGCTCAGATTATGATTCCAGTCAGCAATACAACACCAGCCAGTACAATGAAGACATGAGAAGAATGCGTAGGGTGGCCTTGGATAGCCAGGAGTATGGCAGTAGTGAATACAGTGGACGCACAAGCGAGTATGGTCTCGATCCATCTGCCACTAGTAGTGAAGGCGGACAGACCCGAGAAATGGAGATGGGGAAAATGAAGAAAGATAGTCGAGGTTTCAGTGGAAGCCCTTAGAGATACACCTTTATTCTGTAAAAATATTATCAATTTTTTTTTCCTTTTTTTCCGAAAATTTTTATTGATTGATGTAATCAAGTTGTTTAAAAGAAAAATACAGAGCTGACTAGTCATTCTCTTTTCTATGGGTGCATAACTGGTCATTCTTTTAGAAGTGGTTTGATGCAGTTGTTTGCATCTGTTGAAACTTCTGCTTCTGAAAGGATGTGGGGTTTGAGCTGTGCTGTTAAATATTTGTCTGTCGCAATCTGGAATGGAAGGGGTGGCAGACTCTCATCCATTATGAAATGCTGCCGCTTTTTTCTCCTGGACAATAAGTACTTATCAACTGCTGGGCAGTAAACAGACAAGACGATTGGGGGAGAAAAAGAAAGGAAAGGGAATGGAATTTATCATAATGTGGAGCGCACATGGGATTGTGTGTTCGTGCTTCCGTTCACATGCCAAAGAGCATTGAATCTGAATTAAAAAAAAACATTGAATCCACATGATTTGCTGTCGCCAGGCAGGCGGGAGCCGGCTTTTTTGTTTTAAATGATTTCCCTACACCGAACAACAAAACTCTACACTAGCTACACATTTGTTGACAAAATTCTACACCTAGCTGTACAACAGTTTTGATTGGAGAGTGGAGAGTGAACCCTTACTTATGTGAGCCCACTTTTATTTGTCCAATAAAACCCAAGTATAAGGTTAAAATTGGGTCAGGAACATGTTGGAGCTTGGCTCTAGCCCGTTAATCTTTTTCTGGCGTGGCCTTACCCCCTGGTAGGTTTCTAAAATTGTAGCCCTAACGAGGCTTGGCCATAGTCTTTTTGTTTTTACTTTATCTTTTTATTATTAAAAATAAATAAAATTATATAAAAATTTATGACTTTTAAGTGAAGTACCGGTAGTTTACCTCATGAGGTTGAAAGACTTTTGGCTTTTAAGTGTGATTCTTCGTAACAAACCGTAATGACTTACAAGGCCGTAATCTCCTAAACTTCCATAAGAAAACAAAACTTCATCCATTCCTTATTTCCCATTGACTTTGAGACTATCCAAGTGACTTAAGAGATCTTTTCTATACTTGCAGCAGGGCCGAACATCCAGAACCCAACCAAGAAAATGTCTCTCTTATACATATTAGAAGAGCACATTTATGTTTATAATCAAGAAGCCTTTTTCTTATACCTTCATTTTAAAATGTTTTGCACTAACTTTGACAAAGATAGTATAGTTATATTTTTTCTTATTAATTTTATCAACGTTTTCTTAAGCCTTCATTTCTCTTGTTTTGGTCTCTTCTACTTGCATAGTTGCATCACCCCCAACCTTACCCGGGTTTTCCCTAGGTCTCCTTTGAACATACACTAATGTAACTTATACCCCCTAAATTACTCCCTTTAAAAGAGTACCTTTAAGTTCTCACAAATATCCATTTTGGCTATATTTAATTTATTTATATGACTTTTAGACAAGCACATTCATAATAAACTAAGAAGAAAATCACATTTGTTAAAAAAGATTCAAGTATTTTGATTATTGAAAAACCCGATTAACAGTTTTTTAAGTAGGGGTCAGGCAATAGCATGTGCCGTGGACAATGAACCTTGTTACATCAGGTGGGAGCCCACAAGAGAAAAATAATCTATTAAGAAGTTTCTTCAACGCTCCTATTTGACAATGAACTCATGGTGAGGAACTATAGTCTAGCCATTAATTTTAAAAATTAATGGTATACACGCTAATACACATATTAACACAGGTACCCTAATGCTAACATGCACTAGCACATTAGCTATCAGTTTTCAAATTCAATCACTCACTCAGTGCTTCTTCACCATAATTTCAAATTCAATCACTCAGTGCTCCTTCACCATAATCGCATTATCATAGTGGAGTATTAAAAAAAGAAAATATATAGCGAGAGCTGTAGCTCACGGCTGAGCCTGGATAACTTCTTCCATTAAAAAATGCTTAGCTTCCAAACTTTTAAGGACTTGCAGTTAGCCTGTGCGGCTGTCCTCTTCTAACAACCACCTCCACATGTGATGGATCAATAACATGAGAGAGGTGATGAACAGCCTGAAAGCCCACAACAGTTGGCCCAGAGGTAAAGAAAAAGCCCACCGACCTGCGCTGTAGTGCGGATTTCCGGTCCGGAAGACCTCATCGAGGCCACGGGCTTTGCGCTGTCAAATGTCAGCATCTCTTACCGGCCGGTCTCACCGCATGCATGCTTTTTGTCTATGTCACCGGGTTAGGTTTGGCCAAACTTCAACTCGATTTTATAAAAGATTATTTTATAATATAATAAAAAAATATAATTATAGAATTTTATAAGAGTGCCAAGATAAATATAGAATTAATCTTAATTCCATTTTAATTCTATCGTAATTTCATAATTATACTTTTTGCTAACAAATTGTTATATAATTAAATTTTTTAATCTTATTCAACTTTCACCTTCTGCTTTCGACTCCATGAAATCGATGAATGTTTTCAAATTATGTCGATTTTGTTTTCAGTCATCATTATTGATTTTTTTTTGCATCAATCAAATAACAATTACCTCTTACTCTTTTTGTTTTAAATTAATAACTTTATTTAATAAATTTGTTTCTATATTATTAATTTTATTTTGTATAATTTAAGTCGTTAAGTACTTAGAAATGAATATTACTCTCTGTTTTAAAATAATAGCTCTATTCTATATTTTAAATTAAATTAATTTTAATTTATTTTAAAAAATAAAATAAAGTTATTAATACGGATAGAGGGAGTATATAATTTTTCTTCTCTTACATATTAATTTTACCATTTAATAAAAATTATTATTATTTTAAATATAACTATTTAATATAAAAAAGAGTATAATATAATATACTTTCTCCATACAAAGTATAAAAAAATTTATAATTATAATTTAAACAGGATCAAGATAGATTCATTAAAGGTCAGATTTTAGTCAAACGACCCAAGTGACAACGTGCCTACCTCCAACAAAGCATCAGCCGCTAAAGCCTACTAGAAATCTAGGATTTGGGTCAAGTTTAAAATAATAGAATTGTAAACAATTTCATTTCGACATTATTATTAGCATGTTTATGTGTATTGAATAAATCAATCAACAGGTAATTAATCCTTAATTAACACCTTTTAGTGCAAAAATCCATGTTCCGGTAAACAGTTGATTTATTTCTCCCGGAGTTGGTAATTTAGTAAATAACACCAACATCTGTGGCAATTCTATTGGCCTTCGAACCGGAGCCGCCCCTTCTTCCTCCCGGTCTGTCGTATGCTAAAAATGTAGTTTTGGTCGGTTGGTTCTGTCTGTTGCTGAAGCGATTTCGAATCCATGGCGTCTCGCAGGCGGATGCTTCTCAAGGTCATAATCCTCGGTGATAGCGGGTTGGTTTTTTCCCCTGTAAAATCTCAAATTTCGATTTTGTGGCATTTTTTTTTTCATAACTACATCAAAATCTCTTATGAAAAGCTTCTATTCTATGTCTGAATTGCGTGTTTAGTTATTCTAACTAAATTTTGGCTGCTGTTACATTCGATTTTTTTGTAAATATTACAATAATGGCATTAGGGGGGCACTGATTTCATGTTTTATTTTGGTGTAATCGGCTTCTGACTTGGAAGAAATTTTTGGTTTTGTTGTTGTTTTGGTAGGGTGGGGAAGACGTCTCTGATGAATCAGTATCCTCTGTCCATCCATCCATTTATTTGTTTTTTTTTCTTCTATATTTAGATATTCTGTATTTGTGGGATTAATTAAAAACATGAAAAAATTACTAGGTTGGTGGGTGTATCAACTCGAGTTTTGTTTCTCTTAACCCACTGCGACTAGATACGTAAATCGGAAGTTCAGTAACCAGTACAAAGCTACAATTGGAGCTGATTTTTTGACAAAGGAGGTTCAATTTGAGGACAGACTGTTCACATTGCAGGTTGGTTCTGAGATTGAATTTTTATCATGTAGACAACTATATATTTATTATTTATGCCTGAATTTTCTTGTTTCATTCTAGCTCTATGTGGATACGTACGTTTTTCAGCTGTTTCATGTCAGTTTGTTCAATGAAATAATATAAATAAATAAAACTGACTTGAACAAAGATTTGGCTTTGCATTGGCACTGTGATTTATTTTGCTCTGCTGCTAAGTGCACAGCATAGAACTAGAAGGTCCATGTATGTGAAACGACATTTTATCATTTTTCTTTGCTCGGTAATTTTTTTTTTAATCCTTGGACATTAATATCATGACATATTACACCATGCAACCCATTACAGCATTAATATCTCAAAATAGGTATCTAATTATAATAATATGTATCTAATTAGTATGCATACAATCATCCGACGTCTCCTCAGTTACAATTACATTTATTATTTTCCATAAAGATGAATGAGACCTTGCGATTATTATGTTAAATGGCTCTAGAAGTTGCTTTTTACTATGAGTTAGGTTCTTAGGAGAAGTTTAGTTTTGAATTCTTATAAAGCTTATTGTCTATCAAAATCGAGTAATGCAAACCTTTTCATTATGTTTATGCAATCTGAATAGTATTCATGAAAATATTAGTAATATATCACTTAATTTTGTTTGAGAAAATAAAATATGACCCTTTGTCAAGTGAAATTTAGGATTTGGTGATTCTTTTGTTGCCATTACATACTCATTGGTGTGATATGCAGCTTGGTGATTTAAATTACATTATTGTAGTAAGAATGCGATTCATTGTGTATTAATTCTTGTCCATGTGACCTTATGAGGCAAATGATATAGTGTCAAATGACGAATTGTAATTGATGGATTTATTGTAACCTAGAAAATTATCTTTTCATTTTTTATTATCGAGAGAAGGCTAGTATATCATTTAGAAGGGCATTATTAAACAACTTTCAAAGGACCTTTCTCCTTGAAAATTTTTATATCAGTGTCAGGACATCTTTATTTCTTTGGTGCAGCAGATTTGTCGTCCGATTATTAAAATGTCTCTTTAAAACGTAATTTTTTCCAGTTTATGTGGATGTCTTTTAATTTGAGTACTTGAATGTGCAATTTCTTGATGGTACTTCCATATGTCGTAGGTCACTTCTCATTTAGTTGAATTATTTCAAACTCTTCTAGATTTTGCTGCTTATGTAAGACTCTTATGATGGTAATTATCTCATTTTCGTTCGATGTTTGTTATTTTTGCTATTTATTGTATTCTGATATGTTTGTTCATTTTTTAAAGGATGAGCAAAATGAGTACTAATTTTATGAAGTAAACGTCTCTTTGCTGAGACACATTTTTTGTGCTAAATTTCATTACCTTTTGTTATTTATGGATACAATTGGCTTGCAGATATGGGATACTGCTGGGCAGGAAAGATTTCAAAGCCTTGGGGTGGCTTTCTATCGGGGTGCAGACTGCTGTGTTCTTGTATATGATGTTAATGTTACGAAGTCGTTTGAGAATCTTAATAACTGGCGGGAAGAATTTCTAATTCAGGTAATCATTACCCATATTGAAATCTTGTGTTCTTCCTGATGCTAGTATCAAATACTGATGTCATACTTGTTGGCCTTGTTTATAGGCAAGTCCATCCGATCCTGAGAACTTCCCATTTGTTGTGTTGGGAAACAAGGTTGATGTAGATGGTGGCAACAGTCGAGCGGTGAGTTTTCTAAGAATAAGCATGTGATTAAGCTTCTTTCGGCATTCTTACTATTTCCTTTTTTCCATAGGAATTCCATTTCCCATTTTGCTGACATGTGCCTTCTGATACCTTTATCGTTACCTTCATTCTTGTGTTTGCAAGAGATTACTTCATGGTGACAGTTTTCATGTTTTCTGTTGGTTATTGCCTTTTTGGTTTTAAGATGATAGTGTTTATCTTTCTGCTATGGATTGCCAGGTATCTGAGAAGAAGGCAAAGGCTTGGTGTGTTTCCAAGGGTAACATTCCTTACTTTGAGACCTCTGCTAAAGAGGGTTTTAATGTGGAAGCTGCTTTCCAGTGCATAGCAAAAAATGCTTTGAAGAATGAATCCGAAGAAGAAATGTAAGTAGTCCTGTTTATTTATGGCATGAAACATCATTGATCTAATTCTTGATATGTTCCAAAAAATCAACTTGATTTCTCTTTCAAAATCATAATCAAGAAGTGCCTTTTCCCAACAAATTAAGGTTGGCAACCTAGATCTCACATTTTCACTCTAGCATTTTTTGTGCCAACTCTTTTGTAAGATATAGCCCAGTCATATCATTTCTTGTTAACTCTAGAAGTTCTCTCAGGTCTCCCTCGCCCTTTTTTGGTCTTTTTCACTTGATTCTTCTCTATTGAGAAAAAATGTAACTTGTCATATTGATAGTTAAGATCATGTTTAGGTCCTTAACTTTACCATTCATACCTACATGACGAGATTTATTTGATGTGTCAGTTTAAGATTCTTTTTAAGCTTCCAAAGTGTAATATCATAAGCTTGTCTATACTTCCTCTGTCCGGTAATAAGAGTCTGGTTAGATGACCAAAATGAACTAAAAGCAATTCATTTTGATTTTCTAATCTGGACACTGTTTACCGGATGGAAGGAGTAGAATTGAAGTAAAACATAAAAATCATCTATTAAAGCATATGATTAGTCATCATTTTAATATGACTGTTTTGTTTTGGAATATATTACGTGGACTTGTAATTCTCAGACTGTTATAGGAGACCTATCAAATAACTCTTCCTAGGTTGTTCTGTTCAGTTCATTTGTCATTGCCAGAAAAGTTAAGAGAATTCTTGGTCTGAATTGTTGTTTTATTTGTTAGTCATTTTGAACATTTGTTAGAACTAGTATTTGAATTTTTTTTATAAATTTAGTCACTTATTATAACGTGATTTTTCTATATGATTTCAAACCTAGGTTAGAAATGATGTGGCTTAATTTTAATGGTGTAGATATCTTCCGGACACAATAGATGTGGCAGGAGGTGGACAGCAGAGATCTGCTTCAGGTTGTGAATGTTAAAGCGTATGTGGCAAATGGCGTTGTATTTGGAGATGGAAAGGGCCATTGCAGTTTCCTCCCACAGTGGTCTAATAACTAAGGCTAATGTGATATCTGTAATATATTTTCAATCTCTGTATTTGATGGCTGGGTAGTTTAAAGGCACATACTTATTCATTTGGAGATTCATTGGTTCAGGCAGTACTACTTTATAGTTCATCGTTATTGCTTATATCTTATCGTTCTTTCCTTGAAGAAAAAATTATTACGAAGATCAATAAAACGCTAGTGATTATGCTGCTACATTATTGGCGCGCAGGCATAATTAGTCAGTGATTTAAAAATCCACCCAGCTTTTCATTTAAAAAAAATCGACCCAGCCAGCACCACCTGGTTGATTTTTCAGATTGGATCATTTAGTTATAAAAACCAGGTCAAACTGGGTTTATGTCTAATCAAACCGGGATAACCGTGAACCGACCACCATTCAGGTCAGTAGCCGGGCTGGTTCTTAATACGCTGATAAAAGCAGGTTTCACTAGCACCATGAGTAGCAAAGGTAATGAAATCTGGTGTGTACGGTGATTGGTTATACAGGATAATTTTTCACTCCACTATGACCGTAATTTGCAATGGTAACGAAATTTGCTATCTACGGTGCGTATTTATACAGGCTAATTATTCACAAAATAAGAACTCACGTCCAGGTTTTGAACAAAATATTTATGCCATAATGATTGGGGCGTCCAGGAGAGCATTTCTCTTTAACAGAGCCGCTGCATTCGCAAAGTTAGGCTTAAATCACAGTGAAAGAAATTCTGTTAAAGAGAAATGCATTTCTATTTGATGGTTTTTTATTTTATTTATTTACGGGGATTGACAGTGAGATAAATAAACTCTAATCTTGTATCATTCACAGTGAAAGAAATTCTGGAAGAGTAATGTCATGATATAGGGAGGGAAAAACTTATTCATCAGCCCTGGCCCTTTTGTTCTTCCAGATGTAAGAAAGATGTGAACCACTGCTTCCAGGGAGCATCTTGTTGCTGCTCAAGCCATGACAAAAAGGCGCTGTCCAACAAGCAAAAGACATTTACATAAAGGAGTTGATATCTGACTGGTATGAAACGGAAATTTGCAACCTGCACAATTGGCCATATTCCTCCCTCTAGAACAAACGCTGGAACAAAATCCCTTTTGACGTCTTCCTTCACTTGAGCAACACTCTTGCCATTGGACAAACCCATGTACGAGAAAAATACAAGCAAATCCAGCGGCCCAAAAATGAAACCATCGAGTCCCACTTTTGCTGCCACAAACCGGGCTGTTTTAGGTTGTAGCTTAAGCCTCAGTTTAATGAATTTATCCAGGCCTTCATACCTACGCATCAATAGAACATATTTACTACACTCAACGGACTGTTGCACTTGTTCAAATCCTTAAAACATCTATTAACATAAAGGTTTACATTAAAATATAAAAACTATGCTTACACGTATAAGTGTATGATAGAAATTGAAGATAAGCGGACTTCCTACACTACAAAATAACCAATTTAAGACTTTCCGTTTCTTTATTGATGAGTCTCATCGTATCTCGTACTGATCAAGATAAGCAGACTTCCTACACTACAGAATAACCAGTTCAAGCCTTTCCTTTTCTTTACTGACGAGTCTCACTTGTCTTGTAATGATCATACAATCTAGAATGAAGGGATGATATACACTATAAATTAGACAGCCTGCACATATATTATCTGAGCTGAACACGATTTCAAGATGTTTGGAACAACACATAATTGCAAAGGTAATACAAGTGCCCCTCCCTCACTCCCTGAGTGTGTTTCTTCTTTTGTGAAATGCTATGTATGCGCAATCGCCGACTGCATGTGCATCCGCAGCATGGGCCACATAAATGCATGCTGGCCCATGCCTTTCCATGGGCCCAATGCTGACATGACACCACATGGTTGGAAAGTGGACCAATGAGCACACATGCATAGCATTCCACTGCTTTTTTATGTTTGCCACTTTTGCACTAGAAAATACTATTGATAAAAGTAAAATACTGTGTGTGTATTTTTTTTGTGTTCATCTCTTTCACACTAGAATACACTGTTGATAAAAAATTTAAAAAAAAAAACTGTTTATTTACTTAGCCTTCACCATTTAGTTTATAGAATTTACCATTAGAATGTGGCAAATTGTACACGCCTACAACCTAATGATCACTGAAGGGAGACACTCTAGTATAATATCACCAGTCACTCATTCTAGACACTGCATGGGTTTCTATTTCTCCAAAATGAGCATCATCTAATTGTATGGGAGACAAGATATGAAATTAAGATCTTTCATGAGACCAGAGCACCACTTGCTGACAGATAGTTGAGAATATATATGATTTATCATAAGTCAATAAATAGAAGTTTGAGGACAGATACTAACCAGAAATGTCCGATAGGCCCAACAAATCCAAATCCGAACATGCTTGTGATAGCCACCCTCTTCCAGTTTATCTTTAAGCTTTCACTCCCGTCCTGTTTCAAGAAGAGTAAAATATTCTCAAGAAACCCAGATTGAGATTAATGGAATCCAACTATTAAGTGTCCGCTAGCCAAAAACCAGTAAGATCTTCCCAAATATGCATATACCCCAGATAATAGTTTGTTTATAATTCACATTACACAAATCAAGAAGATCATCTGAATGAAGATTCCAAGCAACAATTTGGTGTCTCACCTTTTGTATGCCACAAATTAACTGCCTGTTTACCTATTCAACACCACTCTTAGTTCACTGCCACAAACATTGCTTGTAAGGAGATGTGATCCATGATTTATAGAGGCCCCTAGAAGAAAAAGACAACGACCTGAGATGGCTTGGAAGGAACTAGTGAAAAAAGATTTTGTGATCTATGACTTGGATGAAAATGGTTTATGATAGGGCCGAATGATGGAGAAGAACCCATGTCAGGACCCTATACAATGGGATAAGGTGTTGTTGATGATGACCCTTCTTAGTTCGCTGCCTAAACCTTCTTCATTTATATGAGGATACTAATAAACTTCCTTCCATCTACATCACTAAGCAGAACAAAAACCATTTTTTTAATGAACTACTAAACTTCTGTTGTTCATAAAGAAAAAAAAATCATAATTATGCCAAGGCCAGGGTCTTACTTGTTAACACGGTCAGTACAATTACATGACCCTTACTTTCGTTAGTATATTGAGTGCAGAATGTAGATAGAAAGTTCTAAAAAAATACAAGCTTATCCAATTTGAGCCTCAAATTCAACAAACAAAGAAGAGTTAAATCGTCCAACTTCGACTGATTAGCTAGTGACCATATAAACCCATAGAATAAAAGACAACAGAAAAACATGAAGACTCCATCTTTTTGCTCGACAAGTCGAAATTGAAATGAATGAACAAGGACAGATGAACAGACATGAAGATGGTAAGAGATTTGATTGACAGTGAAGAAAAACGGAACGAAAGTAGGGCCAATGGTATGTACGGAGCTAAATGTAGGAAGGCATATGTACTAGTGCAGCGAAGTGTAAACACTGAAGGATAAATTTAGCATCATACGAATTCGGTAAGGATTAATAGGAAATTTTAGGCATATAAGATGTTGTTGTAATAAAAGAAAAGGTATAGATTAAAGCCAGGTGACAAGTAATAACAATGAGTTTTACATTCATACTGGGAGATTAGGAACCAAGGGACTATCTACAATTAACCATCATCATAATCATCATCACCGTCGCCATTACCAATATCATCATCCAAGGGGAAGAATGGAAAACATTAAGGCAAGAAGCTCATCCAAATTCGATCAAGCACAAACTATATAAACCAGAATAAGACAAGTAAGCTATTTCTGAATGACAAGGTTATGCTAAAACATCTCCAAGCATATGCATTAGACAAATAATCATGAATGTGCCTCAATGAAACAAAGAAAAATCGACTAGAAAACCGGTAAGCGTAAATAAACACAAATAAAAAAGGAACAATAAAATTGAAAGCAGTGTGGTTACAACCACGGGACTCCAGAATCGATAATTTCAACTTAATTAGCTCCAGATATGGAATCCACGAGAAAGTTAAAAGTCGCGTCAATTCCAACCCAACACGGACTGATACACGAGACGCAGAAAGGGTTGCAGAAACCCACCCACCCACGAATATTAAGAATCGAGATCAATGCCACCCACTAGTAAAGAATTTCACTTTGCCCGAAAGGAAATACCGAAAACCCACATCCCATCCTGGTCAGAGGCCCAAAAAGAAAAGAGACTAGAATCGATTCGACTAATAAATACAAGTACGTACGTCATCCTGTTGTGCTTTGGCGGTGGATTGGGTGATGCTCTGGGCAGCAATATCTCCGATGCCCCAGAGAAGGCCGGAGCTGATGACCTGGGTCTTCACCGGATGAACGGCCAGACACTTCTGGTACCACTTCCAAACCTTCAACATGCCTCCTTATTCGATGACGAAGACGAACTGGGTCGAGTGTGGATGAGTTTGCTGTTCAGAAACAATCTAAGTCCGGTGGCCGGCCGATGATCTCTTCTGCCTTCGGTCTTCAATGTCCTCAACAACTTCTCCAATCTTATTTCTTCCTACTTTTCTTTTACCCGCGGCTCGGCTTGTCTCGGTTCTTTGTTGATAGGAGCAGCACTGGGAGCGCGGGCTGGACTGGTATGGGCCGTGGGCCTGGTGAATTGCAGAGCAGCACATTGACGGAGATGGGAAGCCTACCTACAAGGGCTTGAACCACCGAATGCGATGTTGGGTTGGGCCATGAGGACAGACCACTGTCCAGAGAGTTTGATCTGCTATGTCTCTTACCGTCGACTGGTCTTAAGCTCATGGTCATTATAAATTAATTATAATTAGTAACAATATACAAGTATTATATGTATAAATATAAATTAGATATAATAAAAAAAATTAAAAAAATATGTATTTAATAAAGGTCTTCTTTGCATGCTATAGTTACAATATATTACTTTAAAGATCACGATGATCATTAATTATACACACAGGTTCTGTAATAACTCATATATACTCAGAAGATAATTATGAATTTAAATCTCATATAAATAACATGTAATAGGTTCGCGAAGACAATTGTGTCCAAAGATTTTGTGTTGTGGACTGGTTATCATATTCAGGACCAATTTTGTTGTGGGTCTTATTTGATAATAGAGCTCTTTGGGGGTTTAAAGCTATTAAAAATATGTATAATATATGTAAAAATATAAAAAATTATTATTAAGGAGTGTGTTATACATATTGTTGACATATTTTTAAAAATTAAAAATTAAAAGAGACAGTCCAAAATTTTGGAGCTTGACTAGCTCCAAAGTGGACAAAGTCCTTAAGCTGACTAAGTTAAAAAAAAAATTGTCATATTCTATACATGTAGAAATAAGACAAAACTTATAAAAAAATTTTTATTAAGTAAACCCCTACAGGTATCACATCAAATCAAAATAACAAAAGGCTAAGTGAGACCCTATGGGTCCAACATTAAATTAGTCATCAAATCAATGTTACAAAAGGCTAAGTGAGATCCACATTAGTCTCACGCCAAATTAGCCGTTAAATTAAAATCACAAGAGGCTAAATGAGAGACTTCTATGGGTTCCACATCAAATTAGTCATCAAATCAAAGTTATAAAAGACTAAGTGAGATCTACATTAGTCCCACGCTAAATTAGCCGTTAAATTAAATCACAAGAGGCTAAGTGAGATCTACATGAGTCCTACATTAAATTAGCTATCAAATCAAAGTTACAAAAGGCTAAGTAAGACCTACATGAGTCCCACATAAAATTAGCCATTAAATTTAAATCGTAAGAGGCTAAGTGAGACCCACATGGGTCCCACATTAAATTAGCCATCAAATCAAAAATCAAAAGACTAAATAAACTCATATAAGTCCCATATCAAATTAGTCAAATTAAAATATAAGACATCATATAAGTTTCATACAAAGAATAGACTTTAAAATAAATCCTAAAGTCTAAAAGATGATTTTAAGACCCACTTCTTAAAGGCTAGTTATGTAATTAAGAAAAGACAAAAGAAAATAATAACAAAAAATATATGGTGCACTAGAGAAACTAAAGAAGGAAAATTAGTTAAGTCCCCATGTATAGTGGGCCCCTACACTTTTAAAAAATGTACACTTGACTAACAAAATTAATATTTAAAAGACTAAGTCAAAATTTTTTTGAGTGGTTACTCACGTTAAAAAAAAAATGAATAAATAAAATAGAAGAGTAGGGTAAAGACCAAGTCAAACCACTACCACATGTCAAATGGTATTCCCCACTATCCTACTAATTTAGTAACTCACTCCCCACTTTCCACAAACTACCCCACTAACTCTCCCCACTTCCCACAAACTACACCACTAACTCACCACCTTCTCTCACAACTTTACCCCATAACACAACTCCAACACTATAAATACCCCTTTCTTCTCATAAAGAAGGGCTTTTGTCAGTCAAGTCTAAGAAGCCTTCACAAACTCTAAATCTCTCTACCCCAAAGGAAAGCATTTCACCAAGAAGAGAAGAAGACTCCAAGAAGAAAGTTTATCCACCAAGTCCTTCAAAGGTCTCTTTCTCAAAGCATCCTTTTAATTCTAAGGATTCAATACCAAGGAGTTTGAAATAGGAAAAGTTGCATAAAGCAAATGAAAGAGGATTCTCAAGCTTAAAGACAAGAAAACATAAAAATGATGAGTTCTTACATGTGATCTTCTTCATTTTTGTCGTGTTCTTTCTTTTTAATACTTGTAATCATCTTTTGATAACTTCAATATTCTCATCATTTCTCTACTTCTAATTTGTCTTTATTTTTTATCATTTAATCGAATAGTTTAAAAATTGGTAAATTACTACTACTCTATCCCAAAATTTAAAGAGTAGTAGCAATTGGCTATGAGAGGATCCTAGTAAAAAAAAAAAGTTTTTTCTCTATCTCTTGCAAGGAAGGGATTATTTTATCTCTTCTCTTGTCTTATGCATAAGGAACCAACCGAAATCCCCCAACACACATAAGGCCTACAAAAAAGTTTAAAAAACATAGTCATATGATATCTCACTTTATAGAGTTCATCAAAAACTTTCTAACGATATCAACACGAATCCGAGTTTGAAGGTGTTACACCCCTAATTTTCACACATGAATTTTTTGTGAAATACATATTTTTTCATCTTTTTAAAGGAAGCGATCATAAATCTCCATCCATCCATTTTATCAGTTGCAATGAAAAAACATACAAAATAAATAATTAAAATAGAGAATTAGAGGTATGAATATCATCAACCTTCACAATTATTTGATGTGATAATAACTTTAATAAGCATCTATGTAGCTATAACGTTAAAATATTCACATGATCCACTTAAACTAATGAAAGAAAAATGACACACTCACGTGCCTTATCAAACTTAGTTAAAGAATCTCCATAAAAGCTATAACCTTCTCATTACCTTTGAATCTCAACACGAGCACCCACACCACAATGGATGCTAAGCATACAAGAATATTCAGTGAGATAACAATCTTTAAAAAAAAAAAGATTCGATCAACATAACATGAAATCCTCGTTAGAAAGCTAGTCGATTCATCACAATAGAAAGAATACATACATTTCATATTGATCATTCCAGTCATATGCAAAACTCTTCCTAAAAGTTTTTAAACACAATGACCTCATCTATGAGCTCCATTCTACTAAATTTTTAGTCATCACATTACGACATGAGTGCTATGAAGTCTGCTTCTCCCCATCCACACTATGAAGTAAAGGCTTACTAGGGCCCGTGGACCCTAGTGCTAAGATTCCAACTTTTCATGATCATCGAAACCTCATTTTTTGCGTTGCGCAAGATCAATCATCTTTTAATGGTCTAGTCCATTCAAACATGATTCCTAAGCCAAGGAAGTGGTTCTACATAACCCCCGTTTTTAGAAAGTCGGAAGACCTTTGTCTTTTTTTATATCAAACACTTACATCTACATGGCTAACGACTCACTTTTGGAGCCATGACACCAAGAGTGACCTTAATTGTCATATGCATAGTCTTTTGGGTACCCATAAATTACAATCAATAGTCTCATATACATACATATCACATCAAAAGCCATATAATATAAATTATAATTGCTACAGTAGACTCTAGTTATATTCACAATGAAATCTACAAAAACACATGTTCCATTGGTAGCCTTGCCGACATGTCGGTTACCGCATCAATGACCATCGGTGGAATCATCAACATATCAAACCCTGCCGGCAAGTCAATATCCTCACTGATGACCATTGGTGAGTTCACTAACAGGTCAAACCTTAGCGAAAGAATCTATCAGTGACCTTACAGATGGGTCGGCACCCTCACCGATGACCATCGGTGAATTCACAAACATTGGTAAGTTCAATCTCTATCGATAACTTCAACGATGGGTTGGCACCTGCACCAATAACCATTGGTGAGTCTGCAAACACACCGAACCCTATCAATTCTCACCGATGCCTCATCGACGCATCATTCACACTGCCGATGACCAAAAATTACATGCTTGCTATGCACATATGTATAAGCACTGTTCATCTTCCTTTCGCTAGTGCAACCACCGACATGTTAATAACTCCACCAACAATAAGAAACATACACAATTACTCTTATTCATTCCGAAAAAACGTATCTACGTATAGACTTCTTGAAAATCTTTTCCAAATGAGGAAATCATCAACCAAACTATGATTTTACTTCCTAGTATGGTCAAAACCATGAATTTGATTACGAAGACTATAAAATTTAAGGATTTGACTTCAATCAATAATATATCCAACACAAATCATGAAGAGCACGAAGGAACAAATCAGTAAAATCTCAAGTTCAGAAGCCATCTGACCTTAACATGCGAATGTCACTCAATTTTCTGCTTTCACTTCACTCCCGATCATCTATTGCTCTCTTCTCCGGCCGCAAGTCTCCCCTTGGATCATTTTCTCCTTTTCAAACCATTTTTAAGCCTTAAATACTATTATAACTACACACGGAATTTGAAACTGATTAATCGTCTCGTATTCTAGAGTAACTACATGTATGCAATTTTTATCGGCAACTTCATCGACATGTCGATGAGTTCACAAATAGAAATTTATCAAATTCCATCAGCAAATCTATCGACACGTCAATGAGTTACCGATGATCTAAAATATAAAATAAATTATAAAATTTTTTTAGAAATTATGAGGTGTTACAAGGAGTGCAAGATATAATATTTTAAAGTCAAAATACCCTAAAAATAAGGATTATGATTCTAATATCTTTAGTTTTTTGGGATTAGGATGAGTAAAGTAGGGTAAAATAAGGATTTATGGTTATAAAACCTGGAAAATATAGTCAAAACTTGAAAGTTCTATAATACACCAATCTGCTAGTATGATAAGTGATTTTCCCTAGTTGCAACGGTTAGCTTCCTAGGAGATAGGCTAGGGGTTAAATTTCATAACTTCTTAATTGAGCTCGATGTTGTCACATTGTATGTAATGAGCCCCCCAAAAGTCAAATCGATTGAAAACTCCTTTTATCAAGTCAAACATAGTGAGAGCAGTTGGTTCACGATCCGATGGTCGATCAATAAATATGATGAAACATTGCACATAACCCTCATGGTTTAACTTTCATCAAATTTAAATAACTTTAAGTTCATTTACCATTATTTTTCTCTTAATTTGAAATATATTGAAATATATAAAGTTTTATTGTTTGCTTTGATTGTACGATGATTTAGTTTAATTATGAATTTTCATAGTCTTATTTTGAATTTAGTTGAAAATATTAGTGTCTAACATAAACCACCAAGTTACAATTCTAATTATTGCAAATTTTCATGTAGTTCATTGTATTAAGGAAGTGGGGCCCACTCTAGGACCCGCATCCATCCACATCATTGTGCCAACTTCTTGGGCCGCAGACCTTAACTTGATGTCTTTATGTCACGCCTCGGAACCCGCCCAACCCAAGTCGAACCAGGTCCAAGGCACGGTCGAAACGCACAGGGGTGACTAATGGGTTGGTTTAACATAATGGAAGACTTTAGCCCCTTAATCGGGTGAATTTCACATATACGGAGTGCGCACCTTTAAACCTTTGTGCAAGATAAATAAGTAGAACAAAAAATGACTTTAACTCTGAACTAGTCCATAAGTCATATACTCACATACTTAAAATACTAGGCCGACACACATGGCTCAAATTAGAAAATCTTAAACAGCCCTAAAAACATAAGATATACACTAATCTGAAATAAGAACCACCATACATGATGTTTTATTATCATAACATAAATCAGAAAATATAACAAGGTCCAAAGGCATCTACGCCTACTCCATAGCTCTCTTCGATTGTTCCTCATACAGAGGGTCCTAATTATCTGCATGTCGCACTATGCAGCCCCAAAATAAAACATAAAACAAAGAGGGGTGAGTACAATTCAGTAAGGTTTTAGATACGGTAACGGTAAATCAGAAAAAAATAAATACGACATATCAACCTGGTCTATTAGATCTATATACCATATAACGTCCCATTTTCTATTACTTTCCTTACCTTGACCCTACTTAAACATAAACAATTACCCTGCATGCAGATATCTCAAACATACCATACATATACATGCACAACTATTTTCCTTCGTAGCATTCAACCTGCATGACATATGTTTTCAACACAAAATCACATCATGCATATTCATAACCATAACCCTGCATTAGAAGTATCTCTACCACATAATCATATCATGCATAATCATCACATTTATCGTGTATGAGAAGTGTCTCTATCACACAATCACATCATGCATATTTATCACATATAACTTACATGAGAAGTGTCTCTACCACATAACCATATCATGTATGATCATAATCCATCAACCTTCATATCAAGTGTCTCTAACACATAATCATAACCATGCAAGTCGGTAAAAACAATATTACATAATCGGCCGAAGCATAAGCAGTCCCTATTCACTCAAAACAATCCCCAATTAGAAAGTCTGAAGGAATTACGTTATTTGGGTAAATTCCCTAACGGGGAAGAATACCCCCTAGTAAGCCGGTGCACTTGACTACACTAACCTGGATTCTCAGGGTCTAAATGGTCTCAATAGTTTTAT
Organism: Saururus chinensis; assembly: GCA_035235625.1. NCBI lineage: Eukaryota > Viridiplantae > Streptophyta > Magnoliopsida > Piperales > Saururaceae > Saururus > Saururus chinensis. The sequence goes on from CP141143.1 coordinate 14,703,008, forward strand.
TCTCCTTATAGCATTGTCACTCTTCTCAACCTGGGGAGGAAAACCCATCCTCGAGGGACGTAAAACCTCATCCTTTCAGACGTAAAACTAAATCGATAAGCTTCCGATTGATTAATCCGACAAATAAATTCACACAATTACATCCAATCGATCAACACGACTAATCTTAATAAAATCTCATTCGTAAATTCACGTCATGGTGTATGCAACATGGTGCATACGTGAGCAATGACCACATGAATTCTAATTCATGAAATGTCCTCCCCATCAGCCATACATACATCATTTCTAATCATAAGCATCAACAATCACCATAATTACCCCCACATGTGTGCGTATATGGTAGAAACATTTTAGTCTAAGCATATAGACATGCATTATAAAATAACCCATCAACATATTACACACATGCTCTTGACATCTAGTCATGGCTCCTTACTAAAATCAAGAGTGAAAACCATGGAAAAATACAATTCGAATCAAGTGCAACATCATGTTATACCTATGTAAGCATATTCATACCACACTTGAAATTAGACATAGTATCATCATTCACTCATAATTTAATCATGCTATGTAAAGGCATACAACTCTATTCTCATTCTCTAACCTTACTAAAATCATATTTAAAATAGAAGAAATTATTCAACATAGATTCAAGATAAGGAATTACCACATGTTTAACCATTCAACATGTAATTCACATCATACTTAAATATTCATCATAACTTCTCACATCAAATTCATATCCTTCCAGTAGTTTTACCTAGCATATATTACTCACCATGAACATAAAAAAATGTTCTTAAGGATAAAAACTCAAAAATAAGTAAAATAGTAAAAATAGCCAAAATGTTGTGTTGGTGTTCGAACGCCCTGTAGAGCCAATCTAACGGCCCATTTGATTGGCATGCATGGTCGTTCGATCGCCATAACAGCAATTTCTGCTTCGTCTTCTCCACTTTGAATACAACTAAAACTTCACATAAACATCTGAAACCTTCAAATCTCACTCCCAAACACTATAATAATGAAATTCATGCTTAGTAAATAGTAAATCTAGTCATTTACAACAAAAAATACAAGGAAATCATAAGAAATATTAAGTTTTACTAAATTCGACATTAAAGCCCAAATCCATGGTAACCCACTTCAAACTTCATCAAAACTCAAATATAAAATAACATTCACATTTAGGATGGAATCACTTGTCTTCAACAAGCTTCTTGACTTGAAATCGTTCATCCAACACCTTCAAATCCTACCAAACATAGGGTTTTTGTTAAAACTTTTATAAATCCGATTTAAAATACTTAAATCTCTTAAAAACTAGTAGATGTAGGGTTTATTGAGTTCAAAAACAAAATTTCTTTTATAAGGGTTTGTAATAGATGTTCAAATAAGTAAATTTTTGGGTAAAAATTGAGATTAAACATTGTCAAAAGAAGGGATTTGAAAAGTTTAGGAGAAACCTTAAGAAATTAGTGAAAAATTAGGTTAATCCTCACCTTAATCATCTTTCCTTCTTGGGAAATTGGAATTAGGGCTCCTAAACTCCAAGTTTCTAGTCATTCCCAATTAGGAAAGTGGCTGAGTCTTTCTATTTATAGAAGGTTTTAGGGTAAACCTAATAGATATGTGGGGTATAAATAGAGTGTTATACTAAAAATAAAAAAACTTGTTTATTTTAAGCCCAAATCAATTTTTAAAAATTTTAAAATATTTAAATATTGTCTTTGGAAGTTGTTAGGGTCATTTGAGACTTATAATCTCAATTTCACATGTGGGCCCACGGTGGGTTCCCAGCCCTAACTTTTTGGGTAAAATAGTAAAAAAATCCAGAAAAATTCATATTTACTTATATTAACATAAAACCATCTTATTGAAGAAAATTTGATCCAAAACTATTTTTAACCACTTTAATTTTGAAAATAAGTTAACACCAATCAAAGTTAACATTAAACCACACAATAATTATTAAATCAAATAAATGAACCAGTTAAAGTTTGGAGATCTTACACTTTAGTTGGGATTGGACCTTGTCACATTCATTTTAATTTATTTTTCAAGTGGGTTCACTTATTCTTTTATGATGTTCATTCCAAAGCCCACTTACTTACCCTTAATATAAATATTCACATTAGTCATTCTTCTCATTTGGGGTGGATTTAGATTTTTTAAGGCTTTGAAGAGCTTTACGCCCTCTCAAGAAGGGAAAGTTTAATCCAAGGTAAATCACTCAAATATCTCTATGTTTTCTTGTGTTTTTACCTTTAATTTTATGTTCTTCTCTTAAATAGAATCTCATGTTTTCTTCTCCTCAAATTTATTCTTTTACCCATAATTTGAACCCTATATCTTTTATTCTTGCTTCTTTTCTTATGATTCATATTTTAGGCACAAGGGAATGCTAGATCTATCTTTTATTAGTAGTTTCAAGTCTCTATTTTGTAAAAAAAGTGGGATTTTGTTTAAGGCTAATGTGACTTGATTTATTGCATAGGAATTTCTCGACCTTGGAAGGTAATTGAAGGGTCTACAATTTGATTTGAGGTAAATAATTTTTGTTTGATGATGTTTTACTTACATTAACACCATAATTGTGGGTGGATTACATTTGATTATACAATATGTGTATGAGTTATTCACTTAAACGCACAAGTTGTGTGTGTAGACTATGATACACAAATGATATAATTGTATAGGTTGCAAGTGTAAGGGATTTGACATGCTCTTGTACTATTAATACCGGTTTTATATAAAGTTTATGTTATATCTCTTAAGGATTATGTTTTGGTGTTAATATGAACTCTATGTTTTCAAACATTTACCAAGCTAAACTCACCCTATTTGCCTTGTTTTGCTTTCAGTTATCCCTCGGGACCCTTTGTATTATTATGTCATGTAGGTGTTTAGAATGATTTATTTTGTGAGTATGTAGGCGATTAGGTAATGCACATGGAATGTGGATAACTCTTAAATGTTAGGATAAACTTTAGTGGTTTTGATGTAACATTCTGACATAACTATGACACTTTAAATGTCGTAGGAGTACCTTATTTTGATGACATAAACTTATTTAGTACTTTTTGAGGCTCAAGACTCCATTATATTTTATGAAATTTATTTAGGTATTATGAATAACTAATAGACTTCAATTAAATTTTTTTATCTTATGAAAATTGCTTTTACATAAAATGAGTGTTGTGTACTTTGATCTAGCCTAAGTTTAGGTTAGAACTCACCTCGTCCCACCTTTGTCATCTATTTTTGGCTAAGTTTGGGTCAATAAGGCACGACGGGGGCGTGACAAGGTTATTTATGCAAACACTTTTTAAATCTTTGTTATAAATTTACATAAGCTGCTTTAGGTGAACTACAATAGCATTAGACGTTTACTTTCACTAAATGTCTTAATGTTTTATACACATTTCACTATCGAGAGTTATGCTATTAACATATGAGAGGGGTTATTGAATCTCATCTAGTTGACCACCTACATGGGATTATATCCAAATTTACCCCATATGATAGGTGAACCTTATATATACCTAAGGAGATCAGTAGAGGTATATAATGCTCTAAGAGAATGATTGTCCTACCCCTTCTAGTTACGTCCTACAAACTTAGACACCCTTCATTATCATATAATATATCTACTAAAAATTAAGTGATGTGGTCATGAGAAATTTTTACATTGGTCATGGGGTAAGTAAAATTTAGTTAAAAGAAATACAAATACTAAGCCTTTGCTTGCTATTGGGTATATTTATGTAGAACTGAAAAACTTAGGATGGTCTCCATTGACCATGGGTTGGAGTCTAGTTAAGACATGACACTACAATTATTATTTTTGGTAATATAGGTATTATTTAAACTAGTAAGAATGCACATACATTATGCAAGTAAATACATATTAGATAAGATACAATAAAATAAATTAAAATAAAAAATACATTAATCAAAGGCCTCCATTGCATGCTATAATTACAATATAAGTTGTGTATTAACTCAAATACACTCATAGTAGGCAACTGCAAATACAAATCTGATAAGCTAAATATTATATTATAGGTCACCAAAGACAAAGGACATTGTGTCATGGAGTATATTCATATTTAGAACTGTTTTGGCAATGAGTCTTATTTAATAAAGTTCTTTAGGAGTTTTCTAAGGCAGAAAAAATGCATAAATCCAAGTATGTATAATATAGGCAAAAAATAAAAAAAATTATTATCAAGAAGTAAGTAGCAAACCAAGTCAAACCAAGTTGTGGGGTTTTTTTTTTACTTAGAGCACGATTTCTAAAAACTCAACTCGAGCTTTGATCAAACACTTACGCTCTCATCTCGGGCTCAGTTCGGCCAAGGACCTCGATACATGACTTAAGCTGAAGCTCGAAAATATAATACAGGAGTTTGAACCAATGTTTGAAATGGGCTTGAATCCCATTTACAACCCAAATATTTTTTTTCATAAAAAACCATATTAATTTGGAGAATCACATCAATATTACAAAAATAAAAAAAATTACAACAACCACAATTCCACTTGATTAAAACTATAAGCATTATTTCAAATTTTAGGGTCCAAATAAGATTAATCTAAACTTGGTTCACTGTATATATTTGCAAGTAAAACAGATGTAAACTTTTAAATTAATAGGTAAAATTTTAGACTTAGTTCACCAGATATATTTGTAGGCAAAATCTAGATATAGTTCACTAAATTTGCAATTCTAAACCAATATAATTGACTAAATTAAAAATATTTATTATGAAATTAAAATTACATATTTATATTTATTAGAATTAGGATGACTAAGATAATTAGTGATAGTCTTTAAATTTTAAATACTATAATATAGATAATTAAGGGTAGAATAGGAATAAAAAATATATCATACATACATTCTCAATTTTATTAGTAGTAGGATTTATACATTTTTTAAAATATAATAGATAATACTTTTATATATATATATATATATATATATATATATATATATATATATATATATATATATATATATATATATATATATATATATATATATATATATAAAATAACATAGAATATTATGGGTACATGAAAGGTAAAAATTAAGATATTTATATAATATGGGTATACTATGTAAGAAATGATATATAACAAATCAAGTAAATTTTAAACCGAGCTTCGAGTCAAACCGATAATGTTTTGAGTCAAGTCGATTAAATCTTACCCTTGTTTGAGCTTGACTTGCTTACTTACGAGTTCGAACCGAACCCGAGTTGAGCCCCCTTCCAGTCGAGCTAATTCGATTTGAACCTGTTCAGCTCGTCGAGCTAATTCAAATCATTAACAGTAGGGTGGCAAGTTTGCAGGCAAATACATTGGCCCGACACGACCCAACCCACAAAATAGTGGGTTCATGCTTAAATAGTTCATGCCCATTGTAAATAGGGTCAGGCCAAGGCCTAAGCGTAAAAAGCCGAAAGGCCCGTAAGCCCTATCCAAAATGAGAAAAACATTTTTTTTTTATATATGAGATAGTCCCACATTGTTAAAATAAAAAAAAATCAAGGGGGAAGTTGTTTTAGAAAGGGCAAAATATTCAAACCCATATATATTTTCTATGAAGATCCTAGCCCAAAAGGCTAAAGGCCTATTAATCAAACCTCACTTAAAAGCTAAAGACTATTTTTTAAAAAGTATAATATTAAAAAAATTAGAAAGCCCGTCTTTGACCCGCATTAGGGCCGGGCCGAGCCATCTCAAGAGGTATTTTTAGGGTTAGGCCCAAGCCTACCCTTGGCTAGCCAAGGCCCATCCCGCTTGCAGCCCTAGTTAGGGCCTTATCAAGAACCGTAATGAAAAAATGAGGCCCATGAAAAAATTTGAAAAAATATATACATGTAAGATCTCATTTAATAGAGCCCATCGAGAGCTTTCTAATTATACCCATAACCTATTTAATCCGAGATTGTGAATGCAAGATATAATATTATAAAGTTAAAATAACCATAACCATAACTAATATTTGGATGACATGTGGTAGACATCTAAAAGAATCTAAGTAAATGATTAACTAAAATATTCTTAAATCGCATACCAATTCAAACTAATATTAAAAGGCATAAGGATATAAAACATGGGTAAAATAAGAATTTAAAAATAAAAAATATGGGTAAAATAGTTTGAAAATAAAAGGCATATACTCACTCAATTTGCTTTATATTGTAGAATGATTAAAAATTTAAATGGCAGTTCATGATTAAGAACATAAAGAGAGTCTGGCTTGTGTTGCCCGCACAGGCACATATCTAATCAAATGGGGCCATTGTTCTCACTTTGAACATGAAGTCCGGCACCAGCTTTCTAGTTTGTGTAAGATGAACTTCTCTCACAGTCAGTTTAGCAAATTAACAGAACTTGCCGTATACAAAATCCATATTATATGTATTAGTACATCAATATATATATTCTAGTTGTACACGAATTATGAATTACGCACCAATCCTTTGACAAAAAAAATCAAATTGTCCAAGAATCTTTAAAATGGTTTGGTGTCTCAGGAGGAGGTCAGATAAGTTCCCCAGAATGGTTTAGATTCTATGCTCATGTAGGACCAACCATCAAGTTTCCTGTGTATTTAAAAATAATCTCGCCCGCTCATAAAAGGAGAAACAGAATGAGATTTGAAAGATTCTGTGCAAAGACTATTTCTCTTTACCTGCTATGGACTTTGTTGTTTCTTTGCATCATCATTCGGTTTTCTTGATCAAAGGGGATTTTTCTTGGTCTGACGAGGGGATACTACTGATGAACCATATTAGAACACCGATCAGGGCACCAGATAGATGTGCAATATGATTCACATTTTGCAAGGAATAGCCTCCGTCAATTGTGCCTGACATTCCTGCTGAAGCTTGAGCTGCTTCCATCACCTAGTAATAAACAAATATTTGACAAGAATGAACAAAAGAAGTTCGATAAAAGTCTTACTAAGATTCGGCCTTCAGAATTTAGACAGTAGTTACAAGCTAGACAACTGCCATCAAACAGAAAAAAAGTGTAGATTTTTTGCCAGCCCAAATTCGTTTGTAAGATCCTTCCCCTCTAGATAAAGAGAGCACATGTACTTCCTCCTTACCAGTCCAATCTTTGGTAGATAATTTTGAACTTCATTTCAAACATTTCTAGCTTTGTTTCATTCGTAAGAACATATTTGGGAAGGAACGAGCAAACTAAAACAGATTCTCGCATGAGTGATTCGATCTTAGAATAAAATAACACTCCTAACCTTCTGTATCGCAAATTGGCCCAGTATAAGCACTTCGAGGATCTTCCTCCAGTCCCATCGGATCTGCAAATTATATCATTATATGAATCACAGTTTACACAGGACCTATGTCCGTAGTGACCAGTAGCAAAACTACCGTACCTTGACAAGAACACTAATCGCAAAAAGTCCAAAGACAGAACCAGATGCTCCAACAGAAACTACATTTCGTGAAAGAACCCACCATGATACAACGTTTGCCCCAGCACCAGATGCTCCAACAGAAACTACATCTCGTGAAAGAACCAACCATGATATGAGGTTTGCCCCAGCACCAGTTAGAATATAAGAAATCCACAAAGCCAGATTTCCTTCCTCCTCTTCAACAATTTTTCCTGTTGGGGAAAAGAACATAAATAGAATATAATTTTTTAGCCTTATCAAAGTTCACACAATCAGCAAGCAGAATAGGCCAAAAAACCAAAAAGTGAGTAAAATATCTCACCAAATATATACAAGAAAAAGAGATTGCATGAAAGGTGGTTCCTGCAAACATTTATCACAAGGTAGCAAATTAAAATCAGGATAAGGTAGGGAGAATAATGGACACTAAAAGGCCCTGACAGGAGGGAAGACAGGCCTAAAACACAACAAATCATAATTGGCTTGACTTGGGGGGCCATCTTGCCAGCTGGATTTGCAAGCTTAAGGAGAGGGCCTGCACCACCTTCCAACATCTAAGTTTCAATAATCTTTCCCTTAGAAATTTCCTCTCTTCCTTGACAAACCTAACCATAGATGACGCACCAATTAGCATGACAAAAAATTGCAGTGAGAAACTGAAACCAAGAGGGCCGAGCATGATACAAATATAGGGCCTTGACTTCTCGAATCTGTAAAAACGTAATAGTGTTAACAAGACGAGCTACTAGGTTCCTGCATAAAGAAGATATGCATAGGAAAAAGAAAGAAGATGTAGAATTCTATAAAAAATACAAGCCCAGCAAATGTGCATAAAAAATGCATGGAAACATAAAGAGAAACAAAGGTGTATCAAATTACCAAAAACCAATGATCTGCCGCATAAACATAAAGGTTAAGTAGCAGTATCCAGAATATCCCATTAACACGTTTGTCATGATTCTGCTTTCCAAGCTCTAGCTGCGATGTCATATCTAACAAACCAGTATTAGGTTCTATACATTTGAAATTCAAAACTATATTATTTATGTTGGAAAATCCTGAAATGCTTGACCAAAGGATTGGTTAATGACTCAAGACGAGCCGTACCTCCAAAATATGGACACAGATTGCATGTAACAACTTCATGCTAGTACACTACAATACTGTGACAAAGAAAAACTGAGAAGTCCCGGTAACAAATTATGGGTGGGAATAATCCTGAAATGCTTGACCAAAGGATTGGTTAATGACTCAAGATGAGCCGTACCTCCAAAATATAGACAAAGATTGCATATAACAACTTCATGCTGGTATACTACAATACTGTGACAAAGAAAAACTGAGAAGTGCCGGTAACTAATTATGGATGCAAATAATCTTTGGACAAAATCGAAAAAAAAGAACCATAAGGTAGTTCATCTTATATGTCTTATTTTCCCTGTTGATGGATTGCGCCAATAGTTGAGACAAAGATTAGATATAGGTGAGCAAGAAATTGAAATACTTCGTGGAATAAACGTTGAGAAAAGCTAAATATCAGCTGGAAAGTTAGGATGGATATGGACATATACATAAGACATCTATCAACTACATCAGATTACTGAAATTGATCATTAGAAAATTGCTACTTACTGAGATTAATCAGAATCATAATCCAGTAGCGCATTTTCCCAACAATTTGAGGTCGGTGACATGGATCTTATACCTCCATTTTAGCATATTTTGTGCCTAACTATTTTGTAAAAGATAACATAGTCATATCTTTCTTTATTAATTTCATCCAAGTTCGCCTAGGTCTCCCTCTCCCTCTTTTGACATTATTTACGTAAAACCCTTTAAACTTTCTTACCGGGACATCTATTGGTTTTCTATGGATATGCCCATACCAACACAACTTATATTTTCTAAGCTTCTCCCTTAATGGTATTATCCTTAAGTTCTCACATATATACTCATTTATAATCTTATTTTTCCTAATTATTTCATAAATCCACCTTAGCATCCTCATTTCAACTACATTAAGTTTATCTATTTGACTTTTCTTTAGTGCCCAATATTCTGCTTATTAGAGTATTACGGGCCTAATAGTTGTCTTATAGAACTTACCTTTAAACCTATTTAAAACTCACCTATCACACAAAACTCTTGACTCCGCCCTCCATTTTACCCTGCCTGCATCAATCATATGTACCAAATCACTAAGTGATATCTCCCTCTTTGCGGATAATGAGCCCAAATATTAAAATTGTTCATGTCTTGGCACTTCTTGCCCATCTATTTTAACTAAAGTTCAACCTATAATTCTACTATCCTTAAAGTTAAATTCCATGTACTCCGTTTTTGACCTGCTAATTTTAAAACCTTTTGATTCTAGAGCTTCCCTTAGTTCTACTTACTAAGATGATTAGTATCTCGTAAATAATAAATTAATCATGTAAAATCAGTTTAATAAAATGAAATAAAAAGAGAGGCTATGCAGTACAAATTTCACTACCGTAGGCTAGATAATTTCAGATAATTAGAACACTATAAAAATGAAGTCGCGAAAGAAGAAACCCTTTGGCGTCCCCTACATGAGGCTTTACAATACAACAAACGCCTTTTAATAGGAATGATGATACTAAATGACTATATATAACAAAAGAGAACGAAATTAAGGCACGACAAAACATACAGATGTAAATACAAATACAAAAAACAACGGGCTCGCATCGATCAAAACTAGATTACCTGAGGATCTCATCCGACACACATGCCGGCAGCTTGCGTCACGAGAAACTAATTTTCCGACAAAGAAACTCTTTTTGGTCGAACGAAAAAACACTCCAACATTCAGGCCACGAACTCCCTGAGATTTCCAGGTGAGATCAATGCCCAGTTGAGGATTGTTGGTGGCGATGAGTCGAGTTGCAGGCAGAAACCAAGACTGCGCCATTTCCTTGTTCTAAAGTTTCAGCCAAACACAGCAGGCGATATGAATGAAGAAGCTGTCCGCCATGGAAGCAGCTCCATAGTTCCTACAAGTAAAGGTGGAAAAAACCCGGGCCTCGTTCTGGGCCTGTTCAGAAGTCCACAATAATTATGGGTCAGATCCCAGGCCCAATAGTGTCTTCGCGCGAGAAGAAAGTATTGCAATCCACTGGGTTGATTGTCCACTCAACATGGGCTGATTTGGTTGAACAACCCAGGCCCGAGAATTGAATTGTCATGGGCTGATTTTTTTTTATCCTGAGTGATGGGTTCTTAACCAATACGGCCAGACAGGCAGACACTTCATACCATGGTTCGTAGATCTCTTCTATTCCTGTCCCTTTTAACATTTCGCTAGATTTGCCTCGATCTGCGACAACTGCAATAATGTTCAAGGAAAGACGGTTTTTATTTGTGGGAAAAAAAGATGTGAAAAATAAAATAATGAAAGAAGGTTATTTATTTTTTAAGTTATGAGACACAGACCACCACATGTTCTTTTCTGTATCGTTTTAATAATTATAGTGTATAAGGTAATTACATTCTCATTATTTTATAAGTATTTAATATTAGTATTAAGGTTTATAGATGTTAATACTGTTTGTCTTATATTAATAGCTTTATTTAACAAAAAAAATTGTTCTATATTAATAACTCTATTTTATTCAATTTAAGTGGTTTAGTATTTAAAGCTTCATGTTGTCGCATTGTATGTAATGAGCCCCCAAAAGCTACAACGATTGAAAACTCCTTTTATCAAGTCAAACTTAGTGAGCGTAGATCACAATCTAACAGTCGGTCAATAAGCACAATGAAACATTGCACATAAACCCCATCGTTTAACTTTCGTCAAATTTAAAAAACTAAGATAATTTTACCCTTATTTTTCTCTTAATTTGAAAATTCTTGTGCAGTAGTTTGGTGATACAGACACTTTTTAACTATTTGTAATACATTTACATCAGCTGCTTTAGGCAAACTACAGTAACATTAAACATTTACTTTCATTAAATGTCTTAACTTTTTATACACATTTTAAAATCAAGAGTTATGCTATTAACATGTGAGGGGGGTTATTGAATCCCACCTCATTGACCACCCAACAGGAATTATATCCAAATTTACCCCGTCCATATGATACATGAACCTTATACGTACCTAAAGAGATTGGTAGTGGTATATAATGCTCTAAGAGATTGATTGCACTGCCCATTCTAGTTATGTCCTACAAACTTAGACACCCTTCATGATCATATGATATTCCTACTAAAAATTATGCGGTTATGAGCAATTTTTACATTGGTCATGGGGCAAGTAAAATTTACCTAAAAGAAATACAAATACTAAACCTTTACTTGCTATTGGGTATATTTACGTAGAGCTGGAAAACCTTGGATGGTCACCATTGGCCACGGGTGGGTGTCTAGTTAAGACATGACACTACAATTGTTTTTTTGGTAATATAGGCATTATTTAAACTAGCAATCTAGTAAGAATGCACATACATTACGCGAGTAAATACATATTAAACAAGATAAAATTAGTTAAATTAAAAATAAAATATATACTAATCAAAGGCATCCCTTACATGTTGTAGTTACGATACAAGTTTTGTATTAACCTAAATACACTCGTAGTAGGCAACTACAAGTCTAAATCAGCTAAATATTATATTATAAGTCGGCAAAAACGAAGGACATTGTGCCATGGAGTACACTAATATTATTTTGGTAATGAGTCTCATTTGATAAAGCTCTTCGGGAATTTTCTAAGACTAAAAAAAATGCATAAATCCAAATATATATAACATAGGTAAAAAAAAAATTATTAACAAAAAGTTTAATAAATACATGGAGCAAATAAAAAAACTTGAGAAAACATAAACATATGAGATCTCATTTGATAGAGCCCAGCGAGAGCTTTCTAATGATACCTAGAACGCACAAATCCAAGATTGGGAGTGCAAGATATAATATTATAAAGTTAAAATAATCATCACCTGTCCATGTCATATAAGCAACCAATATTAGGTTGATATGTGGTAAACATATAAAAGAATTTAAGTAAATGATTAACTAAAATATTCTTAAATCGCATACCAATTCAAACTAATATTAAAAGGCATAAGGATATAAAACATGGGTAAAATAAGAATTTAAAAATAAAAAATATGGGTAAAATAGTTTGAAAATAAAAGTTATATACTCACTCAATTTGCTTTATATTGTAGTATGATTAAGAACTTAAATGGCAGTCCATGATTAAGAACATAAAGAGAGTCTGGCTTGTGTTGCCCGCACAGGCACATATCTAATCAAATGGGGCCTTTGTTCTCACTTTGAACATGAAGTCCGGCACCAGCTTTCTAGTTTGTGTAAGATGAACTTCTCTCACAGTCAGTTTAGCAAATTAACAGAACTTGCCGTATACAAACTCCATATTATATGTATTAATACATCAATATATATATTCTAGTTGTACACGAATTATGAATTACGCACCAATCCTTGACAAAAAAAAAATCAAATTGTCCAAGAATCTTTAAAATGGTTTGGTGTCTCAGGAGGAAGTCAGATAAGTTCCCCAGAATGGTTTAGATTCTATGCTCATGTAGGACCAACCATCAAGTTTCCTGTGTATTTAAAAATAATCTCGCCCGCTCATAAAAGGAGAAACAGAATGAGATTTGAAAGATTCTGTGCAAAGATTATTTCTCTTTACCTGCTATGGAGTTTGTTGTTCCTTTGCATCATCTTTCGGTTTTCTTGATCAAAGGGGATTTTTCTTGGTCTGACGAGGGGATACTACTGATGAGCCATATTAGAACAACACCGATCAGGGCACCAGATAGATGTGCAATATGATTCACATTTTGCAAGGAATAGCCTCCACCAATTGTGCCTGACATTCCCGCTGAAGCTTGAGCTGCTTCCATCACCTAGTAATGAACAAATATTTGACAAGAATGAACAAAAGAAGTTCGATAAAAGTCTTACTAAGATTCGGCCTTAAGAATTCAGACAGAAGTTACAAGCTAGACTACTGCCATCAAACAGAAAAAAAGTGTAGATTGTTTGCCAATTGCCCAAATTCGTTTGTAAGATCCTTCCCCTCTAGATAAAGAGAGCACATGTACTTCCTCCTTACCAGTCCAATCTTTGGTAGATAATTTTGAACTTCATTTCAAACATTTCTAGCTTTGTTTCATTCGTAAGAACATATTTGGGAAGGAACGAGCAAACTAAAACAGATTCTCACATGAGTGATTCCATCTTAGAATAAAATAACACTCCTAACCTTCTGTATCACAAATTGGCCCAGTATAAGCACTTCGAGGATCTTCCTCCAGTCCCATCGTATCTGCAAATTATATCATTATACAAATCACAGTTTACACAGGAACTATGTCCGTAGTGACCAGTAGCAAAACTACTGTACCTTGACAAGAACACTAATGGCAAAAAGTCCAAAGACAGCACCAGATGCTCCAACAGAAACTACATTTCGTGGAAGAACCAACCATGATACGAGGTTTGCCCCAGCACCAGTTAGAATATAAGAAATCCACAAAGCCAGATTTCCTTCCTCCTCTTCAACAAGTTTTCCTGTTGGGGAAAAGAACATAAACAGAATATAATTTTTTAGCCCTATCAAAGTTCACACAATCAGCAAGCAGAAAAGGCCAACAAACCAAAAAGTGAGTAAATATCTCACCAAATATATACAAGAAAAAGAGATTGCTTGAAAGGTGGTTCCTGCAAACATTTATCGCGAGGTAGCAAATTAAAATCAGGATAAGGTAGGGAGAATAATGGAAACTAAAAGGCCCTGACAGTAGGGAAGACAGCCCTAAAACACAGACAAATCATAATTGGCTTGGCTTGGGTGGCCTCTTGCCAGCTGGATTTGCAAGCTTAAGGAGAGGGCCTGCACCACCTTCCAACATCTAAGTTTCAATAATCTTTCCCTTAGAAATTTCCTCTCTCCCTAAACAAACCTAACCATAGATGACGCACCAATTAGCATGACAAAAAGTTGCAGTGAGAAACTGGAACCAAGAGGGCCGAGCATGATACAAATATAGGGCCTTGACTTCTCGAATCTGTAAAAACGTATTAGTGTTAACAAAACGAGCTACTAGGTTCCTGCATAAAGAAGATATGCATGGGAAAAAGAAGATGTAGAATTCTATAAAATACAAGCCCAGCAAATGTGCATAAAAAATGCACGGAAACATAAAGAGAAACAAAGGTGGATCAAATTACCAAAAACCAATGATCTGCCACATAAACACCAAGGTTAAGTAGCAGTATCCAGAATATCCCATTAACACGTTTGTCATGATTCTGCTTTCCAAGCTCTAGCTGTGATGTCATATCTAACAAACCAGTATCAGGTTCTATACATTTGAAATTCAAAACTATTTAATTTATGTTGGAAAATCCTGAAATGCTTGACCAAATAATTGGTTGATGACGCAAGCTGAAGCGCTACCTCCAAAATATGGAACCAGATTTCATGTAACAACTTCATGCTAATATACTACAATACTGTGACAAAGAAAAACTGAGAATTGCCTGTAACAAATTATGGGGTGGGAATAATATTGGACAGCAACTGAAGAACAAAAGAGAACCATAAGATAGTTCATCTTATATTTCTTATCCTCCCCGTTTATGGAGTGCACCAATAATTGAGAGATTAGATATAAGTGAGCAAGAAATTGAAATACTTTGTGGAATAAACGTTGAAGGAAGCTAAATATCAGCTGGAAAGTTAGGATGATTATGGAGAGATACATAAGACATCCATCGACCACATCAGACAAATGAAATTGACCATTAGAAATTTGCTACTTACAAAGATTAGTATCTCATAAATAATAAATTAATCATGTAAAATCAGTTTAGTAAAATGGAACCAAAAGAGAGGTTATACAGTACAAATTTCACTACCGTGGGCTAGATAATTTCAGATAATAAGAACACTCTATAAATGAAGTCGTGAAAGTAGAAACTCTGTGGCGTCCCCTACATGTAGATTGACAATACAACAAAAGCCTTTTAATAGGAATGATGATACTAACTGACTGTATATAACAAAAGAGAACGAAATTAAGAGACGACAGAACATACATAAGTAAATACAAATGCAAAAAACAACGGGTTCGCATCAATCAAAACGAAAGGCACCCAGATTGTTAGATTACCTGAGGAGCTCATCCGACACACATGCCGGCAGCTTGCGTCACGAGAAACTAATTTTCCTATAAAGAAACTCTTTTTGGTCGAACGAAAAAACACTCCAACATTCAGACCACGAACTCCCTGAGATTTCCAGGTGAGATGAATGCCCAGTCTAGGATTGTTGGTGGCAATGAGTCGAGTTGCAGGCAGAAACCAAGACTGCGCCATTTCCTTGTTCAAAAATTTCAGCCAAACACATCAGGCAATATGAATGAAGATGATGTCGGCCATGGAAGCAGCTCCATGGTGACAGCAAGTAATGGTGGAAAAATACCCGTCCTCGTTCTGGGCCTGTTCACAAGTCCACAATAATTATGGGTCAGATCCCAGGCCCAATAGTGTCTTCGCGCGCGAAGAAAGTATTGCAATCCACTGGGTTTATTGTCCACTCAACATGGGCTGATTTGGTTGAACAACCCAGGCCCAGAATTGAATTGTCATGGGCTGATTTTTTTAATCCTGATCGATGGGTTCTTATTTCTTAACCAATGGGCCAGACTGGCAGACACTTCATACCATGGTTCGCAGATCTCTATTCCTTTTCCCTTTAACATTTGGCGTGATTTGCCTTGAGCAACTCTGCCACAACTGCAATAATGCTCAAGGAAAGACGATTTTTATTTGTGGGAAAAAAAGATGTGAAAAATAAAGTAATGAAAGAAGGTTATTTGTTTTTTAAGTTATAAGACACACCACCACGTGTTCTATTCCATATCGTTTGAATAATTATAGTGTATAAGTTAATTACATTCTCATTATTTTATAATTATTTAATATCATTTTTAATATTTATAGTTATTAATACTCTTTATGTCTTGTATTAATAGTTTTATTTGACTAAAAAATTTATTTTTTATTAATAGCTCTATTTTATTTAATTTAGATAATTTACTACTTAAAAAAATATTATAAACTTATTTTTCCTTCTTTTATATGTAAGTTTTACTATTTAATCAAATTTATTATTTTTTAAAATATAATTATTAATATTAAACAAATGGAATATATACTCTAGATAAACTGGAAGATAATTTTTAAATATCTCTCTAAAATCTATATGAGATCTCATCTTTAGCTGAACAAGAAAAGATTGAAATTGAAGACAACATAAGTTTGGAATGAATATTGGCCTCGGGCTTGTTCCTCAATACTCCATACTCTGTGTCCCAACATCAGGGGCGGATCTACACTATATGGTAGGGGGTCAACCCCCTTAATTTTTTGAGTTTTTTTAAACTTTTTTTCTAATTTATATGTAATTTTGGTTGTATTTATTATTTGACCCATGCCCCTTCCTAACTTATGTTTTACTTAACTATACTTTAGTTATTAGCTTTATTATTTTAATATAAAAAAAATTAAAAGTATATTTATCTCATGACCCCTTTACCAAAAATCCCGAGTCAGCCCCTGCCAGGATAACCCTCCCGCTTGGGCACATAATTATGATTTTCACAAAAGTGTTATTTTATGTAAGTTATATTAGTATGAGCTCGGGTTTATGTAAACCAGTGGGAGCCTATAGTATTAGGAGTCATTAGATCGAAATTTAATTACGCATGTACTCGGGGCATATGCGGGTTTGAAGTTTGAACCACCTCACTGTCTACTCTATTCATGTGCACTGCCAAATATAGCTCGTGATATCCATGCTCATTCCAGCAGATCACATGTGAGCCAAAGTCATATGTTCATTTTTTCCATTCTATAATCATCCTTATGTCAAACAAAAGGTACCCTAAATTGGACTGTCTGTGCTTGTACGATTTTACTACCTACAAGTGTTGGTTTTTTCTAAACTTGTAATTCCCAAAATTAATTGTAGCGTAGGGATGTACTTCTTAGCCTTTAGACATGAAATCTGTCATATCACTAGACCCACAAGTTTCATCCACTGTGTGCTTCCTATGGTAACTCTCCTAGAAGACCCAGTGAACATGGAAAGTGGATGACAAGAATTTCTTAAATTTAAGGGTTGTTTAGCAACTTATTTGGAAGAGAAAAGACTTTTTCGTAAAAAAATGTCACGTTATAAAGAAAATTTTCTTTCTCCTCCAACCTTTTTTTTTCATTTCAAAAGGGGAGCCCCTGAATGCTACCGTCCATTATCTCCATTGCAAAATTTGGAACTGTTGTATGAGCCAGGTGCATATATTCACTTACTATTTAACACGTTTTAACCATTTTTACGTATATGAGCGTGAACAATATTAAGTGTTAACTTTAGTTTACGTGTAAGAAAATAAATGTACGTATCCCAGCCACGTAGTTCCACTGAATACTTTGGCCCTTGAAAGCTTATAATGATCTTTTCATAAAAGGTGGAGGCGTGAGGAATAATCAACTCTCTGACTGGGCATGGAGTAGGCAAATTTGTGGCTGCATCCCATGGGTCATGTCCATAAAGCTTCTTATATTTAAAATTGTAAAAAAATATACTATGTTTAATGCATCCATCATGGACCTACAGCGTCAGAGCCACATCATGTGACAGACACCCCAACTGGCAATTGACACCATTTCTTTTTCTGTCGCGTGCTAATTTAATGTGATAAACACAGTTGTCGTGCAGCATCTTGCTTATATTACTTGTTAGATCTGCTCACCAAGAACCATTCGTCCTCTCAAGAGGACGGACAAAAGAAGAAGAAAAAAACCAGAAGCTCCATTTCTCTCAATTATTGGCGCCTCTTCACCAAAGTAATGGTTTCGGGACAGGATACGCTGGCCAGGGCCCAAGCTCATACTTCATCTATAATAGGGAAGAGTTCAATGCTCATTACTTATTAGGAACTTAACATAAGGAATATATGAGGGCTGTTCAACTATGAGATTAACAGCCCATACTTAACTTGTATTAGTATATATGTTATTTTTTTAAAATGATCTTTAAACATTTCTTAAGCTGGGCTTATGGTAAGTAAAAAACATAAAAAAAACTAAGACATTTAAATATAAAGTGACTACATTTTTTTAACAGCTACCTGCCTCCCTCCTACCTCCAATGATGTCCGAATTACGATAATGGATTTATGACCCTCAAAGCGTGGACCATTTTGACGAGCGTTTACATCATGGAGTACATTTGAACTGAGGTGTGCCTCAATGTGATATCACAGGTCAAACGCGTGCAGTAATCTATCACGGCGTGCCAAAGAGTAAAGTCGAGGGTCCTTTTCCCATTCATGCCTTACTAGTGAAAGGCATTCTTATATCCAAGGAATGTTACAACTTTTTATGATTATATAATTGTGGCCTGAGAAAGAAGTTAGTGATTACTAATGCTGAATTAGAGTGCAATCAGGCAAAGGCCAAGCCCGCACTAGACTTGAAACATCATAGTAAAGGCGTCAAATTTTTTGTTTTGTTTTTGGCACTATATTGGGGCGTGAACCTCGACCTTCATTGTCCTTGGCATCAATTATTTGCCAACCATGCATCTATACTTACAATGTGATCGCTATGCGCCTATGCCATGCTTATCCGTGACAAGTGACAAAGTATGCTAAAGAATCCATTGTGGGTCCCAGGTCCTAGATCCGCCCTCAATTCTCGGGGCATTGCCTTGTATATAACCCATGTGGTGTGTACCACCGTATTAGAGTCATTTATATTATGAATAAGATCTTTTGTCACTATTTTTTAATTTTTTTAATTTTAAAAACATACCTTTCTTGGTAACACCCTCACCCTTTTTCTCATTTCTTCCCTTCTCTCCTCCTCTATCAGAGCTATCATGGTCATTCATAGTAAGACCACTCGGTCACCTACCACGAGCGCTGTCATAGCCATCAAGACCAATAGAGTGATGTGGTTTTCAGAGTACTTTGACCACCGGGTTGCTAATTGTTGGGCCACTGAGAAGAAGAGAAAGGGTGCTCATAGACAAAAATGGACACGGACATAGAGTTATTTGTATCCTTTAGCCATTTACATACCCATTATTTGTGTCAACCTTTGTCCATATTATGCTACATCCAAGTTCATCCGCTACGGATATAAACGAATACATATATATATGGACAAATACTTAACACTTAAATTTTATCTTAATTTAATTTATCAATTACTAATGTAACATGTTAAAATTATCCTAACATTTTACATATGTTCTATATACATGTTATCAAGTTGTCCAATATCTATGTTGTATTTTAAAAATATCCTAACATGCTACATATGTTATGGATCTTTGTTTTAAGTTGTCTAAAAACTATATAGTATATTAGAATTGTCTCATCATGCTACATAAGTATTAAATTAATATTTTTAAGTTATCAAGTACTTATGTAGTATATTAAAACTATCTTAACATACTATATAAGAATTGAGTTATATTTTTTTTCCTAATAATTAATAATATGCTAATATTTGAGGGAGTATTATGTAATATTAGATGTTCGAATATATGAATAAGGGTATATTTGCATCTATAGCTCACTATTAGGGCGGATAAAAAATTTAATTTCTATTTATATCCCTAACGAACCTAGATATGAAAAATTATTTTCTATATAAAAATAGACGTGGGTATGAGATAAACACAAACACATCCATAAACACCTCTAAGGAAGAGAGAAGGCATAGGGGCGGCTGTTATTAATAAGTGTATAGAACCCATGTGTATAGTCACTTATATAGTTATATAATTGTTTTTTTATAAAATAAAACAGCCTGTGTATATGACTAAAATTATGACATGAGAAACATAAGCCTTAAACAAGGGGAGTAAGCAGGGGAGCATGTGAAGCGCATCTGGGATGGACGGTGCAATGTGCCCACGTGACTGTATGGACAACTCGTTACTAGCACGTGGGACTTTTACTGCCTAACAACGAGTACGACAACACGGTGCAGAGCTACACAATATAAGGGTGACAGCTGAATCTTCCGGGAAGGTGCATAGATGTTGATGAGTCCGATTTCCCACCGATCAATGAGTAACCCTATCTAGATGACGGTGGCAAACTAACAAACGATAGGCTAAATTCATCTTGCCATTGGATTCCTTCGAATTCCATTGACCTTTCCTAGTGCAGAGTGTTATGATTTGCTCAATAAGAGTTTTGTTTTTTTATTTTTGGCATAATCCTCAACAATAATTTTTTGTGTTTTATTCACTTACAATTTATAATATTAGAACGGTAATAAGCTTAACTTTAACAATTTTTATGTTTCTCATTAATAATGAGCCTAAGCTATGTATAAGAGTCCTTCATCAGTGAAGATTATTTGTAATATTGATCTTAAATATCAAACACACCCATGCCTAACTTACACTTGACTCATTGTTAATGCGGACCATGAACTATGCTTCATATGCAAAGACGACACACAAATTGCAAAAAATATTCTAATTTTATAAAATTATATTCTCTCCGTTTTAAAATGTGTCTTATTTGTTTTTTTTTCAAAAAAATAATAATTTTAGTTCATTTTAAAAAATTATAATTTATTTTAAGATAAAAGAAATAATATATATATACCAAATAAATTTGTCACCTTTGAATTAGATTTTGATTGGAATATATGGGTTTTATATATACAATTTACTTAGAGTTATATATTATATTTAATAAAAAAATTATTAAACAAAATCATTGAATAATTATCATTTTTTATTTCTCTCATCCTCTGGGCAGATCTGCCTCTATGGAAATTTAATTCTTCGTGACACTTTTATGCTGCTAGTGTTTATCGCATGCTCATGTGTTCTCGGTCAATGGCTCTTATCATTCCTCTTTGGTTATGCATCAACATGCTCCTGCTCGTATTTGGACTTTTGCTTGGAAAACTGATCGTCAAGCTGTCAGTACGGAATCCCATATTTTTTGCCAGACAACTGTGTTCCTATCTTTATCCATTGTCCTTATTTTCTACGACCGTGGCAATGTGGCACCATTTTATTCACTCTATTACTTCCTTTTTTTTATATTATTAATTATATTTAAAATATTAATATTTTTTATTAAATAGTAAAACTCATATTTAAAAGAAAGAAAAATAAATTTATAATATTATTTTTAAGTACTTAATCACTTAATTTGAACAAAATAAAATTATTAATATAAAATAAATTTTTTTTATACTGGTCAGGTTCGACATATCTATTACATCTATGTTCTCTGCTTGTCAAATCACTTTAGGATCTGCTCACTCTTTAGTTCCATTGCCTAGAAATGAGTTTTTAATTTCCTGGAGTGTTCCCCCTCTTTCTTTTGTCATAGTCAATTTTGAATGAATCTATATGCATCTCACTAATCTTTTCGGTACCCTCTTTTACTTATAAAATTTATAAGGGGTTTATGGGATTATTAGGGTATTAAAGGAATTATTAGAGTCCATATAGACTCATTCTAATTTTTTATGGCGCAGTCATAAATCATCTGGTACTCCTTAATCTGGCGTTATTATTCGTGCTGACCATGGCCAGTTTGTGGCTGCTTGTGCATCCTGTATTCGGTTTATGAATTCTCTTCAAGTTGAAGCCTCTGCATATTGGTTTACTGTTAGCTACATTTTTGAAAATTTCAGGAATTGCAGTACAGGGTGATTTCAAAGTGTTACTTTATATCCTGACATAGTGACATCAAAATCTCATCCACCATGGCGTCTTGTAGCCATGGCGGAGGAGATACAATTGCTTCTTCTTTTCTTTCAAAAAGGTTGTTTTCAACATATCTACTACCAAGCTAACCAAGCTGCAGATCTCCCGTCTAATTTCTTGTTGGATCACTTCTCATGCTGCTGGCTCAGGAATCCACCTAAGTAGTTGTTTCTATCTTATACACCGAATTGTACAATATACCATTTCTCGTTTAATTTGTTTACAGCAAAACCTCTCAAGCGGGCTTTGTTGCAAAACATAAAATAAAATCACCATGTGTTTGGGAGGACGGGCTGGGGACAACATCCAAGTGGAGTCTCCCCCACCCCACTTTCCTTTCCAACATCGTGATCCTTATCCTTCTGGGTTTGGAGGACGTCAAGGTCTAATTGCTACATTCCTTATGCTTGTTAGTTTGTCGAGGAATTAATGCTAATCGATCGTCCCACGTAATGATTACTGTGGTAAACGTACTCTTTTTTTTTGGGTAAAGTGGTAAACGTACTCTTCGTGGTAAACGTACTTTTTTTGGGGTAAGTGGTAAACGTACTCTTGATGGTCCACACAAACGTAGATGGCATGAATCGTGACCCGATACAAACGACGAGTGGCGCTGAAAAATAAAATTGCTGCCTAGCTGCAACTTCGTGCCACTGCTTTTATTGCACATGTCCACATCTACTTTTGTCTATATCTTATCAGTGACAAACCGGGCAAAGATGCTCTGATGTTATGTACGGATGGATTTTTTGACCCGGCTCAATCACAACACTAATTTCTTCGATTATACTCTCTCGTCTTAGAAAGAGTGTCTAAATTACAAAATAAGTAAAATTTAGGGAACAATGGGGCTCACAACCAAATTATGGTAAAAATCACAAATTTTATTTTTTAAAGTTTACCCATTAAAAATAACCTTTTGATCCAAATCAAACACTTTTTTATGAGACAACCCCCTCCCATATTAACTAAACTTTGTATGGATGGTTGATGCTCCCCAACTCATCCATTCCTTCAAAGCGTTTGGCACTGGACCGCCTTGTGAGTTGGGACCGCCTTGTTGACGTGTTTTTTTTGGTTAAGAGACATGCATGCTCTGTTAGTATCAAAGATGTCATTATGTCAAAAAGATGCTATCACAGTATCCTCTCCTCCCCATCGTTATCGGTAAAGTTTTTCCTTATTTTATTTTTTCCATCTTTTATTAATACTTATATTTATAAAAATAATATTTTTTTTATTAAATTATGAAATTTATATTTAAGAAAAAAACTTATAATACCTATTTTAAGTACTTAGTCACTTAAAATAAACAAAACAAACTATTAATACAAAATAATTTTTTATCAAATTAATATAATAAAAAGGAATTATTATTATTGTTATTACTATCTCTTTGTCTTACATTATAATTTCATTTGGTGTATCAAAATAAATATATTTTATTTTATTTTAAAATAACAAAAAAAGCTAATTATATGAGACATAAGGAATATTATATACACAAAACCTATATTCTTAGTATAGTTGGGGCAGTACATCTACCATAACTCGTTTTACAAGTCGCCAAGAATTTTTGATCACTTGTTGTCCTAATGAGTTGCGTTATTTTTGATGTTCACAGCAGTAACTATGATCATATGCACAATATGGTCAACAAATTAAGCTAGACAAAAAAAAAACAGAAAAACCCGTTTGGGTATTTTTGATGCCCAAGTAAAGCCTCACCGTCCAATTTCCTTCTCGCCACAGCCACTTATGTCGCTTGCCCTTCAATTCGCCCGAGCCACAAATTTCGTATTAACTCAATATAATTTCGGGAGTACGTAATACAGGCCACCATTTCTCCGCCTCGAAGTGCGGATAATTTTACCTTTTATTATTATACTTTCCGTCTATATTAATAACTTCAATAGAAAAAATATTTTATTCTATATTAATTACTCTATTTAGCTTAATTTAACATATTTATTTCGTCGTCTATCATAAGTAGCTGCCAGCCAATAGGATAATAGCGGCTGAATACATCCGGAAAGCAAAATTAGAATACTCTGTCCATCCTATATTAATAATTATATTTAAAAAATAATATTTTTTATTAAATAGTATAACTCACATTTTATAATATTTTTTTAAGTACCTAATTACTTAAATTTAATAAAATAAAGTTATAAAATATTTTTATAAATAAAACTATTAATTTAAGACGGATAGTACTAAATGTCTGACTCAATTGCACATCTCGCCTTACTTATTGTAAACAAATAAAGAATATTTTAGTGACATAAAATTTTATACGTTTCTACTACATCATTCACTGATTAGTAGAACTTAATTTTTTAAAACCCACTAATCAATAATCACCTAATTATTTAAGAAAAACTCATTTATTAGTGGTGGCCCGGAGGAACGAGTGACATAAAAAATATTTTATTGACATAAAGTTTTATATGTCTCTACTTCGTCATTCACTGATTAGTAGAACTTAAAATTTTAAACCCCACTAATCAATAATTGCCTAATATTAAAAAAAAAAAACCATTTATAAACGGGCCCCGGAGGAGCGAGTGAGATGGCAGTTGTACCCCTGACATTACCGCCTAATTACCATCTTTTTCATTCGGTAAAAGGCACGTGCTGTTGATAAGATCAATTAAATGCACAGCCACCAAAACTCTCATTGTTTGACCGAAATACCCCCGCCTCTCCGTGTGGACTCGTGATCTAAATTTTAATGGCGGTTTGCTAATCAATTCACGCAATGTAGCCCTGGCGGCAGCCCCGCGATGAGGAGTGTTGACTCGGCCAAACATGGGGCTACTTAATTAGGAATTAATAAACATCAATGCGATATAAAAAAATTTGTTTGATATTAATAACTATCATAAGTTTATTTTACCTTTTAAAAAAATAATTTTATTATAAAAAATTATTATTTTTAAATATAATTATTAATATAGAACGGAGTAAGTATCATATATGGAAAGTAACGTACGTTCAACGCCAATCCAATCCCATGCCATTTATTTTTCTTAGTCACTTTCTATATTAATTAAAAATAAGAAACTCCGTGATAAACAATTCGTGCACAAATGTGCTCTTGAGGTGGAGCCGTCGATCATTGTGAGGCCAATATGATCTGACGGCTCACACCACTGAACACGCAATGCACACGTCTTTTAAGGCCCGGGGTTCTTCATATTTATTTCTCCCGTGATTCGTAATTCGGACGGAATCGGGAGGGTATTTAGGTAATAATAGCACATTCTGCAAAAATTCAACAGCTTTTACAGGGAGACGTTGGTTTATAACGAGGAAGAGGCACCTGCTCGCTGACCGGAGTTCATCAGCATTCGCCTCTGGGATCTGTCCGAAGCTCCCTCCCTCTTCTTCCCCGCCATTTGGTCCAGAGCTTCGGTTCCTTTCCGTATCTTCTTCTTCGTCTGCTCTGCCGAACTCTCTGGCTTTCATCTTCTGAGCTTACGCTGCTGTTTGCTTGGGTTCTTATTCTTATATTCATATCTGTTAATCCAAATTTTGATTCTTATTGTTCCCGGAAAATTCGCCGGGATTTTCGGCCCAAGCGTGTTCGGTGCAGCGTGGTGTATCCTGTTTTCAGTCATTTGGATACACTGATTGATTTTGGAGGGGAGAAATTCGTTTAGTTGGAGGAACAATCTAGCTCGGGAGATCCTCACCGCGGTAGCCGGGCTCCTGAATTGCCTCCGCCTCTCTGAAACGGACCGGAAATTGGTTGACTGAGAGGGGAGCGCTGTTGGTGGCTAGGCGTCGGGGAGGACAACTTTGGAAACCGAAATTCGTGGAAGAGCGTGTAATTTGTTCTGTCGGCACGAGAAAAAGGTGGGATTTTTCAATTATGCGTTTTTTTTTTCGAATTTTTCCATCAGAACTAAGTTTTTATTTTTTAAAACTTCAATTTGGTTTCTCCACAAGTTCATAATGCTCGGTTTATCTGCTCTGGCAGTGTAGCGGATATGATATCTCAAGGAAACGCTATACTGATTCTAGCACGATATTTGATAACTGCCAATTATTATCATTAATATGCTATTTTTTGTAAAAATTTGCATTTTCAGTTTGAAGAGCGATTTTGGAATTTCAGAGCTTCGGTGATCCTATGGCTGAGAGGGGAGCAGTATGGTCGGGTTTGAGATCTGCAGCTGTAGCTGCTCTCAGCTTTCTTCTAGCTTCTGCGCTTGTCTCGGCTGAACGAAGTTTCATGCGGGAAGCTTCTGCGAGCTCGGAAGCTGAAGGGACTGTGTCAGATTACGTCCTCAAAGTCGTTAATTTCTTATGGCAACCCGACAGATCGTCTTACGAACATGTTTGGCCGGTAAGCATGCTTGCCATTGTTGTTTTTTCTTTCTTTCTTTCTTTCTTCCTTTTTTTTTTGGGCTATACGGTTTGCCATAGGAGGGAATTTGATAGAGGAAGTTAAAAGGTGGCGGTAAGCTATGCAATTTATTTGTGGATGTTTTCGTATAATTGATCTGTACTTATGAACTTGCGCTCTGGCACTGTCGTTGATGGTGGTTGCATTTTGCAGCCTATGAAATTTGGGTGGAAAATTATTGTGGGATCCCTCATCGGGTTCTTTGGAGCTGCTTTTGGGAGTGTTGGCGGCGTTGGTGGGGGAGGCATATTTGTTCCAATGCTCACATTGATCATTGGGTTTGACGCTAAATCATCTACAGCCATATCGAAATGTAAGAACGTTTAGACCATTTTTTTTCTTTGAAATGTCATGCTAGAGAACATTCTATCTTTTCTCTTTCTTTTTGCCCACAAAAATGCATGTAATAACAGTATGAATTCTGCATTTATTGCTATTCACCTGGATAGATTCAGTTATTGAAATTCATTTATGGTTTGGCAGGTATGATTATGGGTGCAGCGGGATCAACTGTCTATTACAATCTCAAGCTAAGACATCCGACTCTGGATATGCCCATCATAGACTATGATTTGGCTTTGCTTTTTCAACCAATGCTTATGTTGGGAATCAGCATCGGGGTGGCTTTTAATGTGATATTTGCTGATTGGATGGTCACAGTTTTGCTCATCATCCTCTTTTTGGGTAATTGTCGTTTTGGTCCTCAATTTTGGACTATGGATATTTTACTTGATTAAATAATCATTTCATGGCATACAGGTACGTCAACTAAGGCTTTTATTAAAGGTGTTGATACATGGAAGAAAGAAACCATAATGAAAAAGGTAATGCATTCCACTGGATTATAAAACACTTCATTTGTCGAATTTAGGTGCTAACCCTCAATCATCATTCTCTCTTTCAGGAGGCTACTAATCGTGCTCAGTCAAATGGTATGTTTCGAGTCTTCTCTCTTCTATGTTTACTAGATTCTGAAATATAACGATGAGTCCTTTGAGTAGCCAAATATTCTTTCTTTTTCCGATTCCTTTTCATTTCTTTAGTAGTAAAAAGTGTTCTTTAAAATTACTGTATTTGCAATGACTCAAATGGGTAAATTGCATAAATGTTTGAATACGTTCTCTGCATTCTGAAGCAATCTTATGTTATTCTCAACAATTTACTGGCTACCTATTTGAATAACATTTCTAGTTAGTAACAAGTATAACTACTAGGAGAATGATTTTTCTTATATGATCTCACTTAGGAGCTAATGGTGAAGACGTGGAATATAAACCTATTCCTAGTGAGCCAAGCAGTGGTGGAAAAAAGGTGACCAAGGGCGATGAAGCAGAGGTATGCAATGAGATTTTCTATTGTTTGATTTTATCCCCAATGTATGCGGTAAATGGTAACTGTTTTTTTCCTTTAAGTAAATTATGATACATACCTACCACACTTTCCAGGTTCCTGTGATTGAGAATGTCTGTTGGAAGGAACTTGGCCTGCTAGTCTTTGTTTGGATTGCATTCCTAATTCTGCAAATCACTATCAAGGTTTTTTTTTCTGAGTGTTCTCCTTTTCCTGAATTTTCTTACTTGCGTGTGGTTCCTCCTTCACCTTATTACTCCAGTCACTAAATCAACTTTTAATTTTTTATTGGCTGCAGAATTATACCACAACTTGTTCTACTACATACTGGATTTTGAGCTTATTGCAGGTATCATTTCTTACTTAAGTTCTGCTTTGTTAGCTAGAAAGTGTACTCTGCTTCTTGGCATGTTGGGTTTAAGTTATCTTCAGGCATAAGCTGTATTATATACTAGTCTTGTTCACCCAAATTCGTTTGCAAGATAAACACTTTTTTCGGTCACTTGTAGATTTGAACTAAATATTGCACCTGTTGATTAATTGCAGGTCCCAATTGCTGTGGGAATATCTGGGTTTGAAGCTGTTAGTTTATACAAAGGAAGAAGAGTAATTGCATCAAAAGGTGATGAGGGAACAGACTGGAAGGTTCACCAGCTGATTCTCTACTGCTGCTGTGGTGTAATTGCTGGTATGGTTGGTGGACTGCTTGGTCTAGGTGGAGGCTTTATTTTGGGTCCTCTTTTCTTGGAGCTGGGCATTCCACCTCAGGTTTGTTCACTATTTAACAGTTTTAAGTAAAATTATTCCTTTTTACCTTATTTATATTTTGGCAATTTCTATGAACCCAAATTACTGCAATGTTATTTTTAAATACTTACTATGTGATTTGTTAATGCTTGTGCTATTATGACCTTTAAACTTTGGTGCAGGTCTCTAGTGCTACGGCAACATTTGCGATGACATTCTCCTCATCCATGTCAGTTGTGGAATATTACCTTCTCAAACGTTTCCCAGTTCCCTATGGTACTCTCTCTCTCTCTCTCTCTCTCTCTCTCTCTCTCTCTCTCTCTCTCTTCCCATGTATGCCCGCACACGCATTCTTCTGCACCATATGCTTTTTGTCTTGAGGCTGCTGATGATTATATCGTCTTATTCGATTTTGTGCAGTATATCTGTTAAAAACTTTGCTTATAAGTTCATGAATTTTATATTGCAGCTCTCTATTTCGTTGCTGTAGCAACTGTTGCTGCTTTTGTTGGCCAGCACATTGTCAGAAAGATGATCATTCTTTTAGGAAGAGCATCTCTCATCATCTTCATTTTGGCGTTCACGATATTTGTCAGTGCAGTTTCATTAGGTAAATGCTATTTCCATTACAGTATCAAACACTGGTAAAGCAAATGAAATTTAGTATCAACTAGCTATTGAACCATTTTTGAAACCCCATTTGATTTGGATGTTCTTTAGCATTGGAAACACGCATAATCTGCAATTGCCTACGTACTAAATGACCGCATATTATTGTATTCCATGTTCCTTTTTCGTCATTATCTTATTTCCCAGAAACCCATATCTCCATGGATAGTTCTGCAGTTTACCAGACTGTTGACTGTTTTCATTATGTTACAGGTGGAGTTGGCATATCAAACATGGTTGGGAAAATTGAACGTCACGAGTACATGGGGTTCGATAACCTTTGCAAGTACAAAGTTTGACTTTGGCATTAATTTATTATCTGAAGACCTGCCCGAAGGCAGCCTTTGGTACTGTTGTATTGTTGTTTTGCAAATGTAGAGTTAAATAAGACCTTCTGTGTTCATTTTTGTCCTCTCCAATATATCTTTCACCCAGATTGTTATTGTTGTAACTACTTTAGCGAGCGAAAAATCAATTTTCCCCATAGTTTGTTCTAGTTTATTGGAATCTCACTATAAATCAAATCCAACTCTAGAAAGTAATGAGTTACAAATTTACTGCGTTTTTTTGGGGCCGCAAATTTAGAGAGCAAGATTTATGCAAAAGACGAGCAAATTATAAATTTGTAAATCATGGACAAGCAACCTTTGGAGAAAATCTGTACGAAACAACTTCCTAGAAACATCTGTATGAAAGAAGATTTGTCACGAAATAATTAGATAGATTCAGGCTTTTCTTCTCTTTTATGTTCCTCGCTAAAGCATCCTCCAAATGCCATAACTTGCTTACCGTAAGTTCCTTAAGTTTTACTGACCCAAATTATCAGGCATTTCTAGTAAATGAAACGTGCGCAAGAAAAATCTTCTGGTTTGCATTCATTTGTTTCCCAAGAAAAAATTGGAGCAGGATTAAATATGGAATCCCAATGCATGCAGGATATAAGAAAACCCACCTGCATTGAATTATAAAAAATAGAGTGTCGAATACATCCCTTATGGTGGGTGGGTATTCGAATCTTCAAATCTGAAGTTTTACTGAAGTTTCAGCACCGTTATGGCCTCCTCTGCACAAAATATACAAAAAAAATTATGATTGGAGGCCATGACGGAAGATATTTTTGGCATCTTCTTCGACCATATGTTTTAATACTTCACTTTTTCTTTCCAAAATCTTATGAGAAAGTCGATATACTCACCTAAAAAAAACTAGTAATTTGCTGTCGATCTACTGAAAGAAAGGTTTGTACGTTGTGGTAATGCTCCCTAAAAAGTGAGCCGACTGTAAAGAAAGCTGCGGATCCGTAGATTTTGAAAGTTGAGTGTTGAGCACTATTAATTTTGAAAATTGCCGGCTCCTCGGCTCATGCTCCGCGTCGAACATTAAAAACGCTTCGGCGGTGAGCATCATGACATGTGATGATGTAAACCTTACAAAAAAAAAATGATGAGACAGACCATGAAGGTGCAGAGAACTTTCCTGCAAAAGATCCAAACATCACCACTCCACTAGTCCACTGGAGGCGACAACCTCTGCTGTCCAGAAAGGTCACAGACTCAGAGGGTGAATAATACTACTCATCACCTGCAGATGATAAGCCTGCTGTAGTTATCAGAACACATAAAGATAAAAGATGATAAGCACTTGGAGTTGACTAAGGGTTCCCGACCGCTCGTTAGTTAGCTTTCTGGCGCCCACGGAGCCAAGTAACGTGGAACTGCCAGCAGAGAATGGCGTAGGAAACATGTCTATCAGATCGATCAATACGTGTGCATTTCGTTTGTCTATTGGCGAAGCTGGAACATATATACCTACTAATGTGCACGTTGTCGCAGCCACAAGTTTTCGAAAGAGTTTTCATAATAATAAGTCTAGCGTGTGTATATATATATATATATATATATATATATAAACTTAGAGTTCAAGTCAAGCTTGAGTTGAATCTAGTTGATTTGTTTTAACTTGCTAATTTAATTTTATAATAAGTGATTACAATATTATTATATAATATATTATTTTAATAAAAAAGTGTAAATATTGTGATCCCAACACCACTTTAATTTATACCTTGCTCATATTCAGATTAAAATTTTAAATAAATTTATATTAATTTATTTTAATTTTTTAATCCTACACTATTAACATAAGATGAAAAAATTATTATATATATATATATTAATTAATTTAAATTTATATATAAATACTATAAATATAAGTTTTTCTTGAGCTTCAAATTGAGTCGAATGAAGATAGCTATTATTGAGCTTAACTTGACTAATTTCGAGTGTAAACTCGAACTTGAGCCAAAACAAGTCGAACATGAGTTGATTCAAGTTTACAAGCTTGTTTTATGGGCCGTTATATATAAACCCAATAGCCTAGTGAGCCAGACTCATGTAGCCGCATGAGAGTTCTTTTAAAAGTATAAAAAAGTATTTTTTAAATAATATTTTATTAAAAAAAATAAATAGACTTAAAAAAATAGACCTCACAAGAGAATGACCACAACCGTGTTTGAATTTATTGGGGCCCATACATAAATGAATATGTGGTCCCCCAACACTCACCCACCCACTCAGTCTCGTTTTCTAAGCACTAACCGTAGGGGCACATGCTCAATGGTATTTCTACATGCTCCATTCGACCATATGACACCTTTGAAAGATACGGGGTTGTTGGGAGGTTGAGGTCTTTAATGTATATGAAAAAAAGAGAAAAAATAAATATATTCAGAGGATGAATAATAACATCAAGGGCAAAAGAATGAGGAGACAAATAATAATAAGAAAATATTAGGTACGGATAAGGTACTAATACGGCAGTGCCTATCACCAATAAAAAATTGACTTGTTCACACATTTTTCTTCTGCTAGCCTCTTAAAAATAACCTACTTAATAAGAAATATGGTAATATCTTAAATTTTGATTGGTGATAGGCATGTCACATTGGTACCCTATAGATACCCAATATTTTTCTAACAAATAATAGCTGTTAATAGAGTTCACATCATAAAAAAACATCAATCTACGTACTTTAAATATAAGCAAGCTACATATGTTTATTTAGCTAAAGAAGAAAAATTACGTATTTATGGTGTTAATACTTCCTCCAAAATAAGTATCTTATTTATTTTTTAAAAATAAACTAAATTTAATTTATTTTAAAAAATTAAATAAAATATTTATTTTAAAACTGAGGGAGTATTTTACTATTACTTTCATCATACCTTCAAGAACCACTAATTTATCGCAATCAAAACCAATGGGTCTTACATCCATAAGCCCGAATCGCATTTAATGTCTAGTGGGCCTTTGTATATATACGTAAAAAAATCTAGCGGGCTGGATCCACTGGAACCAGTAGCCCAGTTGCCGAGTGTTTCAGTGGTTCGATACTTCATAGCAGCACATGTTCATCAAGCTGCAGTGCGGACAGTGAAGAAAGTCCGGAGGAAGAGAGATGATGCTGTGTGTTCATCGTCTTCCTCCGACCTGTTCTTCCTCTCCGCACTCCTCCGATCTCAACCTCACTAGTCTTCCTAATCTACCCGCTCCCCAGTTTCGGTACCATGTATGCTTCAGACTTTCCCTTCCAACCCACAATTCAGCTCCATTGTCTTCCACCTTCCAAACCCCCAGTTCCACTGGGATCCAGTTCTTGTCTGCCGTAAGAACCCGGAGTGCGTCCTTCTCGCGCAGGAGTAGATGTGGCAGCAGTGGCACTGATGAGGCCAAGGCGGCAGTCGAGCTGCAGAAGGACGGCGGAGGAGGTGGGGACGGAGACGGAGACGGCGATGGCGGGCCGGAGAAGGAAAGTACATTGCCCCCGTGGCTCAGCGTCACCAAGGAAGACGCGAAGACTTTCTTCGCGGCTCTGGCGATTTCCTTAGCTTTTCGGTCTTTTGTGGCTGAGCCACGGTTTATCCCTTCCCTCTCCATGTACCCAACGTTCAACGTTGGCGATCGACTTGTCGCGGAAAAGGTGTGTTTTCCTATTTAGCTTGTTTATGTTATATTGTTCAGATAGGATCAAATAATAAGGATTTGGCAGGTTGGAACAATATTTGATAACATGTTTTGCTTGAAAATGAGTTAAGAACACCCAGGATTGGAACTTCAATATGCGCTAGCTAGCTTAATCGATTACATATCGATTGGTTTCTTGGTAAGTGAGTCCCACATCCTGTATCGGTTAATACGCATATCACAAGAACACCATTCTTCTCCTCTCAAAATCTACTTATCAATCACATCTTCAGCCTCTAACTAATAATAAAATATCTACTTATCAGTCGAACTTTCTATTAGTATGTGGGTTTAAAGGAAGGTTTTATGTTAAGAGCATTAGGTGTTCGGAATTTTTTCTTAACCTTTGAGCTATTTATCAAAACGGAACCTTACATACTGAGATAATAGAACGACAAAATCCCTAATGCACTGTATTATGTACCTGTGCAAATCCTAAAGTAGTGCTACATTGCAGCCTCACACATGTAACCATGG
The DNA here is from genome assembly GCA_035235625.1 of Saururus chinensis. Lineage (NCBI taxonomy): Eukaryota > Viridiplantae > Streptophyta > Magnoliopsida > Piperales > Saururaceae > Saururus > Saururus chinensis. The sequence continues at coordinate 14,736,958 of CP141143.1, forward strand.
ATTTCTCTAGCTTAATATACTTGCACTTTCGTTGAGATCAAATCATAAACTATCTCTAATCATAAAGTGCCGTGATATGGCCCAATACTTTCCGGGTTCTGCAAAACCTGTACCCTAGTAGGGGTTGTATCGGGGGGGGGGGGGGGGTACACGTTTAAAAGATATCTTCATTATCCCATATACGAGTTAACTAAGACAACTAAAATGAAATTAAAACATACTCCCTCCGTCCTATTTCAATTGCCTCATTTCAAAAAGAAAAGAAAAAAATTCCTACATTAATTGTCCAATTTCCCATTCTCCTACCAACAAGAAACTTCTAATATGCATCTTCCTGTAGTAGGAGGAGCATGGGATTCTAAATCAGAATAGATATAGGAAAGTTTTGTCTTCAAGTGCTCTAAAAAGGTGCTCATTTAGTTAAAGTTTTGTCTTTTTGTGGTCTAAGGTCTTTCTCACGTGCCATAAGATTTACATGCATAAAATAATTGGATAATTAAAATAGGATGGAGGGAGTATAAAAAATTATTTCAATCAAATTTTTATATGAAAGTGACATTAAACCTATAAGAAATAAAAGCCCTAAAAATAGTTCATGAATAAAACACTAATTTTAATTAACGTAGGCCTATCAGGGGTTAGAGACTAATAAGAGCGTGGGAGTAGGGCCATTTTAAAGATACTGCGAAACATGGCGGGCCACCAAATTTTGGACAGCCTGATATATGAGCCTCTCCATTTAAGCTTAGGAAGGTTTAGACATAAAGCTTATGATAAAAAATCACAAATTCTGATTAATAGGCACAACATTTCAAAATAGGCTTAACTTTCAAAAGACCACATCTTCCCTTGTGATTTGTTGCCCATCCCTGTTTGATTACTTAGTTGAATGCTTATGACATATTTGTATTTCTTGAGGGTATATTTTGTTTAAAGCATTGTACTTTTGGCATCTTATACCTCATGAGATTTGTAATTCAAATTGCGAATTTTAGCAAACCTCCCCCCCCCCACATATGTATGTCTTTTATACATAATTCTCTTATATGGTTATATATGGTGAACTTAATTTTTTATACATGTCTATAATTTATTCATGTAGCACGTATTCTGAGTTGTATGACAAGTTATTGTATTATCTATGTATTATTTGTTAATGCGGCATGTCTGAGTCCTTAGGAATCAATTAGAAGGGACAGGGTAGCCGGCCTCTTAGAGCACCATATCCTGCCACCAATTCATATACATCACATGCACTGTGTAAGTCGGCATATAATCCTTGTGTGTGGCCAACAGATATAATCTCAATGCATATAAAATGATAATTACGATTGGATATCTTGAAATGACATATCTCATTCGTAATTAAGTAGGGTGAAAAATTAAAATATTGTGTCTGTATAGGTCATATCAGCCATGATGTATTTGGATCATGCACTAAGTATCGTGGTTTAACCAATCCAATACAATGTGGAAACCTGATGAAGTGAATCTGGATGAAACACATCTTCAAATTCTTTTAACTAACATATGGTTTGAGAAGATCTCTTAAATAGAGGGCAACTTTTTTGTAGTAATGGCAAAAATTTCATTTCATTGTGATGGTGAATAAATTAAAGTGTTCCAATTATTGTTATCTATAACATGTAAACAATCTTATTGTACGAGATATAAACAATGTAATTTTGATATTAACAGGTCTAATCTCAACCTTATTAGGTTTCTTTCTACTTCAGAAAGCCATGTGTGAATGATATAGTAATATTCAAAAGCCCACCAGTTTTACAGGTAAATTGTTGTATACTGAACTATTGCAAACATATAACGCATATGACATATCTTTTCTTAGTGGAACTTTGTATATTTGGCAGGAGGTAGGATATACTGATGGGGATGTTTTTATTAAGCGAGTAGTTGCAAAGGAAGGAGATATTGTTGAGGTGAGACGTTCAGAGACAATTAGACAATATAGTCGATGATTATTTTGAAAAGATTTCCTCAAATATGTTGAGAATATTAGCAAACTCACTTTCAACATTAGATTTTCAATCCACAATCTTTTTTATTATAGGGTGGCTTGAAAGGAGCTCATATGATAATTAAGTATTCTTTAGCAATGTTAAAAAAATGAACAGTGCTTAATATATTCCTTGCATATGTTTAATGTGGGTCAAATATAATCTGATACGAGGCATCTGGCACATTCTTTCTGTTGAAAAGGGAAGGAAAGTGTTTTTAAATGCGGCAGTAAGTTATAATTTTCAACTATTTGGAATCCATAGCTGGTGCTGCAGATATTAATTACCATGTGGATCACTGCACCGTTAAGTGGAATATGAATGCACACTGTCTTTCAGATGCAAGTTTATTTTTGTACACAATGAAGTATCCCAATTTTACTTTCCAGAAACATCATATGAGAAGTGGAGAAATAGAAAACTGCTGTCGTCTTGTTAGATATCCTATCTCCTAAATGTTGCAGTGTTGCTTGAGTTTTTCCTAGTTGCTAATCGATGTGATTATGTAGTTCTCTATTATGTCAAGAAGTAATCGGAGGTGTTTTTGCAGGTTCACAATGGAAAGCTAATTGTAAATGGAGTTGAAAAGAATGAAGACTTTATTCTCGAGCGAGCTTCTTATGACATGGATCCCATTGTATGCTCTCCTTTTGACTTGGTGGATTAACTGCTATTCTTGCTATTACTGAGCAAAAAAAAAAATTGCTTTTCTTGCCATTTGCAATTTTGCGCATGATGTTGAGTTATATCTTGCAGCACGTACCCGAGAACTCAGTGTTTGTAATGGGCGACAATCGCAATAATAGCTATGACTCCCACATATGGTACCTGTACTCCATTTTTACAACATACATATCCAACTCCATTTTTACATTAATGTCTTTATATCGTGATTTAAAATTGAGTTCATAAACTTCTTAGTGTTTTTTTGTCAGGGGTCCTCTTCCCATGAAGAATGTACTGGGAAGATCAGTGTTCCGGTATTGGCCACCTGCAAGGATCGGCAGCACAGTTCTTGAAAGGGGTTGCGGAAACGAAATCAAAGACAAAGATGAGATCAAAGAGAAAGGGAGTACACAATAACAGATCATAATTAAGCTTACTATTCTAGTATGCATGTTTTGGGTTGTTTAACTAGGTTTTCTGAGGTTGGGCAAGAAATTGTACAAGCCACCTCTCGAGGCATCTTGTATTGATAATGTTGTAATGGTTCATTTAATTTATATATACGTCCGCCATCATAATCTGTGCCAAATTGCCATTTGCTTTTTTCATATGGGCCATGACCTGCTGAATCTTGTCAACATTATGCCCTACTGGCAATTAGAGAGCCCACCAAAAAGTATTGCATTTTTTGTGCGATTTGGCGTTATCGTCTTTCAGAATTGGTGATGTATTGACAACAAGATGTTTTCATTTTATTAATTCTGACCTTTTTGTATGCTGATAAAAACTGAATTCATGCTGTATTGAGAACAAGATGTTTTCATTGTATTAATTTTGACTTTTTATATGCTGATAAAGACTTTGAATGAAGGTCTTTACACATTCAGATGAACACTTTACTACAGATGAAATAGTGCCTTGTGACCTCTGGCATGTTAATGTTAATAGAATTCTATTAGCTTTCCCATTATAAATTGTGGGGAAGCGCAGGTTCCCTTGTTATTCACGGTTTATTTTCACCAGCAAGAGTGCTGGGCAGGCCGAGGCTGCGGAGACTTGCACCTGATTTTCCCATGTTTTATTCCTCCAACTATGTACATATATAACTAGTCGCTTTTAATAAACAGGAAGAAGGCCACTTACCAATAACATAAGGGAAAAAAACTATCTTGCACGGACAGGATTTATTTAACAATCACACAGCAAAATAAATAGGGATATTTCTTTTGTTCATTCGTAGGTGCACAGGTGCTGCGCAATCTTCAGTGTTCTGGAGCTCGTTGAATTCACATTGAGTTGGCAGGAAACATGGACTAGGTGCTTTACCCTCACCAGCTTCCCTACCACATTTCCGCGAGAACGGATGGTAAACTCCAATCTCAGAGGAACAATAGCACCTTTGTCGGAGGATACTGCAAGGCTCTCCCCAGCACCATAAAGAGGTACCTTGTCCCCCTGTAAAATTACCGATTCCATACGTCGGCTTTTTCTTGGCTGAAAGTAACTTTTCAACTGCAAAGCAAAACGAAGTATGTATTACGCACCGCCTTTTTATGTTCTGCAAACATTTCACTGAGCAAAAAAGGAGGCATTTCTAGAATTCTGCAATTTGAGTAAGCAGGGTTTGGCATAAACATTGACAAGGAGAGATATGCCACCTGTCCAGTTGCAACTGGGATCTTTGAATAGATGAGATTGATGGCCGTGGAGCTCACATGAATGCCAAATAAGGGGGCAGGATTATGTATGCTCAGCTTCACTGAGCAGTTCATAGTAGCAAGATTGGTTGGGACTCCTGTGGCATCCGGTCCCTCCCCAAGGATGAAGTAACTCAAACTTAGACTCTGCAGTCAGAAGACATTAATGAGATCAAGAGCACTCATAAGAGAAACATCAATGATACTATCACAACCAATATTATTGTAAGCTGAATAAAATGAAACAAGGATTTATGAAAGCCTAAGCAAGGTCGAATTACTAACGCAAGCCACTACAAGGGATACAATTTAAATAAATCGAAACATATGCTGAAATTGAACTTGGATAATACAACTGTGCTCACAAAATTTGGTATAGCCTAGGTAGAATCAGATAACTTAACTAAAGCGGACCTTTCCTGCAGTGATCATGAATGCATCGAGAAGAAGGTAAGTTTTTGGCTTCACTTCCTCTCGTACAATAAACAGGTTGATGAGTTCCAATCCAAGCTTCTTCTTCAGGGTATAGTGAATGATGAAGATGCCTCTTTAATTTTAACAATGTAAAATATTGATAATTTTTTCAAAGAACATATTTCAATTTCCATAAAAAAAATTTGACCCATCTTATTGTTTTTATATGTGACAACTACGTTTTAGTGAATGCCAAACTTCAAATGAACCACATATCAGTAACATTCAAACTTTAAAGTGAGGGATATTGCAACTCCCGCCTATGTTTTAACCGTGTGGGAAAAAAATCATAGAAGGACACTGGACATAGTTCTTTTCTCGTTGTTTGACTTAGACAAGACATAATAATTCTTGAAACCAAGCTAGGTTTTTAGAAAAGAATTAATATGAATATCTATGTCCTACCCCCTCAGACAAAATAGAAATAACATAATTCAATGATCAACCAACATATGGGGTCATCATTGACCATTGTTTCAAAATGACATAGCAAATTTTCCCACCTCCACCCACCAATCATTTGCCAGTAAGCCTCAACAATTACACATCGAACACATATCAAATGAAAAACGATCGAATTTATAATCACCATCATCTAATTCTTTTTCGATATTATATTCTTAGTGTAAGGTAACTGTTCTTAAATCTCCCATGCCATGAAGCCAGTGCTCAAGTAGTTTTGTGTTTTTCATCCTCATGAAATGAGCTATCATATTCGGGTTGCCTGTTACTAGTGAGTGAACTGGGTAGTAAAGTCATCCAACTCCAAATAAAAGTTTAGTCACAGTAATTGATAAGTTCTGTCATTTATTATCAGTTTGCGAATCACTTCGAAGATTTTCCACAGCTTGACAAATACGACCATGAAAAATTCTCCACTACAACTTTAAAGGAATGATCACAAAAATAAAAAAGATAATGGTGTATACCTTCACCACGATCTCTGCTTTGTATGGGCGACTCGCTCCCCAGATAATGAGAGAAAAGACAGTAAACAACAGAACGAACCCCAGTAGAGCTACGAGAACCTGGCAACGCCGAGAAAGTCCTCCATCTTCAAGGTCATCATAAGACCCCTCTTCTTCAATAACATTACATTCTGGCCAACCCTTATCATTTCTCTTTCTGTTAACTTTCCTCCCTGAGGAAGATCTGAAAGCCCCCGAGAATCTGCTAGCAGATGAAGCCCTTGAATGCCGCCCAAATGAAGGATGTGAAGGTGACTCCATTGGGCTGTTGAAAACTGGAGTCGCCTGCATAGAAGACTTGTCCCCATCGTGAGAATCTCTTGAGGGACTCTGCACATAGTAAACCGGTCGTTTCGGAGACCTTGAAGGTGAAGAAGGAGCTAAGCTGGTGATATCTGAGTCGGACTTAGCATGCATCATCTTGGACTCCAGTGGATAAGCCTCAACCGAAAAGGTGAAATTCTGTAGAGTATTGGCATGTGGATGTATTAGTGCATAGTTGTTCATACACTTCTACACTATCTCAATGAACACTGTATCCAATTTCAGACAGATGTACAAAAATTAACATCAAAATTCCGGGCAATAAGAGACTTGATGAAGAGGGAAACGGTGTGCTCAAAATGCTATGAAATGGCATCTATCCTCGCAAGATGAAAAAAATGACAAAGAAAGCAGAAAATCCATTAATTGGAATCGCAAGCAAACTAGAGAAAACGCCAGACAGAAACAGTCTTCCAAAATTAGCTGAAAGTACATTTGTACAAATAAACTCGCTTTCGAATGGCCTTTCCATGTTCAAGTAAAATGTCGGCAGCATGTAGCTCAGACAGTGAGATTTTCGAACCTTCTCAGTATTAGCGATCTGTGCCGCTTATTATTAATGAACTTTTTACAGATAGAAGAAGCTTCGCATATCACAAAACAGTCATTTAAGAAAGATTCACCTCCAGATAAAAAACAACAAAAAAATCCATCTGAAATCCTTCAATTCTACAAAGAAAGAAGTAAAAATCACACCATAATTGCGATGAAACAAACGAAAATCTGAGAAACCGCGATCTGACACCAAATTACTGAAGCAAAAGTACACGAGACAACAAAAATAACACAAGAGAAACTACCGTTTTACTTGAATGATCAAACTCCTTACCGCAGTGAGGATTCAACCAAATTACTGAAACAAATTGACAAGACAAGATTCGAGCGGAGGATCTCTTCCAGGACCTAACCCGCGCAGCAGTCAGCAACCAGCAAGGCTCCCGTCAAAACTCTCGAAACAATGCCGCCGAGCTTCTCAACTTCTCCCACTCTGACAAGATTTCTTCACACCCTAAGAACAATTCCGAAGACTCACCACCAATATCCTGTCATGGCCGGCCCTTCTTCGTCCACCGCCATTCCGGCCACTTCCTTGCGGAGCACAGTGAGCTACTCGCTCTCAGCTGAAAGGCGCCTTTTTCACGTACGGACACCGAACGAGAGGGGCGAAAGCCAATAAAAGTAAACAAAACAACGGATTCATAGGTTCGGCCTTAGCCTCGGAGCACGAACCTGGGTGGTGAGTTGCCTCGGTCGAGATAAAAACACCCGGGGCCAGGCGTGGGGGGCTCTCGGGGTGTCGGCAGGGCATCTGCCGCGCTCATGATTGGATTATCGGGATTGCCCGGTCCCTTTGTCAATTCATTAATGAACTAATCATGGGTTACCGACTCCTAACGGAGGCAATCCGGTCGGATCCCTGGTTGGACCCGGACCCACAATCCCAGCGCCGACAAAATCCAAATCCAGTTGGATGCAGTGCAGTTTGTTTGTGGACACTTCTTCTCGCCTAAAGGAAGCATTTTTTATGCTTTTTACTTACCACGAATCTAGTATAAAAAATAGATATTAGTGATATATCCTCGTATATGTAAATATTAGTGTCATCGATTTTAAATATTAATGGCTACTATGTTAACAGTTGTTCATTTATAAAATTAATGGCGTACATGTTAGCGCACGTTTTAATGCTAGTATCACAGCATATTTAAAGTTGTTTATAGTCGGTAACCGGATCCAAATGCTGCATCATCAAAGGGTTCATTTGTTGTTTGTGGGACCTATGCCACATCTCAGATGTCGACGTTCTGCTGCTACCCAATAAACAAAGGGAAGATAGTTGAGGCATGACTCATTTTGATACGCAATTAAACATTGAGGCGAAGTAGGACAGGATTTGTTGGGACATGCGAACCACGCGAGAGTGGTCCGATTCCAGACAGCTCAGACGGACAAGGAATATATCACTTGTAAATAGATGAACAACTGCACAAGTTATCAATGAAAGCCTACAAAACAGTACATTGCTTCTCTGCTACTAAAATTTCCGTCCATATTGATATCAGAGAAGTGTGGGTACAACTGCAGACATCGTATTTGAAGTGCGATTACTCTTTGTTATCTGTGGCTGGTTTTTTAATCCACCAGTTACATGAGATTTAGGCTAAGAGAAGAGCTTAGTATCAATTTAGATGATCATCGAGGATGTTTGTACACTTTGATATTAACCCAACTCCAATATTATGATGACTGCGATTATTTCTATTAGAAACTTAGTCTTTGCTTATGTGACTATGCGACTTACTGTCATCTTAGAATTTGAGTAGTCAAAGATGATGTTCAAGGCTAGTATTTGACACTATGTCCTTATCAAAAAATTTACACCCTTTGCGTCCGGAGCTACCGACATATAGAAGAAGCTTTGCAATCTGTATGCGCTATGAACCATGTTTTCACTATCATTTGACTCAGACAATTTCGATGGAGTCAATTGGTTACACTCCTTAAAAGGCCATGATTCCATGTGGAAAAAATGATTCTTCTGAGACTGAAAAACTAGAAAAGAGTCTTGAGAGAGGAGTCTAAGATCAAGTGCAGATTGACAAGAGAATTGCTTATAAGGGACTCTAAAGAAATTGCAAGGGGGTTCTCAATTAAAAAACAAGGGGAGCGAAGGAGGGCTAGCAATGAATTTTGTAACAAGAGGCAGGATGAACTAATCTCTACATAGCTTATAAATAATGTATGAGTTGAAGATATATGTAAGTTGGGTTCATTGCTTCTTCTCTTAATTATAAAAGTTGTAGGCATGTGAGTGATAATTTATTTTATGATTATGTAGTTCATATGTGTGTTTGACAAATAATTGCCCAAAAAATAGTTATTGGTCATCATGAGCACCGGTGCAGCCTACTCCCCGACCGCCAGAAACCTTGCCCAACCCCTATCTTCGGCTCCTAATCCCATGCTGAAGCCGAAAATTGACCAAAAGCTACCCTCTCATCAGAAACTTAGGAGCCTCAGCGCTTCGGGTAAGTTCCAAAGGGATCGAGCCTCTCCGGGAACTGGGAAGAGGAACAGGCCTGCCACTCCACTCCTCCGCTAGAAGTTCGATGAAGAAGCCTCCGGCTGAATCTAGTGCCAGGGGTAGCAAGAAACTGAGTTGTGGTGGAGAATAAATATTTACTCCATTCGTTATGTACAAAGAGAGTAAATTACTTTTTATGTTATATAAAAAGAGAGTATCAAAGGAGTACCCTCTTCCCGCGGCCAAACCCAGTTATGTAAGGTGATATGATCATCAGCTTCGGGGGCGGTGACAGCACAAGAGTGACCATCTTTTTTATCTTGGGCAGTAGGTCCGTCGGCTCTGGAGATTTTAGGTTTAGTTCAACAATCGGAGGTGGGTGAGCTGGCTCCTTGACAACCTTTGCTGCAAGCTGAGGTGTCTCTGTTGGAACCGGCGGCACAGGCATTGGCGGAGCTTCCTCTGCATCCAGTGGAGGAGGCGGATCTTTAAGAAGGTAGCGACCTCGTCTTTCTAGATATAGCGGAAGTCATTGAGGGCCTTGGTGGAGGAGAAGGGTGAAGCCAAGATAGGGGAGATTGGGCTGACTGAAGAAGGTTGAAGGAAGAAGAAAGGAAAACGAAATGAAAAAAAAGGTAAATTTGTAATAAAAAAATCACGTGACTTAGACGGCCGGCGGCAACTTTTTTAGGACCCAGCGTCAAGTCTAGTGACAAGACCAGACGCCAGTTTGTTCTTGATTATTTTTAACAATAAGATTAGTTATATTCATTATTGTATGATTCCTCTTTTGAATACTTTGAACAAATCCTTATTTATAGCCCCAAGGATTTATCATATCATAATTTTATTCATTGATTAATCCACTTCATTGATTTCTGACAAAATGTATTTTTGAAAGTTAATGGTAAACATTAATGTTTGCCTGTATGGTAGTGATACTATTGTTTCTACAATTTGTAGGGAGTTAGTCATTTTACATTTAGGGAGTTCCTTCTACTTTTACAATTAGGTTATTAGGGTTTGCATAGGTGTTTTTAAGCATTTATAAACTTCTTTTTTTTAGTGCGAAAATTAAATACTCATTAGTTCAGTTTATAGGGCAAACATTTTCTCCAATGATAGTCATTTTCTATAGTGGTTCATGTGACAATTTCCAAATTTCCCACTCAACATTTTGTGTTGCGACCGCTATTCAGCCCAGCTCACCATTATGAGTCGTTTGCAATAATTGATGCTTATTAATGTAGGTTACAAAGACCGCTATGATTTAATGCTGCTTCGGTAGTTGCTTGACGAATTGGGAGTTTAGGAGAGTAGATAGACCATTGACCTATACTTGTGCTTAAACGAAGTTGTCGAACCACTTGGGCGTAAATTATGTGAATGCCACAAGGCCCCCCTTTTTGTAATTGTGAAGAATTATTGAATAGACCAGTCTCACTCCTCTCCACGGCCCACTCCTATTCTTGTCCAACCTTCTTGGCTTGATGGTGGGTTTGGGTTTGTGGAGGACCCACTTCTTTCTATGTCTACTATTGCGACTACCAAAAGACAGGTGAAGATGGCTTTAGGTATGATAATTTTGATATGCAACTGTGGTCTACTCACAGACAGCTCAAGACAGCTAAGGAATATAACATATAAATAAAAGACAACTGCACAAGCTGTCATCATAAGTAACCCTAAAACTGAAATCACCCAACAGTACATCGCTGTTACTAAATTTTACACAAGAGTTCAAAATCTGTTTACAGAGTCCGGCGAAGTGAACCCAACGAGGCTGGGAGCCGCACATGCCTGACGGAGAAAACAAGAGCGTGTGGATGACCAATTTAGCTTCTTGTAGTTCTAGTTCTGTCAACGTGGATTGTCTGGGAGTCGAGTGTAGATAAAATCTGAGGCATTGACATACCACCAGAAACAACAATTTCTGCATGGATATCACAAAGTAAAGAAATACAAGATGATTCATTAAAATAGGATATTGAGATCCAAGAAATTTTAAACGGAACTATAAAAAAAAAGATTTGCACGACTAACAGGTGCAATTCAAGTCCATAATAAAATACTTTATTCAATAGCCTCCTACTACTATAAGATGTCAATGACAGAGGAGAGACATACCAATTCCTTCGCGAACAGATAAATTTGGTCTGATCACATCTTTGGAGTTGATAAGAAATATATCCCCTATGTAGAGATGATTTGTTGGCACATAGACACAGCAAAGCTCCTCCTCACCGGAATAACTCTGGATCATCAAGTCTTAAACACATAAGCATTTTTTGATATTTTTGCTGCCATGAATAAACTAAAAAATGGAAAAGATAGTCCTCAAATTAATTTTTCAAGCTCAACCACCATTTAAGGGTTTTCAACTATGATATAATTCCCATTTTCTATGTAAAGTAACATGTCCAACTTACAACGAAAATAAATTATTGTTGGATGTCCTATACATTGAACTGAAGCAAAACTTTTTGCAGATTGTTTCTGACCTGCAGAACTACAGCTGAAGTGATAAAGCCAAATGCATATTCACCAATCCGCGGATGTCTTATGACAGCCACCTCCTTGAATGCTTGTGTGTTCTGATCTGCAATAAAAACAACAGTACATTATGGACTGACAGCTAAATATAAAAAATAAATACTATTTAACTTCAAAAAGGAATATACCGGGTGATATGGCAGAACTAATTTGCTTGGAAGCACTATAAATATGCCGAACAAATGGCATCCGCTTGATAAACCATTCTCCCAGACTAAGGACCGAAGCACCCAACCATGAGGACATGAACACTCCCACCAAAAATATGAATGTTACGGATGTTATGAACCCAAGACCTATTAATGTAGAACCTCAAATAACTCAGAAGAAATTATACAAATAGGAATGAAGATGAATCAACTCAAATAAAGTTAGATGCCCAGGCTGATTTTGATTAACCTTAACATTCACAACACTTTTTAATGAACAAGGAAATATAGAAAAAACAAATACAAAAAAATATGTATACATCAAGCAATAATATGGCCAAAGATAAAAGTAAACCCAGTCTTAGGCATCGTTTGGATGACGCTTTGCAACTGCTTTCTGTCTGTTTTTTTTTGTTTTGCATATAAATCTTATTTGGTTAGGCAATTTAGACCAAAAACTTCACTTTATTTCAAAAATGCCTTTAACCATGTTTTTGACTCATTTTTGCTTTATAATCGTTTTCTGATTTAGGCTAAAAGCGTATCATAAAAAGGGGAAATATCACGAGTTGACATTTTTACCCTTCTCTTCTCTCCTATGCTAACTCCCTTCCATTTTCTCCACTTCAGTAAAGCATTCTTCCCCTTATCCACCCACCATAACCACCCTCATCCACCATTAATGACCACCCTCATCATCCATTGATGACCACCGTCCGCCCAACACTTTTTCCTCTAATTATTTGAGGACAAAGTAGGTATTTTTCGTAATGGAGACAATATATAATACAATGGCTACCCAAACAAGATCTTTAGAACTTTTTTTAAAAAGCTAATTTTCTATAATGTATATCCAAACATAACCCGCTTTTACTTTGTTTTTTCAAAAAACAATTTCAACTAAAAGCAGCTTTCTAGGTGACACAAAGTGTTGTCCAAACAACGCCTTAGAGACTCTATTTGAAGTAAATCTTCAACTAATGCTTGCCAAAACTCCTCACAAAAATACAAATAAACAAATGAAATGTGCTTCTGTTAAGCACAGAGCTTAGAAATGTTCCATACACATTCATAACAATGACTTCTTTAGCAAATTTCTCTTTCTCAAAACTTACACTCCTACAAAAGCAACCGCTACTTCAATGTTCTTTCAACATTTGCTCAGAATGCTTATAGATGTTTATAAATAACATTTTGAATTATGTTGAGAATGAACAAACTTCTTACATATTTCATTAAGTACAACATGTCTCCGTTAACGGGGATATTAAGTATATCCTAATTCAAAATTAGTATTCAACATTTATGCTCATATGGGAGGACAAGGGTAGATGGCCTAAAAACAAAGGCATCAACTTGCATATGGTTAATAGTCTCAATCATTCTAATTATAGCATTTAAATTTCACTCTAATTGTAGCAAATAAATACCATAAATCAATTTTGAAGCAACAATTTCCATCTAGTCAACACAATGTTAAATGTCCCTTTAAATTATATTAGATTAATTAAAAATAAGTAGAGTGTTGAGTGCTCAAGTAAAGATGTCCAACAGAAAAAATGCCGACACTTTTAAAAAAAATAAATGATGAGGCACTTTATGTATTTCACGGAGAAAGCTATTCCATTTTTACTTTACATCTCCTCTTCTGAGCCATCATTACTAATTTTGAAATGTCTGAGCGGACTCGCAACATCAGTATCACACGAGAATGGAGAGGCCATCCATCAACCTCTGTACTTAACTTCTGAAAAGTTTCCTACCAGAATCACATACATTTACTTTGGTTTCCTGGTTGGGGTCAGATCAAGATGTCCAAGGAATCGACAAGTTCTCTTCGCAATCAAAACCAACTAATCGGTCAATATGTCAGGTAAAATTTTATTCCAATATTCCATTACTACTCGTCACACTAGAGATATTTGTAACATAGTGATGGTAGCAATGAAATTTTAATAAATTTGATGTGTATTAATTGTGCAATGTACACTTTGATATAAACATACAAAATCTACCTCACCACTAGACAACCTATGCTTAGTTAGATTGTCCACGGCCATGAAAAATCAGGTTTGGTTATGAGTCATCTATACAATGATCAATTTTCATAAGTCAAAAGAAGGCCAAAAGTAAAAGACAAAACAACGAATCCAAAGTATAAAACCCATGAAAGCTTCCCATAAATGTGCAATGGACGTACCAAATATGTTGATTCCAAGTTGTTCATAAATTGGAGAGAAGAAGCCATCGACAAAATGAATAAACCACCAGGTGATGTAGAAGGTTATTGCTATAGGAAACAGGATAACACTGCCAAGGCATAAAAAGTATCAGCAACAAAAAAAATAGAAGCACTGTGATTAGAGCAAACAATATAAACTCCTCAAGACCAAAGAAGACGACAAAGGCATACAATGGAGAGAAAAGCAAACACAAATTAATATATATTGTCTACCAAGAACAAAAGACAATCCATAGCATACTATCATCCTGCTCTTTTTAACACATTTAATCTGTAGTACATTATCATTCTGCATTCTCACAGTCAGAAATTATAAAGATGTTAAGTAAGAGAAGAAATTGAGAAGGGGCATTTAATGGGTATCAACACCGTTGAGACAAACTTTACAAGAATAGTACTAATATGCTGAATTATATAATTTGCCTAAAACAAAGGTGATTTACATCTCATACATAATTTGTCCGATGGTGCACATCAATAAACAGCCAAGGTCAGTCAATAATCAGCATTGTAAGAATACCATCATGGGGAAATCTGAGGCACATAAATAATTTATACAGAGTAAAGACCATAACATGATTTCCATCGCTGCTGCAGATGGAGAGTTATCCAGCTCATATGCAAACAATAGATAGGATACAATCTGCATTTTCTTTTTTCTCATAGTATGAAGCTTTTGTAGGTTTGGATAGTTTCACCGCACATAAATCTCTAGTAGCTATTAACAGGACATTCTGATGCTGTTGAGGGTACTCATATTTCCTTCACGGTTTAAGATAAATGTTTCAAATAGAATAAAAATCTTTTGATGACATTTAATATAACAGGAGGGGAGTAAAATAGTATTCTCAAGACATCACATTATATATGATTGTGTAACTTCTCAGAAATCGATATCGGTGGACAACAATATCCATAATACCATATTCAGTACACAATATTCAGCTTTTCAACACTTAACTGATAACATGGGCCAAATACACCTATAATAAGGCAAATTCATTCAAATATTAGCACTGTACACAAATTTCCATGATTCATTGACATACTATGGAAGACCATGGAAGCATCAAACATTAAATGAATACGTTATGAAAGATCACAACCAGGGATGCTTATGTAACGCCTGCTACAATGAAGACATAGGACCCGCATGTTGGCACGGGGCCTATGTGTGGGACCCGCTCACCATGGCAAGTTTGGGGTGAGCAGTTCTGGGAGCAAGCATACACAGCCTTTCTCAACATTCAATAAGCACTATACATCCAAAGCCAAGCTGGTTTCCAGGAGAATAGCATTATACCCAAACTTTACATTTAACAAAATATAAAAATGTAGAAAGTCAAGTGATCTAGTATCAGACTTTCTCTTCAGACTATCATAAGAGTCATTGGAACTGAAAACGTATAAAAATGATCCTAGGCCCAAATTCATTTGTCATACAACGTCCTAAATGTATAGTGCGAATTAAATAGAGAGAGACAGAGAAAAAGAGACTGAGAGATACAGTGACCGAGCCAAGCTTGCATGTCTAACTTTTTAGCATACACCGGCAGAAGTACACCAAATCTCTCACTTTTGAGGTAGAAGATGTCCACATGGACCAATCGCAATTTCAACCATTTAAAAGTCTAAATACATATACATATACATATAGGCTGTGGAATATTCTATAAAAGAGAGAAAATAATCACCATCCTGTCATGAACTTCTTTGAAGCCCAGCTTCGAACTACTTTATAAAATGCCTGCAGAGAACACAGGAAAAAGAAGGCAACAACTGTAAGGAATATCCTTAAAGAAGGTGGTGCACACAGGCAATAAGTCCAGAGTCTAAGTGATCCATCAGCATAAAAAGAACTTCAAATGATAAATCTTAGTATAAACAAATAGGCTTCAAGAGTCCCGATGAGGAGCAACATGGCACCCTGCACTGGATGAGACCATAAAATGGGAGCTGTTGGATTAGATCCAATGGCATGAGCTGTCCGACGGCTACTCTTTTATGGTTTAGCCTCAGTGCATAGTGCCATGTCCCATCTCACAAGAACTTGAGGCTTTAAACATAGAATGAGAATCACAAGCCCATGGACACCACAATGCTTATATTCATAGAATGTATCTTAAATATGACAGAAGATGAAACATATCATAAAATATTCAGAATTAATAAAATGTTTTACCGCAAAAATGAAAGGAGGAAGCAACAACGCTGGTGGAAACAATTAAAAGAACAGAAGAAACATAGAATAAACCAATGGAAATACAAGAAAAAAATCCAAAACCTAATTTTTACAACAGAAAGAACAAACTTGTTTAACAATTACGCACATGCAAACTGTTTAACAATGACTAGTGATTGGAAACGAAATTAAAATTGTGAAGTCTCAACAAAAAGAAGAGAAAATCGATCAACAGAGCAATATGGTCCAATGTCCACTTATTGCATTGGATCAGAAGTCCAGATTTTGGGTAGATAACCACATTCGGCAACAAAGCAAATATAAAGACAAGGGGTCATAAATAGTTAACAAGAATCTCTAATGTAACTTCTAAAGTAGGAAAAACATCTGACATACTGTGAAGGATGGCGGACATCTAACAGCTCGAATGATGCACACGATTTCACAGATAAATAAATGTGCTGTCCAATGTTCCCCATAAGTTGAATGATCTCACATTACATTGCATTATAAATAAATAAAACATGGCATAACCGCAAACAATTGCACCACTATAATTCTCACTGTATGGGAAAACAGTCACTGCGTAATGAGATAGAACTGTTAACAACGGCAATATAATGACTAAGTAAAGAGATACAACTATAAGTTTGACGAAGCCCCATGCAATCAGTTCTAAGAGTACATAAACGACATTTTTTTAATCCACCGACACTGGAAGGACAGGTAGCAGGGAAATGCATCGATGGACACTGAAGCTGGTAGGCAAATTTCAGCAAACGAAAGATTTGTTCATTCGGAAGATTTTTCTCAAAAAAAAAAAAAAAAAAAAGAGGAGACAAAAAAAGCTAAATCCGCTTAAAAAAAAAACAAAATCCAAGTAGAGCTGGATCGGAAAATGGCGAAGTAGGGCAAGACAAAAAATTTCTAACCAAATTGGGGGGAAAAACACCTGGGAACAACCCCTGGCCGAATTCAGTTGGCGAACGAGCAAACGAGCAGCAGAAGAGTCAGAAAGCAAGAAGCGAGAATACCTCTCTGCCGGAATGATGGGAGGAGGATGCGGAGGAGGAGGAGGCCTTGGAGTCGACATCTTCGACGGAATCGGCGACGGGAATGAGGAGCTCGCGATCTCGGTCTCTGTTCGCCATCGGGAGAGGCGATTTGATGTCGCCCATCAGACGGAGGGATAAGCAGGGGCGGGCGTCGACGCGTTGAGTCAGAACGTGGGAGGGACTTTTCGTTGGTTTCACGGCGGTGGCGGAATTCAAAAAAGCCCCCTTTCCTGTCTTCCACCTCGACGCCTCCCCACTCACTTCGTCATCTCGAAACCTTCAAACCCCAAATTAATTAAAAAGTTTAAGATAAATGACGCCGCGGGAGTGGTGACAGCTTCCGCTTGTCATTTTCTTCTCCAGTCGCGCATTACCCTATTGGGCTTCGGGTCTCTGCCCGCTTTTTAAATGTGGGTCCCGGACATGTGATCCACTGGCCCACTTTCGGTGGTTTTGCTTTGGCGAAATGGGGACCGGCTCTTTAATCCTAATTGACTGCAATTTTCTTTCTTCTTTTGGGAAACCACTACTGGGCTACATTCCTACGTCTCTTCTTTTTTTGCTTTGATCTAAAACTCGTATTGTTCGTGTTTCATACTAGTTCAAAATATTAAATTAAAAATAAAAAACTCTCTCCTACCGTCTTAAATTAATAATTTTATTTGGTAAATTTTTTTTCATATTAATAACTTCATTTTGTTCACTAAGATGTGAGTTTCACCGTTTAATATAAATTATTAATTTTCTAAATAAAGATACTAATATAGGATAGAAGGAGTATTTATAGAACGAAACTCTTTTATGTAGTACAATTACAATATATGTTTTGAAGATTGTAATAATCATAAATTATGCACTCATGAAATTATAAATACTATACTAACTCAAATATACTTTTAACATAGAAACTATAATTCTAAATCTCAAGAGTTTAATATTAGGTCATAAGTTGGAAAAGACAATAGTGTCAAGGGATTTTGTAGTGTGAAGCATACATGCCCTTCACATTTAAGACTAGTTCGATAGCCGGTCTCATTTGGAATGAGTGAATCCTAACATATGTAATAAAAAAATTATAAATTTTTTTATTTAGAAGAGTGTTGCATATATGGGATCCATAAAAGATTTGAGATTTTTCAAATAGTACCAAAAATACAAAAAACCGAGCATAAGAAGTAACTTTACAAAGAAAAAATAACATGAAGATTTATTTTTCCTCTCTTGATTATAGAAAGATCATAGGCATGTGAGTGCTAGTTTATTTATGACGATGCAATTAAGTTATGGAGTTGGCAAACAAAAGCTCAAAAATGATGACGTGGTCTTACTATTTTCAACAAATAATAATAATTAGTACATAGTTTCTTTTATGAAAAATTTGACAAACTAGTACTCAAAACCCCAAGGGTTTCTTGTATCATATATTTCATGAATTTTGAGAAATTCTAATGAGTAATTGATTTATCTACTCAACGATTTTCAATAAAATGTATTTATAAAAATTGTGACATGACATCACCTACCCTATTTGCTCTATATATACACTGCCCTGACCCCGTTCACTGCCATGGTTTCGTCCATCTCTAGTCTTAGTGGCCTATCCTTTTGCAACCATGGGGAACTTGTTTAAGCTTCTCCCACAACCCTGACCTCCAACATTCACCCTCTTAGCTAGCATAGCCCATTAGTCTTCACCTTCCCAACCCTTGTACGATCTTGTCTCCCTATTGCCCCGAACCTCTAATATGCCCTTGGCCCTAGTAGCCCAACCCCAAAAAATGGGTTGTTGGAGGTAGGGGTTGTCACATGTCTTTTCTCCTCAACAATAGAATTATGTGGTGGCCCCTTTATAAAACACTCTTACATAGCATGGGTGCTCCTGGTGAACATATTTATTTCTTAGTCTAGTTAAAAAGAAATTACAATTTGGGGGTCTGTGCATATCACTTGTGTGCTAGGATATGCAACTTTTCATATTTTAGTCCTAGTCAAAAGTGAAAAATAATTTTTTCCATAATTGAAAAGGCAATTATGCTTTGAGGTCTTGCACATTTAATACCTAGGGTATCCTTAGCATATAAAGTATTTATACTACAATTAATGTGAAAAGGAGGACGAAGAATTTTTTGCCAAATATCCTAAATTGCCCTTGTTTTTAGGCGTTCACATTATGTTTGAGATTCCAATAAATTCTTAAATTACTATGGCTCCACACAGGGTTACAAATAGAATGATATGGTTATGGTATAACTTATTCCATTATCATAATAATTTTCCAAATCTTTATCCATAATTATTTTGTTAAATAAACGATATAGGTGCTTTCATAACTATTTCATCCACTCATAATCGGTCGGTTAATTAGATAACTATTATCCATTATACTTTTTTAACTATGCTAAAAAAAAGCTAGAATAAAATTTGTTATTCACTAAATTAGATATTACTAAGGCAAAAGACTATCATCATTGCTATTGTTGTTTGTAGTTGTTGCAAATAATAAATTATGAGGACCAAACATGAAATGTAAATGGATATATATATTACGCAAATATCTAATAAAACTCATTATTTTTTAATAATTCTTTCATATCATATAAGTCCAATTTTAAAACGTCAATTCACTACCTATTTCAGAAGAACCCCAAGTGTGAGAAGAATGACAATTACTTTCTTGCAGCTAGTTGTATTTGGAGGTGTTTTACAGGTAGCAAGAAGACCACATGCACTAATGCACATCATCCATTAGTGTTTATTTGAAGCAATATTTTAAAACCCGGCCCGAACCCCAACCCAGATTAGTGGTTGGGTTAACTTAACCTAGGTTGACCCAGATGATGACTTCATCACTTAAAATATATAAAAGTCCCCCATATTTCATAAGAAAAAATTTCACTTAAGACTTTCACTTAGACTTGTTTGAAACATGTTCAAAAGTTCACTTAAACTTGTTTGTTTATTCAAAACTTGTTCATTCTAACCTATTTTAATAAGTAAATCATAATTCTAAATTTCTAGTCTAACATATACAAACATGATTTGTAACATAATCATAATTCCAATCAATATATATCAAATACAAAAATAAATCACCTACACCACTCATTCAAAGTAAAGTCCCCTCATATTTCATGAAAAAAAATCACTTAGACTTGTTCAAAACCTGTTCAAAAATTCACTTAAACTATTTGGTCATTCAAATATTTTTCATTCTAACTTATTTAAATAAGTAAATCATGGGTCCAATTTTTTATCTAGTATATATAAACATAATTTGTAACATAATCACGATTCCAATCAATATATATATCAAATATCAAAATAAACCACCTACACCATTCATTCAAAGTTAAGTCAATTAATACTTAAACTAAGCTGGTTCGTGATGAGTTAAGCAAGAATTTGATTCAATTAGCCCAAGTTTGACTTTTGATTTGAGATAGCTCTATTCTAGCCACGAGCAAAATAGAGCTGACTCATCAATCCTACTAATTATTTTCTTACATAAACAAACACTCTATGTGTTTAATTATCAAAAATAAAAAAAAACTTATGGGTTTGAGTTATTAAAACGAAATCTAAACTAACATGAAAGATGCAAAAGTATTTTACACAAAGTATTTATGTAGTCAGTTAAGATTCCAACACATGAGTTGCTAGAGAAGAATGCTAATATGTTTAAAAACAAAAGATAACAAGAAGGCTAACAATCTAGAATACCATTACAATCATCGACATTACACCATGTGCAATGGGCCTTGTGGAAATCTTCATGACGTATCATTTGTTTATTTATAATGTCTCAAATTAACTAAGAAACTTAAGAGTATGTAAAGGAAGGATGAGGAAATATAATTACTAGCAATACATATAATACATATGCCTCACCTAAAATTCAACATAGATTCAAACCTTGGAAACTCTCTCATCTCAAGTTTGATATTATCTCCAAATACCACTTCAATGTACTTTTAATAGAGCATAATGTTAAGGAAGAGGGAGTTAAAAAAAACTAACATCCCACCTAACTCACGTGTGTCTACTTGACGAAAGTAAAAAAAAGGTTAAAAATAGGTGGTTGGTCATATTGTAATATGAACAATGAACTTGTTTCTTACCTATGTGTAGATTGTGTGTTTGATCATAACAAGGGTTTTGTATATTCAAAATACATTTTTCCTTATATTTAATCTAAAAATTGTATAGATATAACATATTTGTTGTTTGTTGAGTTATATTACTTTTTAAGTTTTTCTTACAACTTTGGTGAGCTTGTGTAACACTCTCTCTACGCGATGTCAACATTTAATTATATTGATGAATTCCTATTCATGTTACAATTATGCTAATATATTTGGAACTCTTTTTAAAATTGCAATATGGTTACACATGCAAAAATATCACTAGGATAATAGCATGATTTTTTTTAATGGTATGGTTAGAACACTCCAAAATGTTTTTTTTTTAAAGAACTTGTTTTCTTTGGTGGAGTTTATGTTCATGATCATATAGAATATGTATTTGCAATATAAAATTACTACTAAGTTATCATGCATGTAAGAGGACTAGGTCATCCATTTTCATTATTTAGAAAATATGTAATCCAAATGAAAAGTGGAGCACATGCATATTCTTACTGATTCCTTGCAATGTCACAAACTTCTTAGTATTCAGGGAAAAGGCCATACCCACATGTGGCAAAAAATATTTGGATTATCCCTCTCCCCTCTTCTTCCTTTCCACTACACCAACCCGCTAGACAAACTGGCTTTCCCTGAGCCATCGACTTCGGCTCTAACTACTCTTCCACTTGCTGTAGTATTGGCTTTTCATCTACCGGCTTTGCCTCCTTCTCTACCTTCCTAGAATCCAATGCAACTAGACACGAACAAGTTGGTAAAGCCATTTAAAGTTTGGCTTTTTCCTTTACAAGGCTCAATCTTAAAAATGAACTCCTAAACATGTTCAACTGATCAAAACCAACATTGGGTTTTATTTTACTTGATTTTGAGCTTTTTCCAGCATCGAATAAACCTTGGACTTCCATTAATACCGGCTTATGATAACTGACAACATGCTTATGATAGCCAAAGAGATTAAGATGAAGATGCAAAGTAAAAAGATACTTGTATTTGAGGAAAGGCCCGATGGAAAATTGATTGTCAAAGGATGGTTGTGTGTATTAGATGACAAAAATTTTAAAAAGAAATTCTATTAGGAGTACACTCTCTAAAAAATTTATTCACCATGGCAATGCAAAGAAGTATAGTGACCTCAAGAGGAATTTATGATATAATGGAATGAAGCTGGATTTGCAACCTTTGTGTCAACATAGACTAAGTAAGAATGCTACAACCCCTACTAACTCCTAAATGGAAATGGGAGAAGATAGCCATAGATTTTGTAGTGGGACTACTAAAGACTCAAAAGTGGAATGATGATTCTTTTAGGATAATTGTTGACAGGCTCACATAGTTGGCACATTTCCTTGCAATTAACATTAATGTTTTATTAGACATCAACAACTCTTTACATGAAAAAATAGTACTTCTTCATGGTATACTAGACTCTAGTGTCAAACAGAAACTCACGGTTCATGTTAGGATTTTGGCAGAGTTTCTAAACACTCATGGGATCAACAACACCTTTGCGCACTACGTTTCATCTTCCATATTGATAAGTAATTGGAGCAGACGATCCAGACTCTCGAAGAGTTGTTGTAGACAAGATTATTGTTTCATTTACTTATGATTGAATTTGTTTACAATTATAGTTATTAGGCTCGTATAGAGATGACACTTTCTAAAGCTTTATACAAAAGGTGACACTTTCAGAAGCTTTGTACAAAAGGCCTTGCAGGTCACCATTGTATTGGAACGAGGTTGGGGAAAACACTTTATAGGACTAAAACTTGTACAATAATATGTTGAAGTTATTCAAGCTATTTGCAAAGCCATCAAAAGAATTATGCCAACACTCGTTGTAGATACCAAAAATTTGAAGTTCGTGACTTTTATTTATAAAAAAAGCACTAAAGACATGAATTTTGTGATTTAACATGTAAGCAAGTTCTCTCCCTAATTTATTAGACCTTTTAAAACTTCGAAACAAATTAGTGCAGTTTCATGTTGTCTTGCTCTACTCCAAAACTGTTTCCATGTGTCAATGATGTAGAAGTACAATTGTAACCCAATTCATGTAATTGACAACAAGCCAATAGAGGTGCAATATGACTTAACCTATGAAGACGATCTAAGTACAAATGCTCGGAGAAGAGAAGTGCGTGATAAAAGGAAGTAAATTCCTCTTGGAGAAAGCACAACATAAAGGAAGCAATATAGGAATGCACAAACGAGATGAAGGCAACTTATCCACATTTCTTATCTTCTAACTCAAGTTTAAACTTCAAGGTGAAGTTTTTTTTTAAGGTGGGTAGTATGTAACGCTTTTAATTGCCTTATAAGTTCAGTCCACACGTGGGCAGGAAAACGGTCGACTAAGGCCACAAACTTGAAGTTGTTAAAAGTCAATGCACGACAAGTTGTTACATGTATACGTTGGAGCCAGAACCGGTTTCAGGTAGAACCCAAAATAAAAGTATTTCCTAAGAAATAGACCATGGGCCTTCCGAGGGTGGCCTAAGGCCCATGGAGGCCCAATGATGTTCTCCGTTACGTAGGCGCTATCGAGTCTCGACTCGGAACTCAAAATTTTATGACCAGCCCATTTACCACTTGCCACCTTCCAAATTAATAAAATATTTACGCTGGTCAGGAAGACAAAATCTTCAACGCGAGCTTAGCTGCGGCGGAGTAGAAAGTTTTGTGCTTTTGTAGGGGGGGGAGGGGGGCGGGCGACCGCCGTCACCATGGTGTTCTACTTCAAGGTCCGGCCGGAGGCCGGCGACTACACGATTTTCATGGGACTGGACAAGTACGAGAACGAGGAGCTCATCAAATACGGCTTTCCCGAAGATATCTGGTATCAATATTTGTTTTCATTTCATTAAACTATTTTCTCCGTAATTTCAATCAAAACTTCCTACTGTATATGTCAGATTGAAATTGAATAACGTATTTTTTGTTTTCAAAGACGAAGTTTCGATTATTTGCACTTTGGGCCCGTGATCCACTATTATTACGAGCTATTTGGTTAGAATCATAGGCTATCTTTAATTCAATACTAACTGCTCGAATCCTCAATCTCATTCTTGTCTAGTATCATCCCGGATCATCCATGTACCCGCCGGAATTTTGTATTCAATTCTCTATATGATGAAATAAGTACTATAGTCCAGATTGAAAGAAAAATTCGGTGCACAATAGAATTGTTTAACTTCCTGTTGATTTCTGCACGAGTTCATGTCGCTTAGTTGTTTGAACGGTTAAAATTCAGTCAAAATAAAGTTTGGAAGTTCTTTTTTGATGACCTGCTAATTATAAACTAAAATATAATATAGTGATAAAATTTATGTTTTTCCCTTCTTTTACTTTTCCTTTACGTTGAACCTCTCCAATTTCAATTTTTATTATCCCCATTATGTTGTTACCTTCTTGAAAGTGCATACCAAAATGCAGATCCTTTTGTTCTTTTTCTTCCTCATTGTAATACTTTGATATCAATATATGATTGACTAACTTGTGCCTTTTGTTGTAGGTTCCATGTGGATAAAATGTCCTCTGCCCATGTATATCTGAGACTCAACAAAGGCCAGACAATTGATGACATGAGTGAAGGCTTACTGGAGGATTGTGCGCAGCTAGTAAAAGCAAACTCAATTCAGGGTAATCATTTTTTCTTTTGGTTCCTGTGTTTTCTAAAATCTATCAGTGATGTAGTACTCGACTGACAATCATGGAGTAAATTCGTTTATTCTCTGCAGTCTGCTTAACACTCAATTAATCAACGTCCCAATCTCAGCAAGAGAAAAATCAAGAAACAAAGATATAAGTTGCAAGACACCCTTTAAATAAAAACTCTACATCAGCAAAACAGCAATGGCTCAGATTCAAAATCATGCTAGTTTCAGAACTGGGGGTGGTACGATGGAGTGAGCAAACCTCCTTCAGTTTGGAGATAAATGTGCTATTGAAAGCTTGTATGAGAAAGAAGATATGGGGTAGAGGTGGGAAGAAACTAAGGATTATGTTGACAGAAGTTGAGGAGGAGAATAAAAGTGACATGGAAGAAGAGATAGAATTATTTCACATCAGTTCACAGTTGTAATTTTTTCTTTTTTGTAAGTACACACATGTAAAGCTGCTGGTAGCCTAGAACTGTGTTTAAATACCCTGTCGTTTTTGTCAGATAATCCTTTTTTGAATCTGGTAAGGAATGAAATCATGGATTGTCAACTGTTTCTATTAATTGTAAATTTTGTCGCCTTTGACTGAACTTCACATGGAGTTCACTATAGCAAAGTACATTCCTCAAAGAATCATATAAAGTATAATAATCTGGTTAGTTGAGTAAATTTTATTTGCGATATGTACTTTGAATCCTTTGATATTATTAGCTTTGTCACTGTGCAGGCAACAAGGTTAATAACATTGATGTCGTTTATACCCCTTGGTACAACTTGAAGAAGACCCCTTCTATGGAAGTTGGGCAAGTTGGTTTCCACAACCCCAAATTGGTTAGGCTCTCATTTCTTCTGAATAAGTTTTACAATAGTGTGCTAGCCGTTTTTTTATTTTATAACTGCATCAAATATTGATAGTATCTTATCAAATATTATTGCTAATTGAGATTTTAGTTTCTCCTGTTTTTGCTACCCTCATGATGATATTTCTTTCTGAGCCAGAAAATGAATCTATTATGTTTAACATTCCTTATATTGGTTTATATTGGAGATATTGAAAGCACTATGAACGTCTACCCTTGGGGGACTTAGAATTCTTCTGTTGCCATTGCATATGCAGCAATAAAATTGTTATTCTACTTTAACTCGAAGTACTAGTGGGCTAAATAAGGTGAGTTGAAGTGTAGAGAGTTGTGTTCCCAGTTTACCTGGGACACCTTCAGAGACTTCTTTCTGTGACATCTAAGTCACCTTGTTATTTTTTCTTTTGGTACATTCTAGGGCTCCTTTCCTTGAATGCATGAAGCTAGTTTGGCTTTTGACAATTTGTTTTTTAATATCATACCTTTTCTTTGTCTTTGACATGACTTTTAAAAAAATCAGTTTGCTAAAGCTGATTTATCTTTTCAAACACACAAATAGAATTTGTTTGGCCCTTGGGTTTTAGGAGGATTAGCTAGGTGTATGTGCCTCTGTGCAACTAGTTTTATTATGTTGGAAATCTTCCTATTTCCGTGATGCCTGAGTACACTGGCCACTGACCTTGACTAATAATTTTGAACTTACGAATGAATTTGATTTTGGGCGTTTTTACCAGACAATTTACCTCTCTTTCGTGACAAAGTGTTTGCTGCTTCCCGGCTTTTTAGCTCCTGACTGCCCCGCACACGTACTTCATGGGCTGTGCTTTGTTTAGGAAGGAAAACCAGCACGAATTGTGAAAATTCCTCCTATTCTGAAAAGTGCCCACATTATTCATGTAGGTTCGAACTGTGAAAGTTGAGAAGCGCATAAATGAGATAGTCAATAGATTGAACAAAACAAAGGTGGAGAGAAAGCCAGATTTGAAAGGTATATTCAATTATCTATTTTTTTGCTTATCATTGTACTAAGATTTCATGTTTCCTAGTTAATGTACTTATAAAAACATTTGCCACTCCAAGTGTTAATAATGCTCATATTACTTAATACTGTATCACTCTTCCTGTTGGTTCTCGGAAGTGATCTTTTTTGTTGCTTTGTCCAATCATAAGATTCCTTCATGGTGTAAGTTGCTGATATGCCAATATATTGTTTTCCATCTCTAGTTATGGGAAGAATTTTTGCTGCTTCCCTCTGCAATAGGCCCAAAACGAGACCCTTGTTGCAGAGGGACATGTGGCATTGAAACCTGGAGTAACTGGTTAGCACCCGCCCATTCCCTATTTCCATGCCACGCTCCCCTCTGCAACAGAGGGGTCATTTTTTGGCCTATTGCAGAGGGGAGCAGCAAAAAGAATTACCATCGCCGACTTATTTGTTAGACTGTAGTTTTGGAAGTAGCTTGACTCTAGGAAGTTGTGCAGTTGTGCTTTGAAATGTCACTTACGATGAGCTGACTGGTACAGCTGAACGGGAAGCAGTCAATGCTGCAGAAAGAGCAGAAAGAAAAATGCAGCTACGGGATAAGGTATATTTGTTTTTTTTTATGTCTTACTTTTTGCCATCAATGGTAGGTGTAATTAAGTCTGGGACTATGTATGGATCTATTTCCTTTACAGATTTTTGAACTTAGCTAAAATGTATTTTCTTGAAAACATTCCTTCGTAAATTCTCACCTATAGAGCTTGTGCTGGGCTCACAAAATTCATCCCCTTCATCAATATAATGTCTTAATGGATGTTGATCGGAATGGATATAAAATTTGAAGTTACGATGTTGAAAATGACATCATTTGGAATGATAACTTTTATTGCAAATGCTACAATTTCATTTTTAACGATGGAACATTTTACTTGTATGCAGAAGCGTAGAGAAGAGATGGAAAGGCTTGAAAAGGAGAGACAGGCAGAAACAAGGAGCTACAAGGGCCTGATGGTCTCAGAAAAGATGACATCTAATAAGCAGATTGCAGCCACAAGCAAATCTTTACAAGAACTAGAAGAGGATTTTATGTGAGCTGTGATCAAGGATGAACATTTATGAGGAAGCTTGCATAGCCCTATCTACTGTCAGAAGCGGGGAATTTCCTGTCAGGAGTGGATATGTGATACTGGTATTAAGGGGAAAACATGTAATGTGGGTGTTGCCTGCAGGGTGCTTCTAATAATTTATTTTCTTGAAATACTTCATACGGCTTGACTAATTGTATCAGTATGAGTGTCATACAACGTGATCAAATATTTGATTCAGCTGTTTGAACATGCAGCTATTTCTTGGTTTCATCTTGTTTGATACTCATTGTCATCGTTTTCACGAGGGAAGGCTCATCATATTTTTTTACCAAAATAATTGTGTGAATATTGTTGAATTAGTCTGTTACCAACAGCTTTGTCATTTCCTAAAACTATCAGATCGAGTGGCACCGAACTGTGTTTGCAAGTGAGGTACCTACTTAAAGCTTCTCCCACAAAAAAGTAAACGAAAGCAGAGAGTCCACGATGTACTAGTCTCCAATTTGATCGGGGTTGCGGCCACCTTCCATTGGATAACCTCACTCAAAGATAGGGGTGATAATCGGGCCTTGAGCCCGTTGGACCAGCCCGAGCCCGTTTGAGTATTAACAAACGGGCTGTAGTAAAATGAATCGGGCTCGTGCTCTCCCACGGGAGCCCGATAAGTCCCGTTAAGTTTTTCAGTCTTCGCATCCTAATCCACTCCTTCGCCTGAGTTCTTCACCGTCGCCCGAGTTCTTCGCTCGAGTGCCCCCATGCCCTATCCCCTCCTCCGCCATCTCCCATTTCTCCCAAACCCAACCTCAGTAGGGCTCTCTGGTGGTAGCTGAGAAGTGGGCGTGAACGGGTTCCCCCCAACTCCCCCCTCCCTGCGACTCCTCCGATTGGTAAGTGGCCTTCGTCACTTCATGGGTTTTCCGTTCTTCACCAAGATTTTGGAGTTCTTCGACCTATGCCTGGTGTTTGATTTTGTTTCCCTTTTCTTCAAAATAAAAAATCTGTCCGTTGGTTGTGGTAGCTCCAGAACCAGTTTGCGCGTGTTTGGCTGTTTTTAATGGAGCTTGTTTCGATGTACTTTGCGCTGGAATTTAGAAGCTTTGATGGTTTTGTTATTCGATCAATGTGAACCAACTCTTCTAATAGACTTGTCCGGGCTAGTTACGAGTTGAAAGTTGCTGCCTTTGAGTGTCAGTTATGCTCTGTCAATCAACAGGCTTGTTGGTGGATCTAATTATGTTGAAAATTGTGCTTATTTTACAACCAGTAATTATGTGTTTCACAGTGTCAATTTGGATGGTTTGGGTGATATCAATTATCAAATGACTAAATTGCTCATCTGTGTCTTAGAATTGTCTTTTTTTTTAAAGAATTGTATGTTAACAAATCTTTTCCTATCTGGTTCACTTTGTTTTTGTATGTTCAACTGGAAGATGCTTGACTTGCTAGTTTGGCCGTAATGCCCTGCTTATTGTTCTGCCATGGATCTCACTGATCAGCAGTGATGAAAACCCAATTCTTTCTTTGCAGGTTCGGTCTCTTCCATTATGTGATTCATCCCATTTGATTGTCGGTGGATACAGGACAACCCAAATACAGGTTTCCACAGATGGAATCTCTGTGAGCCCTCGTAGAGAGTTGATACTTTTCTGTGTCTTATTTTTCATTCACACAACTGTGTTCTTTTTTCGTGTTGGTGGGTGGGTTGCTACAGTGTGGACCAGGTTGCCGTCTCATGATTCCAAATGTAAATTGCCACCATAGAAATGATAAGAAATGTAGATATTAAAGATGCGCAATACGTGAGGATTTCAAGTAAGAGTTGTGGCCGTTAGTAATTTTTAACTGTCGCTGGACTTTTTTTTGCTTCTGTGAATGTAAAATGACTTGGGGGAAAGTTGCGGGCTAGCTTGTTTGACTATTCATAAATTAGTGGGAGGCCCTGTATGAGCAAGCTCATAAGATTATGTTTTTTTTTTTCATTATTCAACTATATTAACAGTGGTTAGGAAGGTTCCATGGATTTAATATCTGATATGATTTCATAACTTATGTAGATATAGGTAAAGCTCTGTAGTCATTGTGCAGTTGCCGATGGTAACATTGTTTCTATTTTTCTGCTGAATGCAGATATATCGCAGCAGGCACAGGTTGGATTGGAGAACATGATGATCATAGGGTAACTTACAACACCATGATGGTGGTTTTTTCATTCAGAGAAAGCCAACAGGAATTTATTTTTTGCTTGAGAGGACAGCTTTTTTTTTTTACAATTTAAAAAAGTTACATGGAACCGAACTAACTGAAAACTTTGAAGTAAATATTTCATGTCATTCTGTGTACAATTTAGCAACAGTAAAAAAAAGTCTAATCATAAACGGTGCTTATTTGTTGCCATCTTTTATTTCTTCTGCATAATGTACTTCCTGTTAAGCACTATCACCAAGTTGAATTTGGGCAGTGGGACAGTGACTAATGGACTGCAAAAGCAATTGGCTAATGTGTTGCTTCAAGATAAACAATTGTGATATTTATCAATTTTTTAAGGCCATTACTGTTTCACTTTCCATGTTGTCTAAGAAGATGAAAAAGTTCTACAGACATACGAGTAAAAGGTTCCTGATGGTATCTTAATTTTTTGAAGGCTCTAATGAGTGAATTGGGGTGAACATACATGAATTGCTTACCATATGTGAACAGAATTGCTCTTGTATTGAATTGGCTACTCTTTGCATTTCCATAATTTTAGCATTCCCTTTTTTGCATATACCAAAAAAAAAGTGAAGTAGAGTAGTCAGCCTCCGAAATAGTGGAAGAGATTGAGAAATGCACAGATTCAGCGACTGAGAGGAAAAGAAACTTAGAAGCTGAGAAAGGTCGTTTCCAGAAAGCTGCCATAGCTATGCTGGAATTGCTGGACAATGAAGATCACTTCAACGTGGTACATTTTGTGTTTTTGCCTATATTTTCTGTTTGACCCAAAGAAGATAAAAAGAAGGCTGAGAAGATTAGCTGGAATTGGCTGCTTACTATTGACAACTTGTGCAAGTGAGGTTTCCATATGGCTAATACGTGCATCCTATGTCACAAATATGAGAGAAGAGATCAAGGATTGCGTAAAAACTTATCTTGAAAAAGTGCCGTATTTTCAGAATCATTCTTGGTTTCCATTGTGAATTATATGGGATACTCCACTTTGTTTAGGCTAATCCTTGAGCAGCAAAGATCATTATTGCCTACATCATTTACATTTGGAGTGAGAAATAGGTGCACTATTTTATAAAAAAACAATAGAGCTGCCAAGTGTTGCTCAGATTATTATTAAGCAAGACAAAAGCTCAATTGATGATGCATCCGACTGCAGAAATTCTATTTTTCATGGCTGCCCTTTCCTGAATGTTTTTTTGGGAGGATTGATGTGCTTCATCCAAGAGCTAGAAATAACTCTAACCACTCTTTAAGTTAAAAAATAAAATTTTTATTAAAAGAATTAAA
This sequence comes from Saururus chinensis, assembly GCA_035235625.1. NCBI lineage: Eukaryota > Viridiplantae > Streptophyta > Magnoliopsida > Piperales > Saururaceae > Saururus > Saururus chinensis. Next base: position 14,768,537 of record CP141143.1, read on the forward strand.
AAGAGACTTACAAAGAGGTGTGAGGGATAGAAAATAGTTTGTACGTTATGATCTAGTAGTTTGCGGTACAAATGAGGAGATGCATACGACTAACAGGAAGTGTGAATAAATGCATAGTTGTGGAGCATTATATATATAAAAAATAATTATGTAAATTATATGAACCTACCCGTATTAATTTTATGTAAATTTTAAAATATTATTTTTTAATATAACAAAAACTTAAACTTTTAAAAAAGTTGGGTTTAAATTGTATTTTTTTAAGATTTTTTTTAAAAAATTTAAAATAAATTTTTTTATATATCATATTGATATGTATCGGTCATATTTATATGGTATGACAGATATGTATAAGCTTTTAGTAACAATTAAAATTTTATTGATACGTATTGACCGATACGGTTTTTCATATTTTAAGTGTGTTTTAAGTATTACATAGCATCTAAATCACCTATTACCTTATAACAATCGAAATTATACCATTGATTGACTCGTACTAATTTGATGCATAGGAGCCAATTAAAAAAATATAAAACAATAGCTACGTTAGGAAGGGAAATTGAAACCCCTTTAGAAAATCCATTAAGTATACCTAATTAATTGAGATGGCTTCATATCATATCTAAATAGGATTTAAAATTTTATATTTATTTTTATTTAAAAAATAATAAAATAGTAATTTTTAATGAATATTTGACCCCAATAATTAAATTTTACAATATATTTAAGTTACATCTCTTATTATGAGGCCAAAAATAACTTTTTTTAAGTTGAATGTAGTTAGAGCTCGTTAAGAACCCGTAACCGGTTTATGACTGTTTATCTTTAAATGGGCTGTGAGTAATCGGGCTTAACGGACTCAGGCTTTAAATAAATGGGCTTGGGTGGGCCCGAGCCCAGCCCGATTACCAGCCCTACTCAAAGATGTTTTGGTAGGGTTTAGCACTCTTTTCGGAATTTCATACTCTTGTCTGACGTACTAGCGAATCCAGGAGGAACACGTAGCTTTTTTTGTTTTTTTTGGGATAACCACGTTCTTAAATATAAGAACAAAAACTCGATTGTGCATGAGGATGTGCCATGGTCGATTGGTGTTTGAGCGTCACATGAGCAAAAGCACGGGAGGGGCTTATGGTAGAGGGGACAAAAGAGAGGAAACATCCGCAACAGATCCAAAATCTACAGCTAAGCTGAAAGGTTCCATTTTGGCCAAACATGAGCTCAGCAGAAAAGCTGAAAACAAAGCCTCCATTTTGAGAGGTATTGTTAGTTGTGAGTTGTACCTTTGCCATTTCTCCTTCCTACCAGTCCCTGATGAGAATATGCAAGCAAAGCCCCTCAATGGTGACTCTTTCAATATGTGTACCTTTTAGCGGGAGATATTTATTTTTTTAGAGCTTTCAAAAAAGGGAAGCATCTTCTATGTTATGTACTAATAGTGAGCTTAGTGTGAGGAACATATAAGAGCATTATTGAAGTAGATAATGCATATGTTCGTGCATGTTAACATCATTAGCCTTGCCTTGACGCTAATGTATAGTAACCTCTATGCCACAACTTTTTTGATGGACGGCTTTCCTCTATTAATATAAATTTGTATGCTTTTCTTGTACTAATTTTATTGTCAATAAAGAGCATAAAAAATGCTTCAAAAAAAATACAACTGATATAGATTCCTGTGCCGATAATTAGGGACTTTCAGATTGGGAACAGCAAAGTGTCGCTGGTCATGTCTGGAGCAAAATTTGGATGCACTTTAGCAACTTCAGAACTACTTACGTGCAACTCTCCTGCTGGCCTTTACATCCTGTCTTTGCCTCTTCCTTAGCTGCAAGTGGATAGAACCCATCCTGGTATTCTGAAACTACCTGGGAGCTCCCATGCAAATTTGGGAGGGATGTCAAGCTTCAGCAGATTCCTTAACACTAGCCCCCTGCTTCTGGGTGGGTTGTTTCCATTTAAAGAGCGGATCATTGGACTACATCAGTAAAACTTGACCCACTTTTCGCTTAAAGCTGCATTTAGTCAAGAAGAGTAGCAACTTCTTCAAGTACTTATGGGGTGAATTTATACTTGCTACTCTTGTTTATTTTTGTCTTTGCTTATTGATATGAACCCAAGCTCACATATAATTATGCGAGCCAAGGCATCGTATACCGTTAGATCAAAATCGAAATCTGACAATGCATGCATATTACTCAAAAGTGGCCTGCCCCGACGTAACACATAATCCAATGGCTCTCAATAGCTAGGCTTACACAGTTGCACATGAGTCATGACTTATATTAACGGGGATGTTTTTTATTTCATTGTTTTCAGCTGTAATTTGTACTTGAATACTTTTAGTGGTAAGTGAAGAAGCATAACTTCATAGGTCAAATTATACGTGCACTTTTTTAAATGTCAAGATAGTTCTTTTCTTGCGAATATGGCGAAATTGCTAACATGAACTTGTAAACAAATGCCTCTGTAATATGATGTGACAAGTAACCTGTCCATTTTCATTATGAGAGAGTAGTTACAACATTCCCTAAAACCATATACATCACCTAAAAGCATATACATGCAGGCATTAGTGAAAACCACGTGCCAAATCGTTTACAATCTCTTCAATTAATTCCCATGTAACATCGTTCTCAACCTCATAGATAACTTGCTCTGCTTCTTCGATAGAAATATCATTCAACCAACCCATATCCCAAACTCCATTCAGTACCATACTTTTGCACATTAAGTCTTTTCCAAGAATTAAATAGAGATTATCTGTCCGACAAGAATCCATATCAGATGTACTATAGCATCTCCATGTCTCAATCCCATCAATCACTTCATCCATTAAATGGTCCAAAGGGATCTTATGCTTACATCTCAAACGAGGATGTAGCATTGGATGACTTAAATGAGCAATTTGGTGACTTTTTCTTTCCAGCAGTTCATCTGCACAATCTAACAGGATCCTAGTATTATCTATCCCACCTTTTCCCACTGGACTTGATGGAAGTAGCTCAGGTTGCTTCTCCATTTTAAGATTAAAAAGTTTCTCAACCCTGTTGAGGAACATAGGGCTGCTCAAGAGCAAATGTCGTTGATGCATTTCAGAGCTTGTTCTGACCATGATTTTGTCTGCATTATGATTCTGTTCTTTTGTGGATGCAAAGCTTACCCCACACAGATCAGTCACTCCCCCAGCTTCAAAGAGGGATTTTCCATCATTCTCAATGTACTCTGAAATAGTAAAAACATTAGTCCTAACATATAGAAGCAAAGTTCACATCAACAAGACATTGAATATTCTTTGCTGTAAAATCGTCGATCCACATGTCTAATGGTATTAGGCCAACAATATCTAGAAATACAAGGATGGGAACCGCTATGAATGAACTTTTCACTCCATAAAAGTGAAGAAAACTACATGTCTCAATTGACGTACAGTTCTTTATCATATATTAGTATTAATAATTGCTGCATAAATTTGGCGTTGTACCAGACATTTTATATTCTGCTAATGATAACATATGTAAATATTGTACTCCCCTTCCTTTTGGTTGATATAAGTTATTTGTTGACCCAAAAAAAGGTAATATAAAAACAACAACTATGTTATTGAGAAAATTAGCCTGAGCACATGTGCAGGAAAATGTTTCTGAGCATGTTGCAGGAAAAATTCCTGCAATTGTCCAGGAGGGTCACCCAGAAGTAGAGATGGCCAAAATGCGGGCCGCCCGCCGGCTCGCACAGCAGGCCGGGCCAGAAGAGTGCGTAGGCTGGGCCTTCAATTTCGGGCAGCGGCCCACATGGCCTGCTCCCTTCAGGGCCTAGCCCAACCAGCGGGGTGGCCCGACCCCATGGCCTCCGCGGCCAGCTTTCTTTTTATATGTACAAAAAAGTTGGGGAGACCGGCGGAGCGGGCCTCCCTTCTTCCCCCATTGGGCTGGGCTGGGCCCGGCCCGCCTCTTGAGGGGCTCCAACAGGCCCGGGGCAGCCCATGGCCACCTTTACCTAGGAGGATGAACCAGCAGCCCTGATTAAAGAGGGGGGAGAAGGATGCAAACATCCTGCCCCCCATAGATTCATGAGAGTTATGGGATAGAAAATCACAAGTCTCCCAGGAACTTCACTGCAGACGTGCATAGGCTAATGCCCCTCTTATATTATTTGAGCACTTATGCTTCTAAAGTGTATAAAATTCTAGTTTTCAACACAGATATGTTTATTTGATCTTATTATTTAAAAATAGGCTTCAGTTGTTTACATTTCAATGGCACAGGCATTGTGTTTAACAGCATGTCATGACATCTACATGACTCATACATTGAGCATCAACAAGAATATCTGTTGTCAATCATGCAGGCAGATACGTATTTCCATTTTATGTATTAGCTTTGATCATCAAACACTCATATTGCCCACAACTTTACAAGTATGAACATGATAGGTTACCTTTAGCAGAATCTTTAGTCTCATCTGGCCCCAACTTTTGAACAAGCTCATCAGGCATGTGCACTCCTATGCTATTGTTGTGAAATTCTTCTGTTGTGTCAGCTCTTTTTTCATCTACCTTTTGCATCTTTTTCTTAGCCTGTATAGAAGGCCATGCAACTTGCTTTAGGAAACAGTCTTACATCCTTAGCAAGAGATCAACTAGACAACCACTGATATTATAAACTAATTACAGCTAAAGAAATGTTACAAATTAAGTATGCAATAAAGCCTTGCATCAATGCATTGCTTATATTAAGGTAGTGAACAACCCTTCAAAGAACCATAAAGCCCAATAGGAATTTACTAAAACTGCAGTATCAACACTCTATCATACTTTTTGAAACAAATAATGATTAACAAGCCATGGAAACTTACAACTGGATTTCCTGTAGAAGACCTCCTCTGTATTTTTCCATTCTTTGTCCCTATTCTCGGAGTTTGGTCAACAGAGCTCTCTGATGCACTCTTCCTTAATCGTGCCAGTTCATAATTATGTGTGATGGACGATCTATTAGATTGAATTTTCTTAGGATTGGATTGGTTCTCCAGTTTCTTAGACTGTGTACTACTTGCCTTGATTTGAGAGCTTAACCCTTGTAAGGATCTACCATTGTGCTTCTCTACTAATTTTCTTCCATTCTGTAATCCCTTTTGCGTCTTGCCTAGTTTCCTGGCAATTACATCAGCCCTTTCCTGTGCTATATGATATTGAGCAGATGTTTTAGATTTACCAGAACAGTTTTCTCTAGAACCTGCATTTTTTATCTCATTTGAAGCTGGTTTAGATATCTGCTTGAGGTCTGAATGCCTAATTTCCCTAACTGCAGACTCTGTAAGAACTTTTTCTCTGTCATCTTCTTCACCTTCTTCTTCTTGGTATTCATGACCTGAGAAAGGTAAGGGTTTTATAATCACTATAGGGGGGAGTTCCTCAGTCGTGTTCAAAGCTCTAGAACTCAAAGGATATTCCTTGGTTTGAGTACTTCTCAGCAACCCTTTATATCGCATACTGTCAATTATCTCTTTCAATTCCTTCTTCCCCTGATTTCCAGTTCTGTCAACAATTTGCGCCGTGGTCACTTTTGGCATCTGGATATCAAATACAGGTTTCCGCTGATAATAGCTCTTCTTGATCTCAGGTCCTAGGGGAGTAGATTGACCTGTTTCGGATGGGAATTCTTCCAGCCCCATGAGCTTAGCTATCAAATTGGGCGATTTAGAAGTCTTCATTTGCTGTTCTACTTTCTTATTGCTTTTAGGAGCGTCAGAGAATGACCTACATGAACTTGAATAATGCACTTCAGAAAGCACATCATACTGTCTCCTGCCTGAAGGAGATATCTCTTCATCAGAAGAAAGTGATAGCAAATTCTGCTTTACAAGACTGTCCTTGATCACTTTCTTTATCTCCTCCATGCAGTTTCTGTTAGACTCCTCATCATTTACTAAGGGCAGTTTCTTCTCTAACCTCTTCTCATAATTATGGTTCTCGAAACGACCTGAACCAATCTCTTCTGCTCGAAGACCTTCTTTTCTGAAAGAAGTTCCTCTGGTGGATGACAATATGTGGTCAGAGAGGCCATCTCTGAGGACCTTTTTGAGCTCATGGAATGAATCTGTTCTTGAAGACGCATCAATTGAATGCCTTCTATGAGAGGGCGTGTGGTCATTGGCAACTTGGCCAGAACCCAACTTGTGGGCACTAACACCTTCTCTCCTATATTCTTCCTCATATTTGGGTTTTGCCTCTTCCTTCAAACGAGCCATGAACTTGGATGCTTCTTGCAGTCTGCCAAGCATGACCAATGACTCTTGAAGTTTCAAAGCACTTTTTCGGAGATCTTGCGCTATGTTCCTTGACTGATCATCAAGATCCACCCCCTTTGACCAAACGTCAATCATCTGGTTTACATTCTGAGCTTCTCTGGTGACTTGCAAGAGCTGAAGAGAAGATGTGCTGCTCGATTCACTGACTCCCTCACCAGCCATTTCTTTCTTTTCTCCATACGCATTCCGAGACTCCTTCCGGCCTTCTACAATTATTTTCTTCTCGACCATTGGTTCCATCAAAGGCCAGCAGGTCTCAGACTTTCTACCCGTTCCACATTGAGTTGAATCATTTAACTTGTCCGAGGGGACATGAACACTCTTATCTACTGGTCTGTTAAGTACTATTCTCCAGGTGTTAGGCATATTCTATAAAAACAATGAAACAAAAAACACATTTTGAAAAGTTCAGACTTTTAGATATCAGACATCATTTTCATTTATCAGACCCAAACGAAAAATATGATAACTACTGCAATCAACAGTGAGCTTACCATCGAGTGGCCGGACATTTTACTCTGACCAAATCAAAGCAAACAGACGAAAAAATAAATCAGTCCTGATATGAACAAACAAAAACATAAAACAACTCAGTAGTACATCGTGTCCGCGTACTAGGGCAGGCAAAATATTCTCATTTCGGCTAGAGACAGAGTCGATAAAACACAAGAGCAGCAGAAGGAGAACCCACCTGGGCATCCCGGGGCGACTGGTCGTATCATATCTCTCCTCCATGAAGTAGTGATATCTGAAGAGAAACACATCGTGAATATGGAAGAAATCCTGCAACTTGGTAGAAGACTGAAGGTGCAGACTGGAGGAGAAAAAGAGAAACTTTCTGGTAGACTGAAGATGTCCAATGCAGCATTTCAACAACTCCAATTAAAATGTCCTACAAAAGTAGGAAATCAAATAATCCTATAAACTGGACCCAGTTGCTATATTTAATGGTATCTCCCAGGGGGGCCGCCCATAAATTGGAATGCGTGTTGTATGTGGAAATGGCGCTCACACTTCACATCGTATCAGAAAAGGGAAGTTTTTTCGTTTCCTTTTCTAAGGAAGAGAGGACGCCAACTGGGCGGTGTCGGCAGCGCAGCAGGCCATGGAAATGAAGAACACAGAAGAAGACGAGCTAAAATTTAATGCTGGTTGCTGCCTTCTCTGGCAGGGGAGGTAAATGGTTTTCTTCCTCCATCAATGCGTGGGTTGAGTGGCAGCATCGCGACATGCTTCCGTCCTTGGCCTCGTGGGCCGCTGTCGAGATCTTTCAGTTGGCACAACCGGTCCCCCACTGCAACTGAACCACACGGGTTGGCAAAATTTTCCGTACCAAGTAAAAGTAATGTTTTGCGACCTGTTGACGGGCTCGGATCAAGTTAAACCACGGTTAAAAACAATTGGCACTAAGTTGAGTGGCCTTTTCGATGTGTAGTTCATGCTCTTGAGTCTTTTTGGGTTGGGCAAAGCAAATATTTTTTGTACTAAAAAAGCAGAAAAAAGTTTACATAAATCGGGGCTCACAAAGCTTATGGCTCGTGCATCATGAACTATTGAAAACAATTGGCACTAAGTTGAGTGGCCTTTTCGATTTATAGTTGATGCATTTCCTTTTGAGTTGGGCAAAAGAAGCAATATTTTCCTTGTAATGTTTTCATTACTAAAAAAGGGTAGGAAAAAAATTTGTATGAGTTGGGGCTCATTAGGGTCTATGTGAGCTCGAGCATTACGAGCCGTCGAATCAAAATTTGCCGGTGCATAACAACTTGGCTCATGCAATTGAGCAGACTCAAAAAAATAATACTCCCCCAAAGCAACATTTGGAGTAGTATTCTTCTTACGCTTTTTTTGGATGCGTGGTGGATCTTTATGGTAGCACAAAGCAAAGTTGATTTGGCAGAAAAGTAATTGAGAATAGTTTATTATAAAAAAGGTCAGATTTACATGCGCCTTGTGCATGCTCATGTGCAGCAAAAGAAGAGTTTTTCATGTTCCCTGCTCACTATAAACCCATCATAAGAAACATATAGGAATCGTTTATTATGTTAGGTTCATGATGAGTGGGGAGTATTAAAAAAATTTCCAATTTTAAGAGGATGTCTAGAAAGACAGTAGGCCATGATTTGACTGTGAAGGATCTTTCCTCTACATTATATTATTTTTATGACTTTTAAAGGTCTTTATGTCACCTCTTGATCACGGCCCTTCTATTTGAACATTTACTATTATTATAGGGTGCACCCTCCTCTGATTAGGGTATCCATTTTCATAAAAATATAATATACTTCCCTTAAGGACATTTATGTAGTTCTCCTACATGATATACAATTCTCTCATTTGGGTAATACAAATCATCTCACTCTCCTTTCTTAGATTTCAAGTCATTGCCCTCTCAAAAGGTTCTACTCTCAAATTAATTTGCGATCTCAATTTACACAAATCAAGCAATTCGCTTAGGGATATTTTATCATTTTGTTTAGGGCTTTCATAAACTTCAATAGTTCTAAAACTCCTGGAATTACTAAGATTCGCATAGACTTGGACCCTAGCTTGACGACCTGCAATGGGTGTCATTTTCCCTACGTCCAGCTAGAGGCATGCTAGCCTCTAGAGGCGTTGCCCTTGGCCGCCACGACGGGGCGAGGGCAAAGCTGTCCAGATGGCCACTACATGGCTAATTTGATGGCCCTGGCCTTGCCTTTGTTTGGTGGCCAGCAGGGGCCTAACAACCATTTTTTTCCAGACTATTGCTGTAAGGTCCCTGATTTTTCTACGATTTTCTGGGATTTTTCTGTCATTTTTCTGGTCATTTTCGGCAGGAAAATGTGACATTTCAGCGTATGGGTATTTGTGTCTTTTCCCCGTATTTATACCAGTAGAGTCGGGTGTGGGGCTTAGTCGCAGGCCACAGGCCTCGCTGCGCGCTTACGGCGCGAAGTTTGGAGCTATAGCGCGTAACCAGTGAGTTAACGCGCATTGGGGACATAAATGTAAAAATAAAAAAAGGTGACTAGTGAAATTGCGGCTTTTTAAACCTGAGTCCAGTAAGTTTTCCAGAACCGACTTCTAGAAGAAATTTCACGTCCAGAGAGGAGAAGAGAAAACCCGAGGGCATATCCGGTCGCTCCGTTCTCCCTCCTCCGTCGTCGGATTCCGTTGATTCTTGTCAGGATCCGCTTTGCCTCACCGCCACGAGTCCGTAGGTACCGGCCATGACCGCCGCTACGGCCTCTTCGCTCCTCCACGAGGTACCGAACCTTTTTTCGGGTTTTTCTCTCCTTCAATCCCGTTTTTGCATTGTGGGTGTACGATTTTGACATCGTTTGCGGCCGCTCTCAACTAGACTTATGTTTAGTTGGCCGCTAGGAACCCATAGACACTGGCTGGAGCCGCCGCCATGCTTTCTTCGCTCCGTGGTGAGCTACTGATCTTTTGGTCGGGTTTTTGTTACTATTCACATCTCACTGTCCGTGGGATGTTTTGGACGCCGGTGGGTTTCTGGTTGTCATCCGGCCACCGGTAGGACTCCGTCCAGCCTACCTTGACCCGGTGTCGGTAGGGGTTTGCCGTTTCCGACCCCACCTCGCCCCTATTGCCTTGCTCCGCCCGATTAGACGCTTTGGGTGCGTCTTGGGCCGTGGTCATCGGCGAGCCGTATGCTATTTGGCCATTATGGGCTCTGCCCCGGCTCGGTGACAGTGAGGGTCAGCCCCACTTGGCCTAATTATATTACCGCTCGGAATGGGCTGCTTGTCATGGCCTTATACCGTGCGAGATGCATAGCCGCCCGCACCATGGGTATTGGTTGTGGGTGGTGATCGGCGATGTCGCCGCTTTGATTGGCCACGGCCTAAGGGCCTTAGCCCCGTTGGCTTTGTGGGCCTTGGGTCACCCCCTTTCAGCCCTCTCCCCCACCCTTTGGGCCGCGTGTGCATGTGGCCACGCGTGTGCTTTTGGGTTTAGGCGCCGCATTTGCGCCGCCTAACCATCGGTTGGCTTTGCCACCGAGTGGAGTTGACCACTAGAGCCGTCCTCCACCTCTCCTTGGTTCTCGAGCGTTGCCCCATGGTCTCCGCCCGTATGTGGGCCTTTGTTGACCGAAATCGTCGCCGTTGGGTGCTGTCCACGGCCGATTTCGATGTCTTTGTGGCCGGCTGAGCACGTTTTAGCCACCGGCTGATCTTCAGTGTACACCATTGACTTCGGGTCGCATCGCCACTTAGGTTGGCTTGACATTTCTCCCGGCCGCCCTAGGGTGCCGCCGTGGATCGCGGATTTTGCCGCTTTGAGTTCTAACACTCTGTTTGGCCGTGATAGTTCCGGCGCATCCTAAAATCCTCGGGACAGCAGCTCTCTCAGCCAGGCAACGGTTTTGACCGCCAACTCCGCCGCCGACGCCGCCACCGTCGGGTGCTCGCCATCGAACGTCATGATTACGAGGTAGGGGAGTTTTGAACTCGTAAATTCATGAAGCATGCTTTGAATGAGTAGCGGCATGCTAGGATTGTATGATTCCATGCTTGGATGTTAAGTAACGATCCGATTGCATGATGTGCGTGTAAGCATGATTGTATGGTATGATTGATATGCATGAGATGTATGCATGTTTTATGGATGTGGACTATGTATGCGCTGGCGATGGCTAGCAAATATGTCAGTATGCTATGTATGGGTTATGCACGTGCTAGTGATGGCTAGTGTGCATGTTTGAAGTATGTATGAATGTGTGTGTGCACGTGCTAGAGATGACTAGCGTGTACGTTGGATGTATGCATGTGCTAGTGATGGCTAGCGTGCATGTTTGACGTGTGGATGCATGTGCTAGTGATGGCTAGCGTGCACGTTTGACGTGTGTATGCATGTGCTAGTGATGGCTAGCATGCATGTTTGTAAGTTATGTATGTATGACCGTATGTGTGTGTTGTACGTATGTGTGAGACATACGTATGTATGATGGCTTTTGCCTATGCTTTGGATGTGCGTATGTGTTTGTGGGCAGAGGTATGGGCGATGGACAGTAAGAGGTGACAGAAGCTCTGTCTGAATTTGGATGCGGTTGTGTAAGCGTATGACAGAGGATATGAGTATGACGGGCAAGGATTAGAATGGATCGGTTTGGTTGGATTGTATGTTGGGCATTTGTCAGACAGTAAGAGTGTTCATAATTGTACAAGCATAACATACAGATTATGAAGTGAAAAGTAAGTATAAGAAGTGAGATATAAGTAAGAGGGCGACAACTGGGTTGGCTCTGAGGAGCGATATTTGAGATGTCAGTGTAAGAGGTTTTGGCCATAAGATGGATGGCAAAGTGTAAGACTGTAAGGGTATGGTGTACGATGAGTTTTGTCCATGATGTGGACGGGTAAGTGAAGTCTACTGCCCTGACGAACGTGGGTTTCGGATCGGGCTCAGCTTCAGTTTGACCAGTCGAGGACTGTGAGTTTGTGTGGCATAATTATACTGCATAATATACTTAATTCAAACTGGAATTATAAGCACAGCTAATGATAGCGTTGTGAGTTTGAGACCTGAGGGTTCGACGGATTAAGTTCCGTGTTTGAGCTGGCCGCTAATGAGTCGGCCGAGCATTTATCATGTCTTGCCATGGTGTTATCCTGCGGGATGTTGTCTGTGTGCTATGTAGAGCACCGGACGTCTGATGCTCTGCTGAGAGCGACGTTGTTTCTGATTTGGTCTGCGTGTTGTATAAGCCCAGACGTTTGATGCTCTGTTGAGAGCGATGTATGTTTCTGACTTTGTCTGCGTGCTGTATGAAGCCCAGACGTCTGATGCTCTGCTGAGAGCGATGTACGTTTCTGATTTGGTCTGTGTGCTGTGTAAGCCCAGACGTTTGATGCTCTGTTGAGAGCGTAGTATGTTTCCGCCCAAGAGTGGCACTGTATGTTTCTGCCCAAGTGGCACTGTATGTTTTTTGCCCAAGAGTGGCAATGGCACTATAAGACCCATTATGATGGGCAATTCTATGGCACTATAAGACCCATTATGGTGGGCAATTCTCTGGCACTATAAGACCCATTATGGTGGGTGATTCTATGGCACTATAAGACCCATTATGGTGGGCAACTGTATGACCCCTTATGTGTGGGTGTTTATGTTTGCGCGCTCAGGTAAGTAGTATCATGGATCTACTCTTACCTGTTTGATCCAGTGCCCCATGAGCATTGGTGTGCCTTACCTTCGGAAAAGTCCATGGCGTCTAGTCACTCCCCGGAGGTTAAGGTGTTGCCCCAGTGGCATTCTTTTCCATTTCGACGCTAGAGCTTATTAGTTGTAATGAGCTTCAATGGTCGTTGATATGTGTACGATTATGAGTACGACTGTATGAGTGTGAGTACGACTGTATGTGTATGAGCAGGACTGTAAGTGTATGAGTATGAGCAGGACTGTAAGTGTATGAGTATGAGTAAGACTGTAAGCGTATGAGTATGAGTAAGACTGTAAGCGTATGAGTATGAGCACGACTGTAAGAGTATGAGTACGATTGTGAGAATATGGTTCTGAGTAAGACAAGAAGTGTGATTTTGTGCGGTATGCACGAGTAAGGTCGCATTTAGGTCGATTGTACGAGTAAGGTCGTACATGTATGGGTAAGTCAGATGAGTGAGCATACGATTGTACGAGTAAGATCGTACAAGTATGCGTATGTTGTATGAGTATGCGTACGGTGGTACGAGTAAATTGTATGACCCTGGATAAGGGTGTTTGTGTAAGTTGTTTGGATAGTATGATTTTGGCACGATGGTGCCTTTGGTATGATTTTGGCACGATGGTGCCTTCGGTATGATTCTGGCACGATGATGCCTTGATATGATTTTGGCACGGTGGTGCATTTGGTATGTCTTTGGCACGATAGTGCATTTAGTATGATCGTATGCGTATGTGCACGATATGATTATTATGTTGACTGCTTCATGTTTGAGTTGCATGATGCATGCATTTTTGAACTTATGGAGTTCACCGTTTGGGATTTCCCCTACTGGGTATTTTCCTACTGAGTATGAAAATACTCACCCTACTATTTTTAGCCCCGTTGTACGGGAGGTTTTGCAGGTTGTGCGGAGAGCTCCTGGAGATAGACGCTCGTTTCAGTGGTGGATTGATTCCCGTTGACTCAGGTATCAGCTTGACTCTCTGCGAGTTCATTTGTGCCACGATCTCCTGTATTGGGTGAGATGAGACATCATGATGTTTATTCTGGACTTTTGTTTGGATCAGTTAGTGGACTGTTAGGGGACTTGTACTCAGGGATGCCCGGGAGTGATTTGTATTTAAAAGTCTATGATCATAGCAGAATTTATTCGTACGTGTGTTTTCGGGTAGCGCCTGAGGATATTTGCTTTGGCCGTACGATGATTGACCGTATGTGGATGTTTAATGTTTTAAATTATAAACTGTTTTATCAGGTTTTGGTTTCGTCATTTTTCCTCTGATTTACAGACGTTATATTGAAAAAATTTTCCGTGAATTTTAAGGAAAATGTGTGAAAAATCTCGGGCGTTACAATTGCACCTCACCGAAAGCACACAATCCAACCGCAAACACAGACGGAAGGGAGCCATATCGGATTGCCATTGGCCGGCGATTCCAATGGCACCATTGTCTATTGGTAGCAATGGCTCGCCCGATGCTACCAGAGCTAGAAGGCTGCCTTGATTCTTCCTCTTTTTGAATTAGCTCCTTGTTTGGTGGCACGATTGTGGCTACCATCTATATTGAGCCTCACCCTCCTCCTCTCTTCCAAAGAAAGGTGGATGCAGTGGCTGACACCATCCACCAATTTGTAGAGATGCTAAAGAGGGAGAAGGACGAATGACATGCAGTCAGCCCTCACCCACATCCCTCGAGCCCTCCAGGGGTGGCAGTGACCAGGGCTTTAACAGTAGGCGGCTAGCCGGCTAGTGGTGAGTCAGCCTAGTGACTAATATCTGTCAGCCCCCAACAGCTCAACCTCCCAAGCATGAATATAATAAGCATTAGAAAAATGAGGTTTTACACCCTTATTTCATAATTAAGTAGTGAACAAATAATTAACTCTAAAACATATAAAAATTGTTGTCAATAAGCAATCCTACCTGGTCAAGACTCTATTCTTCGCATTCGCTCGTCCCTTACTCACTGGCCATTCTAGCTAGAAAACACCCCTATGACTCCCTCTATCTCTTTGCTAAAAGCCAAAAAGCTCCCCCCCTCCTGAGAAGTGTTAGATGACCTTTTATAATCATAGGGAATATGACTTCCAATCCCCTAAAAAGTTGAGCCAAAATACCCCCTACTAGGCTGCTGAATTGAGATATTTTTTTACTATTTCTCGACACTTCAATTAACTGGTTCTATAAAGTGCATTAAATGGCCAATTGCACAACTAATTCAGGCAAATAGGCCCTGCACATCATATTCAATTTTGAATGGTCATATTTCTCTCATCCGACCTCCATTTCATACGTTCTTGGTGGTATTTTAAAAATCTTTCTATATATTTTTTAATATTTAGGTCTTAGCCCAAAAAACCATCTATTTTAGAAGTTGCTCTAGTGAGAAATTTGAGAAGTCAACACAATATTTTCACATAGCTAACTTTTGAAAATTCTCAAGCGTTACAAATACAATTTGACTTTTAGTTATACTGTGTAAAATCTTATGGAAAGATGGGTTGAGGGAATTCTTTATATACCTTTCAAATTTGATTTTACCTACCAAGGAAAAATGTTTGGTGCACATAATGTACTTCGCTGACTCATTATTATTTGTACTTTTGTTGTGTGTGAAAATACTTAAAGAAATTGATGAATTAGCTATGCTATTTAATTGAGTTTGTCTCAAATCTTAACTCCATATTTGGGAGCGCACTTGTTGATGTGCTTAGAAAAATGTCTAATATACTCGATATCTCCACAACTAAGTTTACTTTTGTAGTAGTTGCATATTGCCTTCATTATAATATCCTTAGGCTTTGATGGGTTTGACACTAATTGTTTTGTCATGTGCTCTCATATAAAAAGAAACTTTAAGCTTCTTTGGTGCATATGCCCTTATACGGCCATGCTTATGGGCTTGTGGTGGCATAAATACTACTTCATTGATGTCGGTTTTATTGTCAAACATGTAATCAAGATCAATCGAACCTTGTTCGATGGGTAATCGACTTTCCAAAATTTTAAAGACCTCCTCAATAACACTGACATTGGTGAAAGAAACATGAGAATAGTGAATCATTTACCTTAAAAAAAAAGGGAAAGAGGAAATTGCAAAAAAGTATGAAACTAATTAAAATTCAAGTTATAAAATAAAATAATAAAGATTAAAAAATTTAACTATCACAAAATTGAAGAATTTGTATAGACCTTGAACCTTCTTTAAGAACTTGAAAAATCATCTCTCCCTTCCCACATATTTATAAAGGAGCAAATTTATCATATGACATAATCCCTCCATCCACTAAAAATAACAAAAAAACACAACCTTATTAAGGGTATTTTGGTTAATTGGCTCAAATGAAACATTTTGGAGCTGACTTGGTTGTTGTCGTCAAAAGAGTCATTGTCAACTACTGTTTTCTAATGGCTTTGAAAAGACCTGTTTGGCCTTGATCAGGCCAGGCCTTATGCTGGTCTTGATCCGGCCATGGGCATGGGCCGACAACTTAGACTGGCCCAGTCTTGCATACAGGCATGTGAGAACGTGTATGTATGCAAAAGGGTCGGGCTTAAACTCGGCCCATTACCATCTCTAGCAACACACCTAAAATATATTTTTGATGTACTACCTGACACATATTAACTATTTCTTATAATACATGCAAACTTGATCTAGATAAGGTTAAAATATAACTCGTGACATATGGGCATGTCCTAACTAGTTAGATTACTTCCCGTTGGAGTGGATCAGACAATTACAAAATGTTTAGGTTTGTTTAAAATAATTTTTATGATGAAAATGTTACATGTATTCGCACAAGAGTGATGCACAACAGGTCGTGTGGCTTATGCCGGGCACACATGGGGCAACGCATTGCAAGTGTGCCAAACAAAAAAAAAAAGGTGCTTGGTGCGTTATTATTAGGGGTTGTTTTAATACATTTCTTTCAAAAAAAGTAATTAAGAAAGTTGTTTCACAATGAATTCACGTGCATATATTGGGCCTTGTAATATAAAAAACAAATGAATCCAATTCATCTCGGTAAAATCTTCTTCATAGAAAAAATTGCAAGAAAGCTAATTAAAGCCGTTTTGAACCTATCTGCCTATTTCGAGATGCTTTTTTATTGGATTTGAGGGGATACTTTGATTTAGGATGAGAAACAAGATTTTGCCAAAAAGTGATTCTCCCATGTCATTGCAAATCACTTTGTGGTATTCTCAAGGTAAACAAATCACTCGTATATATTGCCACAAATATGTTTCTAAACAACCTCTTTAAAGAGTTTTTTTATACTAAAAATTAAAAAATAGAAGCACCCACATAGCTTTATCCACAAAGTAGAAAATATAAAAACCCTAAAATATATTTTTTTGGCAAACTTTAAATACATTTATATGTAAATATATAAAAATAAACTGCTATTATCAAATTTAGCAAAATATATATAAAAATAAGAGAATGTCTAGAGGCCGTCAGATCATGTTCTCAGCCGCCAAAGCTGCAAAAGGTTTTTAAATCACGAAGGACAAACATTCTTTAACACTAGTGAAAATATCATAAAGTCACTGAAAGTTTTTGACTGAGGAATACAAATACGAAAACCATAAGCCCAAATAGTACAGCTCATATTAGCCAAAAAAATCGCTTATCAAGATAAAAACAGCCCTGAAAAAGGTCTGAGTGATTCTCCATCAGAATGGAGGGGTTACCGTTCAGAAATTTTTAACCTACGAATGCCAATGTAAAAACGTGTCATCGCGAGGGTTAAACATTATAAAACTGGAAGAGTGAATATATATGAGCCTTTAATATCTAAGATTGATTGCACACATACTCAATACATTTTTGAGGGCAACATTAAAAACGCTTCATATAAAACGGGCTGAAAAAGTCCCCAAAAAATCACTTATAATAAATCAGTCCTGTTCAAAACTTGGAAGTCATATCTAGGAATTGTACTTTAAAGCCTAAAAATACCTGCCTAACATTGGAAAAACTTCCCTCTTTATGATTTTAACTCTTGCCTCGCCCAAAAGGACAGTCACAAGCATTTTTTTCTATGCATACCATCACCTGTAAATATGCGTTGATGTTTAAAGAAAGAAATATTTTTTATGTTCTTCACTCACAATAAGCTGTGTATGTGTTCAGTCAATCTTAAATATCAAACGCTCCCATTAGGCTATAATTGGAACATAAAAACTTTTCTTAAAGAAAAGTACACTTTATGCCCCATGTCCTTATATAACATATTATGGTTTCATAAAACCAAAGCCAAATGGAAAGATTTTGAACCTTGCATTAATTCATGGCAACATTTTTTATACTGAATTCTGTAATTTGTAAAGTAAATAAAAATAGGAGTATATTATTCAGCCAATCCAAGTGGCTCTCCCCTTTCTTGTATTGGTTTGGAGTTTGGAGTGCAACAAAACAATGAAAAGTGCTTTGTGCGACGTCAAAGTTTGTGAAAGCCGGGCTTTTTGCCAGCCTTGACCTTGAAAAGGCAAAAGCCAGCGACCACCCAATTCCCGCCCCCGCCCCTTTAAACCAGCCTCCATTCTCTCTCTCCCCTTCTTATGTAAACCTTCCCAACCTCCTTTCTCTCTCTATCTCTCGAACATGCACCTCACGTCTATTTAGTATACTGGTTCAAAAAAAAAGCAAAGAGACCCCACTTCCACCCGCAGCCTCAAAAGGAGAAAGCCGGCACGTCGGTTTTGGTTGGAGGCATCATGGCCTTCTCCATCTCCCTCTCGCCGTAGCCCATTGTTCTGTCTTCTCCTCACATCTCTGAACCCCCGGAAAAAGCATGGCTCCGATCGCCTTCGCCGCTTCCTGAACCGTGCGGGCTCCACGATGGTTCGGGCCATCCCCGCTGAGCACAGGAGCCACAAGTCAATGGCCGGGACGTTTGAGCTGCCGGGGCGCCAGGCCCACAGCTTGGTTTTGGAGGGGGAAGGCGATGGGGGAGCCATGGACGAGGCTGTAGTGGCCTCCAGGAGTCAAGGGTGGAGACCGTCCGACCGGCCTTTGGAGGACCAGGTGATTGGAAGTGCTCTCAACCGGAATGACAAGCCACCCGTCTCGCGTTTGAGCAAGGATGGGCCTGCAGGGAAGCTGCCCTCTGGTAAGCCTGTCAAAATCTTTGTGAGATTGATTTATACATGGTTGGCTCTGCGCATGAAATGTTCCATTTTTATCAGTAGAAGGTCATCTTTCTCTAACATAATATGGTGTTTAGATTGGTTTTGGATCATATGAAGCCTTTTATTTTTGTTCTAAAGAAATTGTTAATGGATTTGATTGTCTCACAGCTGACATGTATTTGATGGATCTATTCAGATATGGAGATGATGAAGGAACGGTTTGCAAAGCTGCTGCTGGGGGAAGACATGTCCGGAGGAGGGAAGGGTGTCTCCTCTGCCTTGGCCTTATCCAATGCCATCACCAACCTTGCTGGTAATGTGACATTCTTTTCTTCATTGGCTAAATAATCAATGTACCGAAACCAAAACATATTTACAGTTACTTTAATGGCGTGGGACTCAACAGATTTGGAAATTTTAGACCCAGTTCTATTTGTGCTCAATTAATCATTTCAACATGTTAAAGATGATCAGTAATATAAACAATTACAAAACTGAAGAGCTAATTAGCAACCATGTGAACGTCTTGATCTCTGCGTCTCCTGTCTGTAAGGAATACGAAGACGGTTTTTCCAAGATGGGTACAAGATCCTTTTTTTTACTTACATGTTATTTACAGCTGTTTGAATTCTGTCAAAATTTCAGCTTCTGTCTTCGGTGAGCAATGGCGTTTGGAACCCATGTCTCTTGAAAGAAAGGCGAGATGGCGAAAAGAAATTGACTGGCTATTATCTGTCGCTGATCACATTGTAGAATTTGCCCCTTCCCAGCAAAAAACCAAGGATGGGACAACGATGGAGGTACTAAAAACAAGTTTGATTACCATTTCATTCTTCCATTTAATCTCGTATTATTAACTGTATTGCAATCTTCGTTTTTAAAGTACAATTTCATTAATATGTGCAGGTTATGGTGACACGCCAACGTAATGATCTTCACATGAATATTCCCGCCCTGCGTAAGCTTGACGCCATGCTAATTGTTAGATGCTGAATCCCTCCTGAGGTTCTCTTTTGTCCCTTTTCCTTTTTGTATTTGGGATGTTTACCCTTACTTTTTTTATAAAAAATAAAAACAGGACTACCTCGATAGCTTTAAAGATCACAACGGGTTCTGGTATGTGAAGAGAGACTCAGACGAGTCCAACAAGGGTAATGCTCAAAGGCAGGACGACAAGTGGTGGCTTCCAAAACCTCAAGTGCCACCAGAAGGTCTCTCAGATATGTCAAGAAAATGGCTACAGTTTCAAAAAGAATCAGTGAACCAAGTCCTCAAAGCAGCTATGGCTATAAATGCTCAAGTTCTGTCAGAAATGGAGATCCCCGAAAACTACATTGAAGTTCTCCCCAAGGTAGAAATTTGGAAGGATGATCCTTCGTTAACCCATTCACAGTAGTGATTGTTTACAATTATGTACTGGTTGTAACTGGAAATAATCACATATGTTTCATGACAGATCTTAATACAATATTTACTATGATTTCCCTGATTTTTTTATATGTCCTTTAGAATGGGAGAGCAAGCCTTGGAGACTCTATCTATCGAAGTATTACAGTCGACTACTTTGACCCTGAGCAGTTTCTTTCTACTTTGGATCTGTCGTCAGAGCACAAGATCCTTGATCTAAAAAATCGAATTGAGGCATCCATCGTTATTTGGAAGAGAAAGATGAACAACAAGGACAACAAGTCTACTTGGGGTTCAGCTGTGAGTTTGGAGAAGAGGGAGCTCTTTGAAGAACGAGCAGAGACCATTTTGGTCCTTCTCAAGCAGAGGTTCCCTGGCATCCCTCAGTCGACCTTAGATATAAGCAAAATCCAATACAACAAGGTATCTTGTAATAATTACTTTGAGTTTATTCTATTGAACAACTTCCATCATATTATAGCCATACTTTCCAAAATTTATCAGTAACCTCTCGACGAATTACACAGGATGTCGGACAATCTGTTCTAGAGAGCTACTCAAGGATCTTAGAGAGCCTAGCTTTCACGGTCATGTCGCGAATTGAAGATGTTCTCTATGCTGATTCTCTTACTCAAAACCCCTCATTAACTGAACATAACAGACCATATTTACTGTCAGATGCTCCTGTTAAAGGGACTGTCAGATTTCCAAATCCAACTGAAGAGATGGAAAAGTTGAATGCCATGGAAGGGCCAACGTCAATGACCCTATCAGATTTCATGGGTTGGCATTCAGTGGACCAAGAACTGGAAACAAAGAAGAAAGAGTTTGGGAACTTAATGGAGATGCTAAATTCTGATGATCTCAAGGGAAAAGCCGCTGATGACAGTGTGACCAGCAAGAAGATGTCATATATAGAGAAGCTTGAGAATTTGGGAGGCTTGAGAAGCCCCACAGACCGACATTGAAGAGAAATTGTGTGCAGGAAGCACCAGTAACTCAGTAAGTAAATGGATTACAAGATGTTTGTGTTACGTGGGAAGAGAAGAGGGGAAAAGAAGGCCTTGGAGTCTTCTCTTGTACAGTTTTCTGCCTTTTTTGGGTAGCATATTCATGCTAATTACCATTAAAAAGAAACAGAGATTTGGACTCATGAACTACTCTTGGATGTCGAATTGGAGCTTTGATTATTCCTTGCTTGACATGTGGGAACGTTGCTAATGGTTCAGCTGCTTCCTGGGCACAGCTTTCTTTTTACTCTAAACTGTTATAATCGTTCCTGTGAATCTAACTTGTGCTATCCTACTGGATAGTTTTACAAAAGGCACTTCTATTTTTTCCATCTCACCTGGAATCTATGTTATTCTTTTCAGTTTAAGTAGAATTGAATTGCGACCATGGATTTTATATGTCAAGGAGTACGATGATGATTGAGAGATATCAGATCAGTATCAGGAGAGTTCATTTTACTTTGCATGCCAAGCTCTCTCACGTATCAAGTTATTTTAATAATATGTTGTTAGCGCAGACGGCAGACTTAAAATCTTACTTTTCTGTTTGTGAGAGTACACACGTGTAAATTCTGATTGTATTATCACAATTTCGGTTAAGAAAGTAAAGCGAAAAGAAGTCTTTAGAGGATAACAAGAGAACAGTAGTTTAGAGTAGCAGGGAAAGTCAAGCAAAAAGATACACATGAAAAGAAATGAATCCATCATATCTTGCCCCGGGGACCAAGCTTAGGAGGCAGTTGGGGCCCCTTCTTGATGGGCAGTACGTCACCTGTGGCTGTGGAGCTGACGTAGGCTAGGGTGGCACCACCTCCCAGTAACAAGAACTTGAGCAGCAGCCCTCTCTTTGTGAACGGAGCTGCAAAAGTCTCAAAGAACTTGCTCTGCATTCAACGTGCCAAGCACCCACAGTCACTTACATTTGTAGCATACAAGCTTGAACTAAAGTACCCAATTCACGATATTCTAGGAAACAAAGAACAAGATGCAGAATTAGCCACCTGAAGCGGGTTGTAGGGTGATGGAGCATCAGAGCCATATAGATCCCACTGGCCAGTGGTGTTGCCAATATCCTCCAGGTCAAAGTAGATGCTCTTCTCACCATACTTGGCCACAACAGCAGCACCAGGCCTAAGATGGAAGCGTCATCAAATGTTTTGAACCTCTGATGGACAATTTGGCCGAAGCAAAATTTTAGTTTAACTAATCCGAGAAAGTACTGTTTCGAATATGAATTACCTAGAGCTGGACCGCGCAGGAATCCGGCGAGAAGGCTTGACGGACAGCCTGGTGCCGGTGAAAGAGCTTCCACCCAGGCCCCTAATAGTGGTTGGTTGCAAGGCAGCCATGGTAGCGAAAGAGGCCATTTTGCTTCTGCTTTGGTTAGCGTCCTCTGCTTCCTTGCTCTGCTACCAGTTTTGGTTCTTGGTTCGAAATGTATGGCGGGAGATACTTTGACAAGGCTTGGATTTGGAAGCTGCCATGCTGGAATTCGATTTTTGTTGGGGAGTATAAAGATATGGACATGTTAGAAGCTGCCATTTGGCAATTATAAGATAACCTTATCCTTTGCTCCATCTCAAGAAGGTTCTCTAGATTATATGTGCTAAGGAGCGTATTCTTATGAGTTCCATTGGTGTGGCCGACCGCATGGGTGTATGTGTCGGTCACATTATGGGTCATTGGATCTTGATCTAAAGGCGCGTGTAAAACAAGGATTGACAGGTTTGAATTACCCGCCCACCCCCAATTTTGTCCGGGTCATTAGATCTCAATCCCTAAGCTCACGATGAGTAGGCTCTCAAATAAGGATGTCATTAAGTCGAGTTTGAGTTGGGTTTTGTTAAACTTGAACTTAATACTATTTAAGAAATGGTAAATCCGAATCCGATCCAAATAATTATTTGCGTTGAATTTGAAAACCCAAATCCGACCCACTAAAGTCAGGTTAAGTTTTATTAAAATATAAAGTAAAATATAAAATAATTATATTTATAACCTTATTCTGGTCAAATTTCGTTGAACCCAAACTCAATACCATTTAAGAAATAGTAAACTTGAATTAACCCAAATAGGGTTAAATTTTAATCCAACCTATTAAAATAGGGTCGGGTTAGGTTATACCATACACCCATGAGTGGCATCCCTACTCCCAAATGTGCCGAAGCACATTTTATCTTTTTCATCTTTTATATTCTTTTGTTAGCTCATTAAGTAATGATTTACAAGTTAACATTTATTGTTAAGGAGAGTACCTTTAAATACATTATAGTATTAGAGAGATTATGTGGAGGCAACGATAGCATTGTCTCATAGTAGCTACTAATTGAAGTAGCTTCTACGGTACTAGTTGGTAACCTACAATCCTACCTTTTGATCCTCTCCCTCTTCTCCCACTAAGACCTTTGGCGAGAAAGTTGTAGGTATGGATTGGAGAAGCAGCTGACAGTTGCTGATTGAGAGCGAACTTAGTGATGTTAGAGGATGTCATGTGGTCCACGGAGATGTCCCAGATGATTTGGAGGAGGCCCCGGCCGTTTAGTACATTGTGAAAATATTGATTGCCAAAGGAGTAAAGAGTTGTGTCATTGTACGTGAAGGCAACATTGGAGGAGAGGGAAGGGAAGGGGCAAATGGCCATCGGCTTCGGAGAAGATTGGGGCCCTTGCTAGGTCCCTCAATGGCCGGAGCTGGTCTTGGAAATTCTAGCAATGGCTGACTTCAAGAGCGTGACCTCCTGTTTTTGCATGCCATTAAGAAATCATTTAAGTGGTGGTGAAAGGAAGAAGAAATCGTAGTAGGGAATAGGGATGCCACTCGGGTCAAATATATAGTAAAACTCAACCCGACCCAACCTTAATGGGTCATGTTTGAGTTTTTGAATTTAACCTGAATAGCTATTCAGGTTTATTATTTCTTAAATAGTATCAGGTTTGGGTGTGGTAAAACCTAACCCAAATAAGGTTATAAATATAAATTTTTCATATTTTCTTTGTATTTTAATAAAATCCGACCCAATCCAACTCTAATGGGTCAAGTTTTGATTTCCAAATTCAACCAGAATAACTATTTAGGTCGGGTTTGGGTTTCCAAATTCAACCTGAATAACTATTCGAGTCGGATTTTAATTTACTATTTTTTAAATAATATTAAGTTTGAATTTGGCAAAACCCCACCCGGTGACATCCCTAATAAGGAAAGGACCATAGAAAGCATGAATGATTGAATGGTGGTACCCGTGAATGCAACTGCCTCTTCTGTTGTGATATTCTTTTGTTGGAAAGCGTCTATCAGTTCATCCTCAGTGATATCGGCGGGTGGAAGCTGCTCGTCAGCTTTGAATTTGCCTCTAGAGGTTATTGCTAGCTCCACATTTTTATAGTCTCATAGAAAACAAAATAAATACCCACACATATTATCATGGTCGGTTCTTTAGCTCCTCGCTCTCCTCACTGGGCCGCAATTCTTTGAATTTCACTTGCCTATATGTGAAGGGCACTATGGATCGCTGCCTTTCTCTTCCACTTCCAATATGAATTTATATGCTTATTTTGATGCTGATAGGTTAGTGATGTAGTGGATCATAATTCACAACTAGCTATTTTCTCTTATTGCCCGGAAAAGTAAGAAACATAATTGTGTTACTCTATTGTGGCATAGATTATTTAGATTCAATGGCTTCTTTATGACATAGGGGTTCCTCTTATTGGTCCTACTCTAATATATTCTATAAAGTATCTTTCATATTATACAACCTTATTTTTTATAAGCACACAAAACATACTGAAATTAACTTTCACTTCTTGCGCCGCCACCTTTGTGTTGAACTATGTTCCTTCCTCGTATTCCTCCACTCATCATATTGTTAACTTCATTACAAAGTTTAACACAATTACTCGCTTCCAGTTCTTATTGCACAACTTTCGATGTTATCTCCATCTAGAATTGGATAAAAGGATGTGAGAGGAATATGTTTGCTTGTATTTATATACTTATGGCTAAATCTTCAGCAACATAATTCTGTGTGCAAGGAGTAGAACACTCTTTGATAATTATTCTTATTATATGATTAATTAACCCATCGCTTAAGTGAGGGTCGTAATGGTATCTTTTTCTTTTTTGGCAGCCCTATGCCTCCTTAAGTGGCTAGCTGAGTATTGTCGTAATCTTCTTCTTTATTAATTTAATCTAAGGGAAGTTCAAAAACCTTATTCTCTCTATATATAAACTGTTCAAGCATAGGCGAGAATGCCCACATCCAGATTCTATCAATGGTGTCATCGACGTTCACAATGCCATCTGTGCCATCTATACCAATGAGCTTCCCAGTGGCCCCACGCTGGGCACCGCACAATCTTAATAGTCTGATTTCTTAGAAACCACCATTTCTATCCGGCAAAAATGCACATCTGAATCAGGCGGTAATTCGCAAACAAGGCATCGTTGGGAGGATATTTCAATTTTGTAGGATATCAAAACTGGAATATTAATGCAGAAGAATACCAGTAGCACTTCCTTCACGATGACCGTTTCTCCAAATTGCTGGACTTTGACCAAAATATCTGGTAGGAACCTATTTCCCTCGCCATCTCCACCTGCTCAAATGGCAACATTGTCAAAATCATTCATTAAAACTTCCCCATCGATTAAGTAGGCGTTTTTAAGAACACCAATTGTTGAGGTACAATGCTAGCAATACGAAAATTAATTTCTAGATGTTCTTCCCATTAAAATTGACATCATATCAACATATGTTAACATATAGTTGATCCCCATAATATATCTATAATCGATCTGTATAAGGACTGCCAAAATATTAGTCAAACACCATGAAGTGACAGTGCGACTAAATAAAAAAATTCAACCAAAGACCAAGTTTACTTGCATTGTCATGACACTGCTACACAAAGAAAAGATGCAAAAACATTATGGATCTGAACCAACAAGTCAACCCACAGTATAAATAAAGACAAGAAATACTCTAATAAAGAAATTATCATCAAATTCTATAAGAATAAAAATTGTCTGATCCTTGTAAAATAAAATAAAAATTGCATGATAGTCTCACCTATAGTTGGAGATATGGCATCAAGTCCAACATTGCCAGGTGTCATTTGGTTGACCACCAGGTGTGCCGGGCAGATATGATGCAGAACTTGGTGTCATTGGCAGCACACCAGCCGTCGAATGCACATATGGGCTTGGTGCATTTGCTGAATGACACAAAATCAAAAGCAGTAACACATGCACCACCCTAAAACTAAGCTATTATACAGGAAAAAAAAATATAACACCACCCACCGTCAACCGAAATGCTATCTCCTGGCGTTCCAGCTTCACTGTAGAAACCACCAGGAGTATTAGCCCAACCTGAACCAGGAGCCAGCGCTTCGAATGGACGTGCAAAAGGAGTTCCTGGCTGAAGTAGATAAAAATAAATTTATTTTTAATACACCATTAAGGTGGAATAAAACCTATGAGAATAGAACTATAGTAAAGAACAACAATTGACCTGGCAATGGGGAGTAAACGCACAAGAATCAGGATTTCCTTCTTCCCAATTATACCTGTATATTGCCAAACGAAACCAACTATAAGTTATACACAAAACAGAATACCAACAAACGTCACAAACCGAAATTCAAATATGGCATAAATAACCTAGCGGACTCACATCATGTCCTTCGACTTATCAAAAGGGTAAATGTTGTCTTCTTCTATAACAGTATGTGTCCCAAACCATGCCAAAACCCAAATACTTGCTTGCTCAATTATAATTTCGGTCATAGTTAATTATTAAGCACATATTTATTTCCTTATTTGGTAGTAAAAAAACCTACTGACCCTCCAAAAAATCTATTCGTCATTTTCTTTAAAAAAAAGATGTTATCCGCCCTCCACAAGAATAATAGCAATTTTTTTCATTCTTTCAGATTTTCCTCCTCCCATCATTTTGTCATGAAAATTTTTCCTTTCAGAAAAGAGGAAAGATAAACATACATGCATATAAGATCATAATTAAACAAAACAACATAAAGCCTTATAATGATAACTTAGTGCACCTTGCCGGGCTCATTGGATTCCAAGCTCTATCCCTCTTGGGTGTCCGCATCCCATCATGAATTGGTGTAGCTGTACAAAGAATGCACACTTTTACAATCACAAAAGTTGCAAACAACATTGATGATCGATGTAGTAAGCAGGCAGATCATGTTAAATTTTACAAAGCCACCAATATGTTCTTGTGCATGCATATAGCTGCCTGTAGATACATAGATGTTAAAAAGCAAGGAAGCACATTAAGAAACAGAGATTGCATCCAATCATCTAACAGTGACAGCATCATAAAACAATTGTTGGCAATAAAAGGAGCATGATGTAACCAGGTAAACATAGAAGGTTCCATTACTAGTATATTGTACTTTATTAAATTTAGGGGTAGTAATTGGACAAACGGACAATCAGTCACTTGAATGCAGTAAGTCAATCGATCAATCGCTCATTCGATCGGTCATTTGATTGGTCGGTCAGTCAGTCAAATACATAATCAGATAGTCAGACATGTCTAATTAATTAACACTGTTCATTTATTCCATTTGTTCATTTGTCCTATTACCACCCCTAATTTATTTGCCATAAAATGATAATAAATAGATGCTATTGACAAACAATATCCACATGAAATGGGCAAAAATATATTGAAATCATAATCATAATCAAGTAGTACTTTTTTCCAACAATTTGGGGTTGGGAATTTTATACCTTCATTTTAGCTTATTTTGTGTCGAACTCTTTTGTAAGAGATAACATAGTCATATCATATTAATTCCATCCAAGTTCTATTAGGTTCACCTCTCCCTCTTTTATATCATTTATGTAAAACCCTTCCAACCTTTTTACAGGGGTATCCGTTGGACTTCTTTATATATACTTATACCAACGCAACTTACACTTTATGAACTTCTCCTTTAAAGGTGTTTTCCCTATAAGTTCTCACATACATACTCAAAAATATGTTAAAAGCAATTTAAAAAAGAAGTGCACATAGCCACAAGTGCATAAACAAAAAAGTAAAATAGTGATGTCATAGAAAAAAAAATGTCATTTCCATTGTTAATAATATCAAAAAGAATATATCAATACCTCCCCCAGAATCTCTCATAGGAATCTTAAACGAAGGAAGGGGTGTCCGTGATGAATGCATGGGTGTCTCACTTCCACGACATATAGGGGCATCACTGTACCAAAAAACATATAAACATAAACCCTGCTTGGAATTTAAAAATATTAAAAAATTCCCAATGAAAGTCAGTCATGACTTACCGATATTGACACATTGAGAACTTGAATCTGATATCTGATCGCGACCCACTGCACATGCAGCACCATGTTATCTCATGTAAAGAAGCTACAAGAGTAAGGGTATATATGGAGTTGTGCATACCTTTCACCACCATTAGAGATTCTAGTTTCACACACACATATGATTGTTTGACATCTACAGCTCGCCCATGTTGTCCTTTATAAGGACCCTGAGTAATTTTTATATTTTTACCAATCAGAGAATCACTTCCTCTTCCCCCTCTGTATCTTCCTCCAGCTGCATCCATCATGCAAAAAATGTAAGAAATATATCAATAGAGAGATGACCAATGATGCATTTAAAAAGCAAAACAAAAGAGCATGATGGTAAAATCTTACAATCCACTGGAGGTCCTCTGCTAGGTAGTTTATTTCGCGAATGAGGGAATTGAGGTGAAGCCCTAAGGCCACTGATTCTTAAGCCAAACGAATCGGCACCCTGCAACTTCATCCCCACATTGACATAATCACAACTAAAGAAGAAAACAAAAAGAATATTTTACTTTAAAAAAAACTGGAAAATCATTTAGTAGCACACATACATTTCTGCCAGCACTGCCCCGAGAGCCACCAACAGCAACACATGACTGAGCCTTTGCACAAATAAAGCCCCCATGCTCGTGGTGTTGAGGGTTATAAATAAATAGGAGTCCTCCATATATGTGTTCTACAGAACCTCTCTTTCCCTGATTCACAACCAAACAACAAAAATTAATAGATCTTACAAATCACAGGGTTAATTGGAAGCTCCAAGTAACAATCAAAACTCACCTTGCAGGGGCCCTCAACGATCCTCACAACATCTTTCATGGATATGGTGTTCATTTCACGATCTTGAGCATTAGCCTTTCTTACTATCTTGTTTTTTATTTCCCTCAGCTTAATAAGTGCAACTTCAGGTCTGTCTGGAACTCCCTTAAGAACCTGCAAAATTACCCACGGACATATATAAAAAAATTGGGGAAAAGACTTGTATCATCAATAAATATCAGTAAGCACTTGCAAAGCCACTCGCCTGAAAAGCCTCACATTCCACGCGTATTATTATGCCAAAGCTCATGTTGCTGCATGACATTTTCAAGAAAATTAAAAAAGGAAGAGAAATCACAAAAAAAAAACAAAACAGTAAGCATACTAAAAGCTACAGTTGCATACTCAAGCAAGACAAGATCATGTAACTCAAAATCACCAATCTTTGTGATCCCAGTTGATGCTTCGGAGCTCTTCACAGCATGGTCTGCAAACACTTGGATCTGCACATTGAAGGGCAGATATTCATACTCAGTGCACCAATGTGTAAATTATAAAAGATCCCCAAAACCAATGTGGACATCTAACTTTCCAGAAAAATTAAAGCTTACATGCTCCTTCGTTGTATCTGACAGAATGGTAAGAATATGAACAAGTTTGTCAACATTAACAACCAAACCAGTCACACCTTCTTGAGCACCAGAGACAACTTTCACGTGATCCCCGGGTTCAAAGTACTTGCAGAGATCTTTCTCTTTAACAGCAAGTGTTTCCTGTACCACAAGCCAATGCATCCATTGATATAGTACATTTGAAAAGTGTAAGCAACCATGTCAAGGGGACCACAGAATTTCTTCCAAAATTGCAGTCACTGCTCTAGATCCAAAAGCTACCCAAACTGCATGTAAGTTCACTGTCAAGAAACACTAAAATACAACATACAACATTTAACATACCTAAAGAAGCATAAATTATGCTCGGATAAAGCTTTGAAAGAAATTCAAAATGGAACTCAAAGATGTTATGCAGCTCAATGACTGAACCAACCCGCAAACCACGTTTGTTATTTTTATTGGAGAGGGGGGCTTTTCCACAAATTTCATTTTCCTTACCAAAGCATGTTGTTATGGAGGCGCCCGGGAAGCACCATCCATGCGACACTCATAGGGCCAAATAGCCAAGCGAGTAAGCCTTTTTCATCAAGGTCATGGCCTAGTGCCATTCAACCGAGTGTCTAGCCCTCGAAACCAAACAATGAACCCGTCCCAAGGCGGATGTGCGAACATGCTGCGATGTACATAACCAACTTAGACAACTCAGACATTAGAATAATCCATCTCAGCCATGTGCAACAAAGAGTCATCCTTTCTAATAAGGCCATAAGGCCAGACGGCTGACCCATGGGTCGGAAAGCATTATCCCCCAGCGGATGAGGATTCTAACATGATGGCTAACAACCCAACAAGCCTTCCTTGTCATCTGTGATAGCCGGTTGTAAGGCTAGACATTATACCATCAGCTCATACATTTTAGCTCACCAAGTCCCCCCATATAGCATAAGAAATTTCTTCCATTCTACTTTAGTGATAGCCAAAGTTGTTGTATAGGCATGGTCCCTCCAAAGTTTACCAAATGGCCCCAAAATACTCTATAAGACTCTCCAACACTATTTAGGGACATTTTAAGACTCTAAATACATACTGGCCAACCAAGAGTCCCAACATGGTCAACTATGTATCACCATCGTTGCAAGCATTGTGCGCAACGTTGCTCACACGTATTGAGCAACGTTGCAAGCCTTCCCTGCAATGCTTGTATATAGGGTGTGAAACATTGCAGTCAATTCCCGCAACACATGCACACTTAGTATACAACACTCCCACACGTGTGTGCACCCTAGCATGGGTTACAGATAATATGCTTTGCTACCCTGTGACAATGCGCCATATCTTCCTTTGCTACCCTGTGACAATGCGCCATATCTTCCTGGTCACATCCACCAGGATAAAAAGCACTCAAGCTGATCTTTGAGAAGAAATTGCCACCCTACCCATACACTCTCAACTTGACAACGATTCTATCTATACCGTACAAATTCAATAATTTTATGGGAAAAACACAAGTGACACTGCATCACTAAAACATGCATTATCTAATCATTACATTAAAAGAGTTGATTAACTTTCATGAATGAGCAATGCTACCATAAATTGTCAGGTAAACATGAATGTGCCCTGTTAAGAGTATATTTTCTCTTTGTTTTTGTCTTAAGTGTTTATATTAGTCTTCATACTATAGAGGGTAGTTTAGTCATTCTACATTAGTTTCTATTTTCTTCTTTGTAAACCCTCGCTTAAGTGAAGGGCAATTGGGACTTTTTTCTTTAGTTTCTGGATCGATCTCTCTCTTAATGTGAAGATCGTTCCCCTATTTTGTATATAGTTAAATCTTGAGAAATAAAGGGTTCTCTATTTTCCATCGTCCGAAACCCTAGTTCTAATTTTGCTATCATGCCCAACCATAAAACATTAACTGATATTAAGAATAGTAGATCCATTCTCTAGCCATTGGCCCTCTTTATATTTTCTTAACTATTTTTTTTTCCTTGCCTCCTAATCTACCATAAATTGTCAGGTAAACATGAATTGGCCCAACCATAAAATATTAACCATAAACTAATATAGAAAGAACAGTAAAACCTTTCTCTAGCCACCGGCCCTCTTTAAATTTTCTAAAGATCTCGACCAGAAGAAGAACAAGAAAGACTTAAGCAGTAGAAAATAAAACTCAACAAATGACCCAAATCCAATATCAGTGTAATTTGAAACATTAGTGTAATTGATGTTAGTATATCTGTATTTTCGTGATGTTATGATTGCTTGAATTTAGAGCAACTAGATGTTAATTAAAACTAACTATTATCAAAATACATGTGAAAGCAGATAACTGAGTTCGTTTGGCTGATCTCTCCTAGATCTGTCCAAGATCTCGTCTTTTTAGGTGACTGAGATATGAGATGCCAAATCTTGGTCTATTCTAAGTAACAAATTACTAAATTTATATAAACTTAGAATTTCATCATTGTAAGACTATAAACCTCAAAATTTGTCAAGCTCATTCAACTGAGTTTTTTTGGTGAATTTCATTAAAACGCAAAAATCTTGAATGTCTCCGGTCAACTAAAAGTGGAACAAAAACTGGGAAAGTAGGAACCGATTACATGGCATTACCCACAATAGATGAAGGACAAAGATTTTGACAAACAATAAAATAATAATGATATATATATATATATATATATATATATATATATATATATATATATATATATATATATATATATTATCACCAATTGTTTGCAACATAAATGCAACTTTACTAACATTTTAAAGTCCAGGACCATGTGTGGCATATGAGAAGTGGCAGAGTCAACTGAAGGGGTATCAAAGACAATTACCGGCAAGCCCGACAAGCTAGGTTTAATGTAAACAATTCCTTCGTCCACCTTCTCCACCCATCCCATTATAGTCTTCAGGTCTCCTTCAACAACAACAACTGCATCACCCTTCTTGAAATGGCCTTTCTTTCTGCTTGCAATCAATAGAGAAAGAGATTTCATCTCGGAATCTTTATCTTCACCACCAGGTTTTCGGAACTTCTCAAGCTCACCAATAGTTGGTTGAACATTCTGTGTACTGATTGATTTCATGGAAACTGTTTTGTATAGAAAGCCATCTTTGAAGAGCATGCCATCAATCGATTCAAATACTATTCCTTCAGGACTTCTTTTATGCTCAACCCGAATATTCATAGCCCTGTCCCAACAATGAGCAGATGAAAATAAGCAAGATGATCATTCTTGTCAAAAAAAAAAAACTGCATAAAAATTTTAACCTTGCTTCATTAGAATTGAAGAGTCGTGCAGGGGGAAGGATAGCTTTTTTCTTTGGAACATCCTTGCCATCCTGATATAGAAAACAATTTTTTTGTAAAAATAGTAAAATAGCCGTGCAACGACAGGCAAGCCTCACAAAATACAACTCATACACAATCCAAACATCTCTACCAAAAGCAGCGAATCTGGGTCCTAGACTTCCAAACAATTATAGTATCAACAACATCACAATACAGGCAATGAGGCAAATAATCCCACTACCTCACATGTTTCTTTCTAAAAAAGACACCAAGTCTGAAGTACATACCAATTTATTGACAAGAGCTTGGAAATCAATTCTAGGCATCACCTTGACTTGAACCCTCTGCCGTACATTGTCTACGTCTACAATCTGCAGAATAAGGGTTTGAATGTAAAAAAAACACACATCAAGATAACAAGCTATTAGAAAAAGTTGATACCTTAGCCAGATCTCCTTTGTATGTTCCAATCTTCATCCGAACCCACGTATCCCTCTCAAGATCAGTAGAATTGCTTTCAACTGTAAGGACCTCAGTCATTTCTTTTATTGGCACAAGTGTGACCTTTTGAGAGTATATATTGTGCATGCCTTTACAAGCCTGACCAAAAATAATGAGTATGTCAGACAAAAGGCTGACTAAACTCAGCCTATTTACAACTAAATGCATTTTTGTTTCATCCTTTACTGTATTTTCATCTATCAACATGGTTAGTATTCATATACCATCATTAAAATGTAAAATTATGAGAAGGCTAGAGTAGGTTTTAAGATATCAAGTAAGATTGCCAATTTAAAAATAACTTCACACAAACAGATGCAAATTGTACTATGCATAACTGAATTATGTCAAAGCCCTAATGGTGTAAAAATAATCTACCTGCAATTGCTTAGCACGAAGATGTATTAGCAAGAGAGTGAAGAAGAAAAGGTTTAAAGACTATAAACAAGAGGCAATTATTGATATCCCTGTGTCCCCGGTCCAAAGGACATCATAACCACAGACACAAATGATATATGCTTACCTCCTTCACATGCGCTTCTTTGTCTGCTTCAATGTATATGTAGTTCTTCAAATGATCAAGGGCAATAACGGA
The DNA here is from genome assembly GCA_035235625.1 of Saururus chinensis. Classification (NCBI taxonomy): domain Eukaryota; kingdom Viridiplantae; phylum Streptophyta; class Magnoliopsida; order Piperales; family Saururaceae; genus Saururus; species Saururus chinensis. Next base: position 14,802,697 of record CP141143.1, read on the forward strand.
TTTAATTTGCAACTCTGATCCCTTATCAATGTACTTCTGCATAAGGCAAACCGCTACCTCTCGCTCATGCCCAATCTAGTCATAAGAAAAAAAAGTTGTAAAGGTTCCAAGATTTGCACCAAATATGATTTTACTATCACCAACAACGCATAAAAAGAAAAACCTACTGCACATTTCATCATCCATAGTTTTGAATCATTGACAGACGGCAACAGAGTCTGCTGTGCAACATCAGTTGTTTCTTCATCATACTCTGAAAGATTTGTCCTTACATATCTGGCCTGAATCTCCTTTTCAATTTTATCAAAATCAAGCTGCTCATCTTCCCTTGATAAAAGCGGGCGATGATGAACTCCTCTATTCACCTTGTCCTCAGGTATAACTGCTCCATGATCAATGAAATCTGCATTTTGGTACACCTTGAATTTAACACCAAGTACTAAGACCTAGAAGAAAAAAAAAATAGTCATTTTAATAATTTTGAATACCTTCTTCGCCTTCTTCTTCTTCCTCCTCCTCATTGTCGCTATCTACGGCCGCTTCAATGTCTAAAAACTGCGAAACTGATCTTCTACGCTTCCAGCCACGGGGATTCACCTCCTCGTCATCCTCCACCACATCGCCTATGAGTTCGGATCTCCGTCTCCTCTTAGGGTTCATTTGTTTTGTCTAAATCTAAATATGAAAAGTCAACTGAAATTCCTGAAAAGCCTACCATCTGAATTTCACTCTGAATTTGAATCAGATCTAAATCTAAATATGAATCTGAATACATTTTATTTTAAAAAAAATTTAAAAATTTAAGAAAGAATGGATAAAGTTTAAGACAGACTCAACCAGATCCTGACTGGAAATAAGAGCCTATCTACAGGATATGCACATGTTGCCATGGTAGACCATCACATGACCAAAAAGAGGGAAAAAGCAAAAGCTATATGACATTGAAGATGCCTATCAGATATAAAAAAAAACGTTGAAGATGCATATGCCTCTCCAAATCAGCAAGTTTCCAGAATGCCACACTCAAATCTTGTTAAAAGAAACCAACCCAGATACAAGAAAAAGAAAGCTTCTTCTCCCATTTCTGTTAACTACGCTCAAATATGAATGATTATAGGTCAAATGAACACAATTAGCCATTAAAAATGTTTAGGTGGATGTAAAACATAAAACAATATACCACTCTAGCTGCCCGCATCATCATCTGAAATGCTTCTTCAGTCTAACCACAAACCCACATCAAAATCCAATAAAACCCAATAAAACAAATTCAGATAGGAACGAACAAAATACATCAAATTCTCAGGACTGTGCGCCTGATTGATGAATGGCCATCACCAAAAAATAAAATGGGGAAAAGTAAAGATATAAGTAGACATAGGGCATCCAAGCACAGTCCCATGGATGATCTGAGCTAAAAAATACCCATAGACAGCAATTCAGATGGAAAAGATGTCAAATAAACCATGTCTTCCAGTCATACTCGAAACCATCCATCATGAGGAAGATGGGGGAAGAAAATTGAACAGGTTCAGAATAAAACAATATCACAGGTCAAAGTTAAGAAGAAAAAAAGGGAACAGAAGAAACAAAGATTGAGAGAGGACATACGGGGACAAATTGATTCGCGAGGTTGCCGACTGGGAACAAAACCAAGTGCTCAGATTTCAGAGGCTGAGAGAGACGGGAAGGAGCGGCCAAGGTCGGAGGAGTGAGCTACGGCTGCGGCTGCTGCTGCGGCTGGGATCGGGAGAGGAGATGAGATAAAAGAAGAGCGGAGTTGGGACGAAGGTCGGGGTCGGGTTTTAGGTTTTCAAAGGGACGGCGACGCATTACTGCAGATCGAGGCTCAAGCCTCGTAAGGTAGGATTCCCCGGAAAAGCCTCCACGGCCGACGGCCTGATCTTGGCGTGAGTTTAGGCGGTGGTTGATTGGGCTCGCAAGTTAGCGGTTTGAATAGTGGGCCCCATGCGTTGGGAGGCCCAACAACTGATGTGGGCCATGGCTCCCTAATTCCGCACTTGTCCATTCTGGCTCCGGGGTGCTGTCGTGCTGGTCGCGCTCCCGCGCAGCATTTTTTCGAATTCGAACTCCGAATTGCCGGGGGGCTGGGTGCTACAGCTGAGTCCACCTATGTCGTCATTACATCTAAGGGTGGAAAAATTAAACCGTTCTATGGGCTACGTAGTAGATATGTCTACGTTGATATATTTAAATAATTTTTACCTGTTAAAAGTAAATAAATTGATGCATAAGTTTTGAGTTTACGTGTTAAAGCGTCAATAGAAATATGCATGGTAAAAAAGTGACATTGGATACCTAAGGGTGCTAACAAGGCAATCCACCTTCCGGGCAAATCCTTGAGGCCATGTTCTTTGCTATAATCAGATAAGATAGAAAAAGGTGACCTTCATCCTCATTTAGATCATTGTAAGTTTTATTTTGTAAATTTATGTGTATATGTTTGACCCATATTGAACCATCCTCAGAGGGGTTCAAGTCATGAATTGGGTATTTTTGGGCCAGAATGTACGCGAGGGCACATTCACAACCTTAGTAGTCACTTGTTTATTTAGTTACGGCCTGCATCACATGTACTTCACTCTTATATTATATACATTAGTTATACTAACAAGATTGCACACACAATGCACATGTAAATACAAATTAGTAAGAAAAAATAAAATAAATTAGATATTAAGTATTCATCAAGCAAATGTGTCCTTTGCATGTTACAGTTTCACTCATTTATGACCATAATGATGATAAATTACATGCACATATTGTGACACCCCATATTTTTTAAGAAAAAATATAATATTCTCTTTCAAAAAATTTCTATTTTCCAGACATATTAGTGCTTGCATTGGTGAACAATATTTTCAATTGTTAGTAAGCATCGACATATTGATGGTCACAACGGTGAAATCATTTCTATTATTTCAAAATTTGTAGTGGTTTTGGACTTTTGGGACTATGCCCTACATAAAAGAGAGGAAATCTTAGGATTTCAATTGTTAGTAAGCATCGACATATTGAAGGGAAGAAGATAAACAATATCAATATTAATGCACTAAGTTGTGTTGGTGACTATTGGCGTGGCATCCATAAGGTAGGCATTTACACCCAACCCACTATAGGTAGGGGTTCGACCCGTCGACCGAACATTGATGGTCATTGACATTCTGTCCGACACGTCGGTGATGTTATTGATGGTACCTCAATTAATGAGATTTTAAGCATGATTTATGTCATTGTTTATGTTATATAGTGGTTATACAATAACATCATTTTTGTTGTATTTGGATGCATGATTGGACGATGTTAAGCACGTATTATGTAAAGGTAAATAAACCCTGATACATGTGTAAATCCATGTGATAGATAGTTACCCTAACCATTGAATTTTGACACTAAGGACAAAAGATCATAGTATTTGATTGACTCCAAAATTGAGTTGTCTTAGCCACATAGACGGAAGGATATAGTATGAAAAAGGATCACGGTCTTCCGGCTCTCCAAAAGTAGGAGTTGTATGTAAAGCCGCTCCATTGGTCTAAGGTCTAAGAGTTAGGTTCAAACATATTAGAGTATAAAAAAATGATTAGTCTAACACATTGTAATACACGAGGTTTTGATAATCATAAAAGTCGAGATCTTAACCATTAAGGTCCATGAGGCTTAGTGGGCATTTGCTTCACGGCATAGATGGAGCATGCTTCACGGCATAGATGGAGCAGGGCAGGCTTCAGACAGAGGCTAAAGTTGAGTTTGTGGTATTCTAATATCTAGTGTAGGTTATTGAACTATGAGATGAGGTTATCATATCTAAAAAACCTCCTAATGTTTGGTTCATTTTCTTGTAAGTGTGATTGTGTCATTGAAAGATACACATGTTTTGATAACCTTCATCGAATTATTGTCTTGGTTTAATCCTTATCAAAAACACTATTGGTGTAACAACCTGACCCGAGCTAGGTCCACAAAATCACTAATAATTTTTTTTTCTTTTTTTGAGCAAGGAATCATCGTTTGTGTGCGAGAAGTACAACATTCGTCTACATACTACGGAGCTTCAAGCTTTCCCATACGTAGACTAAGGTTGTAACGAGCACATACACACAACGAAACTTCATAGTTCATCGCGTGTAAAACAAAATAAAACGTATACTTATAAATAATTTGGGTCGGGCCAACGTTGTTTTACCATTAGTTGCCTACGTACATATTGGATATTATTCCAACACGATTAGATCCGAACGTACTTCTGCCTAACGGCTAATACATACAACAATCGTCACAAAATCATATATGTTAAAATATGTATATACTAATATTTACAAAAATTCGTTATATATTGGAGTCAAGCGGAAATTAATAAGCCAAAAACATACATCTCGCTTTACCCCCGAGCGGGATCATAACCACATATACACGTCTCGCTCTATCACTGAGCCGAGACCGAAACCACATATTACACATCTCACTCTACCCTATAGCGAGACCACACACAACATAACATATAAGCGTACATCATGATATATAAAGCACACATCATGGCATATATGCATAACCATCATATGGTATAGCATAACACACATCATAACTAGCACATGCCGTTCTATAATTAAAATGGGATATCAGAATTGCTTACTTCCCATCATGTCTCATAAGGTAGCGGTATTCAGAGTTGCTCGTTCCTTCTGGGTGTCCTCCCCTTCAGATTTGGAGGTAGTAGACAGAACTTCCTCTAGCCTTTATATGTCCCTTGTCTTGCACTAAAAGACTACATACAAACGTTCTCCTTACTGGAGATTCATCTCATTTTTTGTGCCCGTGAGCAGTGGACAGATGCTCCCCTACTCTAGATTGTTTCTCTTGTTGAGGCTCGGTAACTACGGACAGAACCCCGTTTTACTTTGGGTCTCTTTTTCTTGCTCTGGTGTTCGAGGATGACTGGCAGAGCCTCTCCAAGTCTCGGGGCATTTCCTCCTCATATGATCATCAACTCAAAAAATGAAACCCTCCATCGTGTAGAACATATTTGATTTAGTCAAGAACACCTCTTGAATCGACTAAATCAAAGTTAGGATGGCCAGAAACATAGAAAACAAAGTTGGTCGGTGTGGGCAAACCTCTCCTTGTCTTGGGGTGTTTCCTCCTTATATGATCGCCAACTCAGAAAATAAAACCCTTCATTGTATAGAACACACTTGATTTAGTCAAGAACGCCTCTTGAATCAACTAAATCGGAGTTAGGATGGCCAGAAACAGAGAAAACGAAGTTGATCGATGCTCGAAGATAACGGGCAGAACCTCTCCTTGTCTTCGGGCATTTCCTCCTTATACGGACTCCAACTCGAAAAAAGGACCCCTCCATTGTGTAGAGCACACTCGATTTAGTAGGAAACAGGTCTTGAACTGCCTTAATCGGACTCAGAACTATCAGAAATGGGGGAGGAGAAGATCTGATTTAAAATTGGAACAAAATGGGGGTTTTATAGGCCCCTGACACACCAAAAACAGTGTCGCACCACTGATTTGAAACTGCGGCCCACGAAACTGCGGCACCGCTAGAAATTACAGCGCCATCTATTTCCAACGATGCATGCATGGCACATCGCCCATGTGTAATGCATGCGGCAACTATGCATCTCGGCCACGCATTACACGCGACGCGATCGCGCGCACGTCACTATTTTCCTTTTTTTTTCTTTTGTATACTAATCTTCAAACGCGTACAATTTCATACCCCAGATTCAGATTCGCGCGTTCTAAGTACCGTTGGACTTGTATCAATGAGCCCTTCGATACTAACCCACTCAAAGCAATAAATCATGCTCTTTCTAAGTGGGTCTCACCTATTTTCTACAATTTTTGAAGGTCGTAACTTCTAGTCCCGACCTCCGTTTCGCCCATTTTTTAATTTGTTATGCTCGTTTCTTCGAGCTCTACTCAAATACGGAGGTTTCAAAGGTTGAAACCATCTATAATTTATTAGAAAAAATACTAATTACCTCTAACCCCCCTTGGTTAGACGTAATCGAAAAAGTGGGGTATTACAATTAGAATCTTTGTTTGGTGTTGCAATCTCACTAATTATACTCATATACTTAGCATTATTTGTAGTACATTTCTTTTAAGAAGATGAGTTGGCTTATAAGGGTGTCGTGTAGGTCGTAGTTGTAGTGAAGAGTTTCTCCTTCCAGCAGCATATTTGTTTATTTTCCATAGGTTTGTTTATATGCACATGAGTGTACCATTTATTATTCATATTAATCAGATTATTATGTGACAAAAAGTGTCCAATAGTAAACCATGCAGTTATTTTAAAATGATAGATATTTTAATGATGTATTTATAATATTTATCATAAATCTCGATTGCAAAAGTATCAATGTCATGTTCCCAATACGATTTTCTAAAATTTTATTACACATAACACAATGATTGTAACGCCCGAGATTTTTCATCCCTTTTTCTTTAAAACTCAGAAATTTTTTTTTCCATAAATAAATCGGAGTCAAACGACAAAATCAAAACTCGTATAAACAGTTTATAATTTTAAACATGATACGGTTAAACATCGTACCGTCAAATCAAATATCCTCAGGCGCTACTCGAAAACACACGCATTTAATTAAATCACCATGATCATGGATTTTTAAATACAAATAACTCCCAGGCGCCCCCGAGTACAAGTCCCATAAACAGTCTAATCTGATCCAAATTAAAAGTCTAGAATACATACACTTCAATCTCATCAAATACATCAGGTCGTGACACCAAATATATTTGAGTCGAGGGGGAAACAATCCATCGCAGAGATGAGCATCCAACTCCAGGAGCTCTCCAACACAACCTGCAAAAGCCTCCCGAACAACGGGGCTAAAAGAAGTAGGGTGAGTATTTTCATATTCAGTAGGAAAATACTCAGTAGGGGAAATCCCTAACAGTGAACTCAATAAGTTCATAAATCATGCGTTATGCAACACAACATGAGGCAATCAACGTATAACAATTATGCTCATATGCAACTAATCATGCGTAGCATACTATGAAACCAAACTCATACAAACACCCTTAATCAGGGTCTTACAAACATACTCGTACCATCAAATGCTAACTCATACAACTTACTCAACTTGTACGACCTTACTCGTACAATCTTACCCTTACTCATACAGTCTTACACTTACTCGTACGACCTTACTCATACAGTCTTACACTTACTCATACGATCTTACTCGTACAGTCATACACTTACTGTAGTACTCATATTCAAACTCTCACAGTCGTGCTCATACTCACTCTTACAGTCATACTCATCCTCAATCTTACAGTCGTGCACATACTCACTCTTACAGTCATACTCATCCTCAATCTTACAGTCGTGCACATACTCATCATCATACGCTTACTCAGAACGTACAAACTCAGTCATACAACAGATACATACTATCGACCACTGAAGCTCATTACAGCTAATAAGCTCCAATGTCGAAAAGGAAAAGAATGCCACTGGGGCATCACCTTAACCTCCGGGGAGTGACTAGACGCCATGGACTTTTCCGAAGGTAAGGCACACCTATGCTCATGGGGCACAGGATCAAACAGGTAAGAGTAGATCCATGATACTACTTACCTGAGCGCGCAAACATACACCCACACAAGGGGTCATACAATTGCCCACACATAAGGGGTCTTACAGTGCCATAGAATTGCCCACCATAATGGGTCTTATAGTGCCATTGCCACTCTTGGGCAGAAAACATACAGTGCCACTTGGGCAGAAACATACAGTGCCACTCTTGGGCGGAAACATACAACGCTCTCAACAGAGCATCAAACGTCTGGGCTTGTACAGCACACGCACCGAATCAAAAACATACTTCGCTCTCAACTGCATCAAACGTCTGGGCTTATACAGCACACAGACCAAATCAAACATACATCGCTCTCAACAGAGCATCAGACGTCTGGTGCTCTATATAGCACTCAGACAAAATCCCGCAGGAAACCACCATGGCAAGACACAAGAAGTGCTCAGCCGATTCATTATCGGCTAGCTCAAACACGGAACTTAATCCGTCGAACCCTCAGGTCTCAAACTCACAACGCTATTATTAACGTTCTCATAATTCAAGTTTAACTTAAGTATATTATGCGGTACAATTATGCCACACAAACTCTCAGTCCTCAACTGATCGAATTGAAGCTGAGCTCGATCCGAACCCTATTTCGTCGAGGCAGTAGACTTCACTTACCCGTCCAGGTCACACATAACTCACCGTACACAAATCCTTATGCACGCATACATCCTCTGACATCCATCTTACGATCAGACATCTTACTTACATCGTCAAACTGAGCTCCTCTCAGCAGATCCCCGTTATTATCCTCTTACTTAATACCTCACTTATTATTCTTACTTTTCACTTCATAACTTGTACGTTATGCTTGTACCATTATGCACGCTCTTACTGTCTAATAAACCCTCATAAGGCTCCAAGCCTAAGTCATCTTACTTACCGAACCCCTGACGTACGCTCCAAACCAAACTGACCCATCTCAAATCCTCGCTTCTCAAACTTACTTTCTCTGTCTTCCGTCATGCGCTTACACGTCCAAATCCACATCCAACTTCATACCAAACCCTTACCAATCTTATAGTCCATCGCTCATACCTTTACCCACACAAACCCACATACGTAACTTACTCGACATCGCTAGCCATCACTAGCGTGTCCATCATACACATACATAGCGCACTAGCATATTCGCTAGCCATCACTAGCGCATACATCATACATCATACACATACAACATGCTTACCATTCACATACATACATACATGTATCTCAATGTGGCATAATTCACTATCTTACATCATGCATACATGTCATGATTTAATATCCAAACCATGAAATCATGCAAACCTAGCATGCTGCTACTCATTCAAAGCATGCTGTCATGAATTTACGAGTTCAAGCTCCCCTACCTCGTACTCATGACGTTTGATGGCGAGCACACGACGGTGGCGACGTCGGTGGCGGAGTCGGCGGTCAACACCATTGCCTAGCTGAGAGAGCTGCTGTCCCGAGGTTTAGGAAGCGCCGGAACTACACACGGCCAAATGGGATGTCAACATCAACGCGATAAAATCTGCGATCCACGGCGGCACACTAGGGGCGGTCGGGAGAAAGGTCGTGCCAACGAGTGGCAGGTGCGACCGAAAGGCAGGGTGTACTCACTAAAATTCGACCAGCGGTTGAAAAATACACAACCGGTCACAAGACGTCAAAATCGGCCGTGGACAGCACCCAACGACATCGATTTCACGTTTACCAGGGCCCACATAAGGGCGGAGGGCGACACTCAAGGACGTAGGAGAGGTGGACACCTATGGTCAAATACAGACGATGGCAAAGCCATCCGACGGTCAGGCGGTGTCAAAATGGCACCTAAACCCTAACCCGCACGCGCGGCTACTTGCACACGTGGCCAAGGGAATAGGGGAGGGCTAGACGGTGTCGGCCCAAGACTCGGAAGGGCGGTAGGGCCATGCCCAAGGGCGGTGACCAACAATACGGCATTTGCCATTGCCGTGTCGAGGCAGGCCAACTAGAGGCCAATCGGCGTCCGGTGAGGGTAAGACGGTCAAAGGGCAACACGTGGCGCTCTCTATAGAGCGGTCAGACACAATCGGCAGAGGGGAACCTGGCCCATGCCAAAAGAAGAGGGGCGGTGCCGCACTAGGGTGGCCAGCCATCCCCAGGCTGAGACCCGCCACACTAAGGTGGTCCAAGGGTGTTCGACATCCAACGATGCTCTATGGCCCATAACGGGTAGAAAACCCTAGGGGCACAACGACGAACAGGGTTTACTGGCGGCTCTGGCTGACTCCATCGTGGCCCTAACGGCCGGGAGAAGCTATCTCCGGCCAGAGGTGACGGCCAAAGTCAACCGCGACACGCCAGACAAATAGCATAGTGGGGAGCAAAGGCTCGGTTTTTCCCGAGTGAGAGCACCCGAGCAAGGGATGCGGATCGGGCTCCGACAAAGCGGAGGGGACGGAGGCTAAACCGGTCTGGATGGGGCCGTCCCTGGGCCATCGCCCAGGCCAGGGCGGAGCCCACAGCGACCGAACTGGCCTCACCGGCCAACGACAGTGGCGACAACTCAACGAAGAATCCGCCCACAATAGGGTGCAAATCAAACCGGGCGGAGCGGCCAAGGGGGTGGCCGAGCTAGCTGGGGGTCGGCCTTGCAGTCACTGCACCGCGGCTGGCCGGACGAAGGCCGGGCGGAGCCGTCTTCGGCCAAAGGCAGCCACTTCCGGCCTCTGTTCCACCAAAACCAAACGTCGGCGGAACAGGTGAAGGCATCTGGCCGGAGGAAAAATGCACAGGGGCGGAGGTGGAGGTGGAGCTGACCGGTTGGGGGCCGTCCCTGGCCATCGCCAGGCTGGGGCGGAACCCATGGTGGCCGGATGGCCACTGCCGGCCATCACCGGCGGCGACAAGGCCCAGAACAGAGGGGCGTCGTCCGTTCGGTGAAAAACAGGGAGAAAAGGGGGATGAGGATGGGCGGCGGAACGGAGGCCAACCGGGCCGGGAGGGGTGGCCTGCTGCCGTCGCCGGCCCAGGGCGGAGCCGTGGCCGGACGGCCGGCCCTTGGTGGCCCACGGCGGTGGCTCAAATTGGATCACAGTGAGAGAGGGACAGAGACTATTTACCGGGGAAAACCAAAGGGAGGAGCCGGCGGGACTGGCCAGGGCGGCGGCCCTGCCGTCGCCAGCCTGAGGCTGGCCGGACGGAGGCCGGACGGAGCCCCTCGGCCATCGCCGGCGCCACCACAGCACCAAACAGAAAAACTGTGGCGGAAACGGGAAAACAGGGGAGAGGCGGAGCAGAGGCCGGGGCAGCGGAGGAGGACCACTGGGGCGGAGAGGGGTGGCCTCCCGTCGTCGCCGGCCCAAGGCGGGGCCATAGCCGGCCGGCCAGGCCTTTCCGGCTCGTGGCGGCGGCGGAACAGCACAAAACAGAGAGGGAGAAGGCTCACCGGGGGAGGAGGCGGCGCGGCCGTCGGGGCCGGGACGGTGGCCCCCCTGCCGTCGCACGGCCGGGGCGAAGCCGGTGACGGTGGCCCTTCGGCCCACCGGCGGCCGGCGGCGGCTGGGACAGAGAAACGCCGGAAGGGAGGGGGAAAAAGCACTGTTCCCACATCCAGAAGAGTTTGGATCGGACTCGGGCTCCATTCCTTTTTTTTTTCTTTTCTCCCAGTTAACCTCTGCAATTTTCACTCTTCAACGATTTTTCGCGCCAAAATCGCGCGTCGAGGCCCGTGGCCCACGACTGACCCGAGACCCGGCTCTACGGGTACGTATACCGAGGTCAAGTACGCCAAAGCGTCACAATATATCGCTGAAAATGATCAGATAAAAATAGCAGAAAAATCGTAATAAAATCTGGGACATTATAATGATTGTTATGCAACATCTTATTCAAAGTTTTATGATACATTCTTTCTAAAAGAAATATTTAAAAAATACATGTATAAAATTGGGGATATGACAAAGTTTTAACCATTTAACTTTATTAATATATGTATTGTTCTATCTCACTTAATATATTCGATATACTCAAGATCTTTGTGGTGGAGGTGTTGTATTGCAGGTGGAAGGTAATTGCAACCAAGGGCAGGGAAGGACGTAAGAGCATAGTTGTTAATATCATAGGTTTCTTTCTTTTCTTTATTAGTGAAATAAATATAAGCATGTGAGAGTGCCAATTATTTTGACTAGTTGTTAAAATGATATAACATCAAACAAGTGTTCGATTATTAGATCTTATGTTTTCTTTAATATTCTTTAGTTAATTAGGGTTATATTTATTATGATAACCAAATGATTTTGTTTGTGTAAATGATTATTCATGTCTCTATGATTTTCTTAAGTCATGATTTCACAATCACTTTTGATGAACTTTTACTTCCGATTTTATTCCGTTGTATCACATTTCCAAAAATATAAATATTATATTTTAAAAAATTAGGGGTGTGACTTTATCCTTATGCTAACATACATTAGCATATGTGCTGTCAATCCCATTTATAGAGGACATCCTTACAAACATCTTCGAGGAGGACCTTAAAATTTTGTTTACTTGGTTTTTTCCTATATCATGATAAAACTTATGGTATTTAAGATGCATCACATTTCATAGAGGCTATTCACGACTCAACCACCTTTCAAAATAATTAATAAATCACGTGAGATCCTTTAGGACTCTTTTTATGGGGCAAAAAAGAACATTGAAGATGAAATCAACTCCTAGACTCGTAGACATACAAGTTAATGACTCCGTATTGTGCTATTGCAAATAAAATAAAATAAATGATTGGTTTAATAGATGGACAAAAAAAATGTTTATGCCTTGAGTGAATATTTTCCATATGTAAAAAACAAGCTATGCCCAGCTTACAAGCTTTGTATTCAATTAAACAAAAAGGTTTTATTCAGTACAAGCATAACAACTTCATATAGTATTTAATATAAGAGTTTTAACGCAAGGATTACAACTTCAAGCTCTATTTCACCGATTTAGATTTGTTCAAATCTAAAACCCTGTCAAAAATTCATTCTATTAAGCCCTTTGTTAGATTATTTTCCTTCACTAAGATTGTGGCTTAACAAATTTTGTGCTTCAACTTCTGCAAGTGCACTTCTGTAATCCTTGCTAAAGCGGCTTGTGTTGGAGTCCAATAAGAAGGTTTTTTCACTGAACTCAACATTGTAATACTGTTTCTGTGAGTTGTCTCCCACTATTTCTGACTTTGAACATCTTCTCAAATGGTGTTGATGTAGAAAGACTTTGAGGTGAATCAGAACACACTAGAAAAGAATGTCCATATTCAGATGGGTCTTGGCTATAACAAGGGTCCTGTTCCATAGCCCGAAAAGTGAGGATCAGAATTAACACAATGGCCTGCAAGAAAAAAGATAATTGTTTCCATCACTATTAGTAAAATTACTTTGCTATAGGCTAATTCATCAATAATTCATCTTTCCTAAATGAACTTACATAGAGGTTCACTTAAAGTAGTTTATTACTCTATAAGATAGACTAACTCTTCTTTCTTATCCATTTTATGGTGTTGGTGTATCCTTCCCTCAACCTTCTCTAGTAAATGTCATATTTGGCCAAAATCACACTAGAAAGCAGCATTCAAATATAGTTCATAAGAGCCATTTATGAATTAAGAAGTCACTGAGTTTATAGCCAAACTCAGAACAATTTACTTGTGTTTCAGGTGGACTCTTATACATGGTGTTCCAACTTCCAATTTGGTAAGAACAAATATAGGCATCAAAAAGATCATAAACTAGTTTCAACAAATCTAACGAATATATATGCACACCGACTCCAAAGGTGATAAATAAGCCATTGTTGGAAAGTGGGTTTCACTTGGGCTAAGCCCATTTTATGAGCAACCTAATGTAAATGGGCTTGCTGGGTATTGAGCAACCCACGCACACTTTCATGTGAATGAGAATCCTACATGTGAATTCGTTGAAGAGAGAATGAATAGTCTTACATCGCTTAGAAGATGGAACTTGAGTGGGTATATGAGGCCTAAGTTTTGTTTTTCCAAAATCAGCCCTTGAGCTACCCCACTTTTATCGGGAACATACATGTTGGACCCATGCACCTATGTGGGCTAACAAACATGTGCACGCTTACAACCATCCTACTAGTTGGTTCAAATCAGTTCGGTTTACAAGTGCGATCAGTAGCATTGGGTTGGTTAGGTTGGATCAACAAGATTAATATTTTGGGACCAATTCTCTTGGTTTTTTCGTAACCCAAAATGGGTATGAATTACACTTAAACCCAAAGGTGTCGGTTTGAACTGGACACAATTTCTTTCAATGAGATTTTCTTCTGTGTTCTTTAAAACACTGAAATTTTTTGTTTTCTACTTAATCCTTAATCGAATTTTCCTCGCATCTTTGTGAGGGTGATTGCTCTACTGTGGTTCACTGCATGCATTGTGTGAAGGTGCTTCTACAGCGTGTGGTAGCTCATCTTATCCAAGGAGACAAACATCTAAGTGATCCTAAGTACTAAGGCTGCTAACGAGCCGAGCCAGCTCGTCTAGCTAAACTGGCTCGGCTCGGTTCGACTCGAATTTGGCTCGGCTCAAAGTGCTCTCGACTCGATTTTGGCTCAGTTCGAACTCGAAATCAAATGAGTAGATCTCGAACATGGGCTAGCTCGAATTGACTCAACTTGAAACCTGATCAGTTCGACTCGTAATTGACTCGAAGCTCGGCTCGAACTCAACTCGATTTGTTATATATCACTTTTTAATTATTATACTCATATTATATAAATTTTTTAACTTTTACCTTTCATGTACCCATAATATTTTATATTAATTTATAAAATATATATCCTATATATACATTAATATATGGTATATGATATACTATATAATATGATATATAATACCTATACTATTACATTTTAAACAAATATAAATCCTACTACTAATAAAATTGAGAATGTAGGTATAATAAATTATTTTATTTCTATTCTACCCCTATTCATCTATATAATATTATTTAAATTTTAAATACTACCTTTTATCATTCTAATCCTAACAAATATAAATATGTTATTCTACTTGCAAATAAACATTCTTAATTCAACCAATTATATTAGTTTAGAATTAGAGATTTAGTGAACTATATCTAGATTTTTCCTATAAATATATCAAGTGAACCAAGTCTAGATTTTACTATTGAATTCCAATTATATTGATTTTTTTTTACAGGTATTCCACACACCATGAAATATGTTATTGCTGAAGTCCAAATAATTCTCTTATTATGAATTTTTTTGTAGTCACTAGTTTTTTGTGGCTTATTATATAAGAAATTTTATATAACTATCAAAATAACAGAGAGAAAAAAATATCTACCAATATGATGTTCTTTTTCACTGACTAGGTGCTGACACTTGCGTGTTTGTTTTTATATTTATTTATAATTTCATCTTTTAGAATGATGAAATGAGTACACTTAAATTAATACAATGTAGTAACTTTGTCCTTCCAAATGATGAAATCGATAATGAATTGATTTTGCTCTCTTTTCTCTCTCCTCTCTTGCTCCACTCTCAATTCACTCTCTCAATTCTCTCTCTCCTCTCTCTTTTGATTATCTCTCTTCTCTCTTTCATCTTTCTCTTTTCTCTCTCCTATCTTCTAAAGGACAAAATCATGAAAAATTTTAAAAAATATTATTTTTGTCATTCACAAATACATTATATTTTATTTTATAATTAATATTTTAATATATAATATATAAATAAGAAAAAATTAAATTAAAAATTTCTACTTTCTCCCCACTTCTAAGAGGTAGGGCTTACGTCATGCACATGAGAGAGAGATAGGGATAAAGAAAGAGAAAGAAGAGAGGACAGAGAAAAGAGAAAGTGTAGAGAGAGAGTGAAGAGAGAGAATAAGAGAGATAGCCAAAAGAGAGGAGAGAGATTGAATGGAAATATAGAGAGGAGAGAGTGTGTGAAGAGAGAGAAAGAGGAGAGAGAGATAGCCGAAAGAAAGAGAGAATGAATAGAGAGAGAAGAGAGAGCGAACAGAGAGAGGAGAGAGAGAATAGAGAGAGGAGAGAGTGAAGAGAAAGAAGAGAGAGGAGAGAGAGGAGAGAGTGAAGAGAAAGAAGAGAGAGAGGAGAGAGAGAGAATGAGGTGATAGTAGAGACAAGAGGGGACAAAATTATTTCATTATTGATTTTATCCTTCTAAATGACGAAATCAATACATTGCATTGATTTCATCTGCATGAAATTATATTGATTTTATCCTTTAAGTTACAAATTAGTATATTATATTGAATTTTTTCTCTTTAAGAATGAAATTTAAAAAAAGTCATAGAGGTGCTCGCGAAAAGAAACACCATATTTGTAAATATTTTTCTCTTTATGTTATTTTGGTAATTATTATTTTTAATATTATTGATATAATTATATTTATTATATGGGATATTTGAATAACATTAGTTAAATTTTTGGTGACAAATGAAATTTTTTTGTTGGGTATTTATTGACTCTTATTTTAACCATGAATTTTGAAATAATATTTACAGCTTTAATAGAATAAAATTATGTTTATTATAATTTTTTTTATTTTGTAATGTTGGTGTGATTCTCTAAATTAATATAGATTTTTATAGAAAAAAATAATTTTGGTTGTAAATGGGATTCGAGCTTAATTCGAACACAAGTTCAAGTTGCTATAATATGTTTTCGAGCTCGAGTCGAGTTTTGAGTTTTTAGCCGAGTCGAGCTCGAGCTAGGCATCGAGCTATTTGATCGAGCTCGAGCTGAGCTTTCAGAAATCGAGCTCAAGTCAAAAAACCTAAAAACTTGGTTCGACTCGGCTCATTAGCACCCTTACTAAGTACCATTAAGGAGGGTGTAAATCTCTCTTAGGGCTAGAGCACTTGATTTGATCGTCAAGTTCTCGACTTTTTTGTAAGTTTTCCTAATTGCAATTACTAAGGTACAAAAAAAACAATCTTAAGATAGATTTATCATTTTTTTCGTATTTTGCTATTGTGATTATAGAAATGGTTGAAGAGGGTGCCAATATGACTTTGGTCATAATTCTCACTCTTATTACTATAGTTCAAGTAAAAAGGGAAAAGCAAGAGAAATTCAATGGTGCAAATTTCAAGAGATGACAACAAAAAATGTTGTTTTATCTTACCACTTTGAATTTGGCTCGATTCTTTCAAGAATATGTTCTTGTACTCACCGAGGAGAAGAAGGTTGACAAACAGGCTTTGCTAGAGTCGATACTGTGACAACCCAGATTTTTGATACGTTTCTAATATAGAATTTTAATATATTAATAGAGTATTATTTTGAATATTGTACCTAAAAGGTTATTGTAGAACTCTAAAAAACGAACATAACAGTATTTGAATCATTTTAATCTGATGTGGGAGTTGTAAGTATAGATCGTGGGAGGCATGCATCATAGGTGGACCCACGGTGAAACTACGGTAAAACCTATCCTTAAGTGATCTTCAAAGGGCTCGTCGATACGAGTCCATCGGTACCAAGAACGTATTATTTTGACTTATAATTAAAAAGTTATAACGATTTAAATTTTTAGAAAAAGAAAAAATATAAATATTATATTTAAGTCGGCTGATGCAAGCATTGCGTTAGCCGACGCTGACGCGTGATGGCGCGATGGGGCCGCAGTCCGCTTTGTAGGACCACGATGCACGGGTACATTGCATGGCCTGCAGTGTGGGCCGCATGTTGGTTCTGTGCCTGCACGACACGCGAGACCTGCGTGTTGGGTCCCACAGCACTGCGTAGAACTGCACTGGTTCCGCGCACCACGTGAGGTTCCGTGTGGCAGAAACGCATAGCACGCGGTGCCACCACGACGTGTGGTGGACACATTGCGTGGTTCATCTCTTTATAAATTCACCTTAGTTTTTTTTCTTGTCTTTATTCCACTATGTGTTAAAAACTTCTGACCCTCCATTCTGAGTCGTTTTAAGTTCGATTCGACCCGTTCAAAAAGTGTTTCTAACTAAATCGATGGTGGTGTTGGACACTGTGACAAGGCCAATTTTTTCATACAAACTCTCTACAGCCACGAACTTTCGACCCCAACTCTAAGGTAGGGGGTCTTAAACTCTAAGTTTATGCTATGCACGTATGCTTGATATTTTATGCATCATTTTTTTATGCTTAATTGCTTATGTTTTCTGAAGTAATTCCATATGTATACCATGTCTTATTTAATTGGAATTATGATACAATATGTATATTTCTGGATAGTTTTGGGATTATACCTAGAATTATACTTTATTTGGATACCTACCAAGGAAATTATCGATATTTGGCACGCATACAGGTATAGAGTGTCATGGGAAAACTCCTACCTTCTGAGCTTCCTATTGCCCAATAAGCATCGGAGGAACGCCGTTCGGTATCACGGCTTTGGATTTATTGTCATCGGACGAACCGGTATTTTTTTTGGAATTATTTATGAACCTGTTTACGTAACAAATTTTGTCGTAGAAAAATTACTATCTTTTACTTAGCCTTAAATTAGATTTTAATTTCATCTACTGAGTATAAAAATACTCACCCGCCTCCAAACTTTGCAGGTAGTGAAATCAATCCAAAGATGTCAGCTGAAGAATTTTCTGCTTAGTTTTTGAATGTTTTCTTAAAACTCTGTAATATTCATGTAAAGGCTAGACCTATATTTTTAATTTGACTGTTCTACACACGGTGTATTGTGGACTAGGTCCTGGTTTGCTATTATGTTATATGTAATATTTTGACTGTGTGTTAACTCCAATTTTTTATAAATAATTATGTTTTATGTGTAATTTTTGATATGCATATGGTTGGCCGTCATGTTCAGTTTCACCTGGGATGTAACACGTGCCGAGCAGGATAATAAATATGGGTATTATGACATATAATATTTAATGACAGTCGCCATAGATACATAAAAACATGTAGATTTCTAGACAAGAAGTACAAAATGGAAGATGTAGGCATGAATAAATTTATTATAGGCGAATTTTTAGACTTCAAGATGACGGATTCTAAGACAACCATAATCAAGTCTAAGAACTCCAAGTAATCCTTCATGATATATAAGCAGATTGTATAACTTTAAGTGAATTTTTTGAGGTGGCTGCTATATTTGAGAAATCACCACCATCTTAGAAGGATTTCAAGAACTTTTAAAACATAGGCGTAAGGAGATGAATATGGAGGACTTGATTGTGAGGTTGAGGACTGAAGAGGACAATCATGCGCCTAGAAAAAAAAACAAATGTCATGGCATGGAGGCCAAAGTGAATATTGTGGAACAAGAATAGAAAAATAATAACCACAATAATAAGAAGAGGAAGAATCCTAGAGGTCAATCAAACAACGACTTTACCAAAACTAAGTTCAAGGGCAAGTGTTATGTATGTGATAAGCAAGGCTACGAGGCTAAGAACTATTGCAAGTGGAAGAAACAAGAGAATTTCAAGAATAATGCACAAGCCAATGTAATGGAAATGGAGCATCTCTCCAATGACATGAATGACATCAGCCTTTTTGATGTGATTTTTGAATTGAGCATGGTCACTAATGTTAGATAATGGTGGGTGGACACTAGGGCTATTCGTCATGTGTGCTCAAATAGAAAAATTTTATCCGCTAAACAAAGGGCAGAAAATAGTGAATAACTTTTCGTGGGCAATTGTTTTACCACCAAGATTGAAAGTACCAGAAAGGTGATGCTCAGGATGACTTCAAGCAAGGAACTTACACTCAATAATGTGCTATATGTGCATGAAATTTGAAAGAATTTAATGTCAAAATTAGTGTTGAGCAAGAATGGGTTCAAATTGCTGTTTGAATCGAACAACTTTGTATTGATTAAGAGTGGAATGAATATAGGAAAATGGTATCTCAATGAGGGTTTTTTTTAAGCTCAATGTATTGACTATTGTACATGTACTAATATTAAGAATATTAATACTTCTTCTTTTTGTATAATTGAGTCATGTAATGTATGGCATGATAGATTAGGACATGTTAGTTATGATGTTATATGTAGATCGATTAATATGGAATATATGCTTAAATTTAATATAAACTCTAATTATAAATGTGAAACTTGTGTGGAATCCGAATTGATAAGGAAATCATTCTAAAGCATTGAGAGAAGTGTTTGACCTCTTCAGTTAATTCACAACGATGTTTGTAACTTAAAACTTGTTTAAACAAGAGGAGGTAAAAAGTAATTTATTAATTTTATTAATAATTACACTCAATATTATTATATGTACTTGCTAAGAAGCAAGGATGATGCTATAAATATGTTTGTGCTATACAAAACCGAGGTTGAGAATCAACTTGTCAACAAAATCAAAGTACATATGCAAAATAGTAAAATTGAATCCATTCTGCAAAATCATACTTAGGAGCTAGTTGATCTTCCATTAGGAAATAAATTTATAGGATACAAGTGAATATTAAAGAAGAAAATGAAGGATAATAGATTAATTAAAAAATATAAAGTTAAGCTTGTTAACAAAGGATACAAGCAAAAGGAAGGTCAAGATTATTTTGATATATATACATTGATCACAAGAATAACTTCTATTAGGATGTTAATTGTTATTGCTGCTTTGTATAATATTAAAATATATCCAATGGATGTGAAAACCACATTCTTGAATGGTGACTCGAATGAGGAATTAAGTATGTAATAACCTGAAGGGTTTGTTGTATTGGGTCAAGAAAATAAAGTATGTATGCTTGTAAAATCCATCTATGGACTGAAATAATCACCCATGCAGTGTCATGAAAATTTTGACAAAATAAAGATGTTAAATGGATTTAAAATTCATGAATATGACAAATGTGTTTATGTCAAAGAAAGACCTAATGGTTACGCCATTATATGCCTATATGTGGATAATATGCTCATTATTAGTAGCAATGATGAAATCATTAAAGCTACTAAGAGAATGTTGAACAATTGGTTTGACATGAAGGTTATGGTTATTGTAGATGTTATATTCAGGATGAAAATCACTATAACATCTTATGGATATACATTGTCTCAATCTCACTACTTTGAGAAAATTCTTGAAAATTCAGTACAAATGATAATTGTCTAGCTAGAACACATGTGGATGTGACATTGCATTTAAGCAAAAACATTGGTGAGAGTATATTACAATTGCAATATTCATAAATTATTACAGTCTTAATTACATAATGAATTGTATGAGAACGGGCATAACATACTTAGTAAGTAAACTGAGTAGATACAATAGCAGCCCAGGGGCAGACCACTGGAAGGCTATAGTTATGGTACTTAGATATTTAAAATATACTTTAAACTATGGATTACACCATACAAGGTATCAAGTAGTAGTTAAGGGTTACTAGATACAAACTAGATATCTAATACAAAAGACTCAAAATATATAAGTAGGTATACCTTTACTCTTGGAGGTACAATAGTGTCTTGAAAATCCTTTAAACAAATGTGCATAATAAGATCTATGATGAAATTTGAATATATTGCATTTCATAAAGCAGACAAAGAGGCTGAGTAACTTCATCATTTTTTAGAGGATATTTTAATTTAGGGGAATCTATATCACCCATTTACATCCATTGTGATAGCTAATCAGCTATTGGAAAGGCATAAAATAATTTGTATAATGGTAAGTCCCGACATATTAGTTGAAAATATAATATCATAAAACCATTGCCCTCTAGTGGAGTCATTTCCATTGAGTATGTAAGGTCAAAGGATAATATTACAGTTTACTTCTTGAGGGTTTGACTAAGGAGCATGTGGGTAGTTCATCAAGGGGAATGTACTCGAAGCCTATATATTAAGAGTCACCATAATTACTGCAATATCTCTGATTTTTCTACAATTTTTTGTGATTTTTTTGTTATTTTTCTAATCATTTTTGGCAAAAAAATGACTCTTTGGCGTATTTGTATTGCATATTTGACTTTAGTATTATACCCGTAGAGTCGGGTGTGGGGCTTAGTCGCAAGCCACATGCCTCAATGTGTGCTTTTGGCGCGAAGTTATAACGCTTAAAGAAGTAAACGATGTGAAAAAGGTGTTAGTGGAAAAAAATAATATAATATGTATGTGGATGATGGCTCAAAAGAGCTGTGTTCAGTGAGTTTTGTCCAGCAAGTTCAGAAGTTTAGAACATTGGAGAAGAAACCCGAGAGAGTTTTCGGTCGCTCCGTCTCTCCTCCATTGCCGGATTCCGCCGATTCTTGCCAGAATCACTTTGCCTTGCCGGCACGAGTCTGTTGGTATCGGCTAGGACTATCGCCACCATCTCCTCGCTCCTCCACAAAGTATTGGTCTTTTTCTCGATTTTTCTCATTGTTGAAATTTGTTTTTGGGCTATCGGAGGGTTATTTCGTTGCAGTTTGCTACTACCCTCCATTGGACTTATGCCCATCTGGCTGCCAGGATCCCATAGGTGCTGGCTAGGGCGGCAGGGGTGCTACCATGCTCTCCTTGCTCCTCCACAAGTTGTCGGTACTTTGCCTCAGCTTTTCTTACTCACTGTGCAAAAATGAATTTGGCTGTCGGATGACTATTTTGTCTCCTCCATCAGCTGTTTTCAATCGGCCACCACCCCTCCATCCCATGTCTGGCTGGATTGACCTCCTATGCCCCCTCCACTCATCTCCTCCACCTGGTTCCATCTCCACCTCATTGTTCCTCTATTTTTTTGCCCGACCAGATGCTTTAGGTGCGTCTGGGGTTATTGCCATCGGTGAGGTACAAGTCATTTGGCTATTGTGGGCTCTGCTTCAGCTCGATAATGGTGAGGGCTAACCCTACTTGGCCTGATTACACCTCCGCCCAGAATGGGCCGCTTGCCCCTTGCCCTATACCGTGCTAGTTGCATAGCCGCTTGCATAATTGGTTTTGATTGTGGGTGGTGATTGATAGTGTTGTTGTCACTCCTAATAAGAATTACCTATATGAGTGTGAAGGGGTTGCTTCTATGAGGATTTTAGTGTTGAACATAAAAACCAAGTTTGTTTAGGGCTAAAATGAACACAATCATGAAAACCACACTGTATCTAGGAAGTGTCCGTGTAAATTCTATTGTCTTGATTCACACAAATGACCAAACAGTTCAATATATCACATTCACTGATTAGCTAGTAGACCTGATAGTTTTTACAAGGGAAGGTCAAAGCCAAAAGTTATATTTCCCCCCTGTAAGAACCTTTCAATATGTTACTCTCACGTTTTTATCTACATTATTTTGCATAGTTATCCAACCAATTCTCATTCATATAAAGGATTGTTGATAAGTGGGTTTCACTTGGGCTAAGCTCATTTAATGAGCAATCAATGTAAATGGGCTTTCTGGTTTTTGAAGAGCCTGGGCCCACTTTCATGTGAATAAGAATAATAAATGTGAATTGGTTGAAGAGAAAATGAATAGTCCCACATAGCTTAGAAGATGAAACTTGAGTGGGTATATAAGGACTAAGTTTTGCCTTTCCACATAGGACCTTGGGCCACCCCACTTTTATGGGGAACATACATGTTGGACCCATGTACCTATGTGGACTAACCCACACACGTGTAACTCGTCATTTGGCTAGCGACTCAGTTTGGTTCGCATGCACGGCTAGCTGAGACAAGTCGAGTTGGGTTAGGTTAACAAGATTAATATTTTGGGACCAATTCTCTTGGTTTTCTTTAACCCAAAATGGCTCTAGTTTACACTTAAACCCAACGGTGTCCCTTAATGGGTCATGGGTGGATGTGTCTCTTTGAATCATATTTTCCCGAAGTCTTTGTGAGAGTGATTTCACTACTGTGGTTCATTGTATGCGTTGTGTGAAGATGTTTCTATAGTATGCGATAGATTGTCTTAGCCTAGGAGACAGATGTCTAAGTGTCCTAAGTATCATGAGGGAGGGCGTAAATCTCTCATAAGGCGTTCAACTCTTGATTCGATCTTCAAGTTCTCAACTTTCTATAACTTTTCCTATTCACAATTATTAATGTACGCAAATAACAGCCATTTGTCAATAAATAAGAAAAAAGTAGTTAAGAATGATATAAGAAAGGCGAATTGGAAAAGTTAATGAGGATCTTAATATGATGAAGCCATGTTGAATTACCTGTGCAAACAGGATAATGACTCCTAACAAGCGACACAAGAACAGATGCCACTTCAAGAAATTTGCAAAACTGATCTGTTTCCCATCAAAATACTCTGACATTACCTGAAAAATAACAAGGGAGAATTAAATTTAAAGACGTTATGGGCCTTATATTGATGCTAGAATATAAAAGACAGAGAGTAAGGTATACTGGATTTTTTTTAAAAAAAATAGTACATTGGATTCAAGCAGTCAACTACCTACATCTTCCCAGTTCATCTTGAAGAAAATTCCCACAATTAGTGCTGCCTGAAGTAGAAGAATAGAACAAATAGACGATATGTACTGATTCAGTTAAGGTTCGCAGTTGGATGGAAATATATATTGAATGAAAATTTTAAGTACCCTTATTTAAGAGGAAACATTCTTCATCCTCCGTAGCCTCTTACTTAATTGAGCCTCATAGAGATCCCTATGGGGTTGAGTCGTTGAGACCGGATGGGCGACTTCAGCATGTCGGCCCCCACGATCTAACCTTGTGAATTTGTATCCAAGTTTCAATAGCTGAAAACTAATGACGGTAGAGGAAGGCAGCCCACGGATTTTTTCAGTTTCACATTCAAGTTCATGTTCTCTTTCAATCCCCCAGTCCATCCCTATGGGACCTTTCTAGTTCCCAACTATGAAGATGAGGAGAAGAAGATAGAAAAGTTGAATAATATGGGTATTGGGAAAAAGTCTTACGGGAAAAAGAATGGAAGGTAGAGAATCCATACTTTTATTACAAGCAAATTCCGACAAAGTTGGCCGACCATCTAGGTGACACTTGCTAGAATATATGAATGTTCTTGAAGGAGAACTGATTGAAAAACTTATTTTCCTTGCATCTAATAGTATAGAGAACTATTATGACAGAAATTTTAGAATCGGTAACGGATACGATCCAAACTGCAGTCATACTGATCCGGTTTGCAACCATATGGCCGAACAACATATTCAAGCAGATCAAGATGCCAACACCAAAACATGCATAGATGAACCTGTAAGCACATAGGCACAAAATTAGATTCTAGTAGACTAATGTAAAAAAAGCATCAAAATGCCAAAAGAAAAGAAGGAACAGTGCATTTTGATGCTTTTACAAGTTCAATTTTTTAATAGAACTCCAGAAGGCATGTTTGGAATTTGCAATTGGTTTAAGACGCTTAACTTTATCAATCTTGTGTTCGTAATAAAGGTTGACCATTGCAAAGAATACAGTAGCTTAATTGCTTAAATTAGAATTTTGGTTGACAATCACAATAGTATTTTTTGTTAATATTTTGTTATCCTGGAAACAGAGGAGTCTAGATTGGCTGGTCGTACGGCCAGGCTGGTCATACGTTCATCATCTACCAAGCGTCCGTTTTAACCATTAAATATCTCTCCCACATCTTTCATTAAAGAAAGAAGGCCAGATGCCTTATAGACCAGAGACAGATTCGAAAAAGAGGTCACAATAGAGAGAAAAAAATTGTGCTTATAGAGTATGTCAGAACTACAACCTAAATCCGCATATATGAGTCATATAACAGAGTTAACTCAGATGAAAGGTAATATTTTTTATCTGAGATGAAAAATTAGCTAATTGTCTGGATCCAATGAAACCGTGATGAGAAGTCTTTGTTTTTAAATCTTGTTCCCTCTTTTCTATATTAATAGTTACATTTGAAAAAATGATAGTTTTTGTTAAATGGTAAAACCCATGTACAAGAGAAGAGAAGGAAAAATAAGCTTATTATATTTTTTTCAAATATTCAACCACTTAATATTAACTAAATAGAGTTATTAATATAATATATATTTTTTTATTAAATAGAACTATTAATTTAGAATGAGTTTATGTGCACCCTAATAATTTCCTCAGTACCCTAATAACTCTACGAACCTCATAAAATTTATAGACAAATTAAGGTACTGAAGAAGAGATTAATGAGGTGCATATAGACTCATTTATTAATTTAGATTAGGAGTATTAGTTTTGCCTTTCAATATGAAGGTATTTATATAGCTTCGTATTATCAAGATGGAGGTAGGCGGTGACGTCTGAACATCTCTCACAGAAAACCTTTTATTGCGAGCTGATAGAATTAAAACTGACGTATAAAATTGTCCGTTGTTGGGAGAGAACATTTTAAGAAGAATGCCAGCAGCGAAAAACAAAACAATCGAGGGAGTTGTTAGAAACTTAGAACAACAGCCAAATATCGCAGTAACCAGTTAGCAGACCTTGAATAACAATCTCATTTCGAATATAGGAAAGGAAAAGGTATGAGAAAGAAGAAGAAAAACAAGGAGCAGATAAGAAAAGAGGTACCATGGTTGAGGAGGGTGAGGCGCAGATCCAAGTTCCTCGACCACATCTTTCCATCTCTTCTGCAGCCAAAGTGAATATACAATGATGGCAATCCCACAACATGTGACTACTGCATTCCCTGTTCTCATCGAGTACTTCAAGCAATCCCTGTTGCAAGTTACCATGGCTGGGCTTCCTCTTCCTGTGCTCAAATATAAGACCACAAATAGCGAAACAAAAACTATACGCACAATTTCTGTCTAGACTTGGGTGGTCTTTCTTCATGCATGCATGGCTTGGACACGCGTGCTGCTCCTGCTACACAGAGGCACGAGACTCAGCTCACGAGCATACGGAGACCTCATGGGGATCCCGAAGTACTGATCAGCAACTAAGCTCCATGAGAATGAAGAGTTGAAGTTTTGAAAGGTAGCTTGAGGGCTGGACGGTTGGAGTGTGACAAGTGACAACTTCGACCCGACGGTCTTGAGTGTCTGATAGCGGTTGCGCAACCCACACCTTCCTTCCCTCAATTATTAGGTAGTCTTTATTGATTCCTTTTCCTCAGCGATACTGGGAAGCTGCACGTGGCTGTTAAGAAGGATATGTCTCAGCCAAATCGGCCCAGGGCACACGGTCATAAATAAGGAAAAAAGAGTGGACGGAGCGCCGCCTTTTTTGTTAGATTGTTTGGATGTATGAACTCACCAGTTATGCACAATGCAGTCAAGTCACGCGTTCACCAGCTTAAATTATTAGCTCAGCTCTCATAATGGCATAGACTTGTATAAATTGACCAATTTTCGAGATTAACACTAGGTGAGCAATGATAGGAGGCTAAAATATCACCTAAAAATAGTGAGAGATAAACTTAAAAACTAGATCCAATTGTTCTCATGTTCCCTCCCTCATGCCCAATTATACTCCCTCCCTCATGCCCAATTATACAATCTAGTCAAGGAATATAATTTGAAAAATAGTTCTCTAATGGCATCTCTCTATTGGAAGGAAGGGAATTCTAAGGCTCTCTGACTACTTATTATTAGTCCTACATAAGGAATTTTAGGGAGTTGTTTATTGTGAGATTAACGATGTACACACTAGCGCACATTAGCATTTGTGAATCATAAAAAACACTTCCCAGAGAAGATTGCAAGATATCCCCCAACTATGATTTTTTAATACCTAAACCCCCATCCCCCAAGGTGTCACATGTTTGATTTGAACTTAAAACCTCTTTGTTAAGGGGATATAAATTTAAATGAATCAGAAAGTCCATTGAATCATCCATTCTACCCCAATTTGGCTCATTATGTTGAATATTCTCGTGAGGATATTCAACCCATTCCATTGAATTGGAATGATGACAAAGCCTCAGTTTTTTGTATTACCCTTCTTTAATTGGAATGATAGCAAAACCTCACATTTCTGTATTACTCTTCTTTAATTGGAACAAAAAAATTAGGCACTAATATTTTCCTAACTTAGGTATGGGATAGAATAAATCATGAGTATTTTAGTCCGTTTGTAGATAAAAACATTATAATTTCATCAGCCAAGTAATTTGCTACCCAAACAGTACTAAAAGTAGGAATTAAGAATTTTAAAATATGTTACCAAACATAATTCTAATTCTAATCTATTCTACCTGAATTAATTCAGCCAAATTAACATTCCAATTCCATTTTGATTCACTATCCAAACAATGTCATAGGGCTCTAACGAGGCAAGCCACCTTCCAGGCAAATCTACAAGGATGTATTTTTTGTTATAATTGGCTAGATGAAAGTAGTCACCTTCATCCTTTATGTCTACCCAATTGCTTTATATCCCCATAAATTCTATTTGATTAGTTCATGTGTGTGTGTGTGTGTGTGTGTTTTTGACCCATATTGAACCATTGTGAGATCAATTCAGGTGATTTGGTTTTTTTTGGGCCATAAGGTCATTAAGTACGTGTGGGCACACTCACAACCTTAATAGTCACTTGTATATTTAGTTTTTGGCCCACATCACATGTATATACACTCACTTATACTATATAAATTAGGTATACTAATAAGATTGCACACACATTGTGCATATAAATACAAATTAGTAAGAAAAAATAAAATAAATTAGAAATCAAGTACATATCAAACAAAGGTGTCTCTTGCACACTATAGGTACACACTTTTTGGATCATAATAATAAATTATATGCATATATAATCATAAGTATTAAACCAACCCGAATACACTTTAATAGGTAATTGTGAGTTCAAATCTCATGGATTTAATATTAGGTTGTAAGTTGGAGAGGACAATAGTGTTGAATGACTTTACACCCTGAATTGTACCCTTCATATTCAGGACTAGGGCATCGAGTCTCATTTGATAAACCTTGTCAAGAGTTTTCTAACATTGTCAAGAATGTGTGAATCCGAACATGTGTAATATAGGCTAAAATGCAAAAAAATAATTATCAAGAAGTATGTTGTATGTGTGGAACCCATAAATTTTTTTGAGAATACATACTCATGTAGGGCCTCATTGGCTAGAGCTTGTTAAGAGCTTTCCAACAGAACCAAGAACATCTAAATTCAAGTTTGGGAATACATGACATAGCCCTACAAAATTAGGAATAACACAATGTTAAAAGTAGGGCCATGTCATGTCAGCAACTAGTATTAGGTTGACACATGACAACCATGTAAAATAATCTCATCGAAGTAGATAGTCATCCTATATTTAAAGTCTAAATAAAAGGTTTTACTAAAATACACCTAATATAGGTACTGATTCAAATATATATCTAAGGGCATTATAAGAAATGTTAATATATGAACTTTGGCAAAATTTTATTGTCACTCTTGGTGTTTTATATAGTAGTATGCATACATATCACATGTATGAGACTCTAATTTGTGGTACAAGGGCTGGACCTACATGGTACGACTTAGGGGTTGGCCTCCCTGTAGTATGCATACATACCCATGGAAGAGACTCAATTAGAAGACTGTACCGGATAGACTTTTGTAGTTGGATGGACTTTTGGCAAACTTTGGAGGAACCATGCCCATATAGCTACTTTGGCTGCCACTCCAGTAGAATGAAAAAAATCTCTTATGCTATATAAGGGGGGGGGGGATGGTGAGTTGAAATGTTGAGCTATTAGTATGATGTTTAGCCTTGCAATCCCACCTTAGATGATATGAAAGACTTATTGTATTGCTAGCTATCATGCTAGGAGCCATATTTCTTGGGAGATGGGGCTCTCCAACCTACAAGGTAGCCATCCAGTTTTATGGCCTAGTTGAAAAGTATGACTCTTACATGCACTTGGCTGAGATGGAATGTTCAGATACTTTAGTTGCTTAAATTGGATTTGTGCATCGCAAGGAGGTGTCCCCCTCTAGGTACACTTAGAAAATATCCAACACATTCACACATTCGCCTTGGGACAGGTTCGTTGCTTGGCTTCACATGCTAGACGTTTAGTCAAATGGCACGAAGTAATGACCTTGATGAGAAAAGCTCACTCTCTTGGCTATTTGGCTACATGATGGGTGTTCCATGGGTGCCTTCGTGATTGGAGAGATATATTTTTAAATAATAGTATTTGCAACACATAGGTCTATGTCTCGCAAATATATCATATTTTTTTAAATAGTATATATATAATATGTACTAAAGATAGAGAGAGAGAGAAGAGAGAGAGAGAAGAGAGAAAGAAAGAAAAAAAGAATAGAGGGAGAGAGAGGGTGGCAAAATTCCAAACGGAGGAGTGGAAAGAAAGAAGAGGAATTTCATTTAAATATTTTTAGTTTTTTTATTATATATTATATATATTAAATAATAAATATTAAATAAAATTATAAGGTATTTACAACGTATAAGAATATGGGTTGCAAATACCTAAGGTATTTGCGACGCATATACTATATGTCGTAGATGGTTTATAGTATGTGCGATGCATATTTGTATTTGTCGCAAGTACCTTTTAATTGATTTAAAATTTATTATTTTAATATATTATATATAATAAAACAACCTAAAATATTTAAAATAAATTCCCCTACTTTCTTTCCTATTCTCGTTAGTGTTGGGGCTAACCCTGACACACAAGAGAGAGAGAGAGAGAAAGAAAAGAGAGGGAGATAAGAGAGAGAGAGAGAATAGAGAGATAGAAAGACATAAGGAGAAAGAAAGAGAAGAAAGAAAGATAGACAGAGAAAGAAAGAGAGAGGAGAGAAGAGAGAGAGAGAAAGATAGAGAGAGACAGAGAGGCACCAGATTCTGACGCCCCCCACCTCTAGCTATCGCCTTCCCCACTCCCCTATATTTCCTTGGTCCCCCTTCCATTGCCCCTCACCCCTCCATCAGTGTTGGAGGAGGAGGTGAAGCAAGGCACCGGCTCTGTCTTTGGATTTATCGGCGTATCAATGCCTATTGACAATGTAAGTATGCAAGTCCATAGTAGCTTCGTTGATGCATTGATTGTCACTAATGACTAAAATTAAATTTTAATTTATTTAAAAGGGATTATATTTCTACTTGAAAACACAAGGTGTCACAAGAAGCTTTATTTATATTCTCCTTTGTCATATGTGGACATAAACAATACATTTCTTAGGAAAAGAAATTTCTATATTATGGTTATGGTTAATCCTTCTTTGCGACTTGGGCAAATTTTAATTTAATTTGTTTTTAAATTTGGTGTAAAAACTCGTGACAAAATGACATTTGGGTTGCCCCATGATGTATATTTATAAAAGAACAGGACCCACTAAAGTGTCAATAAAATGGCTATGTTTAAAATTTGAGGAAAATGCAAGCCTTGAGAATTTATTTGGAAATGTTGATTTTTTTGGCAAAAATCTTCCAAAGAGGGAAGAATGTGGCATCCTGAATTTTCCCCAAAAATAAAATCTATAAATTCATACCATAGATAGGTCCTCGATGTGCTGGTGAGTGTATAGTCCCGATTCCCTAATAATGAACTAATCAATGTAGCACTATGACAAAAAGAAGACATATTGCACACTTGGCTAGTAGGCGAGAAAGCGCCAACATGATCATCTCCTCCAAGTAATTCACAACAAGCAACAACCATCAAACCATTCATGAATGTCCTCCTCAACAAGGAGCAGGAACATGTGAAAAGCGGTCATTAGACCAGCGGCGCAACCTGCGATACAATTTCCGACTTTGGCCATCGAGTCCAGGTGAGTGGATGGCTGGTTGCTAGAACAACCGCACCTCCCATGGTGCCTTGTTGATATCTACTTATCTTATTGGCAGTGTGGGTTCCTTTCCATCGCTAAGTCAACGATGAATAGTTGGTTCTTTCCCTTCGTCACAAGTCTATATCTATATCTATAATGTTATAAAAGTGAGAAGGTGGCATATATTTTAGGGAAACTCTTAATTAATTTAGAACTCTAGAGACCCAAAATATTATAATAATTTCTCCAATACATTTTACCTTGTAGCTATATAAAAAGTATGGATTTCATAATCATAATTGGTTTAAAACTTGTCAAACCACATTTGTATACTATAATAACCTTATAACCAAGTAAAAAAATATGGAATTCAAAGTCTTAATTGATTTAGAACTTGTGAAACTTCACAAAAAATACAAGTATCTAAATGTGAAAAGAGTCATGAAACTTCAATGTTTAAATATTTACATAAATGTATCCAACTCTTGTCCTAAATGGGTTCTAAGTTTAGTTAAAAGTCCTACCAAAGGGTACTAAGAAAAGACAAAAACTTTCCTCAATACAAAGACTTATTTTTAAAGTTTTCTTAGTTTGAACACAACACAAAATAAAATTAACAATTAGGTTTCACGATTTGAGCATAACTTTATTTGGAGAGCTCTCACATTCTCTTTTCCCAACTCAAAAGACCCACAATCAATTTGGCTTCTATAAATACCAAAGTTACTTGCCTCCTCTTTATATATTTTTCTATAAAGATTATACTTCATCTATATCGTATGGGACATCCTAATTGATTTAAAACTTGTGAAACTTCATATGTATATATTATATTAAAGTAAGGTCCCAGAGAATTTTTTGTTCATTTTGAAAACCCATAGAGCACACTTAAGAGAGAGTATTAATAGATGTGAGCTGATCATCATTTATAATATATATTTTCCTCCCTATTACATAATAGATAAGTTGCACTTGATAAATTTAAGATGTGTACTAGAGTATTTTTGCCACAAACTTTGTTGGTTTTATTTTTTGTGAAATATGACAGAGAACACAATATATAATGTGGGTAAATATGTATATGAGTGGAAAACATATAATTTTGTAAAGGGCAAAAAAAAAAGTGGCATGCCTATAATAAAGTAACTGAAAAGATGGTTTTAGAACCTATAATATTATAATGTAAAGGGTGGTGGAGAGGGGATATTAAAAAACATACAAACTACATAGATATATATTAGAGTTTTCAAATTTATTGTACATTTCCTCCGGAACCTTTCTTCAATTAGCCGTCTATAATATTACTATCTGGCTTTAAGTAGAATTGTCATCTAACTATCTGGCTTTAAGCAGAATTGTAGAAAGTGGTCGTGTGATGAACAGGATGGACTTCTAATCGTTAGGATGACTTAGGGTCTGTTTGGATGGGTGGAAACAGGGAGAAAGGGAAAGAGAAAGAGAAAGTGAATCCAGGTGAAAAAGAAACTAAGAGATTTTTAAATATTTTTCACTGTTTGGTTACACAAATGATGTTAGAGAAAATTAACAGTGACAATGGTGGTAGCGGTGGTAGTAGTAGTGGTAGTAATAGTGGCGGTAGTGGTAATAGTGGTAGTGGTGGCGACAATTGTAGTGGTAATGGTGGTGGTAGCGGTAGCGATAGTGACATTAGTGGTAGTAATAGTAGTGGTGACTACGGCAGTGGTGGTAGTGGCAGTAATGGTGGTGGTGGTAATGGTAGAGATGGTGATGACAATGACATTAGTAGTGGTGGTGACAATAACGGTGGTAGTAGCAATGGTGGTGATAATATCGGTAGTAGTAATAGCGGTGGTGGCAATAATAGTGGTGATGATAGTGACAACAGCGACAACAATGACAATTATAGCGGTGATAATAACAGTAAGACATAAATATTTAATAATATTATTTTCTCCTAAAATCCATAGATTGATAGGTAAAAAAATTTTAAGCTAAATTTTCATCTATTTTTTCTTACTTTTTTCTCTAATTTCTCTTTCCTCGTTACACCAAACAATAAAAATTAAAAAAATTTTAATTTTTTTTTCTCATTCTCCCACTTTCCATCAATCCAAATAAACCCTTACAATCATGAACACATTTAGGATGTGCATTAAGTATGATCCTTCACAACCAGGTGTTCAACAAGCAGCTCAGGCATATCACCAAGCAGGACCTCTTAGCTTCATGCATTTCAACCAGGGGTGGGCCAGGTGAAAGGCAGCCATTTGGTTGGGTGGGGTAAAACTACTTCCCTCCGGTGACCTGGGTGTGGCCGAGAACCATATTCAGTAGCGCCTTGTTCATGTCAGACCGCAAAGCTAGCTGCCCGACTGGATGCCTGTCAGGTTGAACAAGATCACTTATTTCGACATTAGAGCTGATTTCGAATCCAAGTGCGCGAAAGCTGCTAGCAGCTTGGTCATTCTTTGAACGAGGCAACTATTAGTTTACGGCTTTGTAGCTAAAAAAACCAACTAGTTTACGGCAGGCAAAAATACGGGGTAAAGAACTGCCAGAATAAGCAAATCTCTACATACCAGATGGCAATCATAAAAAATAAAAAAAAATACACCGATACCAGGCCATCAAAGCCCAGGAGACCAAAAGGAAAATCCTAAGAAGGGGGTAAAGAATGATATCCAGCTCCAACAAACTAAACAGAGCTAAAGCAAGAATCGCAAAGCCCTTCAGAAACGAGGCACTTTACTCCAATTTTACTCTCTCCATCTCGCCAATAACCTCCTCACACTGCATGGGGCAAGGTGTTAACAGAAACCATTAGAGACATACAAAAAACATAGCATAATCCTAAATTTGCCAGTAGATACCTTAAGAATCTGCCTCATGAAATAGTCACCATAACGCTTTGTAGATTTAGTTTCAACAACATGTATCGTGTCCTGCATTTAACAAAGAAAAATTCATTTATGTAAATCTGTGTTGGAGTGCATGCAGCAGTAGCAATAGCAATCCCAGTGCCACTCTGCAATTTTTTTAATAAGTGTAATTAGAGTTACGTGAAAGCATCACCACAGTACTTATGGTTTTTTTTCTGAATAAACCTGCACAAATTATACACACCTCGCTAATATAGAAATCCACATCAGCACTGGATATTATCTTCCCATCAGTGTCGACTGCATGAGTTTTATGCTTGTAAGTCATCAAGATTGTCCTGTAGCAAACTCAAGAAATTCAACAAGCGGCTTAATATGCATTTCCAAATTCATGTCGGAACAGGCAGTTTTAGGCTCCAACAATTCCTTATAGAGTTAGATATCAAAGTTTAAACGAACTGACCTAAGGGTAGGTTCATCCACTTCCATGTAGGTTGCAAGCTTTGCAATAGAAATGGTTGAGTACAACTTCAAGAAGCTGCGAACACCAGATAGTAACTGTTGCTGCTTCACCTCATATAAGAACATCTTCAACTGCAGCCTATAGGCATCCTGCAAAAAGTTTTGGATATTTACTAATATAAACGAGAGATCCTCAACCCCAAGCTTACCACGACCAAAAAAAAAACAGAGCTTTCGATACTAGTTAAGAAAGTAAGGAGAAAGTAATTCCTCCTAGAAGAAAGAGTGAGATTTGTACTCGCAAATCTTGCAAATTGGTTAAAACAATGTCACCAGTGTAAGAAAATGACAAAGAACAGTGGCAACAAAAGCTACTCATAAAATGTTATTTAGCAACAGAGATTATTGAATGGAATGTACAATCTAAAGCACCCAGTAAATCAACAGTATTCAAAAGATGTACTCCACTATTGACTCAGACACGATCAGACAAATCATACTGCAGCTAAATCATCATAAGGCTCTATCTTAGTTTGTTGAATTATATTTGTAGGATTTATTTTTAAAGTTGTAGCAGTTCTCTTTTCTCAATTGCGGAAGCAGTAGTTGATTGTAGTTGTTGTTTGAGAGATATGAAGCTTAATTTGTGTTGAAATTCAAATTGTAACTCAGCTCCTAAAAATCTAAATCTGAGCTCTAAGCTCTAAGCTTTGTATTTTCTGAAGTAGGTTGTAATTGAGTTGAGTTCGATTGATGTAACAGTAATTGAAGAAATCATGGCATTTATATGTTGAATTCAAATCTGTAACTCGGATCCTAAATTTTCAGGCTTGTAATTCTGACTTGGTTTTGAATCCAGAGAATTGGCTGCATCAGACTGGCTCTGTCTAACATTTGTTCTCAAGTTAACTAAAATGAACATCATTGTGATATTAGTCAAAAGCTTTTGCAACTATTTTACATCCACAGGAGGCCATTCTCGAATGATGGCCACAAGAACATGCTATCAGCCTCGTTACAAATTTTCATAAAAACATATAAATTGTATAAATTAAAAGAGTTAGCAAAGTTCCTCGCAGTCACAGGGAGCAGGAGCCTAGCTTGTAATTTAAAAGGTAAAAGCTTCTCATAATATGCCCTAAAGTACCCGTCTACAGCTACAATTCTGTCTGACAATACAAACATGCTCTTTTAGGTTTCTCATTGTACAGACTGCATCTGAGGAAAAAATGAATTTGCACA
Source organism: Saururus chinensis (assembly GCA_035235625.1). Classification (NCBI taxonomy): domain Eukaryota; kingdom Viridiplantae; phylum Streptophyta; class Magnoliopsida; order Piperales; family Saururaceae; genus Saururus; species Saururus chinensis. The sequence goes on from CP141143.1 coordinate 14,838,555, forward strand.
ACATGTGGAAAGGAAGTACCTGATTGTAATTCACGAGGGGTTCATCATATTTCGGAGCTGAAGGGGTGATGAATTTCGGGCATGCATAAGAGAAGAGCTCATCATACAGAGCATATGCCTCGTCGTCATACCTCTGCATCCGTGCCATCTTTTCACCATATTTTTCCCTCAACTGATTACTCACATTCTCCTCAACAAGCTTAATCTGAGGGCACAAAGAAAGACAAATAGCCAACAAGGCATACATTTGCTCATTTTTCTTCAGGATTTGATCAAATTGTGGAGATTTCTGATGATATTGTTTGGTCTTCCAGATGTACAAAAGAACTTTATTGAACTCACGTATGGCATCCACATACCTGAAAGAACAATGGTAATAATCATCATCTCAAGTGTTCTCCATTTAACAAAACTTACAGGACATAGTAGCTTCAAATTCACTCAACCCGCCCATACATTTTATAAAAGAGAAGGTAAGAAAATCGAATGATTGTCCAACTAGGGAAAAAATTCAGAGGGGACCCAGTACCTCCTCAACATTAGGCTAGCAAACCCATAATGGTATATGGTAGTAATGTGGCTTCCAATTACAATAGTATAAACGCCAGGCTGGGTGATGTCAATAGGAGCCAGACACTTAAGTCCAGTATGGTAATCCCCTAAAAGACAGTGAACACGCAATAGCCCCACCATGCTGAAATAACCCAGCACTTTCAAGACGTTGCTTCCGCCATGGTAGTCATAGCCATCAGTGGCAGTAAACTGCTCCAGACCTTCTTTCTCTTGTTCCAGGATCTGGATAATCGACGACTTCTCTACTAGAGCCTGCAGGTAATTTAGTACTCCGTACACATTCCAGGCCTGAACAAACAGAACAATATTAGAGTGGATAAGCACTGAATTAGATGCAAATTGGCGGAAAGCATGAGCCTTAATTGCATAATGGTTGAGAAATATTACTACGTAATCCGTTTGCACGATGCTACAAGTCAAGGCTCCACTCAAGAGTAGATTGTTACGTACAGTAGAAGTGACAAGAATATCAAGACTAGAATTTTTCCAATATAATTTTGTAACCTTCTTATTAAAATCCAAAAAACGTATACAACCGAATCACCACTTGGCGAATAGAATACACAGAAGAGGAAGAAAACCCACATATACCGTGATATCTTAATATGAAGAGAAAAAAAAACTACAGCAATAAGACGGACCTGTTTTCACCAATCAAAAAATAAATAAAAAATAAGACGGACCTGTTCGTACTGGCGGAGGAGAGCAATCTCCTCCGCGGTTTTGGACTTCATTTTAGCGCGATACTGGCAGAAAGATTGGAACTGGTAGACGAACTCGTCGACCATATCCCAGAGCCACTGGTTGGGGAGCTGCATGTTGACGACCCCGTGGAGGACGACCTGGAAGAGGCTGCAGTAATTATCGTAAGAGTCGACGCGCTGGCGGAGGGTGGGGGAGAGGCGGGCGTAGAGGTGGCGGAACCACATCTCGCGGTAGAGTAGGCAGAAGACGTGATCGTTGTCAACCAAGGGGGCGACGGCGTCGACGGAGGGCCAGGGACTCTCCTTGAACATGCGCTCGCTCAGCCGCTGGAAGCTCCCCTCGTACATCTGGTGGATCTCGTACACGTTCTTCTCCCTTATGTGTCTGTACAGGTGCACCACGAACGTCTTCACCGAGTCCGGCACGAAGTTGGGGTCGTACCCCAGCTGCTCCTGCTCCCGCCCCTCGAACGGAGCCCCGTCGTCGTAATCGTACGATGCCCCTCCCGACGCCATTCCTCGAATTCGACGGTTGCTGCTGCCGCTCTTCTCCTCTTCGATTTCCTCTTTCCAAGCTCTTTCAGGATGATTTTGGGAATCTAGAACGGGCGAGGAGTTGCAGAGGAGAAGCAGAAGGAGACGGGGCTAGGGTTTTATTGCGGGAACTGTCTGAAGTGTTAAAAAAAACGTCTCTTTCTTTCGGGTGGGCTTGGACTTGAATGTGTGTGTGAATCGAGAATATGGGCCTTATGTTCGAGCTGTGGAGTGTGGACTTGTAAGTGTTGGACTGGGCCGGGTGGCTGATTATTAGAATTGGGCTTGTTCAGGGGCGATGATGTGGCACATTGTTAGGACAATTTTTAAGGAGCTAGCCAAAGTGCTTAAAAGGCTTTTTCCCAGCTGAATAGTTCAAACAAAACTATTTTTCTTAACGTCACAATAGCATTACTTTAATTTGAAATTGGCACAAAATATATCAATCGGATCATCTAAATTTCCAAGCTCATACTCCCCCCTCCCATAATAAATATTTGATTTTTTTTAAATAAACTAAATCTTATCTAAAAAACCAAATAGACGGAAACAATATTAGCAAAAGGAGTTATGGTCGGGTATTAGATTACATAGCTCTTCCACCACCAATCTGCCTTTGTTATGGCTAGTCAAGTTTTAAATTTAGTTCTTTTTCTAATGCAAGACATCAAGTTAATGAATGACAAAATGAAGCCACCATTATGAATATTGTAAATATAATTACAATTATCATAATATTTTTAACCGGTTTCCAAGTATAGAGTAGCTTCGAGGAAATTCTAACTACACGAAGAAAGCATTTCTGTGCCACCACCCAAAGACCTGCAATTTCATTCTGTTCAAAAATTGCAATTAAAAAAAAACACTAGAAAGAAAGAGAAGGCACATACAAAAGATGGGCTTATGTGTTACATCTAGAGTTTTTTAAAGTATTTGTGAAAAAATGAAGGATTTGTTTAATCTTCACAATAAAAGGGCCTTCACAAGAAAATTTTCTCATTTCTCCTTCGATCAAATGAAGATATCAATATCATTATTTACTCAATAAAAAAATAATTTTGATATTGAATTTAGGTCATGTTAGTGTTCATGTGTTTGTTAACCTTTACAAAGAGAATTGATATTTGTTAAAAAAAAACTATCTAACTATGAAGCGGCGGCCCAATTTTCCTATCCAACAAAAATCTTTTACCTCGTGGTTGGATGGTTTTGTTGTATAATTAACATAAAAACTGAACTAATGTAAAACAACTATCATCATGTTGAAAATTGTCAATATAAATGCCTTAGTCGTAAATTCAACCTAGGTCATCAACTCAATTTAAGAAAATCTTTTAAATTATAACCATTGGTCATATAAAATTTGGATGTTTTATCCTCTTAGAGGTCGGACTTGTACACATTAGTGTAGGACTAACTTGTATTTTATCTATAAATATAAAAGATGTTAGACCCTTACACCACAAAAAATAAGGTTAATTCGTACCCACCTATCACTGTGAATTATGAAAGGTTTTGACATGGAAGACGTTGATGCATCTTTAGCATGACTTGAATTGAGTACATGTTTGGATAGGGAAGGTAAAGGGCTTAAATGGTCTTTCTGTGAGAACATTTCTCGTGAGGAGGGTTAAGTTTTAAAGGTCATTTTAGAGCTATGTGACATTGTATAAGTGACGTGATCCAAAATTATTTGTTTTAAAGGGGTAGACAAACATGCCAGGAAAGTATAAGAATCACATGGAATGGATAAGGAAAGAAATTCCGTCCTAGTTGGACTCCTTTTTTTAATAGAGAGCTTCCCATTAAAACACAAAAATATACAATTAGAGCTTGAAATGAATGAGCTGCAAGCTAACAACATTCAAACTGCACTTTTCCACTTACATCCACTATTACATCACATAGGATAGCCAAGAGATTCATCTCGTATGTAAAATCCAAACCAAGAGCAAGACATAGAAAGCTATATTGCACCAATGACAAGCAGAAGAAACCATCTCTACTTCCCATTAATTTACCCTAGCCTTCAACTCCCTCACCCCCCCTGGCTCCTCGATTAGACCCTTCATCTCTCTCTGTCTCTTCACAGTCCAAAACTCTTCGTCGTTCCTCCCTTCAATTTTCCCCTTTCTACTGTCTTTTATTCATACTTGCCCCTCCTTACCAAAAGTCATGGCCACACCTGGGGGAGGGGGTATGGTTGATTTAAGATTGACCTAGTAGTGCCATGTTGGCTATTCCATGCACCATAAAGAGTTAGTGAATCAAATATTTACTTAATATCTTAAAATTCTCTCAGCTCAATCGTATTTGATTACATGATTGTTATTTATTCAAGGGTGGAAGCGTGAAGATAATAGGCATCAAATCCCAGGCTCAAGTCATGAAAGGTAATTAAGCATTATCCTATGATTATATTCCATCAGTCCTATATTTGGTGTCTTGTTTGTAAAAAATGTAAAATTTATGTAAGGAGAAAAGTACCTTACACCCAAAAAAGACAAAAGATAAGTCACACAACACTTTTTCAGGGCATAAAAAGACAAAAAATTTACAACTTTTCTAACTCCTTCGCTCCTCTTATTTATGGAAATAAGTATATTAGAAACTTTCTAGTTGGTTGGAGTATGGGAAATAGAACACTTAATATGTGACACATGCTTTTTTAAAATGAGACATGCACTTGATATGGGACAGATGGAGTAATTTTTTTGGTATGATATAATTCACTTACTAGGTTTAAATTGATAGGGAATTGCTATTATTTGTGATGAATGTAATAAAATTGCAACTTTTGGGGTGATTCAAATCAATTTATATCTTTTGGGTCAACGTGGTCTTCGATGTTTCTGTTGCTGAAGAATCATCAATTTTGCTAACTAATATTCGAGTGTACAAACAAGAGATCTACCCTAAGATAGAATCAACTGATGAAGCTTCTGTCATGCCCCCAATTTTATAAACATATTTTATATTCCAAAACAATACAATAGATAAAACAATGAAAGATCAAGATTCTAAAAAAATAATAAACTATGACCAGATAAAATCCTTAGGGTTGTGACTATTTCTTTGTATAAAACTTCCAAAAGAAGATCAAAATAATAATTAGCATCATTATTAGTACTATTAAAATAAATTAAAGTACATAACTCTTCTGTTCGACATTTGTCTATCATTTATATGGCTGAGTCAATGAGTTATAAATAAATTGGAACTCACGTGCCTATATATATTTCACTCAAACAAACAAATGTAATTAGAATCTAATGATTCTTGCAGGCTTCACTATCTCAATGTTTGCAAGTGCCTCTCACCTGCAACACAAATGGCGTACACCATAAATGATGCTAAATATATCTTTTGTACTCAATTGGATAAAATAATAATATAATTATTATTATATTAAACAAAAAATAATGTCAACAATTGACATAATTGGTACAGTTCCACATTATAAGGCAATTATTCTTAGCTCACCCCAAGTCCTAACATAGGTCACAAGTAGGTTGACACTCTAATAGTCGCATCAACAAGAAGGAGGTTTGTTTAACTCTTCGAAATGTATATCACTCCACACAATAGCTTTGTACTCTAGCTAAAAAAATTATTTATTTCATCTACGCTATAAAGCTAAGACCCACAAGGGCTCATAGACCCAAGTGCGTAAGTGTCGCACCCCGGGATTTTAGAAGCATAAAAAATTTCTTTTCACAAAAATATCAGAGTTTACCCAGGCCCGCGACTCGAGCCACTCACCTTATACGATAATATAATAATGATATCACTAAGAACCATAGTCCGTGTACAAACACACAAGAGAAAAATAATAATGAGAGTTCTTACTCATTTCAGTGTGGTTGAAATCCTTAAAATCACATTGATAAAACTTGGAGTAAACCCGTCTTCCCGCACACTAAGCTTCGTCGAGTCCTACAAAGTCTGAGGGGTGGTGAGTATTTTAAAATACTCAGTAAGGGAGTTTATATGATCAGACATAAAAACACATAACAGTTTCCTAGCACATATCATATATAGTATTTTTCATGAAAACAAGGTGTGTCTCTGCTTCTTTCTACGTATCAAATATGCTTTTAAGATTTATAAGTTCTCACCAATTACTACTAATGTCCTATATATATATATATATATATTAATAAGAATTTACTGCGGGTACAAAGCAGTGACCTCTTACTCCTCCACAGATAATCTCAAAATATTTTGTGTTTGTAGATAGAAGAGTCACTCGTGCTCATGGGGCACCGAGATCTAAAGAATAGAGAGTCTTCCCATGATACTCTCTACCTAGCGTGCATAGCCTTGATATGTGTGTAACACCCCGACCCGCACCACCTGACCCGGACCGGGGTTTAGATCGGAAAACACAATCGGAGTGTCAAACATTAGCGGAAAAATTAAAACCGACTGACCAGGAGCTGCAGACTCTGAGTGCGAGAGTCGTAACGTTCATCTGCGCACTACGGAGCTTTAATGTTCCATTGTGCGTAGATCAAAATAAACCTAATTTTATAACTAATTTGGATTGGGCCAACGTTATTTTATCGTTGGTTGCCTACGTACATATTGGATACCATCTCTGACGTTATTCCAATACGATCGGATCCGAACATAGTTCTGCCTAATGGCTAATACATTTACCAAACATCAGAAAATTATATACGATAAAATACCTATACGTTATATCTGAATGATTCATCCGGAATCCAACGGAAATCTTATCAGTCATCGGAGTTAAATGAAAGCCAATAAATCAGAAAAACACACATCTCACATAGGTGAGAAGAATACTAACAAAACACACATCCCACTCTATCATAGAGCGGAGCAGAACACACTACAGAACCTGTTGGATCATATCAGATCATATCATATTTTATCCGACCATACTGGTCATATCAGATCAGAGTATGTCACGTCATAGCAGAGAGCATTTTAGATCACAATAGAATAAATCAAGATGTGCAGTCATATAAAGTATATTAAACTAGAAGGTCAAGAAAGCATACTCCCCTCCAATTCTGGAAGTGGCGATGTTTGGAGTTGCTCGTTTCCTTAGAGCGTCTGCTCTTTTTGATCCGGAGACTGCGACCAGAACCTTCTGTAACTTTGGAATACTAACAGAACCTCCCCTTACCCGGAGACACTTTACCCTCACAGCGCCCGTAGGCAGCGGATAGAACCTCCCCTTGTCCGAAGACACTTTTCCCTTCCCGTGCCCGTAGGCAACGGGCAGAACCTCCCCTTACCCGGAGACACTTTACCCTCACAACGCCCGTAGGCAGCGGACAGAACCTCCCCTTGTCCGAAGACACTTTTCCCTTCCCGTGCCCGTAGGCAACGGGCAGAACCTCCCCTTACCCTTGGGATGTTTCTCTCACCTAACATTGATAATTCGAGGAGTGGATGCTTCCATTGCGTTGCTCACCCTCAAATTAGCTAGGAAGGCCTCTTCAATGACTCTAATCGGACTTAAAGTGAGTAAGAAACGAAGAACGGAAAATGAGGAAACGTGGGAGAATTTCCCCTTACCCGGAGATATTTTACCCTTGTCGTGCCCGTAGGTGGCGGACATAACCTCCCCTTGGCCCCGGACGTTTCTCCAATATAGAGTTGCTAACTCGAAGAATTGATGCTTCCATTGCGTAGAGCACCATCGATTTAGCTAGGAACGCATTTTGAATGGAAGAAAACGGACGTAGAATGACTCCAGAAAGTCCTCCTGAAAAATGAATTGAATCCGGTATTTATAGAAACAAACCCGCGAGCCGACGACGTGCGCGCGCACTTGCGCGCGCCACATGTCAGGCTGCTAAATGCCAGAAAAGCGGCACCGCTGCACTGTGCACACGCGCGGTGTGCGCGATCGTGCGGCGCGCATGAAACGCGCGGCGCCGACGTGCATCACGCACGTTCGCGTGGACGCGCCGCGCGTCCTGCGCGCGTCGCGCGATCGGCCGTCCGATCGCGCGGATGACCGAGATCTGGCGGCTCGGCTCGGCTCCGAATCGGCTCGACTCGGCGCGCTGACGTCATCAATTCTATTATTTTATTATTATTTCATTCAAATACAATTCCAACTTCAAAACACTATAACTTCTTATCCCGAAGTCGGAATCGCACGATCTTAGTACCGATGGACTCGTATCGATGAGCCCTTCAAAACTAGACCCCACATGAGTATCTTATCTCGCACTTTTAAAGTGGGTCCCGCCCATGTGGCACATTTCCCGAGGTCGTAACTTTCGTTCCCGACCTCCGTTTTGAGTGTTCTTGGGTGCGTTGTGTTCGTTACTTCGAGCTCTACCCAGATACAGGGATTTTACCTAATGAAACCCCGTAACCCTGATATCAAAGTACCCAATTACCCTTAACCCCCCCGGGTTAAGCATAACCGGAAGATGGGTCGTTACATTCTTCCCTCCTTAAATGAATTGCGTCCTCGCAATTCTCCTAAAAATACTTGTCAAAATACAAAATTGACAAGAATGTTGACCGTTAATCGAATAACAAACATGAATCTGATAAATTTATAACCAGAGATAACATTCAGAAACATATCATAATCCGATAACTTATCAGATAAAACTCATTAGAGTAAACTATTTCAGAAACAGAATCAAATAAAATACTTTAACCATAATATAGCAACATAGGGTTATTGAACTCTTTTGGCAACCCTTCAGAAACATAATCTGACAACTTATGATTAGGATAAAATCCAACCATTTGAAATGCAGATAACTCACATCAGAATGGATTTATAACATCGGATAAGTAGTTTTTCAGAAATAGAGCAAATCAAATTATAACAGATAAATCAATTCAGACTTTGGCAGAATTAAATCACCCGATAAATCACACAATCAAAATCTGATAATTTATATCAGATAATAGAAAGTGAATAGTATTTTCAAAGTCAGATAATTTTTCAAGATCATAAAAGAACAAACAGATTAAATAGAATGGACAGATCAGATGGATCAAATAAACAAATCAGAACAGATAGAATATACATATCAGACAAACTGGACATAACAGACACATTGGCAAAACGAATGGGACGAATAAAAAGGACATAATAGATTGGTTAGAACAGACAGATTATATAGATTAAACCGAACTGACAAAACTGATAGATCAAACATAACTGTCATATCAGACAGAATAGACATAACTGACATATCAGACAGATAGAATAGATAGAACGGATAGATAAGACATATTAGAAACTTCAATAGATCAACTAGATCAGACCGAACAAAATGATTGAATATAATAGATGGATCAAACAGATCAGATATATAGCAGATAGAACAGACAAATGAGATAGAACTGATAGATCAATCAAACAGAACAAACAGAATAGACAAAATGGACAAGACAACAGATCAGACAAATCATACATAATAGACAAAACGAACATAATGGACATAGCAGACATAACAAATAGAACGGATAGATCAGACATATCAGACAGAACATATAGATGACCCAAAACGAAATAAATAGACAAATTCGATACATTAGACAGAACGGACAGAACAAATCAAACAAAGTAGACAGAATTAACCGAACAAACAGATTAGAACTGACAGATTAGATAGAACAAATAGATCAAACGGATTTGACAGAGTGAACAGATCGAACAGAACAGACAAATCAAACAGATCAGACAGAACATGTAGAAAAAGACAGATTAGATAGATCGGGTAGAACAGAGCCGTGATACCGAACGGCGTTCCCCTCGACACTCATGGGGTAGCGAGAGGCTCAGAAGGATAGGAGCTTTCCCATGATGCTCCACTCCTATATGCATGCACCAGAACCGATTTTTCGGTGGGTATCTAGACAGAGAGTGCACTGATACTTTCAGGTTTTACCCTAAAACTACCCAGAAAGTGCACATATTCAAAACATAATGCAGTATGTATAAATTATTTCTCCAATATCGTATTTTCCGAAAAACATGTGTAATAAGCATAAATTTAGAATTTAAAACCCCCTACAATGTGGGTTGAGTTAAAATCTAAAATAATGCTTAAGCAAAAATATATGAAAATGATTATAATCTTTTTCAGAAAATCATTTATCAGAAAAGACTCATTCAGAAACAATTTTGATGCAGAAACAGACGCACAATTTATCGGTTCGTCCGAGTGACGAGAAAACCAGAGCAGTAATACCAAACGGCGTTCCCCTTGTACTCATGGGGTACCAAGGAGCTCAGAAAGTGAGGAGCTTTCCCATAATGCTCCACACCCGTGCGCATGCCAAAACCGATTATTTTCCTCGGTGGGTATCCAGAGAGTGCAAGCACTCGCGTATCAGTATACGCATCAGAGCAGAAATTTTTTTATCTGAAGCAGATGTCACTAATATTTTTTTTTTCTCAGAATCATTCGAAATTTAAAACATCAGACAAAAAACATATCAAAAATCAATCAAACTCTTTTCAGAGAGGCATTGGATCAAAAATCAAAGCATCTAACAGAAAACAGACTTCATATTTAAATTAGAAAATATATTCCCGGTTCATTTCATATTCAGAGTAAATTTTTAAACCAAACTTGCACTAAAATTCTACTATCGTAAATTTGATAGACTATTTTAAATTTAAGTTACTAAAATAATAATGTAACAGATTTAGAGTAAATATTCTCGATTGATTCAAAATCCGAATTTGTAAAAATCAGAGTTCGAATCAAATCAGATACCACACATACAAAACATAATTTTAATTTATAAATTAGAATAAAATCGGAGTCCATTGGGAATCTAACGCAATGCATGCAAACATAATTCCCATAAAAAATAGAAGGTTCGTATTATATTCAATTGCAGATATATCAAACAGAAAGTTCAAATATCGGAAGTCGTATTAAATCAAGTATCACAGTTGAAACAAAATTTCAAATTAATTCCTATCGAAAATTGGAATCTATTTCAAACTGATATTTAGAACAATAATTTTAAATAATAACAATTCAGATGCGAAATTCGTAATATCAATTTGCTACAATACAAGTCGAACGGAAATTCTAAATTACTTATAATTAAACAAATCATATTTTATAAATATTAAAGTTGAGAGCAATTCCAATGTCTCACATACGTAAATCAAAATTACTAATAAAAACCTGATACAATTTATTCAATGTAAAATTTTCAAATTAATTTAGATTCAGAATTAAACTTTTATAAGAAGGATTGACGTACCAAATCCTTATGTAACAAATTCAGACAGGAATTCAAATAGTTCCTGACTTGAAATTAAAATTCACAAAATCGACATTTAGCGTCAATTACTTACAAAGCTTGTATGACAGAGATTTAAAATTATTTCTCATTCAAAATCGGAAGATGAAAAATTAAAATTCATATTAAATCGAATACAACACTCGGAGAACAGAAACTCTTAATCGGATTCATCTTTATCCGAAACAACACAAGCGGAAGTTCAAAGATCAGAAGTCTGAAACCTGATATTACACGAATTAAATTCAAAATCGGAATAATCCTAAATTCTGATAACAAATTTGCAGAACGGACACTTACAATCAGAATTCATATTAAATCTGATGTCACTCGTGCATAAGGGAATTTAAAATTGAAGTTTGTAGAAAATCGAGTAAAACATTTGGAGAACAAAAACTCATAATCAGAATTCATATTGAGTCTGATATAACACATGCAGAAGTTCAAAAATTGGAATCCACAAATCCTGTATCAAAGATAAATAATAAAAGGTTCACAATAGGAATTTTCTTCGAATCCGATATAATACATGTGGAACATAAAATTCAAAAATGAGAGTTGGCATTAAATATGATGTCACACGTATGAAACAAAATTCAATATCAGAGTAAGCATTAAATCCGATATCAGTCGTAGAGAATGGAGGTTCACGATCGGAATTATCCTTAATTCCAATGTCACATACGCAAAACTAACATTTAGGATTTTTTTTTTCGTTAACATGCAGGTGGAATGGTAAAACATAATCAAAGCTTATATTAACTTCGATGTCATAGCTGCAGACTACAATCGGAATTCATCATAAAGCAGATGACACATGTGCAAAATGACAAAAATCACAATCGAACTTTATCTTAAATCTGATAACATATTCGTAACACAGAAATTCCAAATAAAAAATTCGAATATGAAACAAATCACTATATATTTAAAATATTTTGCTCTCGTAGACAGAGTAATGCTCTGATACCATTCTGTAACACCCCGACCCGCACCACCTGACCCGGACTGGGGTTTAGATCGGAAAACACAATCGGAGTGTCAAACATTAGCGGAAAAATTAAAACCGACTGACCAGGAGCTGCAGACTCTGAGTGCGAGAGTCGTAACGTTCATCTGCGCACTACGGAGCTTTAACGTTCCATTGTGCGTAGATCAAAATAAACCTAATTTTATAACTAATTTGGATCGGGCCAACATTATTTTATCGTTGGTTGCCTACGTACATATTAGATACCATGTCTGACGTTATTCCAATACGATCGGATCCGAACGTAGTTCTGCCTAATGGCTAATACATTTACCAAACATCAGAAAATCATATACGATAAAATACGTATACGTTATATCTGAATGATTCATCTGGAATCCAACGGAAATCTTATCAGTCATCGGAGTTAAATGAAAGCCAATAAATTAGAAAACACACATCTCACGTAGGTGAGAAGAATACTAACAAAACACACATCCCACTCTATCATAGAGCGGAGCAGAACACACTACAGAACCTGTTGGATCATATCAAATCATATCATATTTTATCCGACCATACTAGTCATATCAGATCAGAGTATGTCACGTCATAGCAGAGAGCATTTTAGATCACAATAGAATAAATCAAGATGTGCAGTCATATAAAGTATATTAAACTAGAAGGTCAAGAAAGCATACTCCCCTCCAATTCTGGAAGTGGCGATGTTCGGAGTTGCTCGTTTCCTTAGAGCGTCTGCTCTTTCGGATCTGGAGATTGCGACCAGAACCTTCTGTAACTTTGGAATACTAACAGAACCTCCCCTTACCCGGAGACACTTTACCCTCACAGCGCCCGTAGGCAGCGGACAGAACCTCCCCTTGTCCGAAGACACTTTTCCCTTCCCGTGCCCGTAGGCAACGGGCAAAACCTCCCCTTACCCAGAGACACTTTACCCTCACAACGCCCGTAGGCAGCGGACAGAACCTCCCCTTGTCCGAAGACACTTTTCCCTTCCCGTGCCCGTAGGCAACGGGCAGAACCTCCCCTTACCCTTGGGATGTTTCTCTCACCTAACATTGATAATTTGAGGAGTGGATGCTTCCATTGCGTTGCTCACCCTCGAATTAGCTAGGAAGGCCTCTTCAATGACTCTAATCGGACTTAAAGTGAGTAAGAAACGAAGAACGGAAAATGAGGAAACGTGGGAGAATTTCCCCTTACCCGGAGATATTTTACCCTTGTCGCGCCAGTAGGCGGCGGACATAACCTCCCCTTGGCCCCGGACGTTTCTCCTATATAGAGTTGCTAACTCGAAGAATTGATGCTTCCATTGCGTAGAGCCCCGTTCACGCGGACGCGCCGCGCGTCGTGCGATCGGCCGTCCGATCGCGCGGCCCCGCATCGCGCGGACGACCGAGATCTGACGGCTCAGCTCAGCGCGGCTCTGACTCGGCGTGGCTTCAGCTCGGCTCGGCTCCAGATCGGCTCGACTCGGCGCGCTGACGTCATCAGTTCTATTATTTTATTATTATTTCATTCAAATACAATTCCAACTTCAAAACACTATAACTTCTTATCCCGAAGTCGGAATCGTACGATCTTAGTACCGATGGACTCGTATCGATGAGCCCTTCAAAATTAGACCCCACATGGGTATCTTATCTCGCACTTTTAAAGTGGGTCCCGCCCATGTGGCACATTTCCCGAGGTCGTAACTTTCGTTCCCGACCTCCGTTTTGAGTGTTCTTGGGTGCGTTGTGTTCGTTACTTCGAGCTCTACCCAGATACAGGGATTTCACCTAATAAAACCCCGTAACCCTGATATCAAATTACCCAATTACCCTTAACCCCCCCGGGTTAAGCATAACCGGAAGATGGGTCATTACAATGTGCTCTTCGTTAGGGGCTAATCAGGGGTCTTGCCCTTCATTAGGGGCTCACCAGGCTAAAATAGGTACCGTGCATTCGATTCCAAACCGAATTAATTATGCCCTCATCTAATCAACGGAGTTCTATCAGGGCGCCCAACAATAGCTCCGGACAACCAAAACATTCTTGAGTCTGAGACTCATAATCTTGAGTCCCAGACTCAATCAAAATATCCTATAGTTCTCATACTCCAAAAATGACTATTTTCTTTTAAAACATTATATTTCAATGTTTATCCTTTTGAAAACCCTAATTTCGCCTCTTCAAGCCATAGGAGCGTCACTATCAACGACTACAAAGGCAAGGTTGGTCGCTCATTCTAATAAGATAGTTACCCCTTCAATGACTCGATCACCATGCTTATATGTCTTTTCAAAAATAATCTTGAGCATCCTCTTTTCAAGAAGGACGAGTCCTCTAAAACCGTCATTCAAACATATTGTATTCATTCGCAATGATAACAATGGTGAAGCTAATTTGTCTCTATCTCACATGCTCCAATGTATATAATTTATATCAAAATCATCAGATAAACATTCGATCAAACTATGATATATGAGGCAATCGTAAGACATGTAGTAAAACATATCCACTTCTAGCGGATAATCATTTGACTAATTGAATATACATAATAGTATTATAAACATATGATTTATAAATCATATTCTATCTCAAGGATTGACCATTTGACAGATCGAATATATGTGCAAAAATCATAAATCATAACTTGAAAGTAATCTCTAACGCATAACATGCAAAAGTCATATAAATAATAAGTTCAAAACACAACCAAAGTTTATAATCATGTCTTAAGAAAGGATAAAAGCCCCTACCTTACTCTCCGCACGAGTTCAAAACCGATAAATCGAACACCACAAGATTGGATTTCTACTTCTGGGGTTTTGGAGGTCTCTAACTAGAAAAATAATCCCGCCACGACGTCTGGTACGCTCGATTTAGATAAGAACGCCTCTTGAACGGAAGAAAATGGGCTCATATCGACTCCATAAACTCTTTTTCTGTGCTCGTAGGCTATGGAAAAACATCCCCTTAACCCGGAACACTTTCATCTTTTCGTGACAGTAGGCTACGGACAAAACCTCCCCTTAGATCGGGACACTTTCTCATAACATGCCCGTAGGCAACGAACAAAATGTCCCCTTACCCGGAAACACTTTACCCTTCACGTGCCTATAGGCGGTGGACAAAACCTCCCCTTGCCCCGGGACGTTTCCCCTATATAGAGTCACTAACTCAAAAAATGGATGCTTCCATTACGTAGAACACCTTCAAATTAGCTCAAAACGCTTTTTAAATGGAAGGAAACGAACTCAAAATGACTCAAGAGAAACTTCTCTAAAAGAAAGAATAAAAATAAAAATTTATAGGAGAATAACGTGAGTAGACGAAGAGTCATGCGACATGTGTCGCATGACCACGGGCTGAAAACGCAACACAAACATGCTTGATGCGCGCGAGGTACGCGTGTTGGCGCGGCGCTGTCGCACATCGGTTTGCATGAATTTGCCGCACGTCTAACGCACGTCGCATGCATTGTTCCATGTGGTGCGGCTCACAAGCCGCCACTTATGCCGCAGCTTGGCTCACCGCAAGCTGCTGGCATTATTTTTTGTCCGTTTCTAATTTTTTATATTTCAATTAAATATCAATTCCAACTTCAAAACGCGGTAACTTCTTATCCCGAAACTGGAATTGTACGTTCTTAGTACCGATGGACTCGTATCGACGAGCCCTTCGAAACTAGACCCCACATGAGTAAGCTATCTTGCACTTTTAAAGTAGGTCTCGCCCATGTGACACATTTCCCGAGGTTGTAACTTTCACCCCGACCTCCATTTCGTGTGTTCTTAGGTTTGTTACCCTTGTCTCACCGATATCTATTATACCCAAATAAAAACTCTCCCAATATATATGCATCTAAATAATTTAAAATAATTAAAAACTTAAAAAATAGTTTTATTAGAGGCAGGAAATCATACCGAAAATTCGCAGTCGTTATAGTAAGATTATCAACCTTCTATGATTGCTAAGATCCTCATTTCGCATTGCACTATCATCTTTTACATATCCAAACCAACTCCCAAGTATGAGGAAGACAGCTCAACAAACAAACTCCTAAGCCTCAGGGTGACGGGGGCCAAAGTGTGTTATAATATCAAGTACCCCCTCAACATAGGTAAACAAGCTCACACATGGAGCCAAGACTACTATTAGGTACTCCTGACATCAAGTGTCTTTCATTATGTACGTCTTTGGTAAGTCGAAACATAGGGTTTGCATTACATAGTTTTCACACATCTTTTATTATGATTTAATGTGTTTACTTATATTTATTATGAAAGTAAAGTATGACTTATATTACTTATTGACCTATTAATGGTATTTGATAGTGTATACATCTAGAACCCAAGGTATAATCATCATTGGTCAGACCATTGATGAGTTGGTGTGATTATCGATAGTCATCAACACCCCCATCGATACGTCGATCCCTTGCCAATAGAGAGTAGAATTCTTGCAAGCCTTGCTCAGTAATGTCATCATTGATGTGTCTGAGCTCCTATTGGTACATGGTGTATTTTTGTATGGCACGTCGCTAACACATCGATATTATAAATGGTTTATCTTCTCTCAACCACCGATTCGATGTTTAGTGCACAAGAGTAACTCAAATACATAACATCTTCAACTTGAACTTTGTCTTCATTCCATCCACTTGAGACATTATAATCTTGAAAAAATTGGCATCAGGCTTTTTCTGACGCAAGGTCTGAAAAGTCTATGAAATACATTTAAAGTCCACATGATTTAAATTTTTGGACAAATTTACCCTCTTATTCTAATATTTCCTTCTTTCTTACGTTTTCCCTTCTTCTTCCTTCCACCTTCATCTAGATCCTTAGTCGCTCCTTCTTCCTTACGTTTCCCCTTCTTCTTCCTTCAACTTTCATTGTTAAACTCCAGATCCTTAGTTGTTGCTCCCCTTCTTCCTTACTCTAGATTGCTCTTCCATGTTCTAGGCCTCTTTCTCTTCTGTTTCCCTCTCCATTCACAATAGCTCTAGCGCCTCCTCCACTGCGTCCTCCTTCCTTTTTTCTTCTTCTTTCTTCCTTAGTCTAGATCACTCCTCCATGCTCTAGGCCTCTTTCTCCTCATCTCCCTCTCTGTCCACAGTACCTCTGGCGCCTCCTTCACCGCGTCCTCTTTTTTTTCTTTTTTCTTTTTCTTCCTCCTTCTAAATCGTTGCTCCCTTTCTTCCTCTGTCTCCTCTTACGTCTCCCTCTCTATCCACAGCAGCTTTGGCGCCTCCCTCCTAATAAAGATAGTAAATATTTAATCCCTTTGTAATTTATAAGGAGAGTAAATTACTCTCTTTGTATATAACAAAGTGAGTAAATATTTATTGACTTCTTCCCTACTGGCTTCCTGAACTCCTCGTTGCTCATGTCAGCAAACTTATTCAGCCCCACCATGTAGTCCAACAACTCGCAGCGCCACTCGACATTCCTCTTCACCACATACTCTAGGTTCCTCATGAAGTTCTAGGAACCTGGCTCCTTCTCCCCCATGGTCATAGCGCACGATGGAGAAGTGGCTCCTTGACAATTGGATGCTAGGCCATGGCCAAAAAGTACAGGCTGATATTATATGGGGTGCCTCCAGAAGAAGGGGGAGCGGCTTCTAGTTTTGTAATATCCCGGATTTCCTAGGTTTTGAAAATTCAATACGTGGAATTTAGTTTACTTGACCCATTGACATTATTAGTAGAATAACTTTCTCCTTAAACAGAATTTCTAGCTAATACTAATGCGGTTAGAAAGTAGACAAAAAGAACTTTGAAATGTCACCAAGAACGCATGAATCAGAGTTAGGATGAGGGAGATACGACTATTCAAAGTTGAACATATCGTATAGGGCCCGTTTACCCGATTTAAACATGAATTTGGGTTGTTTAAGTTGTTTTGTGGACCCGATTAATTAGAATTTCAAAATTAATTTTTAGTGGCCTAATTAAGTGGCCCATTGGAGGGAGATTGACCCAACTTCTAGGGTGATTAGGAACCTTAATCCCCATGCTTATAAATGGATACTTAGGGCATCATTGAGGGGTCTTTTGCCCGAAGCAAGGGAGAAGGGGGTAGACGACGAGGCTCAGGCGGCGGTGGATCAACAACAAATAGGCGATTGAGGTAGGATCATTGCCGTTGTCTACAAGTGTAGATTAACAAAGATTTTATTAAATAAATCTTGATGTAATTGGATTTTTGCAATTATGTTTTTTTTGTAAATTTCATTAACAATAATTGTTATTCTATAATGTCATTAAAGAGTAGTTTTTTTTGTAATTTATTTTGATCCTGTCGGACGGCAACCGACCGGCCGATCCTTGTGCATTGGATTCCCTCAGTGGAGGGCCAAGATCTGGCACACGACCACTGTCCCGATGCGTAGATAAAAAAATAAAACAATAGGCACTAGCGGCGCTGGCCGAAGTCATGCCAGCCCCAGCCGCACAAGTCTAGGCCACGATGGCCGTGGACTCGCCGGCCTGGGCCACGGTGGATTCGCTGTTTGTTAAAAAAAAGAGGAAAAAAGAAAAGTTGTGTTTTGGCCGCCGGCAAGCCACCGGAAGGTGGCATGACCGATGCAGTCGGTTCTGCCGTACGTTGATGGACCAGATTTGCTGAGCCGCGAGCGGCTGACCAGCCTCTGGCCAGTTGCGCTGGAACGGGTCGGGTAACCCAACCCGGTTCGGTCCGGCTTGTAAAAAAAACACATATTGTACCAACTAAACCGGGTTTGGTTCAATAGGATAAAATAGTCATAAAAATGTGTAAAAAATTAAAAATAGCCATGGGAGTATGAAGAGTTCCCTGAACAAGTTTCAGACTGGGGGAAAATCTCAAAGGCTTTGAAATGACTAATTTACCCTTATAAATTGAATCATAGAACAATTTTAATGACTTGAATTAGGGGCTTCGATTTAGGGGCTTATGAGTGGATTTAAAAATTAAGAAAAATTAAATTGGTGGGTACATGTGTACATTAAATTTAGACTAATCTATAAAGTACGAAACTATCCCAGTCTGTAGATAATTGACTGTTTTACCCCTAAGGTTAAGGTAAGACTGTTAATTGAACTGGGGTCAGTTCAAGGTGTTTACGACCCTGTTATACAGTAAGAAACTTACCTCGAGTTCATAACATCATAGTGTACCCCTGGGATTAGTTTTGGACCTATTAGGATTCAGAGAAACCCTGAACAAAAAGACAGAAGTACCCTTATGAGCAGACATGCTTACATTTGCTTGAAATAAATTAACGAGCCAATGTGATACTGAAACCTTTTAAGAGGTTAACGACTTGCTTAAAAGCATAAAGGATCTTATCCAATGTTGGATAATTACTTTAATACCCTTAGGTTCATTATGACCAGTTTTCATAAAAATTTAATAAGTTAACCCAAGGAGGGTTAGGGCACAAGAGCTCAAACAATTATAATGTCATTATTAAATTTGGTTATTGATATTATGATCTACTTAGACCTGTGTGGTTCTGATTGTTTATGTTGTTCATTATTTCAATATTTTGCTACTGATGTTGTGATAGTTATTTATCATTAGCTTAAGATTAATAAAAGATTAGTCAATGGGGTTAGATAGCTTTGGATTGAGCAGAGAACACCTAATCAAGATAAAGACTAAAATACCTTAGAGGTGTTTGAGACTAGTTCATAGAGTGAACAAAGCCTTTGACCTGGTAATTTGTCTTGGTTGATGAATCGATGACAATTTTGAGTTTTAAACCCTAGTCTAGAAAGGACTAATAGGGTTTGGAATAATTATTCGAAATACTGGTTTATTGATTAGTAAGATAGGGTTCAGATTGGTTTCCTGAGTTTTAGCTCTATTGAGGAGCTGCTGGTTTGACTGTGTAGTTGCATCTGCTAATTGGAGGGAGCTCTGTGTGAGCCGAGCTTCCCATAGATTTATTGAAAAATTTTTAGTGTATACGCATTTGGATTAACTCTTTTTCCGCCACTTCTATTCAGGTGCAGTTGTGGGTTATGTCTTTCCACTTCGATCAGGTTTTTATGAGCTAGGAGGGTGATGACATTTCCTGGTGGATTCTAAGGTGTTTCATCATAGATTTACCTTTGAGAGTGGTCTATGGTGAGTTTATCATTTGTTACTTAGGTTGACATTTGATGAGTTTGTCTGTCATTAGGATTAGGCTGGGATATTAATTATCGAACAATGGTTCGAGATATAATTAATAATATTGTTTGATATTGCTTGTTTAATTAGAACAAGTGGAATGATTAAAGGACTTGCATAAAATGTAGGTTGTTTTAAAATACTTAAGCATTGCATGTGTGATGCTATGCTTATTAGTATAATGTAATTTTTAGGCAGAACTACGTTTAGATCTAATATTTTTGAAAACATTGGAGATGTTATCTGTTGAGAACGTAGACAACTAACATCGGGTGATGCTGGCGTGATCCGAAAAATATTAAATTTTACTTTTGTTCTTCTGAAACGCTCTTTAAAGCGGAGGAGATGTTTGGCTGTTGTTTAGTTTTGTTTGGTTGCAGGTTCTTTAGATGGGGACGTTGCGAGATCGGGACATTGGTGGGCATTTAAGGACGACATTGCACTAGTGGGATCTAGTTTCTTACTTATGCAACATTATAAGTAATTGTAATTACTGGTGTGAGAGCCAACTTTACTTGGTTATTTATTTTCGGATAGATGACATACTTGTACTTAGAGGATTAACCTGCTATTTATTGAATTTTGACATATGTAATACTATCATATGTTTTGATATTCGTATTTGTGAACCCCAGTTATCATGACCTAGATATTTTAGTCAATTAATTTGATTTAAAGAAAAAAAATTATCGTGATTTATCGCTTATCCTTTATATAAAAAGAATTTTAAAAATCCAAGCCGTCACAAGTTTGGGTTTAATCTAATTGGGAGTGAGGAGGAGGGCAGCCGGCGGGCATTTTTATCTGAATACAAATTTTAGAGTTGATGATAGATTAATAAATTTTTTGTAGTTAACATCTAAAACCCCTATAATCTTTAATAGTCATTTTATACATGAAAACCTCTAGATTTTGATAACATTGAACCCAAAGAACTCAACATGAATCTCTATTAATAATACTTTATTACAATGCGCACAATACATCTAAAAATCATAGACTATTGTGTGTGTGTCTATATGTGTATTAATATATAAGATTAAGGGAGAACTAAGGGTGAACTTCTTGTCAAGAGGTAGGATGAACTACTCTCCATAAGTATTTAAGGTTACATATATAAAATTCAATATACATATAATCTTAAATACTTGTGGAGAGTAATCATTCCTACCTCTTTCAGAAGATGCTCACCCTTATGTCTTCCTCAATCCATTGGTTTTATAATGAACAACTCTTGTATAAATTCCTTCTATCGATATCCTTAAATGTAATTCCTCCTTCTAATTACGCTTGATTTTAGTAGTCCTTCAAAGAATCCTTCTTCCACAAGGAATATTCATACCCTTTAAAGGAGTGTAACTAATTGAATCTCGATCTTTGGCTCAACGGTTTTGCATACATATCACTGACGTAGGCTTACAAATGGTTCATCAACACATCCGCTGATATGTCAGTAATTTACCTAAATGTTACAGAGTTTTATTAGGAAAATTCTGAAGTGTTACACCTTCACTACTGGATCACCCTAAGATTGACCACATATGACATACCATCTAGCATTATAAACTTGTTATATATTGTGTCAGGCATGCACACTAATGGGTGCACCATCGATTAAAGTAATCGATGACTAGTGAAATTTGCAGCCACCTTTAAGCCGAACTCAAATATGCGGATGAAGCTTTCCAATGGAGTCACAGGCCATTGATGGCTAGATTAATGGCGTACAATGAAGGTTTTATGCGATACAGTATTTACTGTCCTTCAAGAGTTTTTCATGCTAGCTCTCTTCTCACTGTGCCCAGCTTAAAGAACGCCTATGATCATTCATGTTTAAGAATAACGGCATAGAAGTTAGCATTAATATCAATGACGCTAATATGCACTAGTGTATACAGTCAATATGAATACAGTCAATATGAATAGCCTAAAGCGTTTCTTACGTCGGGATCATGATGAGTAGTGAACATTAAGAGCTCTTCTCAACGATCGACTGGGGATGAAGCTCCACACTCTCACCAGCCGATTTGAGTCCCACTTAAGCCAACATACTATGGCCAATAGTAGTGAGTCTAGCGACCATTCAATAGCGTGAAGCAAAAAGGGCTAAGAGCGGCGAAGTTATTGAACGATCCTCTTTTCATCAATTTTGCTGAACAGAATCAAGCTGTACATGGGACTGGAGTCCATACTCTCAAATTTGTCTGTCAATCTTCACAGCGCAGGCTCGTCTTGATGTTGCGAAGACTGCAAGAAATGAGGGCGCTGACGCTATCAACAGACTCCATGGTCGGCTTAGCTGCGGGGGAGGCATTGACCAGTATCTGAAACGCCATGGTCAGAATGCAGCCGCCCTCGATGGCCCTTTCCTCCGCCTTGGTGGTGATAACCAGTGGCCTCGCCTCCACTCCATCGGGAAGGATAACGTAGCCGGAAGGCAGCACGGCCACGCCGCTCGAGTCACAGCCCGTAATCACCGATTGCAGTGCTGCCACGTCCACCGGCGCGTAAACCACCATCGACTCGTAGGCGTTGGTGCATGTGTCTTGTAGCACCCACATGTTGCCATCATTGGACGAAGAGGCCTGCATTGTAAAATCATCAACGCATGCGTTCACGACTGATTACGATTTGAGTCTCAGGTTTAGCTTTGAGATCAGTGTGGGACAAGAGAGGGAGCTTACGTGAACGGTGACTGCATTTCCTCGATCTTGGGCTTTGGCAAGGTTGATGATGGGATGAACTCGACCACCAGTCGAAATCACGTCCCACTGAAACAGTCCAGGCCAGATAGAGTTTTTATTAATGAATCGGACATGAACTGAAATGATCAAAAGCAAGGCTGGTTAGTTACCTCATTTCTTCGACCTTCGTCTCTTAAGAAAGCGAACAAGACATGGGGGGCAACAGGCAGCCACACTGAAGAGACTGCGCAGACTATCAAGCCGATGGGCTCTCCAGGGTCGCTCAGGTTCTTCCTGGACGACACCCTTATGCACTCCCCCTCCTTGGTCGATATCTTGGTCCATGTGTGGTAACTCGACGCCCCAACTGCCCCGCAGAAGCTCGAATTCATTCGCTGAGCTAGCTTCAGGATACTCTTCCTCCCGGCCAACGTTGCAACCCCTGATACACGCATCATTACAAAATCTATTCCTCAATGGAAGAAAGCATAATTCATAAGGCTAATGAATTAACAAAAATGCGAGTCTCACCACTGGAGTCTTTAGTGGGTACATTGGTTGCCATGAAGAAGACCAGCCTCTCGCATTGAAGCTGTAACGTGGCCATCCAGCGTTTGGCACCAAATGCCAGTCCACTGTTGACGATCGAGCGATATAATGTGTGAACTGTGGTTTTTTGGCATTCAACGTGCTCCACCCAAATCACCTAGTCAATCAATATATCGTTAGCTATTTGGTTTACACAAGCATAATAGCTGAGACTAAAAACTCTTGTTTTAGTGGAAATTGCCGCGCGAGGTTGTGTAAATTACATTTATTCCTCACGAATTATCGCATAAAAAAAAACTGAGAATGATTCTATTGCCCCCAATAAAGACTCAGTACATCTCATTACTCACTTCTCATTTAACCTTCCTTCTTTATGGGGGGTTATATTGAGTCTTTATTGGGAGAAAAATAGAATCATTCTAAAACAAATCATCATAACTTACGGAAACATGCACATAATCCCATGACTTATGTTCCTCTAGTATTTCAAACATCTATTATATCCCAAACCTCATAACATTATAACCATTCTCCTTTCGTTAATCTAATCCCCATCTTTTCTAATTTCGTTGTCAATTATATGTGTTAATGCCAATGTGGCTGACTGTGTTGTTCTCTTTCTCTCGCACCATTTTTCCTTAATGGTGTTCCCTTGTCAAATAAACCGAGCTCAATAAAATCTAATTAGTCGACACAAAATCGAAACCTACTTTATTGGTGATTCATTTGTCTTGTTAAGAAAAAAATATGATATTTAAAAAAAAAAAATTGTCCTAAATTAATAGCTTCATTTAGTTTTTTAAGGTAAACTAATTTAAGTTCTTTTTAAAAAACCAAATGGAGCTAGCTATTAATTTAATTTAAGAGGGAGGGAGTATTACATCATTTTGAAAAACTAATTGACGTTCATTTTGAAAAACCAAATGTATATTTTATTAAAAGTGTGTATAATTTACCCTATAAGGACATTGTTTTCTCTAAAAATTATCGAAGTGTAATAATTCAGGAGGTGAAGTTAAATTATCCTTAAATAAATTATTATATTTTAAAAAACTTTGCTGCTCAAAACCCAAGATAGCAAGTAAGAATAATTTTCCTTCAAAAAAAAAAGTAAACAATAATCTTACCCTGCTGTGGCCATTGCATTTGTCCTGGATGATGCAGCCAGAGGGTCGCTTCCTGCACTTGCCAAGAGAGGCATCAATGGCGTCTTCAAGTTTGTCGATGGAGACATCAACGATTGCCCAGCTGTCTGGGCACAGCTGCACGCAGTGTCTGATGAAGTATAACTCTCTGCTAGGGACCATGGGAGTAAGCATCTGCATCTCTGCAAACATCTGGTGCACCCCTCTCACAACGTCAGCTGGCAAGCTGGCCATTCCAGCCCTTATAAATTAAGAAAAATAATATTTTTACTCCACTTTTTTTTCTCCACCTTTTCTACCTCAGCCTCTGAGACCTTCCAATTATTAAATGAGACTCACTCCAACCAATGCTAGGGTACAATTTGATGTAGACTCTCGAGTAAGTGAAGTAAGAATATAAGCTTCTCATTCTTCCCTGCTCTACAAAATACGAAAACTGTGGAACGAAATAAATAACCCTTACCAGCTGCACGGCCCCGTTTCTGTTATCCCCCTCCCCAGTGCAGATCACGTCCACTGTAGCCGCCTTCGATATCAACGTGGGGAACATTTCCTTCCACTGGTTCTGAGAAATGACACAGAGAAGGAACGGAGTCATTAAATTTAGAAGACTGGTCACGCATGGTCACCAACCTTTCAGTGATTTAACCATGCAAACAGTATCACTGACTGCGTTCTAACTAGGCAGCAATAGCAGACGCAAACCAATTATTCTTCGCCATAGGCCCTACTGTCAGCATATTAATTAAGGGAGTTGCATTGAATAGATCAGGAATCTGTAAAGTGAGGTAAAAGTAAAGAAGACGAAGTATCATTTACCACGTCCATGAAAGACTGGATCAACTTCGGGAGGTCCACAAAGACCACCCCGGTCTCCCTGGAAGCCTCGATCGATCGCCGTATGTGACCTGAGCCAAAGTCGTCGCAAGCAAACTCTCGAACGTACTCGTCATAGTTGAGTATCTCGCGGCCAGTCTCGACGCTGCGCACCCACAGTACCTCTCCTGAAGTGGCCATCTTCTTCAGCTCTTCCACGGCGGAGCGAGCCATCTCCATGATTCTGGGCTTGTCAACCCCGAAAACCCCCGTGTAATAATCCAGTGGCGTCCTTCTCTCTCCATCGTTTCCTGCTGAGCAAGACGAGCTTGGTGACGCAGTCCTCCCAGCCTGAACATTTCTCCCAGCTCGCCTTTGCTTTTCAATCTGCACCCAGACTCCACCAAAGTCGAAGAATATTGTATGATTTTATCATAATAAGAAATTGATATAAGATAACTTGCTTCTCCGTGATTGGAGAGAATCAGTTATGTTACTAATTACCTCAGCTTTGAGTCTTGCATTCTCGATTCGGAGTTGTTTTTCTTCGGCGGTGACCGTTGCATCTCTGTTAGAAGTTGCAAAGCCACAATTAGGGCAACAAGTCTTCTTGTCACTCTCTCTTAAGCACCGGTTCTCCTCTCTAAGCCTTTCTACCTCCGTCTTCAACAGCGAGTTCTCGTGCCGCTCTTGGA
Source organism: Saururus chinensis (assembly GCA_035235625.1). NCBI lineage: Eukaryota > Viridiplantae > Streptophyta > Magnoliopsida > Piperales > Saururaceae > Saururus > Saururus chinensis. The sequence continues at coordinate 14,864,675 of CP141143.1, forward strand.
TAGCCTACAGTTTAGTGATTAGTTACTTGTTGTTTGCCAAGGTGACACAAATTCCTAGGGAATAGAATTGCATGTACATTTAGATCAGCAGTTAATGAAATATCTAGTGAACATTAGAAGTACCTTAATTTGAGTCCGACGATTTTGGAACCAGAACTTGACTTGCCTGGGGGCGAGGCCCAGCTGTTTGCTCAGCTGCTGCCGCTGCTTCTCATCAGGGTGGGGTGACTCCTTGAACAGCCTGCACGTCGGTCACATGGCTTATGGTGCATGAGTGAGCCTAATTAATCCTAACCAAATTACTTTGTTGATGAGAGTTCATAGAACTCGAAAACATTTATGTGATTATGGTGATTATGTATACAATGATGATATAGCAAATTTACTATTAATGTAATGCTCATTTTTTACTTATTGGGAGGGATGTCCAAGAACTTGGTTGATGCTTACATTAGTGCATAAAGCTTCTAGAATGTAATTATAAGATATGCATTTTGGAATATGAAAGGAACCCCTTTCGAGGAAATGGAAATCTGGAAGATAAACAGTAGCACATAAAGAGCATATTGGGATGGGGACCTCTACATCCCAGCAAAATTAATGTCGGCGTGGAAGCTCCAATTGCTTCATGGTACTAGGTTACTATAGCATCTGTGATCATTTACATGTTAAATCTCCTTCCATAGAGCATGTTGCTAGTGAAGCAGTAAACTTTGAAAATTTTGCTTGCGACAAGTTTCATTAATGAGGTCCCATCTCTACGATCAGTCCAGCATGCATGCTGCGTACGGATGCTCGGAGACTGATGGATTTATACTTTTTTTTTTTGCTAGAATGGATTTATACACTTGGTGATCGGTTGGCTGAAATATGAAAGCATGAAAAAGTCTATGGATCTTAAATAACAAAAAAAATATTTAGAAAAAACATTAGCACCAGATAATGCAAGCTAACGCTGATTCTAAGATGATCACTTCGTCCCTCATAGAATGAGCTGATCCTGCTTCAAATTTCAGAAGTCCTGGAGGAGGATCAAAATGCAAGAGACTGGAATTTGGATTACTACTTCCAGTCACTTGATTCTCTCCAAGCGTACATACTTAAGTTTCACTTCCATGACAATTGAAATATAATGGGCAATGCTAGGTTTCAACAGCTTAAGGAGAAGAAGATTCATATTTACAAACGATGGTTTTACAAGATCGAAACTTCATCGATGCAAATGAGTAGGAATTCTCGAAGATGTGATATATATTAGAATTTGGAAGTTTTTTTCTGGAAGAACCGAAATGATCCAGTTGACTGTTCCTGTTTTGAACAGAAACCAGCCATTGGAACATATATAGGTGATCAACTAGAAAAAGCTTATGGAAAATCAAGAAAACATGGAGAGAAGGGAGGGCTTGGAGTAGTAGGAATACAGGGAGAAGATATCACTCACGCTTCCATTTCTCTAATCTGCTCCGCCGTGTGTCGGTGATATTTCTTTCTCTTCCTCTTCTTGCCCTTGTGTATGTCGTACACCTCCTGCAGCCCCTCAGCATGATCCTCTTCCTCCGATCGGGTAGGTCCGGTGTTCTCGCTGCTGATCTCCAGAGCTTCTTCTCCACCGCTCTCTACATCTCCTTCCTCCACCTCCGACACTGCTTGTGACCCTCGGAAGACTCCGGCCTGCCCAAAAAAGGAAACATATGTAAATGATTGCTTTCATAAATGTTTCTACAAGAAATTTGATGAAAGTATATACAAAAGCAGGAGAGAGTATGGGTGATACAAGGGAGAGGGAGAGCGCAGGGGAGGAGAAGAAATCTTTGGTGCGGGAGGTGGGGTTGGACATGCCGACGTGCGTTGTCATGATCAGGAGGAGAGGGAGAGAGAGGGCCGTCGTGGTAAGGTATTTTAATGGCGGGGTTCGTATGCAAGTGGTGTGAAAGAGGAAGTGTGGGGGTCAGTGGGGCATGAAATTTAAGGATATAAAACAAACTGAGGAATGCAAGGACTGAAGTGAAAGGTGGTGTAGCGGAGAAGACACAAGCTCACTTAGAGAGAGAGAGGGAGGGAGAGGGCATGGGCTGGTAGTTGTTGAAAGTTAGATATGCCGCCAGGCCATGGATAGAAGGCTTGTGCTAGTTAGCATAGTTAACTGACGAGGTTCCTCATTCAATTAATAGTCTTTTGGAGTTAGACATTGGCTCAGCTTCTAGCCAAAGAGAACTCCGCTTCAATGCTTTTTGCGAGAGTTTCATAAAAAGCTCTTCTTTGTTTTTTTTTTATATCTAAAAAAGCTCTTCATTGTTAGAGCCAAACATTTTCAGAGCTCCGATAAGGACAATTGAGTTTTACGTAGGACCATGCTTTATATGTATTTCCTCAGACTGATCTACTACATAATTTTGGTAGATCAGCGATTGAAAAGTTTGGGAGTTTGCATTATAGAGTACGGTACTATGGTCCCAATTATACATGGTGGACAACGAGGACCACTGTGGTTAGTGACCGTGTCAGCAATGTCTAGTTAAATTAAATGACGAGGTTCTTGCTCTCTTCCATGGCACCTTTCATGTCATTAACTAGTAAACCTCTATTAATGATTTCACAACCAAATCGTAGTAGTTGTATACGCCACGCAAAAACAACTATCTATGACCTTCTTCACCGACAAATTAATCGTGGAGAAAATCATCATCTCCTCCTTTGACCGGAGAAATTCCAAATTCTTTCTTTGGAATGTCAAATCTTATTGGGTAGCTTTTGTAAGATTTTTTTTAAATAATAGGTTACAAAAAATGTCATTAATTTTTTTAAAATTGATAACATTATCCAGATCTACTAAGTTTGGTTTATGGCCTTTTTAAAATACTCTCTTTGTCCCACGTTAATTGCTCTATTTAATTTTTTTAAAATGAACCCAATTTAGTTCATTTAGAAAATTCAAACAGAACTCTTAATATAGGTTAAAGGGAGTAAAAAAAAACCTCTTTTGCTTCTCGCACATTGAAGCAACTAGGACGCAGCACAAGGTCACGGCTAGGCGGCCCGAGGTTGGCCGTGGCATGGCGAGGGTGACCTTACTAAATGTGGTGAGGGGACGTTTAGGGCTTCAGTTCTTTAAGAAGAGTGGTATTTTGAAATTTTAATTAAGTATCGGGGATAATTTCTGGTCTTATTCAATAAAACTCTTAAATCATGGTAATCACTAAAATTGCTCTAAGGATTCCCTAAAAAAATTAATACTCTTGCTTTGATCACTGCGTCTCATACTTTCAGTGCGATCTTTTTAAATTGAATATCCTCTACAATTTACTGTTGTCTTTTTTTGTCTTATATTAAATTTCGTGTTGATTGTGGTGCGTATTTATATTTCTTTTCAAACATGGGAAGGAATTGGGGATTATGCAGTGAAAGGCAACATCATTTTTAATTAAGAAATACATAAAAGCCTTTAATATTTAAGATTATTAGCATGTATACCTGCGCATATTAATATTAACACTAATGCATGCTTAAATATATGTATTATCAATTTTAAATATCAAGGGTAGTACAATCTTTACGGTGGGCTCATTGTTCAAGCCAAGCATTATTTCGGTAGAGCTAAAGCTGAGCCATCATTCATTTCTCAAGAGGCGAGCCGGGATGTATGATTGCTCTTTTGCACGGCGTTGTGTCATTGACCATTCAGGGGCACCATCTAACCAAAAATGTTGTTGAGATTTTTTTTTCTCTCTTCAATATGTCAGCACGCCCTTTAAATAAATGAAAGAAGGAATGAATGCAATTAATGTGTTAGCCTCCAAATATCCCAATTTATTCTTTTATGAAAACTGATTATGAGGCCACACGGGTTATTAATTCCTTGTAAACATGAATTCATAGGGAGCATTTATGTCGGACAGAGAAACTGTCATGGGGAACTACGAAACATACGACAATATAGAAGTAATATACTTGTAACTTTTATATATTTTTAAATAGAATATGTCTATTTGAAAAGTTATGTTTGGATTAGCACGCCTAGATATCATAGGTCGTTGGATAGAAAATTCAATGGCCAACATTATTTTGGGCAAATTATTTTTTGTCTCATACCGAAAGATCAAGATCTGACAGCACTGAGGCATATGAACCTAAACTTATACGAATTTTTTTCTATATAAAAATTTCTATTTACCCAAAAAATTTGAACATATATTTTTATATAAAATGTGGCTAATAGGATCAGTTAAAGTCTACTTACCCTAAAGATTTATAATTTTTTTATTTTATAAATTATTTTTTTATCCCATGTCCCCAATTAATTCTCCTGCTTATTGCCTTAAGACACTACCCCACTTTCTCTTTCTCCTTCTTCTTTTCTATGTCACCACAACATCATCACCTGCCTCATCTCCCTTCCCACATGGACCCCAATTATGCTTCCGCCACATCTTTCTTCTTCTTCTCCTCGCCCTCCTCCTCTTAGTTCCTTCTTCTCCTCTCGCTCCTTGACAACCAATGGTAGTGCCTACCATGAGGGCAAAAGGTGTAACCTTTTTTGCTTTGCTAACTACGGTCAAGCCCAACAAGCTTCAGATATAGCCTTATTGTAGCCAGTGTTTCCAAAAAAAGTCACTCCTTTTTACTCTAGTCACAGCTACTTTGCACTATTACTAATTTTTGGGAAAGAAGAGGAGGAAAGGTGCAACCTGTCATGGAGTAGGAAAGGGAGAGCTAAATTGGGCCATAAGTCGGTGTTGGTGTGATGTAAGCACTAGTGCCTAGAAAATGACAAGTAGAAGAAGAGTAAAGGAGACAAATAGTAACCATTTTTTATAGAATTTGAAGATAAATATTTTTTTGGCTAGATTTGCATGACCAAATTGAATAGCCAATGGATATGTGAAAGAGGAAACATGAGATCGATTGGATCTAGTTCCCATATTTTTCTTTCACCATTTGTAGGTGATGTGGTAACAACCTCTCATTGTTGGTCACCTAGCTAGTCATGAAAATTGATCAGACAAGTCCAAATTTGAACGAGGTAAATAAAAATTGAGGCAAGACGGAGTATTCTAAGGTCCATGTATCCACTTCCTCGAAGTTCCTCTTTAGAGCGAACGATATTAACTTATGGTGAGAAAATATTTTCAAACTTTATTAGTTCAATACTTGACATTTAAATTGTCATTTTTTTAGGTGTAGAAGGGTGAAAGGGGGGAAAAAGGCAGATATTACCCGACTATACACACCCAAACTCACCAAAGCTTTGGGACTTGATCAGATTTAACTAAGAACAAGAGGTAAATAATCTTATGGGAATTTATGTACATATTGAAACATTGGTTTTAGGGGTTTTAGGCACTAACTAAAAAAAATAGTAATTTAGTATTAACTCTAAATTTGATATTTAGACAAAAATGCCCCCTTATGACACACCCACTCTGCTCCTCCCTCTTCCTCCTCTGCTTCTATCACTTGCCATGTTCTTGAGTTTGTTTGTTTTTTTTTGCTCTTGTTCACTTTCATTTTGCCGCTTCCATGGAGTTCGTCAATCTTCCAACTTATTCAAACCAGAAAGTCTAAAGTTTCATTCATTTTTTGTTGGCCTTGTTAGTTCTCTCCTTTGCTCCTGGAGTACCCACAAGCCTCGAAGCCCTTCCACACCCGTTTTAACATTTGCGCGTTGACCCAGTCCCCTTCTTCTCCTCTGAGGGCCCCCAGATGCCAGACTTGCCTCCAATGGGTTCCATTGGGAGTCATCTTCGGATCCATAACCGGTCGCTTACTGTCTATGTTCATTGTCCTCCTCTTTCTCTTCCTAATCAGCTACCTCAACCGGACCCGTTATGCTGGGAAATGCGCCCTTTTTTTTTTCTTCTGAAATCACATAGATTTGTTTGATTAAAAAATTGAAGTTCCTTAAATTCGATTATCCCTTCTGCATGCTAAAAAACTTCTAATATCTATTTTATCTACGAGTCCTTGCAGATTTTCATCAATAGAAATGGTAAATATTTACTCACTTTGTTATACACAAAAAGAGTATTTTTTTTATATATAACAAAAAGAGTAAATATTTACTATTGTTATTATGAGGGATAACGAGTTGTAAACAACGATCTCAGTTGAGGCTGATGGGGAGGGGTTAGAAGCTAGCTGTGGCAAGGGTAGTGAGGTCATTGTCGATGAAGTCCTAGGTTATGATGATGATGGTAAAGTTGTAATTGGGGAAAAGATGTTTACTGAGAGGTAGAGGTGAGTGGCTTGTAATAGAGGGGGGAGGGCGCGGTAGAGGAGACACTAGAACTGTCATGGATGGAGAACAAGATGGAGGAGAAAGAGGTAGAGGTGATGCTAGTGATGGAAATAATAGAGGAGTGCTCAACAGAAGATTGGTGGAAGCACAATTTGAAGACCAGTAGAAGCACAATCTAGATCTGGATGAAAGAAGAAAAAAATGAAACGATAGAAAGAGATTGGGGGGAAGAAAATGTTTGGGAAAAATTGAGATCCATGGGAAGAAAGAGTTTGGGAATGGGAAAGATCAAGATCAAGGGGAATAAAAAATTTAAGAAAAATTGGAAAAGAGAGGGGGGAAATAAGAGGGTAAATTTGTCCAAAAAATTAATAATTTAGATTTTACATGTAATTTAAAAAATTATCATACCTTCCGTCATAAAAAGTTTACTTAGTTAAGATCAGTTTTTTCTTGATTTTATAAGAAATGATCGATCTTCGATTCAAAAACGTGATAGAAACTAGGTCTCCAGTTCCTTAAACGCCCTTAACAAACAAGAAGATTACGCACGCCAATGCAATGCAGCAAATGATCAAACGTCAGGTTTTCCAGTTCATTTTCTTGAGCTGCAATGCCACACGAACTGTTAGCCTTAGGCTGCCGACGTTAAGGTACATGCTACACAAAAATTCCTAAAAAACTACGACTGTAAGTGTACTATAAATCGTAGCATGGTCTACCTATTATTCAGAAGAGATAATAGTCATTTTACGTTAGCATATTGTTTCATCATTTCTTCTGTCAAAGAAGTACATATGATTATGCACGTACAAAGTAAGTTAAGAGCTAAGACACAATGGTTTTTTTTCAGACACATCTATTTCCCTTCATTAATGTCCTGCTTTTTCTCGAACTTTTCTTAATTTTTTGCCTTTAAATGCTGCTCTTTCCCCAATAATGTCTCATTACCTCCCTATTGTTGTTCTTGCCAGTTCACCCCAAAGTGCTTGCCTTGTGAAGACTTTTGTTATAAATCTGCAAGCATGGATGGAGCAATAAACTAAAAGAGGAGACCGAATCTAGTAATTAGGCTATCTTCTGAAGACGTACATATTCATCATGATAAAATTATTTGTTGCTGCAAGTGGAAACACTCTTGACTGCAATTTAAAAAAAATGCTCTCTTTTCTTATTCTCTGGATTCAAACTGGACTTATGCAAAATAGAATTTTCCAATTATGTATTCAATGCGTGCAAAAGACATATCTACATACAATAAAAGGATGCGTACAAACTCCAAATTAAGATATGCATGCACACAGAACAAAAAAATGTCACAAAATTTGAGTCGCTCTAGTTAGATTTATAGAAATCATCAAGGTTCATCTTAATACAATTATGTAAAAGATATGAATAATATTAGCTTATTTAAAATAATAAAAATAATTTATTCAAAAAATAAATATTTTCTTTTTAACCCAATATAACCCGACTGACTCGCTTGATAGGACATGTGTGTAAATTGGCTAAGCTGGCGGTGACACTAGTATGTGTGGGTTAGCCAACAAAGATTTATAGGTCCAATATGTACTCCCCCCATAAAAGTAGGGTGGCCCAAAGGCATATTTGTTAAGTCCAAACTTGGGTCTTATATACTCAATCAATGAAAGTATTTTGTCCTATATTAGACTATTCCAAGTGCCATTCCATTACAATACCTAAAGTTGATTTACTCTCTTATAATTTTGTGTTTTAAGTAAACTAAACCTACTTAACCCAAACTTGTTAAAGATATTAATATCGGCTCAAAATCATATTATTCAACACTTATTACCCCATGTTTCTTTCTCTACAGTTAGCAGTGGAGCTGGTGCCTAGTGGTATAGTGCCGATTATGCCTCTGAAGGCAGTGTTGGCACCTATACCATGCTTTCACCTTAGCTTTTTTTACTGCCCATCTTACCGATTATCCAAAAAAGAAGAGAAGAAGAAAAAGAAAAAGGAGAAGGAGAAGGAGATTGTACATGATTGTGGTAAAGGTGGGGTCTTTTGGCTACGATAAAAAAAACCTGTCTTAGCCCTAACCACATGCACTTAAATCACTTCTTAGCATCGACCCTAAAAAAGGGAAGGAGAGAGTGTTAGCACTTAGATCACCTTATACCAAACTTCCACCTCCTATTATGTTTTTACACACCTAAACTTAACGGGTTCAGATATGCTCTGTGGGTACTCCCACCACAACTGTTGGGAGTGACCCGCCAGGCGTGTCAGCAAAATATGTCTGGCGCTGAGTGGGCCACTCCCATTGTGTTAGGTGGGAGTGCCCACCCGGCTGATCCGAATCCAAACCTAACTAGTCAATAGAGATTTTCCACTAACGTAGATATAAATCAAGAACAAGAGATATGAAACATAGATTTGAAAACAACGGTGCATTCTTCGATGCAAAAAGAGATGCATACAAACAAAGAAGATATGCATACCAATGCAAGAAGGCAAAACGTCAAGTGTTCATGTGAGTTGCAAGCCCACACTCACTGCGAGCATCAAGATGCCAACTTTAAGGTAAATACTATAAAAAAATAGAACCTGCAGTAAGTGTACTATCATAGCATGGTCTTGCTATTATTCAGAAGCGATAAAGGATATTTTAGGTTGGCATTAACTGTGTCATCCTGGTTGTCTTGTCTTTCGGTAGTTCTAGTCTAAAAAGTATAGATAATTATACTCGTGCTGAGTAATGTGGACGAAAGCGAGAAAGTTAAGAGCTAAGACCCAATAATTGATTCTTTTTAAGGCAACCCAATAATTGAAGCTGATATCTACAATCATCCTGTAATGAAGAGCGAGGGGCTTAAATTGACAAGTCTTCTGTCGTGCTGTCACAATACATGGCTCCATTAATGGGCTGAAATTGTAAAAGTCTAATAATATCAGAATTAACGAGAGAAGATAATTAACTCTATCCCACATTAATAATTTTATTTATTTTTTAAAATAAATTAATTTCTACTTTATTTTAAAAGATTAAAAAGATTTAGTAATGTAAGACAGAGGGAGTGTTCTTGTTGATTAAGAAAAGAGTAAAATATTTTTATTATTTATAAATAATAGTCAAAGATAATATTAACGACAAGGGTGTAAGTGTAATTTTAAAACGTTAAGAAGTGTAAGAACAGTCAGAGTTATTAGTGTAGTTTGATAAAAAAAATTTCAATAAATAGCCATATTCATTAACTTTTTTATAAATGCTTAAACATTAACTTGCTTTTTTTTTTAACATGCAATCACATCATTTCCAAGAATGCAAAATTTTACATTCACATGCTTATGCTATCCTTTATTATGCATTTCAATATATATATCTTCTGACGATTCACATATTTGCTGTTTTTTATTTAATATTACGAGTCTTTCGGCTGAGAAAATTAACTGCCATCAAATCCAAAAGAAAAGGCACCTTCAGTGGTGCGTCAAAAGTGGAAAGTGAAGATGTCATTTCTTACTTTAATACTTTAAGTGAATGATGAACTTTAATTGATACAATTTAACAAAAAAAATTGTATGTTGTTTGCTTTTAGCTCTATCTACCAGTCTGTATTTTACCTGAGATTTAATCATATATATATATATATATATATATATATATAATTCAGCAATACTCTATCTTAATTAATTCTGGCGTTCGAAGCTTCCCGACCTTGAAGAATTAGAGCTCTAGTTTTACCTGTCGACAGAGACTGCTCGGCATTCCAGCTAAATTCTGCACTTGAGGCTGGAAATTTTGACCAGGAGCATACAGAAACAACACAAAAACCAAAATGCATCATTACATGCATCCAAAGCTCATTGATGAGTGATCACGATGCCACGGTTAAGATTGGTGGTTGTTGAATGGCAGATAAGCTGATGATGCAGATTACGATGATGACTTGATGAAATCATGGAACTGGCAAGGGATCAGCACCCAGCCTTCGAATTGACGCACAATTCGGGATTTGATGATTGATGAATATCAGTGCACGTAAGTGGAGAATGGGCCTCAGGGCAGTGATAGATGAAGGCCATTTAATTGCTAGGCATCATAAAGTTGCAAATATTTCCCGTTCTTTTGTCCCTTCTTAGTAACTAAATTATTATTAGCTAACTTCTAATTGCATATATCTTCCTGTGGTCAAGGTCAGGAGACGTGGGCTTGCCTGACCCAGTAGTACTATGTCCAGAGAATAACTGACACGGATGGCCTCAGCCCATGCTATGAGTTATAAGAAAAGAAGCGGTGGTCCAGGTAAGAATTGCAAATTTTCAAGGGAAAACATTAGGAATGCCCTTATGATTGAAATACTTCCATGCGCAACCTTGACAAAGTGATATTGGAATGAAGGACCTTCAGTGAAAATATATTTCAATTATGCCCCTAGTTAATAGGCCCAATGTTTAATTTACCATTGATTATTAATGTTATTATTAATCGCTGACCACCTCTCTTGTTTTTTTTTGCTTCATTTTTCTTTTAAAAAATACCTCCTTAAGTCCTTAATGGGCATAGGGTTTGGCAGGATCTTATGAAATAAAAGAAACGTAAGAACTTAAGATGAGGGAAACGTGGGGCCAAAACCTCATTTATAAAACAATCTATTAATTTATACATCTTGCAAGGTCAAGCCCATGTATCTGAGCATCACTTCTGAATTTGGCCAGTGCATCAGCTAATGTTTATATGTGGCAAAAGATATGCTAAAGTGAAATGATAAAGTCCATAGGCAGCCTTTGAACCTCAATTTCACGGTGCTCCTTTAATTTCCCTTAATCTTGCCCTCTAAAAATATTGGCAAGACTCAAATTTAGAAAATTAATCTCACGGAAGTTTGTGTGAGGATGACCTTATGTGTGTATATAGAGACCCCATTAATATGTGCCCAGTGCATTCACACCACATGATTTGAATTGTGCAGCCTGTGTTATATACGCATGCACGCACACACACAATAAGATCAAAAGTGTCACGCTTGAAATTTTAATATTAATTTTGTATTAAATTAAATATTGAAAACAAAATTAAATTATTTTTTTTGTTAAAATCAGTGACAAGATATCTTATTTTTTGAACATATGAATATTAACTCATATATAGTACAATATTAATTTAAGACAATTATATCTTAAATTAAAGAGAGTCTTACTCAAGTACATATCTAAATATCTTGATATACACAAATATAAACATATTGACACTTGTGTGCCTAACACTATCTACCTTTAAGTAAATGATAGTGATATTCTTATACCATATTTCTCTACACCATAGGCCTTACACCACTTATGATTGAAATAGGGAAAAATAATTCTTATGTTGTCACGTGGAACCCACTTTTTATATCCAATCAAAGGTGGTATAAGGCCTACAATGTGGAAGAAATAGGGTGCGAGAACATCATTTTCCTAAGTAAAAAATATTTAAAACATACCAAGAGGCCTAGTAACAAAGTCTTTGCCGCACAACTAGATTCCTAAATAAACTTTAACATCACACGGATGCTAATTATACAAATATACCCAGTAAAATGGCTAAACAAGAATCAAGTAATGAAAAAATATCTAAGAACCAAGAACATCATAATTAAGTGATCATCATTTCACAAGCACATCAAATAAGACATAAGAATATCAATAAATTATATATATATATATATATATATATATATATATATATATATGCACGCTTGAAAGTAGAAAAATACTGTCACGCCCAGGGTTTTCAAAATAAATTTTATAAAATTCAAATAAAAATTCTGCAGTATAACAATTATAAATTGGTAAAAATTGACGAAAATACGAAACCTATGAAAAACATTTTATAATTTCTCATTCATTTATACTAAATCCATCTCAACACATTCTTTTCAATTCAAAACAATGATAAAACCACAATAAAACATTCAAAGCTCGTAGATCCTTCATTCCCCGGCGTGAATAACGATCGAAAGACAAAATTTGCCATGGCCATGGGCTTTCAATGTATTTTTCCCAGGCGTAGCTGGGTACAAGTTCCATAACAGTCGAAAGTAATAATACAGTCCGTGTACAAGTCCAAAATTATACATGTAAAAGCGCTCACCTCACTTAATACATGTACTTCAAAATTTATTTACAACAGATTGTGGCATAAATTAGTCAAGGAACAATAGAGTCAAAAGTCGACCTACACTCAAAAAAGTGTATCCTCAAATGCTACGCGGCTCTCGAACTAGGTCCCACAGAAGTCCCTGGAGTGCCTGAGGATTAGAGACAAAGAGAACATGAGTATTTTCATACCCAGTAGGAGAAACAAAATCAGTGAACCATAAAAGTTCACACCAAAGCTGCTCTGCAAGACAGTAGCAAACCAAGAACCAAAAGAAGACAAATACAAACTCCATCATAGTACTACAATTCCTCTGAGTTTTCCAATCTTACAAATTTTCTTTTCACCTTACGTATAACCAGACACAACCTGACAAACTCTCATATCCACATACATACTACTTACACTTACAATCTTACGTTTATTATATTGCACTTACACTCGACGAACAGAACTAATTAAATCTCAATTAGCTCTACTGTCGAAAGGAAAGAATGCCACTAGGGCGTCACCTTGACCTTCGGGGAGAAACCTACGCGTTAAAAATTTTTCGAAGGCAAAGTACACCGGTGCTCATGGGGCACGGGATCAAACAGGTAAGAGTAGATCCATGATACTATTTACCTGAGCGCGCAAATGCCCACTCTCTGGAGCCATACAGGGCCAGTAAGGGCCTAAAAATGCCAATTAAGGCAGGAAAACTTACAAAGCCACTCTTGGGCAGAAACTTACGATGCCACTCTTGGGCAGAAAACTTACGATGCCACACTTGGGCGGACAACTCACGGTGCTCTCAACAAAGCATTAAAATCCTAACTTACACCAACCTTACCTCCAAGGTATGAACTACGTTAATTTTATAGGTAAAACTGACCGTCCGTCAGTCACCAACCAAACGGAATTTAATCCGTCAATCTAGCTAAGGACTCACTCTTATTATCAACTACATACTTTAATTAAGTTGCAGTTTATAGTTTATACGCCATGCAGATACCAATATAATGGTACCTTTACTTATGGCTTAAGTCTAAGCTTCAACCCTAATCTGCCTATTTACTAAACCTTAAAGTCTTTACCTCACTTATTAGAAATTCGAATCAGTCGAAATTGATCGTCACTTATTAAGCATACATACATCATCTGCACATGTGTAACTACTCATAGTTCTAAACTATACACTACACATGCATCTTACAACATGCTTTATAGCCTTTATAGCATGAAAACATAATTCTTACATAAGCATAACGACCACTCATGCAATTAACAAGAAATATAATTAATTAACAGGTCCTCTGCTCATCTAACTATCCAATTTGAGTAAAGTCATCAAGTGAGCCTACGACTAATCTACTAATTAATACACAAATAATTTTAAATTACACACATATGGCCATTAAAATTAATCTCTACACTTAACATCCTCCGCATTAAAATCCATCTAAGCATCATGCAATTAGACATCTTAATCCTAGCATGCGTCCTATCAGAAAAGCACGCTAGAGTGAATTTTTAAGGTTCAAAGTCTCCTACCTCGCCGACCGGGCCAAAATTGATGTCAGAGTGTACCACGTAGGCCGTGTTGGTGTGTACCCAGCAGCCCACACACCCTTACACTACAAGAGACAGCCTTGGGAAGAAGCTGCAGAGCGGGTCTCCAATTAGTGCCCGCAGTTAAGAACGTCTCTCACAACCCCCGCACTGGCGATTTAGATGCCTGCACGCCCCAGAAGAGCTTAGGTCAGTCCAATAACGTGGGTAAAGCATTGTTATGGAGGTGGTCTCTAGCCGTTGGCAAGGTGGAATGGTTGTTAGGCGACTCCCAGTGAATTATTCTAATGGATGAATATGCAAAGATTGCTAAATAAAATTTAAGTGGAAAACAAAATATGCAAGGAGATAAATCAAAATTTGAGGTGGGGAAACATGGCGTTGGAACCGGCGGAAAACGGATCAAAATGCAACTTTCGCCCATCCCAGAAGTGGTTTGGCCCAAACAGAGTAAGTCTGCGAGGAGCCGTTGATCAGATTGAAAAATTCGATTGCATGGCATCCCACCCGTAACCCCAAGGATTGGCAGGGTGGTTGCCGGCCGAAAAACAGCTCATGGTGGCCAATCCCGCCGACTACAGTGTCGGTTCAGTCAAAACAGGGTAAAACAGTGAGGGGTGAAGGATTGGAGTGGAAACTCCGAGTGCATGGCAGGTCTACAGTCGCCCAAAGGGTCGGCGGAGTAGTCGCCGGCCGAAATCAGCTCACGGCGACAACTCCGTTGGCCACAGCAGTGATTCAGCCCAGAATGAAGGGATTTCCCCCAAATCAGTCTGCGATGAAATTTCTAGGGGAAGGCTGATCGAAGCAAAATTGGAGAAAGGGGTTAGTACCTCTTGGATCGTGGTGGTTAGGTTGTTGCTCCGGCAGATTTCGGCAGCTCACCACAGCTCCGGCGGTGCTTCGCTCCAAAAACAGGGCTTTCCCAATTTCCGCCGGTGAGTCGCTGTGCAGGGGAGAAACGAAGGTGGCCAAAGGGGGCTCAACCCGAGCCACCGTGACCGGACGGTGTAACGACCCATTTTTCGGTTTTGCCTAACCCGAGATGTTAAGGGTAATTTAGTAATTTAAAATTAGTGTTAGGGGGTTTCATTAAGTGAAATCCCCGTATCCGGGTAGAGCTCGAAGTAACGAGTACAACGCATCCAAGAACACATGAAACAAAGTTCGGGAATGAAAGTTATGACCTCGGGAAGTGTGCCACATGGGCGAGACCCACTTTAAAAGTGTGAGATAACCTACCCATGTGTGGTCTTATTTTGAAGGGCTCGTCGATGCGAGTCTATCGGTACTAAGAACGCACGATTCCGACCTCGGAAAAAAATGTCATATGGGCGGGACCCACTTTGAAAGTGCGGGATGACCTACCCATGTTTTTGTCTTATTTCGAAGGGCTCATCGACACGAGTCCATCGGTATCAAGGGCGTGTGATTCCAACGTCAAGGTTGAAAGTTATCGGGTTTTGAGGTTAAGATATTATTTGAATAAAATAATATCTTTTTGGATAGGATCAACGACGCAGTGGATAGGACTGCTGACAAAGTGGATAGGATTGATAGTGGATAGGATTGCTGATAAAACGGATAGGATCGATAGTGGATAGGCTTGCTAATAAAGCAGATAGGATTGATAGTGGATAGGATTGCTGACAAAGCAGATAGGATTGATAGTGGATAAGATTGCTGACAAAGCGGATAGGATTGATAGTGGATAGGATTAATGATGTAAGCAGATAGGATTGATACGTGTCAACCTCACATCTATCCAATTCTTCTATAAATAGCATCTTGACATCCAAAAAGAAAGAGAAGAATTCTCTCCCACGTTTTCCATTTCTCTCCCACGTTCAGAAACTTCTATTCTTCATTTCTCACTCATTTTAAGTCCGAATCGAGCGATCCAAAAAGTGTTTCCTACGGAATTCAATGTTCTGGACGCTGTGGTAGGGTCGGTTTCTTTATTCGAGCCTTCTACTATTACGAATTTGTAACCAAGGGTTAAGGTAGGGGACTTTAAACTCTAAACGCGTGCTTAGTATAACTTATTTACGCATGATTTAACATGATTAAGCTTATGTGATTGATTTATGTGAGACATGTTATGTGATGAACTATTTTAGCATGAATATTGCTATGTTTTGAATGATGTGATGATTAATTCATGGGCTTAAGAACCCGAAATAATCATAGAGTGATGATGCCCGCCGAGAAAAATAATCGGCAAGTGGCGTGCACAGGGTAGAGCATCGTGGGAAAGCTCTGTCCCTAAGTGGCCCTCGTTTGCCCCATGAGCGCCGAGGGTAAGCCGTAGGGTGTCGCAGCTTTTGGATTTGTTGTGGATTTGTTGTGATTTGGAATCGTTGTGTTTTTTGCATAATTTATCGTGATAAAGGTTTCTAAAGAAAATGTTGTAGGGATTTCAAAGAGATTTTTGCTTAGCATCTCTATTAGATTTTAAATTAACCTGCTGAGTATTTTAAAATACTCACCCACCCCCAGATCCTGCAAGTAATGCAGCGAGGGCGAAGGTGAAGGACGTGTAGTGTCACAGATATTTATCTGCTTTCTGATTTTGGAAAAAATGTAATATTTATATGACTGCAGATTAAGGGCATGATGTGCCCGAAGACTTGTAAGGCTTGTAAAACTTCACACTCTACGAACCTAAGTCCATGGTTTGTGTGAAATATGTTATTATTAATATTTTGTTGTGCTATAACTCCGTGGTATGCCTATGATTAATATAAGGCGTATAAGACTGTGATCCGCATTGACGGCCGTCATGTTTTGGACATGCATGTGTTGGCGGAGTGTGTCGAACATTATGACGATATAAAAAAAAAGAGAGAGAGATGGCTGTCACAGACGGTCGAAGTCCGGCGAAGGTGAGGCAGTGGCAGGGATCTGGGGGAGAGGAAGCTCACTCCTTTCTACCGGCGGAAGTACTGTGCAGAACGCAAAACGTGATCTGCATTTTGCACTCTGTTTTATATATTATTATTATTTTTCAATCGTGCACCACTAACTTGCACGTCTCCACTTCTTCTTCAAGCGTGGAAACTCTCGACACATTTTGAACTCCCCCTAAGAACACGCCTTGACCCAACAACTTTACATTTAATCTAAGAGCCTTAATTTAAGGAGCGAGTTTTTAAATTAAGCTCCGCAACCTTAACTTACGTGTTTAAGCTCTTGAAAATGTACAAACTTTTTCTACCTACGACCGAGGCAACACACAACACTAACACATAATAATTGAAAAAAAATAATAAGGAAGCTTAAGACAACTAATTAATTTCCCAAGAAGCAAATAAATAACCACTGAAAAGTCGAGGTTATTACAAATACAATCATTAAATTGTCATGACTACACTTATGAGTCATTTGCTCCCTAAGTATAAGCCACTAACATATTCTACAACATGATTGCCACATCTAGGAGTTCAACAATGCCTCACCAGGCCATCAACTACTTACCAATTCAACATCGATTCTTCTAAAGTCTGCCTGTTCCATTTATGTCATGAAGCTAAAGCCCATAAAGGCTCATCAACCCAGGTGTTCGAGATTTCAACTACCAAAATCATCGAGACTTTATGTATTGCACTACAAAAGATCAATCACCTTTTAATGCTTTCGTTCATTTGAACCTAACTCTTAGGCCATATGAGCGACTTTACATAACTCTATTACTTGGGGAGCTAGAAGACAATGATCTTATTTTATATAAAACTCTTTTGTTCTATGTAGTTAAATGATTTACTTGAGGAGTTAACATAACACTAGGAATCTCTGACCTTATGTGTCAATACCATTAGTCTGAGGTGCGATTCAATATAAGGATTTATACATATAATCGACACATATACTCATACATCATCAACCTTTTCATCACATATACATGCATTTTTATGCATTGAAAATCATGTCATTATTGTTATACTTAATAATAGCATACAAGACACATTAACACATGCTGAGAAATACTTAGCAGCAACTTATTGTCGGTAAACTCATCAATATGTCAACTTAATTTTTGATGTCCATCAACATGTGTAAAGTGGGTTGGCATGAAACATTCTACCTCATCGATGCCACATCATCGTGTCGACCTTATCGCCGATGATTGACTGATTGCATACCGGCGCTTTGATGCGTGTCACTGCTAGCATTGTCATCTCTATCCCTTTGTCAACGTGTCGATAGTCATGCTGATGATCGGAAAGAAACAACATAGACTTGTTCCAGTTCCCAAAATCATTCAAAATTTTGTCATAATGCAAACATTTCCAAACACAACCTTCCCACAATAACATATGATGATTTTTACTATCACTTTATCATTAACTCTGGGAAATATGATATCATAGATAATAAAAAAAATCTCAATAATCATCCTCTACATACTTTCATGCCAAAGAAAACAATCATAACACATCCCATATAATCACTTCAAAACTAAATTATGGTAACAAGGTTAGCAATTTGAGCTATTTATGATATAAAAATATTTTCTCTTACGTGATGCCAACCAATCCCTACATAAATTTAGTCCCTCCCTTAGATTTTTTTTATTTAGAGAGCCCTTGATATTTTTCTTCTTTATTTTGAGAAGTTTTCCAAGAAAAAGGAGAGTTCAAGGGCCTCTAAGTATACTTATAGAGAAAGAGGATGAGCTTTTGATGTAAAACCATCAAAATGAGTGGTTTTAGAGCAAAACTACATAAATATCCGTAGCCATTAGCACCTAGTCAACGTGTCAATGGTCTGCCGACAATATTTGTGTTTTCATCGACATGTCCATTGACACGTCGATGGTCTGCCAACAATGCCCAAGTCCCAACTTCAGAGGGCCATAATTTCTTTACATAAACTCCAATTTATGCATTCTTGGTGATATTACAAAGATATTTCTATCTTTTATATGACTTCAAAATTTTAGATCAAAACTCTATTTGTAGAAAAGTTATGTTATTAAGAATGTCTAAGTGTTAGCTAATTATGAGTCAGCAATTCTCGGACAACACCTCAGGTCCAACTTCAAACAATAATAGCTTCTTCATCTAAACTCCGTTTGTGCTTTCATAGAGACATTCTGAAGCTATGTTTGTCTAGTTTTTATGCTTAAATTTTACACTTAAATTCAAACCACAAGATAAGTTATTATTATACTAAAAAGACCCAAAGGTCAACTTCACTATTTTTCACATGTACTCCAAAACTTCATGTTACATCTATATAACTTTCTCATTCAAGTTCCAATTTACATGCTCTTGGTATCCCTTTAAAGCTCTTTTTGTTTATTTTTTAATAATAAAATATTATATTCAAAGTCCTTGTACATAGGAAGTTATTATACTAAGAAAACATAAGGGGGTAAAATTCACTTATATCCATGTGTTTAAGTAAAAGGGATTTAAAAAAAATAGGTGTTACAAAATGTGTGAAGAGAAGGGGCATTCAAACCTTGAACATCCTAAAATGCACTGTTGTGATGGACAATACGTGTAACAACCTGTTTTCCCATTACACCTAATCTGAGGGGTTAGGGGTAATTATAGAATTTTTGGATAAGTTTTAGGGGATTTTAAAAGAAGAAATCTATGTATACGGGTAGAGTTCAAAGTAACGAGCCTAACGAATTGAAAAGCACGTGAGACAGAGGTCGGGATTGAAAGTTAAGACCTTAGGAAATACACCACATGGACAAGACCCCTTTGAAAAGAGTAGGATAACCTACCCATGTGTAGTCTAGTTTCGAATGGCTCATTGATACGAGTCCATCAATACCAAGAATGCACGATTTCGACTTTGGGGTAAGAAGATATCATGTTTTGAATTTGAGATAGTATTTGATTAAAAAATTAATAAAAATTTGAGAAAAGGACAAAACTGTTAATGCCATGACGATGCTACTGGCTTGAGCAGCACCGCCGCCTGTCGGGTGCACACCATGTGGTATGCGCGCGTGTGCTTTTTCTCCCAATTCACTATAAATTTAAAACTCCATCTAATCTTCTAGTGGGATTTTTCTGGTTCATTCTTAGTCCAGTTTTGTCCGTTTAAAAGGTGCTCTTAATTAATTTGAGAGTTTTCTATGTAATGAAATCTTCCATTCGTCGAGTTAACGACCATATAAGGGGGGTATGTCTTGGGGCAAAAAGAGGCTTTGCCTATCGCCCTTGAGCCCCAAAGAGAAAGAAGTGGCCCGAAGCAAGAGGAGACTTCGTCCTCCATCTTCCGGCCACAATGAGAAAAGTGGCCCGGAGTACAGGAGGCTCTGTCCTCCACCAAATGGCCACACAGTGAGAAAAATATCCCCAGGTTAATGGGAGATTATATCTACATCTTAATGACATGGAAAGAGGAAAGAGTGTTTACGTAAGGGGGGATTGTTCATTGCCTACGAGTGCGTGAAAGAGAAGTGTCTCCGGGTAGGGGAGGTTTTGCCCACTGCCTACGAGCGCGAGAAGTGTAAAGTTTCTCGGGTTAAGGGGAGGTTATGTCCGTAGCCTTCGGACTACAAAGAGAGAAACATCCCGGGTTAAAGAGAAGTGATGTTTGTCGCCTTACGACGCAAAGAGAAAAAGGTTCTGGAGCTAGAGAAGGTTTTGTTCGCCATCTCCGGACCTAAAAGGGAAGACACCTTGAAGAAATGTGCAACTTTTAACGCTGCTATGGGAGTAAGTGTTTCTGATTTAATATGGCTTATATGCATGCACATCTTAATTAGTAATATTAATATACTAATTAAGATATATGATTTACTATGATTTGATGGATTTGATATGTTCAAATTCGATCTACTTTGATATGCTTTGTTTTGATCCGATCTGCTTTGAAATGTTTTGTTTTGATTTGATATGTTCCGATATGATCTTTATATGGTCAGATGAAATATGATACGCTCTGATATGATATGATCTAATTTGCTATGTTGTGTGTTTTGCTTCGCTCTGTGATAAAGTGAGGTATGATTCAAATTAGTTATAAAATTAGGTTTGTTGTAACTTATGCGCAATTGAGCTTAAAAGCTTCGTAGTACATAGAGGAACGTTACGACTCTCGCACATAGAGTCTGCT
Organism: Saururus chinensis; assembly: GCA_035235625.1. Lineage (NCBI taxonomy): Eukaryota > Viridiplantae > Streptophyta > Magnoliopsida > Piperales > Saururaceae > Saururus > Saururus chinensis. The sequence continues at coordinate 14,885,653 of CP141143.1, forward strand.
GCTCATGGTTGGTATGATTTGGTTTTTATGAAAATTTATAACCCTGATTTTGTGTTCCAAACCCTTGGCTCGGGTCGGGGTGTTACAATAGAAGTTTTATGAGAAATTTATGTAATTTCCAAATATACTCTAAAATAGAATATTTATTTTAATAAATGCATATTAAATTAGATATAACTTACAAAATATAAAAATTGAATTGTGAGTCTAGTATAAACACTCTAATAATTAATTAGACTTAAAAATAGGTCATGTTAAAGGAAAAATTGCTTGATATGTGCAATAGACAATAAGCTCTATTAGACAATTGTATAGAGTCAAAATGATGAGAAATTTGAATGGCATATCAATTACGAAGATATGAACAAACTATAAAAAATTCGTATACTTTTGATGACAACAAAGTTTATGATGACTAATTCAATAACAAACAATGGAATCAAATATTACCAATGCATTAAGAAAATAAACTCTTCTCAACAACAAAGCTATGATTTTTGTGTTATGTGTGATCTAAACTCTCATGTAAATAATGATACGAAACATTCAAAACAATTACATGAAGTTCTCAAGATGTTGCTAAATCATACAATGAAAAAGCATGAACACTCAAAATATGAAACCTAGTGTTTCTTAATTCAAAACAATGAGAAGTTTCTCTAATCAATAAGCATAATGATGCAATTTCAAAGGCTTGTTTGACAAAATGATTTTACGCACATGATTAACATAATTTTGCTCATTAAATATGTTAACATTCATTTGTCACTTATGATATGCACCAATAGTGGTGTTTGTATCTCCATTTCTACTTGCTAGTGTGTGACATTTCTCTTTTAGGCCCTCCTCTCAGTTTTGGGAGTCAATTTTTTGTTGTTAATCGGCCTATGGTTAAACCCTATGGAGACACTCCTTGTGGAGCGTGTAAGAACATATTAAGTTATATTTATACTGGCATATTTCGGTGAACAAAATAATGTTAAAGTGATGTGAATTTTTAGTCATGTGAAGTGATATTTGTTGGCTAATGAAGAGCATATGTTGGAGATCAAGCAAAACAAGAAGACTCATAGTGCTTTTTAGGTAAAACATATACGCATACACATAATACACACATACTTCAAATTGATAGAGTTTTATCATATAAGAATTGAGAAACCAGTTAGTGAAAGTTTGTATAAGTGTGTAAAATTTTCTTTAAAGATCGGTCAGGGGTGATCATAGATCAATCGACCTTGAATTGTGTTTACAATTTTAGGCACATAGGTGTTTGTAGCGAATGATCAGGATATAGGTGTGATAGATTGGATATGGTACTATAATGGTTACTATGATCAATGCTTTATGGTATGAGCAATTTATCAGGCACAAGGACGATTGATATGCAATATAGAGTTGTACCTAAAATTGGATATGTCATGAGTAATATGTTTCCTAAAGTTCAATGCTTGAATCAAATTAGATACCTATAATGTAATACCCGAGAATATTCTAAATTATATATACTTGGCCACGTATATATAAGTGAGTTTGGCCTTTAGGTCTTCTTGGTATAATAACTTCCTTTGTACATAGGGTTTGAATATAAAAATATATTATTAAATAATAAACATAAAGATCTTCATAGAGCTATCAAGAGCGCACAAATTAAAGCTTAAATGAGAAAGTTATGATAGATGTAACATCAAGGAAGTTTTAGAGTACATGTGAAAAATAGTGAATTTGACCTTTGAGCATGTTTAGTGAAATAACTCACCTTATAGTTTGAATTTTGGTGTGAAACTTTTGGTATACATATCTTCAAACGCCTCTAAGAATGTGGGAATCTGAGTTTTGATGAAAGAGTTATGATCATCTGAAGGTAGACCTAAGGTGTTATCATGGATTTACACACGCCTATCGATCTCACCCTTGGATACTCTTAATAACATAACTTTTTCTACATGTATAATTTTGATCTAAATTTTTTATGCTAGAAAATAGACAGAAATATCTTCATAACTCCAAAGAACAAGTTATTCGGAGTTTGTATGAGGAAATTATAGCCACCCAAAGTTGGACTTAGTACTGTTGGTAGCCATTGACATGCTGATGGGTTACTGATGGTTATGACCAATTTTGCAATTTTACTAAGAAAACCACCAAGTTTTATAGTTGTACACTATAATTTCATCTCATTTCCCTTAAAAGAGACCCTTGCATTCTATTTTTCTAAAAAAAACCTCTCCAAATTAAAGAGAGAAGATTAAGTGTGGGAGTAAATTTCCGTGGAAATTGGTTGGCATTGCGTGTGGTTGTGTGAGGGAGGGTTTTATATTGTGAAATAGGTCATATTGCTAACCTTGTTACCATGATTTGGTTTTAAAGTGAATGTGTGTGATTATTTCTTAGTAGGGAAGCAGATGAAGTATAATTTCTGATATTTCTATTATGAATATGCATGAGATTATGTTTATCTCACTTTTTACTAATTATTTGATAGAATAATCATCATTAGTTATTTTGGGAAGGGCGTGTGTGAGAAGGTTTGCGTTATAGCATGATTTAGAGTAATTTTGGTGAATTGGGAATAATTTTTGTTGTCTCTTCCCAATCATCGGCATGACAACCAACATGTCGGTGATGTTGCTAATGAAAGACGATATATGACAATATTAACACTTACACACATTAAAAGGTTGGTGTGCAACCAATTAACCATTGATAGTGGTGGCAAAGGGTCGGGCCCGACCCTTTAGAGGCCTGTGTGCGGGTGGGACACAACAGGTAGGGCCCTCATCTCCAAAGGCTAGGCCTGCTAATTTTTTTTAAAAAAAAATTGGCCCATAAGGCTTTGTGGGCTATGGAGGCTCATAAAGCTTTATGGGCCCAACGGGTAAGGCCGATCAATTGACCATAGGGCCCAAGGGTCGGGCCTATGGGCCTCAACTAGGCACGACTTATTTAGGCCCTGGGTCCCAAATCTTGGGCTTGACATGACCCCCTCATTTTTTGGGGTTGGACTGGGCCTGACCCTTTAGCATTTAGGTGTGGACCGGCCTAGCCTTGGGACCTAAGCTCAGCCCTTTTGGTGTGGGCCGGGCCGACCCTTTGCCACCTCTAACCATTGGCAGTGAGGCTGATTTGTCGGTGTGGCGTCGATGTGGTAGGTTGTTCCAAGTCAACCTATTGTCGGTGAAAGTTTGACACATCAATGGGTCACCAATAGGGCATCAGTAACCTGGCTGGCACACCAATAGGTTGCAGATGAGCATCGTTAACTTAGTTGACACACAGTAAGCCAATAATAAGTTTTTTTCAACACGAGTTGCTATTTGATAGAAGTTATTATTAAGTATATATTACACTAAAATTCTATGTATAAGTGCATGTATATAAGATAATATGATTCTTGATATGTGGGATGATATAAGCTATTATTAAGTAATATAGTAACATAAAATTATATGCATAGGAGTGCATGTGTATGTGATGTTATAATTGTTGATGTATAGGTATATGCACCCTTTATATGCAAGAATCTTTGTATTAGATGACACCTTAGACTGATGGTAAAATACGCATAAGGTTGTAAATTTTTAGTGTTATGTCAACTCGTTAAGTGAGTCGTAGAACAGAAAAGTTTGATATGAAACAAGATAATGGTCTTCTGGTTCCTTAAGGGAGGGAGTTATATAGAGTTGCTCTCTTAACATGAGAGTTAGGTTTAAATAGACTACAAAGTATTAAAATATGATTAGTCTTGTGTAGTGTAATATAAAAAGTTTTGACAATTATAGTAGTTGAGATCTCGACCACTTGGGTCCACAAGCTTTGTGAGTCATAGTTTTATGACTTGGGTAGAACAGAAAAACCTTAAAAGAACTAAGGTCGAATTATGACTAGTTCATAGTCTAATAAGACGCCATTGATTTCAAAAGAACTCCATGTTTTTACTTTAGTTGAATGATTTATTTGCTTGGTTTCTTGATAATAGATGATTTGATATTAAAATTCTATTCTAAGTCTCGTTGTGAAAGTGCCAGTTAAGAAGATCAAGGAAAATCATTCAAAGTTGAGCAGAGAAGATCAAATTGTATGATAGAGAAGTAAATGGTCATGATATGTGTTACAAAAGTAAACAAATTCAGAGTGGTATAGAGACCAATCGAAGTGAAGAAGAGTTTTTCGTCTATAATTGTCTCATAGTTTTAATGTTTTCATTAGTTAAACTTTGACATTTTGCAGCACAAAACTTGGAGTCCTTAATTGATCTTTTGGGCTGTGAGCACTATATTTTTGCCTATTAAAGCACACTAGCCCTCTCATTGTAGTTGTGGTGGTTGGTGTGTCAATATTCTTCTGTATTGTAGCTGATATGCACGTCTATACTATGATGCATGGGCCATGGCCGTGCTGATCTTTCTTGTGTTCCTCTACAGTTCTCATATACCTCTGGCTGTTAAGACTTATTGTGTATTTACATTGTATCGGCCTCCCTCAATCATTTGTTCTTTGTGTAGAACATGCTCTTTATGAGTACTTCGTTTCTGTTTAATAGATTTACGTTCCAGCAAAATAAATAAGAAAATACTTCACTATTAAAAGAAAGTGCAGGCCCAAGAAGTTAAAAAAAGTATTGCAGGCCCAAGTGGACCTCATGCATGATTCCATGACCCGCATGAGATCTGCGTCGTCAATAATTAAGTCGTATTCCAATTTGACCCGACTTTAATAAGATTATAAATATATATTTTTTTATAAATTTTTTATTTTTTAATAACCCAAATATGTTAGGTTTTGATTTTTAAATTTAATTTAAATATATAATTCAATTAATTTAAGTTTATTATTTCTTAAATAATAAACTTAAATTAATGAAGCGACCCACCACGGCCCATGAGCCCGTAACTTGGGGGCATTCCAGGTTTAGCCGCATGTAGCAGCCCATCAGTATCAATGCTTTACCAGGCCCATGGCAATCGTTTTGTGCCCGCCTGTTTGCCGGCCGAATGCCTCCTTATTTAACCTTTTCATCATGGCGGCATCTGGCTGTCTTGTCACTTTTGTCAACTTCGGAGTTCAACACGAAGCTCAATTCTGTTCCCGATCATGGCTGCCTCCTCCTCAGCTCTTTCCCACCTATACCTGTGTTCTGCTCAAGAGTCTGGTTCGCTTCGTGGCAGCCGAAGTCTCTATGTTTCCGGCGTCTTTTTTCCGTGCCGAAGCTTACGGGGAGGTGGGCGGTCGTCAAAAGCTGTATTGGTTTCGCCCGGAGCAGGAGATGTATCTCGTGCGTTTCTCAGTCAAATTTTGTGGTTTTAGTTACTTATTTTAGTCTCTCTCTCTCTCTCTTCTTCTTCTTCATCTTCTGCATACAATGTTCTTCAGTTTCCATTTTGATCTATGGGGCCTGGGGGGGACTTTGGTTTGCTGTACGGTGTCACTTTCCTATTGTTTTTGGGTCTCTCTGTTCTGTAGTAATCTCGGTCTGTAGTGAAGAAACAAATTGGAGATCATTTGAGTCAGGGAGTGTGCTAATTATGTTGAAGCCTTTTTTGGGCCATTGGCCATTGAATAGCCGTTGAACTGATTCAAAGTTGTTGAACAGATTCCCAAATCGCGGTTGCTAATGTCCCAGTTCTTTCAGCTTCGGAGGTAGTCCCTTTTCTTACTCTTCTCATATTCGCTTTATGGGGTTTCAATATTACATCTATAACAACCTTCATAAAGCAGACTCGCATTGGAATTTGGCTCATGATACCGATGACTAATTGCTAATTGAGAGAAGTTCCATCTCATCACTTAATTACACTTATCATGATTTGTTGTCGGTCTTGTTTAGTTTGATATTCTCTTGTTTCTTTAAAAAGTAAAAGAAATACACACTGTGGAGTATTACTACTTGTCATGCATGGGTGCTCATGATTATCTCTATCATTCACTCGGAAGTATCCCAGCTGTTCTATTTGAGCTTTAATAAGGCCAATGTGTAAATATTAATGGTGGACAAAAGATAACAAAGCCGAGTAACAATATAGATAATGACCTAGGTTACAGAAAGGCTGAAGATCAGTCAGGAGAACCGGAAAAGCAAACAGAATTTCCTGGCTATGTATTCGAGCATTGTGGGTGGAATTACTACCGATCCTGGAAGTATGGTGATTCCTATAGATGATCACATGGTCCACAGAGGCCATGGAGTTTTTGATACTGCAGCTATAATGGGCGGGTAAGAAATATTTTTTTAGCTTTGTTGAGAGGCTCTTCGCTTAAAGTATATTGCAACTTAAAGGAAAAGCTGCTGTTTCAAATTTCTGAGGAAATTTAGAGTAGTAGTAATCATTTACCTTCTCTTAGGAATTTTGCAGTGAGCCTGTTGTGAAAGCTACTAAATTCTTATGGTTCTCAAGATGATTAGTAATATTATTTTCTCCTTTATTTACATTCCCAGGCATCTCTATGAGCTGGACCAACACCTTAATCGCTTTTTAAGATCTGCATACATGGCGAAAATTGCTCTTCCTTTTGATCAGTCAACAATAAGAACCATCCTTATACAAACGGTAAGTGCTTCAAAGTGCAGACAGGGATCATTAAGATATTGGCTTTCTGCAGGACCAGGTGACTTCCTCTTATCTCCCTCTGACTGTCATAATCCTGCTCTTTATGCCATTGTGATTGAAGATAAATCACCACCTGACCGGAAAGGTGTTAAAGTAGTAACTTCATCCATTCCCATTAAGAGCCCAAAATTTGCCGTCATGAAGAGTGTGAACTATCTGCCAAATGTTCTTTCAAAAATGGAAGCAGAAGAGAATGGTGCATTTGCTGCAATATGGTTGGATGACGAAGGATTTATAGCGGAAGGGCCTAACATGAATGTGGGATTTGTGACCTTAGACAACGTATTTTTGATGCCTCATTTTGAGAAAATCCTAAGTGGGTGCACAGCCAAAAGAGTTTTAGTTCTTGCACAACAATTGGTGAATGAGGGAAGACTGAGTGGAATTAGGATGGGAAATGTGACTGTGGAAGAAGGAAAGATGGCCAAAGAAATGATGCTTATTGGAAGTGGAATTCTTGTGAAGTCTGTTGTAAAGTGGGATGAACAGATTATTGGTGATGGTAAGAGCTAGCTTTATTAGAAAAATTAATCCTTCACATCAGTGCATCCTGTGAGGGCACCATAGTATCCACAATAGTACTTGGGCATTTTTGCACGTACTAAATCAAAGTCTGATTCACTCATCTAGAAGAATCTAATATTAACTACAACGTGGTTTTTCTGCATATTGTATTTAGAAGTTTTAGTTTAGACTAATAAGTCAATCAGACTACCAAATCCAAGTGAAAAGTTATTGATTTTCTATTTTTATTCGGTGCAAAAAGCAAATTTGATTTCAGTAGCTATTGTAATCAGCAAGGCTGCAGAAGGGAGAGTCAGATTTGATTTAGAGTCTAAAGCTAATGCTGTCGAAGTTTTTTTTGTTCCAGGAAACTTGTTGCTTTTGGAACTAGCTTTTTGGAATCACTTTTCTCATGATATTTCCTGTTCTGTTGAGGTTTACAAAATTTTCATTCACATTGATCAGAAAAGGCTTTGTAAGGTTTTTACTGAAAGCATTACCAGTATTCGAAGTTTTATACTCCCTCCATCCCTATAAATAGCTTCTTTTGGAGAAATAGTGATTTTTATTGAATGGTAAAATTTACAACTAAGAAAATGGAAAATAAGCTTTTGACATACTTTTTGTTGTACCCAACCAGTTAAATTGAACCAAATGGAACTACTAATATGTGACAAACTTTTTTTTCCAAATGGAGGAATTATTATTTTTAATATAGAAAGAGTGCTTCTACTTGGTTGTTAACTCATCAAAACACGTTGTTATGGTTTCTAACGTTATTGGATAATGATGATCAATTTTTGGCATATGAATGATTTTGAACCTATGATAACATTTATGATGTTGAACCTTGGTCTCATTATTCCCTCCATAGAGAAATGCATAGGGCATCCAGCATAAAAACCTTTTTTGTTATTGCTAACTCCAGCATAAAAATCTTGCCACGATGATGATGATTATCATGTTTTGCTACTATATACTGTATGTAAAAAAAAGCTAAAGTTTTCTCTAGCACATCACTAGTTATTAAATACTAGTCATTGCTAAAGAAAGACATTATTTGTTTTGTAGGCAATGAAGGTCCTTTGGCTAATGTCTTACTAGATCTTATTTTGGAGGACATGAAATCTGGTCCTTCATCCGTTCGGGTTCCAGTTCCATATTAACTTTTGTTCTCAGTCGTTCTATTGTCTTTGTGGTATCATATGTATTACTTTAATATCTCCAACTTATGGATGTGAGAAGATGATTCTATATCTGTGGTAAGGACACTGGTTTGCAATATTTGTAAGATAACTAAGTTTCTTAAAAGCTCGAGTTGTTAGGAAGGAAAATTTTTATTTATTTATTTTATATTTTAACAATATTTGCAGAAGTCTCTGTAACACGTAAGAACTCAAAAAAGGCAAAGATGACGAAGAAGAGGAGTAAGGCATGCTGATGTATAAGATGCGCATTTGCCCAACATTACAAAAAGCATGAGAAGCCAAAAAACTGGAACAATAGGATGGAAACAATTGAGCATCACTTTATAAGCAGGGAATTTGCCCTGTGCCCGTCTTATTTATTAAGCAAATCTCCTCACCGAATTGTGGGCTTCAAGGTGCATTGGCTTTGCTAAATGGGGCTCAGAGACTATTCATAACCCCATTAATTGCACATTCTTAAGGATCCAATCCAATTTGATTAATACATTAGCTTCAACTAGCATTAAATTGTTTCTTTTAGGTACTCAATTGCTAATATTCACATCAAGTGCAAGGAAGAATCCCAGTATTAGGAGCCACATGAGCCCGGGCATTGCTAGCCATAGGAGTTTGATCCAATGGTGGGGTAGGTGAGATTGAATCACCCATGTTGTGGGATTTTAATCCAACAACTCGTGATGTCTTAATGCTGATACGTGTTAGGGCCATGTTAACCTTTTTAGATTAAATATACAAGCTAAAAGTCATAAGATATTGAGAAAAAATTGTAAGTCAAATTGAAATATGATTGCCTGCAATTAGTAAAAGGGGCAAACTAGTGAGCGATTCAAACTCACATCAGGCTAAGATGCCCACTTGACGATGAGCTCAAGTTTGTATTGACAAGTATAAGGTATATATGGGAGTTGTTGATATTTTATATCAATGCATTAGTAAAAGGGGCAAACTAGTGAGTGATTCAAACTTACATCAAGCTAAGATGCCCACTTGACGATGAGCTCAAGTTTGTATTGACAAATATAAGCTATGTATGGGAGTTGTTGATATTTTATATTAATAATATATAAGTTAATATATATTAGCATAAGTAATACTTATTTTAATTTACACTAGTGTGTATACTATTAATATCGTGGATGGATGACTCCAGTGCATATTTTATAATGGGCTAGTATCGAAGTATGAAAAATGCTTCTTACACTCATAGCCTGTATAGTGCTCATGGACAGGAATTGTCCAAAATTCGAAACCCATTCAGGTTATAATTTTAGGTTTTTTCCCAATAAAAATAAATAGCTTAATTAATTTATTAATATGTCTATAATAAAATTATATTATGTGCAATAATATAATTTGATTATTATTGATAAATTTTTTTGTCAAGCTCATAGTAACTAATAAGATAGCCCAAGGGCCTCTTATAACCCGTAACCTATCATAAAGTAATTTTAAAAAAAAAAAATAAAAAAATAAATTTATGCACCCAAATCCACCTCAAAAAATCTAAAATATAATAATTGAGAAACTACATTACTCAATTCAGCTAAGGCCCATTAGTTATTCATATTCTAAAGCCGATAATAATAAAATTATTCTATTATATACAATATAATTTTATTACAGAGTTACGGTTAAATATAAATAATTTCTAGGTCGTACATATAAGAACAGTAAAAATTGTAATCAATCCGCGCGGAACCCACCATTTTTCTGTGGACACCAGCGAACGAGTTCGATCCAGCATGAAAGAAAAAAGCTTAAAAGTGAACGAGTTCGGACTGGTCGTTCATATTCCGAGTGTCAATACTCATCAGTAAGAGAGGTAACTCCTCTGTGCTTAGGCTGCTCTTGGTTGGCAGGAGTGCTTCACATGGCGACGACGACATTGTTCCCAGCTCCATCCCTTCTCTGCCATAGCCGGAAGACCCTTTTCAGCAGCCTTCCTATATTGCCCGATTGCACTTCTCTACCAGGTCTGCTTCCGTTCCTTATTTGCCCTAGTTTTTGCCTTCTGTCTTTCTTGCTTCGATAGAAATAACGCACTTTTTCGATTATGGGTTGTTGTTTTAGCTGTACTAGCAAGAATGCATGCTCGCAGCGCGTGGAAAAGAAATAGCTTTCCTAGTTTTTTGGCCTGATGCTAATCTTAAAGTCCACCCAATAGTGAGAAACTTAATTATTTAAATAATCTTGTCATTTCCGTCATTATTGCACAACCATTTTGGGTGAATTCCCTCTTCTATGTGCAATGCAGCAATTAATGAAGTAATGGAAATATGTGTTCTCTGGTGGTTACAATTGCTTAGCCCTCTTCCTCGAAGGAGTGAGTGATCCTAATGCTAACAGATATAGATGTGCATTAACTTGTGATCTTATATCTTCCACTTCCTAGTGAGTCGTCCTAATCTTATTAGAAATAAAAGGACATTAACTTGTGGCCTTATGTATTACAATTCAATCAATTTTTATCGTCTAAAGTCTTGTGGGTGGGAATAAATAAATAGTTTGGATTTTTTTTTCTTTTTGTAATATAGTTTGGGCTTTTTTTTATCGGTAATAATGTTTGGATATCTGATAAGTAACTTTTTAAGAACAAAAAAAAGAGAAGCCTTGGACAAGTAATAGATATTGAAAAACTATTTCGTAGTTGGGCTATCTTTTGGAAATCGTCTAACAGAGAGGGAGGGAAGATGGCCTATATAATAGGAATTTTCTTCTATTTGACAAGATGGGATAGGATGTAGAGATTTTCTTAGATATAACAAGATATTTAGGTAACACAAGGGTAATATAAGAATGAATTGAAAAATTGGTAGGTACCATAGGATGTTACGGGCCTAGTGAAGCGGATTATCCGTGACACGTGCTGGGGTGCACACACGTGGGAATGTACTGTATACGAGGTGTGCATGCATTATAGGAATTGCCCTTTGTGTTGCATATTATGTGTGCAGGCGTTGCGGGAAAGGCCCACAACGTTGCGCAACATGTGTACGCAACATTGAGCAGAAAGCACGCAACAATGCGCATACATAGTTGGCTATGTTAGGACACATAGCCAATTAACACATATTTGAATTCTTAAGATGTCCCCTCCTCCCTATATAGTGTTAGAGGGTACTTAGAATTGTTCTCGGGCAGTTTGGTGAAATTCGGAGATACTATGCCCGTACGGCCACTTTGGCTGCCACTCCATAGAAATGAGAAAAATCTTTTATGCTATATAAGGAGGGACATGGTGAGCTTAATAGACAAGTTGTTGGTATAATGCCTAGCCTTGCAACAGGCTGCCCCAGATGGCAACGAAGGCTTGTTGCCTTGCTAGCTATCATGCCAGGAGCCCATTCGATAGTGGGATGGGGCTCTCCGACTCGTCGGGCGGCCATCCAGCCTTATGGCCGTGTTGGATACAGAGACCCTTGCATACACTTGGCTGAGATGGATTGTTCAGATGTCCGAGTTACCAAAGTTGGATCCGTGCATTGCAAGGAGATTATCCCTCTCCGGCCAGCTCGCTTGGGAACAAGTCCCGGCACGTTTGCACGTCCGCCTTGGGATGGGTTCGTTGCTTGGTTTCGCGGGCTGGACGCTTGGTCAAATGGCACGAGGTCATGACCTTGACGAAGATAGGCTTACTCGCTGGGCTGTTTGGCCTTGCGAGTGCCGCACAGTGGTTGTTCCCCGGGCGACCTCGCGACAAGGAAGAAGTCCAAAAAAGCTAAGAACCAATATGGCCGAATTGGTCATAAGAAATGCATCTTTTAGGATATAGTTTGAAATGGAAAGTTATGTGGATGTCATTTGATAAAGCTCATTGAGAATTTTCTAATGATACCAAAAACACACAAATCCGTGTTTAGGGGTGTAAGATATAACATTACAAAGTTAAAATTAAGATAACTTAAAAAGTTGGGTCCATGCCATATCAGCCTCTAATATTATGTTGACATGTGGTAAGACATCCAAAAGAATCCAAGTAATTAGTAAAATATCCTTAAATCACATACCAATTCAAACTTGTATTAAAGAATATAAAGATATAAAACATGGGTAAAATAAGTATTAAGGGTAAAAAACATGGGTAAAATAGTCCGAAAATGAAAATTCTATATTCACCCAATTTGCTTTATATAATAGTATAATTTCTCGCTAGCTCATAGTGTTTATATATATTTCTTTATACTCCATTAAGCTTTAGAGTGTCTGCCACTAAGGTACGATGACAGAATTGGCTGCACTTGCACCTGATGTTTTGATGTTGTATCTGGATGTTCCTGCCTGAGCAGTTCCATGTTATTTGCTCTAATTCTGGTAGTTGATTTTGCATAGGGACTGGAAAATCATTTTCAAATGAAATAATGCTCAGCAGAATATGGCAGTGTCTAGTATGGTGAATAATTCCCTCATCATTTTTTCTGAATTGATCACACTTACAACTAGCCATTTTTTTCTTTTATAGAAGAAACAATTGATTTTCATGTTTTTGAGGTATCTGCATTTTGCCGTCAATTTCCCTTTCAAATTTTCATTGCCCTGTGTCAAGCGAGAGTTAATCTTCTCGGTTCTCAGTTTTTGTTTGTGATTACCATTGGGAAAGAATTATGAGGCTACTGCAGTGTATAAAATGGATGTGCTAAATACTGGTTTATGTGGACCTTCTCTTATACTCTAAAGAAAACTTTTTCTTTCAATCACTATACATGATAAAGGTCTTTCAATAATTCTCTATCTTCCCATGAGTTGTCTGATTCCCAAGTATTTCATTTGTTGCAAGTAACACCAGTTCAAATTGTAGGCTTAGGATAGTCATTTCCAAAATATGAGTGGCTTGTTAAATTTTATTTACATTTGCCAATATAAACATAGCCATTTGTGACTTCAGTCACGTCAAGAACTTACACTTTGGGATTTATATAACCGAGGCTGTGAAAATTTCTAGGCTACAAGTGCTTAGACTGGGGTTACATAGGAATCAGAAGTGTAGGCCGAGGGGCCGGCCTCGGGCTCCGGGTAGTGGGTGAGGTTGGCCTCGGACCAGGCCCTGCTCATCTTACACTTTGGGATTTATATAATGCATATTTGGTAGTAGCTTACTCTGTCATAATGTAGGAAGGCAAAGGCATGTGGCTTTTGTGGTGAGGGCTTCAGGTGACAGTTCTGATACCTCCACTTCTCAGAGCATCGTTAAATCTGTAACGAATGCTGTAAGTTGATTGTGCTTATATATATATATATATATATATTCCGTGTGCATTTTCTTTTGTTACTTCAATCCCTGCTTTTGCTTCCTTTTTTTTTGTATTACTTTCTGCAGTTGGGAAAATCTGAAGATATAATTGGTATTGTTGGACTGGGCTTGGCTTCTATAATAGGACTGTGGGCTGCTACCAACGTTATCACGGTAATTGTTATTTGCTATGGAGTTAATTAGAATGAGTAGATACTATTTTTAGCTCATGTTCTCATGCAAAAAGAGGTCTCTAGTTGTTTGCCTTAGCCAACAGTTAGATCAAGTACTAGTTCTCATTTTTCACTAAATTTGCATGCACCCAGTTTAAAAAGTTTTTTTGGAAAGAGGTAGAAAAAAGGAAGTTTTTAAACATTACAGCCCAGTTACTATGATGCAAAATTTTTGCTCTATGTGAGAACTAAAGATTTGTACTTGTAGACGGTTGACAAGCTTCCAGTTGTCCCAAGCATACTGGAATTCATCGGAATAATATTTTCTTGGGTAAGAATGCATCTTATGGTTAATCTAGACCTCCTATCCTCTTGATGTCTCTTAACAATTTTCTCTTTTGAACATTACAGTGGTTTGTATATCGGTATCTCCTCTTCAAACCCAACAGGCAAGTGACCTGATCACATTGTTTGTTCAGATTTGAGACTAAATATTTAATGTAAATAATTCTTTTCTCTCATATGGTAAGATCTATGGGATAATTCTCCATACGTGTCATGAGTGAATGGGCGAAGCTATAGGCATATCTGCTGTGGTCACAACCAATACCTTAACTTCATTATATTAATAGTTGGTGAGATGCCTAAGTTAAGCTGATTTGAGTGGAGATAACATATAAGATTTAAATAATTTGAGAGACAGGAGCTCTTATGTTGAGTTTCCGTGGAACTATTTATTTTGTTGTGATTTATTGGAAGATCACTGAGTGAGAAACTGCAGATTTAAAATAATTTCGGAGACAGGAATTGTTTTTTGTGATTTATTGAAAGAGTATTGAGTCATCTGTGTATGGCTGATATTGCTATCATGCTATGTTAGTTCAAAATTTCATGCCTGTCAGATTTATTTCCAATTCGGCAAGAACTTGGAACTAATGATCAAGGCTGATAAGGTTGGCGTCGTTCTGATTAATGTGGCTTTTTTTTCTTGTCTTTTCAGGGAAGAACTGATTAAAATTATCAAGGGTTCAATTTCAGAAGCTCTGGGTCAGTGAAGGATTATCAGATAAAGGGGAACAAACAAGTTGAATTATAAGAGGCAACTAAAAGCTTTTATGAATAGGAGAGGCATGTTTAAGAGTAGTTTCAACATCCTGGATAGAACAATTGGGTGAAGTTATTCTACTCCATGACGATTAATTAGTTGAAGCTCGAAGCTTTGATCAAGTATCATTTTCCCACCAGAGGTTTAAAACCATGCAACTGACCTTCCCCAAGCTTACTGCAGAAGTAATGGTGATTCTATTACCTTTTCTCTGTAGTATCGCCCGTTGGCATTCCCTGCGTGCCTCGTCAAGTGTAATCCAGAGGCTACTCATTTAACGTGCGAGTTATCACTTTAGAAGTGTGATCATCGTTAAACTAGTCCGACCATTGCCATCTTTTGATCAAAGTTGTGATAGAATTCGGGTATTCATTGGATCGAGAGTTGGTTACGAGTAAAACAGAAGCGGCTAGGTAATTTTAAACCTGCCTGCCCCTGCTTTGTGTGCTGCTGGATCAAGATCCAAACAGCCCACAATGTACCCAGCGCAAACCCTGCGAAATGCATTGGGCACATATAAATAAAACTCATAAAATAATGGTCATTTGATTAGCATGGAAGACCATATTAAATAAATAGGAGCGAATTCTGGGCCGTCCATGTTAATGGGATAGTTAATGTTTTATGGTCAGACCTTGAGCTGCTCAACACTATTATCATTCCAGTTTGTCATTATTATTATTATTATTTTGAAAATAAAGAAAAAATTTCTTAAAGATCAAGGATAAAATATTACATCAGACAACAATGTAAGCTACAAGAAGGTGATTTTCCCCATGTATGAGAAGCTTGAATGAAATGAACATGTCATTTCATGACAGAGTTCACATTTGTACATATGCTAGTCAAAGTGCACGTATAAATGTACGTAATGAACATAAAATTGCATTTGTCACCTCTCGCGTCACAAATAGTTGGTTGAATCATTTAATCTATGTATATAAGCCATTTAGAAACTTTAGTGAAATATTATAGGAGATTAGTTAAAGAAAGATTCACGAGAAAGTGTACAATAAACTTAAAAAATATAATATTATCTGCAAGTAGTTTGTAGGTTTTTTTAATATTATAATGTTAGTACAATATATTATTATAGGCTCTAAAACCATCTTTCCAATTATTTATGTACGAAGGCTATTATGGGCATGATACTTCATTTTTTCGTTTTGCCCCTTACAAAATTATACATTTCCCACTAATATTATAAGTTCTAAAATCATCTATCCATTTAAACATTGTGTTCTCTATAATATTTCACAAAAAGTAAGAACAACCAATTGTGTGGTAAAAATATTCTGATACACATTTTAAATTTATCATGTAAAATTTATTTATTATATTATATGAGAGAAAATACCTATTGTATACGATTATCGGCTAGCAGCAATTAAATACTTTGTCTCATATTAAGTATATTTTTTCAAATGAACTAAAAATTCTTTTGGCCCCTACTTTAATATAATATTTACATATGAAGTTTTACAAGTTTTAAATTAATTAGGATATCCTATAAGATATAGACATAGTTTATAATTTTTATAGAAAAATTTAAAAAAGTAGAGAAAAGAGGCAAGTGGATTTGATATTTATAAATGCAAAATTAATTGTGGGTCTTTTGATTGGTGGGAAAAGATGAGACCTCTCCAAATAAAGTTAAGCTCACATAGGAAAACCTGATTACTAATTCTATTAATTCTATTTTGTGTTGTATTCAAAGAAATCTCTAAAAAGAAGTCTTTATATCAAGGAAAGTCTTTATTTTCTCTTACATCCTTAGGTAGGACTTCTGTAACAATCCGGCCTAACCCAGAGTTCAAAAATATTGAATTAATTTTTTTCTTTTTTAAACGAGGAAGCATTTTTTGTGTGCGAGAGGTGTAACATTCATCTACGTACTACGGAGTTTCAAAGCTTGTTGTGCGTAGGTCAGCGTAAAACTTATAATCATAACTAATTTGGATTGGGCCAACGTTGTCGTGATATTGGTTGCCTACGTACGTATTGATTAACATCTCCAATGTTATTCTAATACGATTGGATCTTAACGTAGTTTTGCCTAACGGTTAATACATACATCAAGCGGCACAAAATCATATAAGTCATAATACTTATATTTCGATAAAACATTCAAAATCAAACGAAAGTCTCATAAATTATTAGAGTCAAACAGAAGCCAATAAATTATCAGAATCAAATATCTCCCTCTATTACATAGCATAACAAAATACATCAGAGCATATTAGATTGCATCATATAATAAAAGATCTTATCAAAATGTATCAAATCAAACTAAATTAGATCAGAATAGATCGGAACATATCGGAGCAAAGCATATAACTTATTTAACATCTTAAGTTAACTACTTAATAGAGACATGCATTTATTTTAATATATATGAAAATTGGTACGTCAGAAACGATAACTCCCCTAAGGTTTTTAGAAGTAGTTGTGTTAGGCGATGCTCCTTCCTTTAGGGCGCCCTCCCCTTCAAGCCTAGAGACGTCGGGTGGAGCCTCCTCTTGCTCCATAACATTTCTTCTTTTTTTGCCCAAAAACGGCACCTAACCCAGGGTCCAGAAATCTCAAATTAAAATTTTTTTCCTTTTAAAATGAGGAAGCATCTTCTATGTGTAAGAGGTGTAACATTCATCTACCACTACGTAGCTTCAAAGCTCGCCACATGTAGGTTATAATAAAATTTATAACTATAACTAATTTAGCTCGGGCCAACGTTGTCGTGTTGTTGGTTGCCTATGTACGCATTGGATAGCATCTCCAATGTTATTCCAATATGATCGAATCTGAATATAGTTCTGCATAATAGTTAATACATACATAATGCAACACAAAATCATATAAAGTTATAATACTTATAATTTGATAAAATATTTAAAATTAGACAAAAATCTCATTAATTATCGGAGTCAAATGGAAGCCAATAAATCATCAGAATAAGATATCTCACTCCGTCACATAGCATAACAAAACACATCAAAGCATATTAGATCACATTGTATCATATCAAATCTTATCAAAACATATCAAATCAGACTAAATCATATAAGAACATATCGGAATATATCAGAGTAAAGCATATAAAAAGCGAACCACCATACAAACACATATCAACAATTGCCATATATACAAAAAAATTAACAATCTTTGAAGTCAGCCCTAGTACTGGCGGGGAATGGCGACGCTACAAAGCTGGCCCCACAACAACCATAGGTGGTGGTAGCCAAGTCGCAGTTCAATTAATTGTTCGAGCGACTGTTCTCGAATGTGCTGTGCATTTCATCTACTGAGAAGCTCTCGGTTGTCGCTAATGTGGTGGATGGTGGTAGTGGGGAGGCAAGTAACGATGGAGGTGGCGGAAGCAACACCGAGCTAAATTGTGTCTGCCTAGCGAAGCTAGTCTAGAACTTATGGAGGATGACAACGATCTTGGCGTGACGTGCCATGACAATGTAGGACATGTCCTGCAAGTCGAAGAAGAGGCCAATGTTGGCACCGGTGGAGAGATAGTGTAGTTGCGGATGGCCGTGTGTAGGCCTTGCCAGAGGCCAACTCTAGCGACACCCTCTTCTCCCGGGTCAACAACGAGGCATCCATGGTGAAGTTGCTAGTGGCCAACATGATCTCACTCCCTAGTGCAAATGACCTCCACTGTCTTGGTGGCGATGGTGATGGGTGTAAGATCTCTAACTTTAAACCGGTTTAATTTCTATTTTAGTATGTGAATTTGTGTGGTTTTTGTTTAATTAATGGTTGAGCTTGATTTTGGGGTTAAGAATTATGGATTTAATGAGGTTTAATATCATTTTTATAAGTTTTTAACATTAAACTTGATTTATCCTATTTTTATGAATTTAATGGGAATTTTATAGGATTTTATCTTAATTTTCTTACTTAAGGGTGTGGACCCCGTCATGGGCTTCATGTCCATGTTGGACGACATGTGACCCACTTGACCCCCTAATCCTTTACTAATTTATTTTAATTGGTTTTGGAGTGATTAATTTATTTTTAGACTAAAAATAACCCTAATTAGCTACTTAGGACGTTTTAACCTATTTTATAGCCCAATAGTTTATTTATATAACCGAAAAAAATAAAACCCTAGCCTGTTGACTAAATGGAGAAAAGGCTGTGCTAGGAGAAATGAAGTGCTCTACTCCTATTTTCTAAAGAAGAAAATCTAATTTAGGTGAGTTTTATTGCCCTAATCACCCATAATCTTTCAATTTTGTTCTTAATCCTTCTTAACTTCATTACCCCCAATTTGATTCTCCGTTTCTTCTATTAAAAATCTTCTTTTTAATTTTAATTTCAAACCCTAAATGGGTGATTTTCGTTTTTAACCAAAGGGAATCATAGATCAACCTATTTTCAAGTTGATTTGAGCTTATTAGTTGATTTTAATTAAGTCTTAATAAAAACCCTAATTTTTGGGTAGGATTTATTAAGGATTGAAGTTTTTTCGTAGATCTAAAGGCTTAATAGAGGTAAGTGAGTTTTTCTTATGTGGTTTTATCAATTAGAATGCATGATTTTAGATTTATGTTAGTTCTCCTTCATTTTGAGCTTTAGTGATGATTTATTAAAATCATATTATTTATGACTATTTTCTTATGATTAAGCATGAAAATGATTAAATCTATCATGTTATAGGGTTAAATTTTAATATTACAATGTTCTATGGTGATTTTAGAATTTATCTTAAATTTAAGAATATTTTCAGTTTGAATTTTGGAAGGTTGAAGGCGAACTAGGAAAAAGAGAAAAAAATGGACTATGAAGGTCAATCAGGCCAGACAGCCCGTTCGAATGGCCAAATAGCAGTTTTGTGCTTTGAACTACTTTTGTGTAATTTTTGGTCATTTTTTATTCTCTTTTCATAAATATAATTCTTTATGACAGAAATGAGATATTATGACCTATAAATGCTATTATAATTGTAGGAGAACTATCTTTGAATTATGATTTATCTCAAACATGATTAGGACTATACTTATTTAATTTTTGTATAATATTCTTCTTGTTTTAGATCAATGTTTGATGACTTTTTCATAATTACTTGTTGATTTCAGTAGGTCTTAGCTATGATCATGTATCTATGCTTGCATATGATATATTAATTTTAGGTTTATTATGTTTCACATGTCTTAGCTTAAGTGTGGTTATATTTATACTTGTCTAAGTATAGCATGATGTTATATTTAACTTAAACTCGTATTTCAATGTTTTCTTCACATTTACTCCACAATTCCAGTAGGGTAGGACTATGATAAGATTATGAATGCTTATATATATATATATATATATATATATATATATATATATATATATATATATATATATATATATAACATTGATTATAGTTTATTCATGCTTCACATGTTTTAGCTTAAGTATAAACACTAATTCGTACATACACTCTTGCATAGACTTATATGATTTTATTTTGACACTAATAGACCATGTTTCATACACATATAGATTGATTAGGGTAGGTTTACTTACACTTGTGTTAATTTATTATTAATTTAAGCATGTATCATGTTGTATGCATCATCAACATGATTTATAAACGAAGTTAATCATGATTAGTCAT
This sequence comes from Saururus chinensis, assembly GCA_035235625.1. Taxonomy (NCBI): domain Eukaryota; kingdom Viridiplantae; phylum Streptophyta; class Magnoliopsida; order Piperales; family Saururaceae; genus Saururus; species Saururus chinensis. The sequence goes on from CP141143.1 coordinate 14,906,089, forward strand.
GATTGATTGATTAGATGTAAATGGATGTCATTGGTTGTCGGATTAATTATTCAAAGACTTATCAAATTGGTTTGGGCGTCCGAAATAACATGTTTTCATTTTGCATTCCTTCGAGAATGTGTTGCCTCCCCGAGTTGAGATAAACAAATTGCTATGTGAATTAAATGATAAGTTATTTAGACCCTGAGAATCCTGATTGGTTTGTTCGTATGCACCAGCTTACTAAGGGGTATTTTCCTAGTTAAGGAACTTACCCAAAATTGCTAAGGATTTCCTTTTTAGGATTTCCAGGGGAGTAGGTATGTTTGAGGCTTCGGCCAGGGTGAGTAGGAATTATTTTTCTCAATTGTGAGACATTTATCTAGTAGTAGATGCATGTGTATAGATGATAAGACTCATTGACATAGGTTGTGTACGAACAATTATACTTATGTTATACAAGGTGCTATAAAATGTAGGTTATAGCATAATATGCAAATGACATGACTATGTATTGAGGAAATATGTTATATATAATATAATATGCAGGTGACATGACTAGGTATTGATAGAATATGTTATATATAACATGATATGCAGGTGGTATGAGTAAGTGTTGATAAAATGTGTTATATGTAGTATGATAAGTAGGTGGCATGAATGTATGCTTATGGATTGTAAATTATGACATGGTGCACAAGTGATGTGAATTTATATGAATGTTTCATGATGAATGGGCATAGTGAATGATTATGTAATAAATGTTACGTTGATTATACTTGTGATGCCATTATGCACTTACTTTTCGTATTAAAACCCTTATTTAGCATTGACTCACCCTTCTTTGTTTTGTGATTTGTTTTGGGGTAGGTTTTTTGGGCGGGCTCTATGTTAATCATGAGGACGATGTCAATCATTAAGGGGATATGTTTATAGAGATGATTTAATTATGTTAGTTTGATTATATATTATGTTAAGAAATATACTTATGACTTTACTTCACACTTTGTTAGCCATAGATAGCTTAGACTTATGTTAGTCATTGTGAGTTTGTTTATGTTAAGACTATATGATGTGGGTGTGAGTGGACTAATATTTTAATTAGTAGTCTTTTCTTTACTTATTTTACTTTTATATAAAGTATTCATACACAACTCCGTAGTGTGTATGCCCAAAGATGGGTAAGTTTTTCGTAATCCAAATCCACTTGGTAGCACTACATAATCACTTACTCCTTGGACCAGGTTCGGTTCGGGGTAATATATACCAGGGTGTGACAATGGGCCTGGTCATTATGTAGAAGTTGGCTCTCGTCATGATTATGATGCAACCACTAACCTTCCTCTGCTCATCCAAGTCGGGGTGGCTAAAATTTCATGGAGCCAAACTCCGTCTTGCTCCTAAAAGGCGTCGAGGTAGATGTTGAAGACCCATTTTAAAATCTAAATTGTTTAAGAAGTACTAGAGACTTACCTGTAAGCTTAAATTGAGCCAAATGAATCAATTAATATTAAATAATATTTCTTTTCTATTAAAGTTATTAATATAAAATGGAAAAAATATATGATAAAAGTGAAATAGTGAGAACTACGCGTGGGGGTGTATCTTCTACGTTTACCCTTTGTAAAAGTGGCATGATAATATTTAAAATTTACAGCGCACACATGCACGCTAAGTCGCTAACTTATAAAATTGCTTCCGTACATTTAATTGTTTCGTACCAAGGTAAGATATTCTTTTTCTGTTTTAAAAAAATTGAACTTTCTTAATTGAGCCGCCGCGCCTCTACCTTTCCTACCCTTTTTGTCGTCGCTCTTTGAATTGTGACCCTCCTCCATCTCAGAACGAACTGCCCAAAAGGGCAATAACTGAGTGATATAAACACTGAACTGAATTAGTAGGTACATCGGGAGGGTGTCCATGTCATTTAGCCATAAAATCTACCCAACGCTGGCGACCTTAATAGCCCCCAAAGTCGCCGCCCAAAACGTCGGCGGCGGCCCCCTCATGCACGCTTTGACTGCCCCCTTCCTGGTCTCACTTGCACTCAAGCCCGCGGATGCTGTCTATATACATCCTTGAGTAGTTCACCTCCGTTTCTGCCACTCCCCGCTTTGCGGAAGCTCGATCGCTTTGTTTCCGGATTCAGAAACCTCTCGCTCCGTACGTACACCCATGGCGAAGGAGCCCGTCTCGATGGAGGTCGGAAGCGACGGAGTCGCCGTCATCACGCTCGCCAACCCGCCCGTCAATGCTTTATCTCCCACTGGCATGCTCTCTCTCTCTCTCTCTCTCTCTCTCTCTCTCTCTCTCTCTCTCTCTCTCTCTCTCTCGTGAAGCTCTGCTTTTCGCTGTTCATCGTCTATCGTCGTTGTAATTATTGATTTACTTCTTCTGATCTGCAATTATGGAGCTGTATATACGGAGCGTACTAGTCCAACTGCAGTTAGTTTTCTGTTTTAGATTCATTTGCCGGAATTAATCCTCAAAAACTATGTGCGCTCGCTGACACGTGGGTTGTGTGCGTCGAGCTTTGATGACAAATGCATTGCCTATGCCCACGTGTCGGCGATCGGGCAGCGAGCGGTCCTAGCATTTATCTTTTGCTGTAAAAGTGTTGAACCTGATACTGTAAATTTAAAGTTTAGGACTATTTATCCTTTCTTTATAAATTTTGTGGAAAAAGTTGCATATGTATAATTAGTAATATCTGCCTTTCTAATAAAAGGAATAACTATTGTTGGCGAATTTTGATTCAAGTTTGAATCTTATCAAAGTTAAGGCCTTCTCGGTTGCGCATTTCTATCGCATTATGATGCAATTGGTATCATTGAGAACGTGAGTCTAACCTCAATTGAAAACCATATCAGGTTTTAAAAACCCAAAAAATATCTCACAAACTGAGAGCTAAGAGGGGCTTGAAAATCTGAGTTTCTTTGGGCTTTGATAATAATAACACCAAACATGATTGTGTCACTAAACTGTTTTTTAACATTCGTTAATTAGGAGAACAGAAATGCAATCATATCGTTGTTTTACTAGGTAATACATATTATTACGTGATGACCAATTATAGTTCAGTTAATAGTTCAGGATCTTACAAATGAATTTGTTGAATGCAGCTTCAATGCTATTCTTTTATGCTTTTTATCTTGTTTTACTAAAATCTATTCTCTTTTTTCTGGTTGCAGTTATTTCAGGATTGAAGGAGAAGTATGAAGAAGCGATGAGAAGGGGTGATGTCAAAGCTGTCGTTCTAGTTGGTAAGATTTAAAATTTCCATTTTATTTTTGTTTCAATATAATTTAGAAAATTTAGCTGAAGTATAAAAAGTTCTGCATAATATAACTGTTTAAGGCAACACATTTTATGACTAATATGTCAACTCCATCCCTTCTTCACATAAGGTCAGCATGATGTAAGCCATAAAAAATTTAGCTTATTATTAAGTAGCTTTGAACTTTTGGAACTTCTAGTGGGATTGACTGAGGTAAATTATGAAATCTAGGAGTCCTTTTTCCTTTTTCCAAAATGATGACAAATTCTAAGTGATTAACATTAAACATACAGAACTCTATACATGAAATGCAGCTATATAGGCAAATTGATTGCACACTTATCATATGTCTGATGTTTTCCAGTGACTTGTGATAACTGTGCTCCAAAGTAAGTCCCCACTAAGCTGTTTCATGGATTAACCTATACAGAGCTAAAGAAACTTGTGCAGATTGTTTAAGTTTCAGTATGTGGATTATTCTTGTTTCTACCCTCATAATGGTTTCCTTGATTACTTGTGCACTTCATTTTTCCTTGTCAGCATCTAGTCTGTCTTTGCGCACCAGCTATTTATGATTTTTTTTCTTTCTAAATTTTGCTATGGCTGATCCTCGTGCTGCATTTATCAATCAAAATGCATCTCTCTAAATGGTTTTGATATAAGTTATTGTCAGTTACTATATTCTACATTAAATAAGGAAACTTGTTTATCTTGCATTCATTCTGGTAGTTGTACTAATGAATTATGTACTTACTACTATGTTCTTCTATTTGAACTTTAATCTGAATTATCTTATTGTTGATTATTGACATGGTTTTGACGTGTGTTTCTCATTGAAAGGTGAGGGTGGCAAATTCTCTGGTGGATTTGACATCAATGTTTTCCAGCTAGTTCACAAGACAGGTTTGGCCCTGTGCATATTTAATTAGAGAACCTGTCAGATTTCTCTTGATCTGGTAGTACAAAATTCATTAGTTTACTTTTGATTTTGGCAGGAGATCTATCACTTGTGCCAGATGTATCTGTTGAACTCATGGTCAATACAATTGAAGGTCTGCACTTGATTTCCTTTTGCTCTATTTTGTCATGTTGGAGACAGATGTCTTCAGAAGCTCTTGGCTGCGCCGCGCCCATTCTAAAACACTTCTTGTCTTGGTCTACTTACAGATGCAAAGAAGCCCACTGTCGCTGCTATTCAAGGACTTGCACTTGGTGGTGGCTTAGAATTGGCGATGGTACTGCTTTATTTAGGCACTGGGTCTGTATTTTTTACCATAAGGTTTCTGGAGACCTCAGTATGTGCAATTTGATTTCTTTGACAGTCATGCCATGCACGAATTGCCACACCAGAAGCTCAGCTTGGTTTACCAGAATTGACGCTCGGAATTATTCCTGGCTTTGGAGGTATTCCTCACGCTCAATATAGTTGTTGTGGTTGTGGTTGTTTTTTTAACATGAGTTCACCCAAAATTTATTTTATTATTTAAAGGAACACAACGACTTCCACGGCTTGTTGGAATCTCAAAAGCTATTGACATGCTGCTGGTAAGTCTAAATGAGTAATATCCGCTTGGTAACACATTTGTTTCTCTCTGTAACTACATGTAAGGTAAATATCAAAATTCGGTTTCAGGTATTTAGCTTGCTTGATGCTATCTGGTTAGTCTGAGACCGTCTTTGCATCCAAATACCCCATGAAACCATCAGCTAATGAAAATTTTTATCCTCTTGAGATGGTTGCTTAAGAAGGGCATCAATTAAAATACCTCAACAATTTGTATGGTTCACTATTTTTTGCCATATCAGAGTTCAGTGTCAAAATCAAATTTGTTCTATCTAGTAATAGATTGCTGATGAGCTGCATCAAATTGGTGTTGATCACCTTGAAAGTCATAGCTGGAAGTTTCTGAAGGCTCCATTTGTTTTTTTGTCTGCCCATTTAAATTTAAGTAGCTGATTTATTGCTGATCGCCTGTTATTGCTATAGTACTGTAATAAATATCTCGTGCAGTTATCCAAGCCAATAATGTCGAAGGAAGGGATGGTGGTGGGCCTGATAGATGCTGTTGTATCCTCCAATGAGTTGCTGAGAGTATCTCGTCTTTGGGCTTTAGAAATTGCTGAAAGGCGTAAGCCTTGGATATCTTCACTCCGTAGAACTGATAAACTGGGTTCCCTTTCTGAAGCTCGTGAAATATTGAAAGTTGCCAGGGCAAGGGCAAGCCAGACAGCTCCAAATATGCCACAGCATAAGGCTTGCCTTGATGCAGTTGAAGAGGGAATTGTTTCTGGGGGATATGCTGGTGTCTTGAAGGTGCACTTCTTTTATTGTTTCATACAGTGTCATGGATATTCGGATTATTGTACCAAAAGTGGAAACTGTAATTTGTTTTCTTTGTTTCTACAAATGCAAGGTACTCACCGAGTGATTATGATTTTATTTGTTGGATTTGTCTTACAATTCCTGTGTTACTATATGCTAGTTCAATTTTTAATATCATAGGCAAACCAGGTTTATGATGAAAGTATTGAAGCGTGATCAATTTTCTTACCTCAGGAAGCAAAGCTGTTTAAGGACTTAGTTCTGTTGAGTACTTCAAGAGGGCTTGTTCATTCTTTCTTAGCTCATAGGGCAACTGCTAAGGTATGAATGTGTTACATTAGTGTGGTAAGGCCCTGGTCTAATGAAATGAAGAACTTAGCAAGTTGATTGTTCCCAACTGCTAAAATCATCTTAATTGTTCTCAATATTTCATATGTGTTCATATATTGTACTTCTTCAGTTTGTAAAACCAAAAGAGAATTATCATATTAAGTCCCTGTCTCCAAACCCCTAAGTTTCACTTCTATTTGAAACACTCAGTCTTACAATTTAGAAAAGACATTTGATTTCCTGTTGCACTTGGTAAATTTTTTAAACACGAGCGCTCTCTCTCTCTCTCTCCCCCCCCACACACACAAATGTGTGTGTATGTCATGCAATAAATGAAACTACCTAGGAGATTGAACTTCACTTTATGAAATGAGGTTTGCATTTGTTACTTTAGCATAATATGAGGCGATTGAACTCATCCATGTAGTTCCATTTCTGCATTCAATATATGTTCCATGTTCTATGTGTTCTATTTTTGTCTGTTTATTTGTGCAGGTTCCCAATGTTACTGATGTTGGCTTGACGCCGAGGAACATACAAAAAGTTGCTGTTATTGGTGGAGGGTTGATGGGTTCGGGTATTGCTACAGCTCTTATCTTAGGCAATATCACTGTCATTCTGAAGGAAGTTAGTTCCGAGTTTCTACAAAGGGGCATGAAAATGATATCAGGTGCTTATCAAATCTAGTATCTGACAGCTGTCATTGGCAATTTTCTTTTCTAATGTTCCAATGGCATTTTTGTTCCCATCAGTCACATCATTAACAACAAGAAGCAGTTTATATGTATTGTTGTAATCTGGCTACATTAAAAACTATCTGAGACTACTTGGGCTCTTTGGGATTACCAAAGATCAATCAGTTATTTTAATTTACAGATCTTGAAAGAGAGAATAACTTGAGGAGCACTTAGTTCTTAACCTCTGATTGGGTCATTGGGGAACAGAACAAAACAATATGTTGGGAACCTGAAGTGGACTTGAAGCCTGTACTCAATATAAACTACAACATGAATGAATTATTGCCAAAAAAATTGTCTGAGCTGTATGAGAGCTGCGGCCTTGCCTAAGGTTGTACATTGCCTTTCCAGTGGGGTACTGTGTCATAATATCCACAACATGAAGATCTAGAGATATTTCAAAATTGAATATGTATATCACTGTATATATGACTCAAGAAAATAAACGAGATGGAATGATTAGGTGAAGGAATGAAAAATGGAAATAATAGAGGAGATGAGTTGATCTTAACAGTAATCTGTTTTCTTTTCCTTTCTTGGTCTCTCTGAATCTTAATAGTGGATTGGCCATACATTATACTTAGAGATGCTGAAGCTTATAATAGAAGGAAATAGATAAAGGATAGCTTGACTGGAAACACACTGATAGATAAGATCTTGTAATTCCAGTCCAGATTATTAAATGTGCATATCACAACTTCCGGTTTGCTTCAACTGTACTCTAAAGACTTATGGTCAAACATTTCACTGACATAGATGTGCAAGAACACAAGTACGATTTTCTTCAAGTACTCTGCCATACATGTGCCAGCCATTTTACCATGTTATACCAATCAGTCTCTAAGCTGGATGCTCACATGTGTGGCACAGTTGCATGTGGAGCCACAACATTATCTATTTCTTAAAATATTATTGTAATGCGACTTCTTTTTTTAGTAGGTTTGTGCTCTTGTCTTGTGTAAAGGTGTTATCGATATGTAATTAATGCTTTAGTATTTTCTTGTATGGTAGTGTTTTTAGATTCATAATAGTAAGTAGCTTACCTAAGCCCTCCTGTTCCTTCTCCGGAAAAAGTTGTTTCAGTGATGTAGTCTGACCTGACTCCCTGGAGAATGTTTGTCAATGGTTGGCTAGGTCATAGGTCCACCATCATGGATGCCAAAGTGCTGGCTGTTTAAGTGGTGGTCTTCACCTTAATTCAGTTAAATTACCAAGTATCCACTTACTTTTTGTATATATGCCAGCAAATATTCAGGGACTGGTCACAAGGCGGAAGTTGACGCAAGACAAAGCCACCAAGGCTCTATCCCTTCTTAAAGGTGTACTGGACTACTCTGAGTTCAAAACTGTAGATATGGTCATTGAGGTCAGTGGCTGGTTATCTCTCTGTTAATTAAGGATTGCTCAAAAACTATCCATAACCATATTGTTGATTTGAGTTTGCTGACGATTTTTATGGTTATAGATAACAAGGTCCTTTTCATACTGATACGAACAAATACAGATCTTGGAATATTCCATGTCCACATGTTAAATAATTTGTTTCAGTGTTAATGTTTTACAGTCAACACATGAAAGATAATTTTAATTTTGTTATAGTTATGATATCTAGTTTCAAGTGGTTCTGAGCTCTCAGCTCTATCTGTTCAAAAGTCATGATATCTTTATAAATTTGCTATAATTAAATACCTGTTCAATGTTGCATCTATCTTGCACTATTGCAATTTTGATATCAACATCTACTGAGCATGACTTTTTATGAAACACGCTTCTTTGCTCATATTGCAGGCTGTTGTGGAAAAGATTCCCCTCAAACAGTCAATATTTAGTGACCTGGAGAAGATGTGCCCTCCCCACTGCATTTTGGCAACAAATACATCTACTATTGATTTGAATGTAATTGGAGAAAAGACTTCATCTCAAAATCGCATTATAGGAGCTCACTTTTTCAGGTGAAGAAGACAAAAGTTAATAAATTGAACTACATAGTAATTAGTTGCCAAACAGTAATCCAATTAATTTGCTGATTACCAAAAAAGTGAAATTGCTCTTAAAGCTCAGTTTACATGAACTCGAATATGAACATACTACTGAATGGAAAACCTCATTCCAGTCTGGTGATTCTTCTGTTAAAGGTAAAGTCAGATCTTTGCAAATCATTTAGGATATCAACTGCCAAATTGACACTATTATGATAAGTCCAGAGCATTCTAGCAGTTATTTTTCTTAGGGCTTTCTGATAGTTGTTTCACTTAATTCAATTATGTAACTACTACTTTACTTCAAGAAGACAGCATAAGCATGGTATAATTTTTCCTCTTTTTCTTTGTTGGCATTTTATTTGTATAATATGCTAATTCTTTCTCTTTTTTACTTAAACATTTTCTATACAGATTTCTTTCTGCAATTGTGAAACCTTATTTTTGTGTTAGGGTAAAAATGAAATCTGTTTCTTTTGGTTATTTCAGGAAAATAATAAGCATTCACCTATGTTATACAATGCATGTGTATTACTTACACTCATAATTAATTAAAAAATGTAATTAATTTTGTTATATGATTTTCGTGAACAGTCCTGCTCATGTGATGCCACTCTTGGAAATTGTTCGGACCGAGAAGACATCAGCTCAAGTTATTCTTGATCTTATGAGGGTTGGAAAAATCATCAAAAAGACTCCAGTGGTTGTGGGAAATTGCACTGGCTTTGCTGTTAATCGTACCTTTTTCCCATACACCCAAGGGGCAATGTTGTTATTGCATCTGGGCGTGGATCTGTTTCGAATTGACAGAGTGATCAGCAGTTTTGGCTTGCCAATGGGCCCCTTCCAGTAATTTCTTCTCATGTTCTTGAATTCTTTGTAGTCCTTATGATGGATTTCACTAGTGTTGTTCTGCATGCATGTGATTGTGTTTGACTTGGTAGAGAACCGTGTGTAGTTATCCTGACAGTGTTGGGCTTGTTGCACTTATAGGCTGCAGGACTTATCAGGATATGGAGTAGCTCTTGCAGTGGGAAAAGAGTTTAATCATGCCTTCTCTGGTCGCACTTTTACCTCTCCACTTGTTGAGCTTATGATACAGAATGGACGCAATGGTAAATAGTGTTTAAGCATGGTTAATGATGTTCAGCCTTTTGTCGCTTGTTTTTCTTTTGCTTTGTCATATAAGCTGTTGCAATATGTTTTTTTCTTTTTGCACAGGGAAAAACAATGGAAAGGGATATTACATGTATGAAAAGGGAAGAAAACCAAAACCTGATACCGAGGTGCAGTCTATAATTGAGGAGTCTAGACAACGTGTTAACATCATGCCTGGAGGAAAGGTATCTCTCTTGCTTATGCAGCTTATCTTTAACTTGCTTACTCAATTGAGTCAATTCTATTGTTTATTCATCTGTGGGAACTGCCATGATAACGGTATCTGTTGCAGCCTATAAAAGTAACTGACAAAGAAGTTCTAGAGATGGTACTCTTTCCAGTAGTGAACGAGGCATGCCGCGTGATAGATGAAGGGGTTGTTGTCCGACCATCGGATCTTGATGTCGCATCTGTCCTTGGAATGAGCTTCCCTTCTTACAGGTATCCCTAACAAATGGTTTACAAGCCATTTTTAGATGGAACAACTATGTAAATAAATATTAATGTCGGTAGAAATTTTCTTGTTTTGGCTTGTAATGACTTCAAATGTCGGCATACCATTTTTTGTGCGGTTCAACAGTTTCTCTGAAATTGATTCTGCTGAAAGCCTTCAACATGTTAACTGGCTTACATATTGCATCATGATCATTCAGCCTCTTTAGCAAGCCTTTAGCGTTCAGAGTTTCATATGGTTAAACGTGTTTTTTTGGCTGCTAGGTTAAATGTGGCTATCAAAATTTCCCTTGTTGCTATCTCCACTGTCACAATTGCTATACTTGGCTATAATTTACATGTCTCTAATTTTCCAGCTTTATTCGATAGCGAGTAACATCTTGTTTTGTTGTTTTTCTGTATAGGGGTGGCATTGTCTTTTGGGCAGACTCTGTGGGATCTCAATATATCTATTCAAGCCTCAGAAAGTGGGCGGAAGCATATGGTAGCTTCTACAAACCATCACCATTTCTGGAGGAAAGAGCATTGAGGGGTCTGCCTTTGGTAAGAGATTGGAATATTTGGGTTGCATTTGGTTGTGCTTCCACAAAAGTCAAAGCTGAAGCTGAAGTCAGGAGTTCCAACCGGCTTCAGCTTTTGGTTCGTTTTTGGCTTCCGCTTTTCAGGAAAGACTTTACCTAACAATATGGTAAGGACTTCCTGGTGCAAGAGCCCTGGAAGCCCATTGCCGAGGGGAAGTCAAACACTACATTAATTTTTCTAGAGTCTCTCATTGTTACTATATGTAGATAGTTGCTTTGATGAAAATCGTAACTGTTATTCACTATCTGAGTTGCTTCCATTTTCTTCCGCTATTGTACAGAGTACACCGACTCCAACATCTCAAACTTCAAGAGCTCGCCTGTGACCTGAAATGAGTAAATTGGTGTCCATTGCAGAAAATTGGAGATTTTATGCTATAAGATTGTCAGGAAAGGCGATCACAACTCATCTCATTTTTTTTTATACTTGATCACCACTCATCTTAATAAGGAGGTTTGAAGAGATTCAAGAGGAAGAATATGTATATGGGTGGACGTTACGTCCGTGACTTTCACCATTTTTGGGGGAGTCAACTAGTTAGTTCAGCAATACTAAGTCTTCCGATATTATTTAACGAGGAGTCTATGTTTAAGTGTCGTTATTTTATTCGTGTAGTAAGGTTCCCATGCTGTTTGGAAGTTTTGAACTCTAAGAAATGAAATGATTTTGGCCCCAAGGATTCGCTGAAGGATATTTTTCAGCATTACAGTAGGAGTTTCTTTTACTCGTGTGGACACAATTTGTACAGAACCACCTAGACTCCCGATGGAGGCCAGTGGCAGCTGCTTTCTGTGTAGCGAAAAAAAAGGCGTTCTGCCTTTTCGAATGGGTGATGAGATGTTTAAATTCCTGTTCAATGCATAACACGTAACATGCTTAAAGTCAATGGAGCATTTTCGCATATTTTCTCAAAACCTGAGAGGAACAGCAGTTGCATCCAAGCCAAGTCAAAATAAAGAGCGTTGCAAGTTTGCAATTACCTGTGGCTTGTAGCTTTTGAAATTGTGCATTTTATGAAGACAAAGGGCTATGGTAAAGATGGTCATATTATGATAGGGTGGAATGAGATTTATTGGAGAATATGATGTTGAAGATAGGTTTTTGTGCAAGATGGGTATGTCTCATTATGGAGTGTATATCAATTATTTTTTACTCTATTCTGGTAAATGATCAGTACGTGGGAGATGCGATGACTAAAAGGGGGTTGAGGCAGAGTGATCCTTTTTTCGCTTATCTATTTATTATATGTGTTGAGGCCAACATATTTGATTGTGGATGTGGAGAACAAAATTAAATTGCATAGAGTTGCGTTCTTTAGAATGGTCCATGATTTTATATTTATTATTCGCTGATGATAGTTTATGTTATGTAAGGTTTTTGGAGAGAAATGTAATAAATTGCAGGTCATTTTTGCGACTTACGAAAAGGCTTCAGGTCAAAAGGTGAATATTGAGGAAATGAGGGTTATTTTTAGCAAAAACACAAAGGAAATTGTCAATGAGGAGATTAAAAAATATGTCGATCTTAGAGTTAATGCATTATAAAAATCACTTGGGGCTCCCTTCTTTGGTTAGTTGAAATTAGAAAGTGAGGTGTGCAAATAGAGTATGGAAAAGGTTGCAAGGAAATTTTTTTCTTACTCACAGAAAAAATTTAGGTAGTTGTGGCTCAATCTATCCCCACTTATATTATAAGTTATTCTAAGTTGCCGGATGAGTTCTCTAAAGAGATTGAATATTTAAGGGATATTTGGATATTGAATGGAAATGGAATTAGAATATATATTCATTAGAGTTAATTCTGGTGGAAGGAAGGGTATGGAAATAGAATTAGGTTTGTAAAATTGTATGATTATGTGGAATAGAATTGAATGAAAAAGAATTGGCTAGAATGGCCATGCCGTGGCTTCCTATGGGGATAAAAGTCAACAACTATGGCAAAAGGTGAAAAAGGAAGCGAAATTGATAGAATTTATTGAATGTCCTAAATAGAAAATTAGGCGATTCCGCGAAATTGAGGGTGGATACTAATAGAATTGAAAATTTTAATTATGTGGCAGTTTGGTACTCAAACCAAAATTGGCAGAATTAGGTGGAATATCCAAATAATCCCTTAATGAGTAAGTCTTGGTAGGTTAAGAGAATGAAGAAAAGAAACTTTACTCGTTGAAGTAAGAGTCTTTGTGTGCTTCTAGAAATAGGAGTGGCAACGGGCTACGCTTCCTAGGCCGGCATCGCCAAGTGGGGCGAGTTGTGCCAACCTTGGTTTTCAAGCCCAAAGCCCATACCCGCCCACACTGCCCCCTGGCCCAGCCCAACAACTAAAAATGCTGTTGGGTATTTTTTTATTTTTTAGGTTGACGGAGGTTAATTACATAACTAGCACTCCTCCAAAAAATGACAATTTTACTCTTCCTAACATTAAAAAAACTTGTCATTTTCATTTTCAAAAGTAGGAGGAATAATTTTAAACATTTAAAAATCTATAAATAGGGAAAGATTTAGGGTTTTCTTCATCCATTCATTTGCTCTCTAATTCTCTCTTCCATAGTCTCCAATTCTCTCTTCCATACTCTCATGCTCTCAATTTCTTTAATTTTTATTTTTAATTAAATTCCAAGATCAAGGTTCTCAAAGTCAAGTCTAAATGTCAAGAATTTCCACTCAAACCCCTCAAGCCTCCCCCTTTCCATTTTTATTCAAATGTCAAGATCAATTCAAGCATAAAATAAGTGATTTTTATTTTGTAATTTTAACTTTATGCTAAGTAATTTTAATTTACTATTCTTTTAGAAAATTAGAGAGGTTTTTTATTTTTTTATATTTTAATTTACGATTCTTTTTTATTTAGAAAGTGTCACACAAGTACAATGCTAAGTAATTTTTATTTTATAATTTTAAGTTTAATTTATCTCATCCTTCTCCTCTTATGAGTTATGAATACATTTTGATTTGTTATTTTTTTATTTAGAAAATGTCATACAACTACAAAGCGATGGTTTGGGAGCACATGAAAAAAGTAAATGTAGATTCTCTTCACAAACTTAGAGTTAAAATCGCAAATGTTCAATGTGTAAAACTCTTTTAAGCGTTGGAGGTGGGAATAGATATTAAAGCATGTTCCACCGAACAAGAAGAGAAGATAAGTAAGTAGGTGTCAACCTAGTTAGGGTATACTCATTCTATTGCAATGCAATTCTAGCATCTACTTTATAATTTACAATTAATTATGAAATAATTTTTTTTATCAAATATTCTTTAAAGTTAATAAATAGGCGGCATGGTCCAATTCCAACCCAACCCTATGGTCCAATTGCTAACCCGACCTTAAGGCCAGCCAATGGGGCATGTGGGTTGTGCTAGGTTTGCCCCTTAGGCCAATAGGTCAAGTTGGCATGATGAGTAGGCTTGGGCCCAGGCCGGCCTGGCCTGCTCAAAGTGGGTTGTGGATTGGACCCAACATGGCTCACTACCACCCCCCTATCCAGATGGTCATGACTTGCAGTGCATGCAACTAGACTAGCAGCCAGGCTAGATCCAACAACCAGATTTGGCTAGCTGTCATCGGTGCAACCAAAAAGGTAATTGCTTTAACCACAATCGCAAATAGTGGGGGCTAAAGAGGAGGATTTAGTGCAAAAGAGGAGGGGCTACGGCAGACCGATTTGGTCACCAACCGTGACTACAAAGAGAAAGGAGAGGGGAAGACATAAGGCTAAAAAGATATTGAAAAATATTTTTTAAATATAAAAGATAGGGGAGAAATTTTAATAGATATAATTGAGGCACATAAGAAATATGGGACATTGGAGTTTAACAGGCTATAAATAAACACATTTTATACGAAAACGTACATTGAGTGACCTCTCCAGAAAAGTTTCTTATCGGAAACATAGGAAATAAGAATAGGAGGGGGGACACACAGTGCTTTAATAACTAAAAGTCCAATGACATTTAATGAAGTGAAATTTTATTTGATTGAATTTTTTTGATATCTATGTCAATAACACTAAGCATTAGGTTTGTTGAATTATCTAGAATTGCCTTGGACATAAAAGTTTTGAACATTTATCGTAGACAACCTCAATCAAAGTCATATCTTACAATTCACCAAGGGAGAGGGCGGCTTTGATGATGAGAAGAAGAAACTACCTATGGCAAGAGTATTGGACTAGGGTATGGGCTGGGGCCCGTTTCGGTCCAATGTTATCACGGTCCGGGTGAGCTAGTATGGGCCACGGGGTCTAAGGGTGGTGGGGACAGTCGCACCAACCCCACATGAGCTATCGTTACACTAATTTGGTTAGGACCCACTTACTTCACATACGTACACTAGGCATGTGACTAGGATGTGCATTAACACGTTGTGAGGCCTAGATACGCGAATTATGTGTTGATGGTAGGACCCATGGTTAGATAGGGGTCGACCCTATCATGGGCTTGGCCATGTGTAGGGGGTCTAGGCCTCCGCGGGCTCTGAGAGACAGTGCCCGCTCCCATTGTGTATGACCCTCTTGATTAAACAGGAAGAAATAAGCAGGAAAGCCCCAATAAGAAAAGCCCATGTTAAGAGTCCAATTAAGAGAGATAAGTGAGGGGTATACAAAGGGAAACAAGTGAGAGGAGGGGATGCCCTAGAGCAGTTTGCCCCCTCCTCTTTTTCCCTCCTCTCTCCCAATCAGCCGCCCCCCTTCTTCCCTTGCTTCGGCCTGCACATTGCTTGGGAGAAATCCCTTGCTAGACGCCCCTCTCCACTCACCTCTCTTGCTCCCTTGGTGAGCCAATTGAAGGATAAGCATCTCCTCCTTGTGTGGGACGTGAAGGCTTATTCGTTTGGGGAGTTCCTTGATGAAATCTTCATCCAAGAGTGAAAGTTTTGAGGGATTAACACATCTAAGAGGTAATCTATTATTCCCCTTGATATCTAGTGTTTGTAAAGAGTGAATTGAAGGATTCAAGGGCATGCCAAGGGCTGGACTATCACACCCCGACACTACCTGACCCGAGCTAAACCTGGTCCAAGGGCCGGTCAAGTGCACAGGGCGATGGAATTGAAAGCGATTAATGAAAAGCGAAAAACTTAGCCCCTACTATAGGCTGTTTAACTAGCAGAGTTACGCACCACATAACCTTTGAGCAAGAATAATAAAAAAAAAATTAAAAAGATAAAATAAATAACATCGTCATCCTCACCACACACAAAACCCACAAAAACATCTCAGAAGCCCATACATGGCTTAAAGTCTAAAAAGGTCAGAGACATCTAGCCACAACAAATAAGCTCTAGTAACAAACATGATCTACCAAATAAAGTTCTCAAGGTCTAAAAAGATGAAAATAAGGAAATAGAACACCATCAGGACATGACAAAAACTAATCCTATGAGTGGTCAAATCGTTCCTTGTATAATGTATTCTACGAGTCTGCGCATTACGCTGCACAACCCCAAAACAAAATAAGGAAAGTGGGGTGAGTATAAAACTCAATAATAGTTTGAACATGGCGGCAATAATCAGAAAAACATAAAGACATAGCAATATAACAATTCAGATCCATAATAGACATGATATACCATTTTATGATCATTTCCTAGCTAAACCCTTATTTATCCGTAAACATAAGAGCCAACATGCATATGACACACATATTAAAGTCAAGACATAAATGATCGAGTTATATCCTAATATCCATCCTGCGTAGGTAATAGTTCACATCTAATCAAATCAAGCATGATAACACCATAAACCGCATAAGAAGTATCTTTCAAACACTTTCTGATCATGATACCATATCACATAAACCTATATAATAGTGTCTCCATCATACAATTTAGATCATTCAGACTATCAAATAAAAATGCATGACAATTGTCTCTACACACCACTACATAAACCTGCATGAGATGTATCTCTAACATACATTCAAATCATGCATAACACTACATAAGCCTGCATGAGATGTATCTTTAACATACATTTAGATCATGCATCAACATTCTCATTCATCATGCATATACAAGTGCCTCACACACACTAGTCTAACATGCAAGTCCATACACAGAGAGAATAAACCTGTTCTTCAAGGCCAAAGCCCTCAAGCATACCCATATCAAATCAACATGCTCCTCAAGGCCAACGCCTGTGAGTAACCCCTGCTCCTCAAGGCCAAAGCCTTTCGAGCAACCCCTGCCCATCAAGTCTAAACTCCCCAGCAGCCCTCCTTGTCAAGACCAAGGTCCAAAGCAACAGTACTTGGTAAGCCGGTGCACTCGGACAAACCAGTTGAATTCTTAGGGTCCAGATAATCTCAATAACTAATCTGATCCGCAAGACAAGTACACAACTCGTCCCCACATAACTCAATTTGACTCGACTCAACCCGGGGAGTATACATGTTCCACATAGGAACTAAAATCAAAATCATGTCTTTCGGACCAACCAAGTTCCGATTAAGTCACCGATCGATTAATTCGGCACGCAATCTCACATCATTGCATACAATCAATCAATTTTGGCTAAACATCGGCAAAATCTCATTCATGAAGTATGTTCCATGGTGCACGATATCATGTTACATTCGTGAGCAAGATCTACATGAATTCCAACACATGGAATGTGCTCCCATCAGTCCCCTCATGCATTATAATCGAATCATAATTAACTACGGTTTCATAGTATATTCCCTACACGTGTGTGTTCATGCATATCCTAAGTATATGATCAATGCTTTGACATAAGCTCATAAGGCAATGTACACATGTTTAAACACATTCAAAACATGATTTCTTACTGAAATCTAGGGTGAAATCTACCATAAACCACAAATCTGTTCATGTTAAATCAAATACTTAACCCCTATAAGCATGATTATTCTACACATGAAACCATAACATAGTAATATCATTTACCCACATTTCATTCTCATTATAAGATGACATAACTTAGTATTTAACATGTAATGTCCTTGCTGAAAACTTGCTCTAATCATGAGAATTTCATCATTCATAGATTCAAGGTAATGAAATGTTAACATGTATAATTACCAACATATTATACCACATAACAAATACTTAGACATACTTTACACATCTCCATCACCAATTCCACACCATTCCAGTAGCTTAATTCCAACATAAAATACTTTTCATAACTATTAAAATCATCAATTTAAGTAAAAACACTGAAATAAGCATAAAAATCAACAAAGGACAAAACTATTGTGTAGCCGATCGATCGGCCTGGCAGGCCATTCGAACATCCTGATCGATCGGCCTATTGGCCCGATCGATCACCAATACACAGTTCAAGCATTTTTCTTCCTTTCAAAATTCAAAACTGAAACATCATTAAAGAACCTTAACACCTTCATCCCAAGCCTCGTACACCATCAAAACTTAATCAAATATTCTAAAAAGCTAATTTAACCCATTCAAAGGTAAAACCCTAAAAAATCAAGACAAAAAATTAACATTTCATAAATCTACCATTAACGTCCTAATCAAGAAAACTCATTTAAGTAAAACCCATAAAAAATTAAGATTTTTACCACTACAAGGTTGAGATTTGAAAACCCATTACCTCTCTACTTGATTTAAGTCGGATTAATCCTTTAATCACCTCCAAAACCTTTCAAGAGCATGATTTTTATGTTAATATACATCTAAACTCGATTTAGACTTGAAAAACATAAAGCAAACCCTAGATCTAAGGCTTTGGAAGCATAAAAATAAAAATTTGAAGGTTATGGTTTAGAAAAGAGGAGTAAAACAGTGATTAAATGGTTTAAAATTAAATTGTATTAATGAAGGAAGATAGATTAAGAGAGGATTAAGAAAAACCTTAATGATTAAAAAAAGATTATGAAAAATATACATCTAATCCCTTCCTCTTTGGGCCTAATTGGGGATTAGACTTCAAACACTCTTACATAGCCTATTCCTAATTTGAAAATCGCTCAACTCATTCCTTTTATAGAAAAGAATGGGGTAAACCTAACTAACATTTGAGATATAAATAAGAATTTTAACTAAAAGTAGGTATTTTAGACATTCAAGCCCTAATTAAGACAAAAAAAAATTTAAAATTTTTTGTAATAACTTTCTTTGATGTCTTGGATGTTTTGGATCAAAACCCTAAATTCGACCATGGGGGCCCATAAGAGGTTCCGCCAAACCCTAATTTTAAAAAAAAATTTAAAAATTCTCAAAAATTTACAAATATTTTAGAATCACTTAAAAATCATAATTATGAAATTATTTTTATTTAAAACCTTTAAAAATCACATTTATTTTTAAAAATCATCAAAATTGATAAAAAAAAATGGCTTAAACTACATAACAGTTAAACATAATGAATTTAAAACCAGTCCAAGATTAGAGATCTTACATGGACAACCAAAGGTCAGTAAGTTTTTTCTTTCAATTTGATTTCTTTTATGCATGTTTTATGTTAGATGGTTTATATTATTTATTGATTTGAGTTTATGTGCTTGATTGTGTAAATTAATTAAAAAAAAGTGAATTTTGATTGGTGCGCTACCCCTACACAGCCATGCTTCTGCTGGGCCGACTACTCTACAAAGAGATAGTGGTAGTAACAGTGAAACTATGAATAATATTATTGAACATGCAGAAGACGAGCATTCTTTTCTCACATGCCTAGCATGTTTTACATGTGCGAAGGTCTATACTATGATAAGTTCCTCTACAAATGGCAAATAGAAAGCAACTGGCGAAGTTTGTATTCCTATACAAACTTAACGTAACGACTTTGGAGATGCCTACTTTTACACCCTCAAATATGCTTCCTATGCCACTGTCTTTCGTGGTGCTTACTTCAGTAAATGCTGAAGATCATGACCGGTCAAGATGTTGGCCAATCCAATGCTTATAGCACATGGAACATGGCACAAAGTTTGGTGCAACTACCTCTATTATAAAGCAGATAACATGTCAACCATAGTTTTGCATATTTTGGCAAGTTTTTCCAGGTCTTTTGCTTCTTTTGGATAAATGGGCATGCATAGAAATATAGACTTGTGTTTAACAAACGCTATTAAAAACATGGGGTGGAGCCTATTACCATGTGTTGGGAAGAGTTTTGAATTCTATATACTTAGACTAGGGTGTGCTTGTAGACCATTCATCCATGAGATTGACAACACATATAACATGTGTGCCATTGATCCAAAATATGATTGGTTCACATGCATTTTTTACACTGGGACATGTGGAGCATTAAAAAACTCTCCCTATGTGTTGACCCTAATATCAAACTCCAATAAATACAAGAACATTTACGGCAAGGACTTGTTTACTTTCTCTCTCAACTTAGTGTCCATTTTATTTGAGTCATGAACAAATTGTCTTTGATCAACCATCGAAGTAATCAAATTAAATGCTTTACAAC
This sequence comes from Saururus chinensis, assembly GCA_035235625.1. Classification (NCBI taxonomy): domain Eukaryota; kingdom Viridiplantae; phylum Streptophyta; class Magnoliopsida; order Piperales; family Saururaceae; genus Saururus; species Saururus chinensis. The sequence continues at coordinate 14,926,313 of CP141143.1, forward strand.
ATCTGTCCACTTGTACGTCTTGTACTTGAGTCAAAACTCAATTTGGCATAAGTTCAATATGCATAATTAAGAGCGGAGCAATTAGTACATACTTTAAGATAAAAAATAGAACACGTCTATATGCACCCTAATAATTCCCCCAAGTACCCTACTTTACTCATAAAAAATAAGAAAATAATAGAGTTGGTCAAGGTAGAAGAGACTCTATGTGTTAACTGGGAGAGTTAATTAATTGAGTCAGAAAGGGAACCATGAGGAGTTAGCAACGGAGTTTAACTTGGTTTGCGAAAAAACTAAATTAACTTGAGGAATTTTTGAAGTCTAAAAGAATTTTAAAACTATGGCCATATTTATATGACATTAAGAAAGGGAATTCGTCTACACACATCATGAGAGTCAATTTTACTGAGGAAGCAAATTCTTCACAAAAAAAATTGTTAGGAGAACGAATCATTTGATACTGTAACACATGCATGTCACATGCATTTTGAGACCCCATATATGATCTGCAATCGCAGGGCCTTTTGATCAAGGCTGCTTTGGTTCTGAATTGGGTTTCTGGTTGCTTTGGCTCTGCCTTTTTTTGTTTTGCTGTTTGCCGTATTTCAATCAAGAGAGTGGGACCTTCACATTCTCTCTCTCCCAGCTGCGAACGTGCTGAAACTCTATCAGTGTGAAATGGGATCATGTGACAGACAGATGGGCTCCGCCATCCTGCAAGGATTGATTTAAGAAGGCCATGTGAGGAGTACCATATATGAAATAAATGTTTTTCTATATATTTCCACCCCCCCTAAGCAAATAAAGAAGATATACAAATGAATTCCTTTAAATAATATTGACAACTGACAAGTACAGCAAAATACAAATTCAAGTCCATATATTTTCTGCTCATTTTGTAAGAGATAGAACGTGAATTGCAAGAGTTCACAGACCTGACTCCTGAATCCTGATAGGGTGCCTTGTCCTGGTGCAGTGATACGACTTGGTTGGGGGGTGATTTTCAATTAAATAAGTATAAAAAAGTCTTTATTTTTTTATATGATGTTTTGTATGATTGTATTTAATGCGGTTCATGCGCTCTATATAAGTGCCAGGGTTGTCTAGTGTGGAAAGCCATTAATATCAGTAAATACCTGAGACCAACTTCTTCTCTTCTCTACTCTCATTCTCTTCTACATCCCCATCTTCATCATCCTCTTCCTCGCTCCCAAATGGCTATTCAAGACTTTGTGGCAGCATTTTCTTTACTTCTCTTATATGGGCCAGTTCAAACACTAGCATTTTCTCCGTCTGGCTGGAACAAGGCTCATGCAACGTTCTATGGAGGCAGTGATGCTTCTGGAACAATGGGTAGGTCATGGTTTAACTGATCTGTATTGCCAAAGTTTTCTTGCACCTTACTTTCTTGCGACGCTTCTTGCCATGGAAAGTTCCGTCACAAATGCCAATTGGGACGCTTTTTGGGCTTTTGCGACAAACAAGTGTCGCACAAGGCCACGTCTTTTGTAGTGGCGCCTCTGAGATTTCTTATTTGGTGAATGATTGTGGCTGCAGGTGGAGCTTGCGGCTATGGCAATTTGTACTCCACAGGGTATGGTACCAGGACTGCAGCTTTGAGCACAGCCTTGTTCAATGACGGGTCTTCATGTGGGCAGTGCTTTAAGATCATCTGTGACTACAAAGCAGATCCCAAATGGTGTCTCAAGGGCAGATCCATCACCATCACGGCCACCAACTTCTGCCCTCCAAACTTCGCCCTCCCAAACAACAATGGCGGCTGGTGCAACCCTCCTCTGAAACACTTTGACATGGCTCAGCCTGCCTGGGAGAAGATAGGCATCTACCGTGGTGGCATTATCCCAGTTTTGTACCAAAGGTTGGTTTCTATGTGTTATCTTTTCCTCATCCAGCTAGTTTCACTTGGCTTCCTATTAGTAATAGCGCCTAATGCTTATATATGAAATTCAATTTAAAGAAGGTTTTTAAATATAAGAGCTATGTTCACCGATTAAGATATATTTTTTCATATAAGAAAAAGTGGCTTATATTAAAGGTAGATTATTTTTTTCTCCGCTCTTGTTTGAACATTAAACTATATTTTTTCACAGGCATGCCTATAGATTGAATATGTAGGTATTGTAGATAATATAAGGATAAATAACACTTACACCGCCTAAAGTGTGATAAACCGCACATACACCCCTTATATTATTAAAGAGTAATGCAATCATGAAGTTGAAAAATGTACGTGGATAGTTCACTTCATCTTTTGAAAACTATTCATGAGTGTGACATATATTTTTTAACGTGACAAAAGCATTTTTCATTATTAAAACATGCACATAACCCCATGATCTAGTCTCTTTTTCTCACATCTCTTTTTTACTTTTCTCTTTTTTTGCTATTTGATTATAGGCCCCACCTTCCATCTCTTTATTCTTAAACAAAATAAACTTCTTTTATACTCCTACCATCCTAATTTAATAGTTCGGTAAAAAAGTTTATTATATATTAATAATTTTATTTTATTAAAATTAAGTAGTTAGATAATTAAAAAAGAGTATCACAAATTTATTTTTTATTCTCTTTAATTTTACCATTTAATAAATATTATTATTTTTTTAAATATAACTATTAATATGGGCACTGAGAGTATTCTTTATACCTTTTTGTTATTAATAGTTAGGGTGCCCTGCTCCCCCTCTAGTTATCATGAATTACAACCTTAAGTATAGTTAATGCCATCAAACCTCTCGGGCGGGTACTAGGGTGACATGAGCTGGTGGAATAGTTGTCCTAAATGCCCTGTCTGTAATTTTGGCCTTACGTGTAGTACAGTTACATGTATCATTATCAACTTTGCTCCAGATCATTATTGACCAGGCTCAGCCCATGTGCATGTCAGAATCCTGTGAAGGGGCAGGGACGATCATACTCCAATACTATTGCAAAAATGAAGTTAAACGCAACGTAAGATCAAGTTTAGTATATTGACCATAACAGAAGAAAATTTAGTCCATGCGAAGAGGAAGAAACTTAATTGGGAAGGTGGGCGAATATGAGGGCTATGGTAAAATAAACAAGGAGAAAGAAGAGGTAAAAGAGGAAAATGAGAAGCAGATATGTATCAAGGGGCTTTGTATAGGTTTTCATAATACATGGGGTGTATGTGCATCTTCATCGTAATCTAAGGGGTCCAAGTGCTATTTACCTAAATTATAATTATCAACATCTACACTCAAGAGACAGATTCTATATTATTGTTTGATCCTTCTATAATCATAATGTATTACCCCAAAACTCGTTAAACTTTCATTAAATATGATTTATGGATAAAAAATATCTATGTGATCTCGATCCAATGGCTCACATGTATCATGAGGAAGGCAGATCAAAATATGCACGTTCCATGAGCTCGATTAAAATCATACAGTCCAAAAGTGTTTGACTCATTCATTGAGCATGTGCCAAGTACATAAATATGAGGTCTACGTTCTTAATAATGTATTTCTCAAGTTTTTTTTTTCAAAATGTGGATAAATCATACTATTTAGTCCTCTTCTTAAGCAGGTTGAGTACCAAATAGCATATCCAAATAATAAAGTTTTTTAAGAAGGAAATAATTACAATCTTATACCAAATACCCATTCTCAAACTCAACCTCCCAAGAAGGAAATAACACAATGCAATATTTTAAAATTTTGTCGCATTTTTATTACAATTAAACCTCAATTTTTGCATTTCTTTATTATAATATAGGTCACATATTCCTAAATTAACTTTATATTTGTCTTTTTGTATCAGGGTCCCATGCAAGAAACACGGTGGGGTCCGGTTCACAATCAATGGCCGAGATTACTTTGAGCTGGTGCTTATCCACAACGTGGCAGGCAGTGGGTCCGTCAGATCAGCATGGATCAAGGGCTCTCGTTCAGGAGATTGGATGGCCATGTCCAGGAACTGGGGAGCTAATTGGCAGTCCAATGCATACTTGAATGGACAGTCTCTCTCCTTCAAAGTCACCACCGACGATGGTCAGACCCTTGTGTTCCCCAACATTGTTCCCTCGACTTGGCGGTTTGGCCAAACCTTCTCCATCTCTGTACAATTCTAATCTGCCACGAAGATTAGGTTGATTAGGGTTGAAGGTTTTAAGATTAATGATGGCAGAGGCGTGCTTATTGTGATAATCAAGCTGCCCGCCAGATGGGGATAAAAGAAAAAGAAGGATGGACAAGGCATTTGTACTTAATATTAGGGTTAAGTATGAGTGCTCCAGCCGGAGCTGAAGAGGGGAGCTTATTATATAATTTGAACAATATATTTGTAGATTTATTGTATTTTCTATTAATATATTTGATTTAGCACTCACATGAAACAAGGTTTTCATAAATGGTACCAACTTTTGTAATACTGTGGACTTTGTGAGCGGATGGTTTGAGATTTATCAAACATTTTAGGGTTGGAAGGAATAATAATTCTAATTAAAAAATTCTCTAGGACGCTAGTGAAACAGATGGAATCATTGGTAAAAGAAAATTATTTTTGTGAATGAGTTTTTATGATTAGCTCTGTAACCATCCTATATTAGGCTCTGAACATGATACATAAGGGGGCACTAATTCCTAATCACTTGGCTCTAGTCAGGGAAACCCGTCACACTAGACGCTCTTTTGGTATAAATCTATAACTAATTCAGCTTGGCAGACAAGGATTGGACTAGGGCAGGATAGGTTGGTTCACTGGCCCTAAGCCCTAAAGATTTCAACACTGGGCTGATGTGTGAGCCTAATAGTTTTTTTAATCGGCATCGTTTGGGCTCTATTCTCCAAACCTCAGCTTTTTCACATTACTTAGCTGTAAAATTCAGATTCTCAAAAACCTTTGAGCTTTTTTTTTTCATTGTGGCCATAGGTAAACTCAAGCATCTCCTTCGATAAAATCTCTAGAATCTCTTATATGTACCCCGCATACGAAATATTCTCTCTGTTCTTATGAATTAATAGCTCTATTTAGTAGAAAAAAATTATTTCATATTAATAATTTTATTTTGTTTAATTTAAGTGGTTAGGTACTTAAAAAGAATATTATAAGTTTATTTTTCTTTCTCTTATATATATGGGTTTTACCTTTCACTAAAAATTATTATTTTTCCATATGTAACTATTAATATGGGACAAAGGGAGTATATGACTTATATTTTTTTTACTCCATACACCTTGTACATATTATGCTCCTATACCCTAGCATAAAACCCTCACCACAATCAATAACCTAACAAGAAGTTTTTGATGGCCAGGGTTAGGTTCTAGCGGGGGGTGATCACCGCAAAATATTTCACAATTTGACGAGAATTCCAAGCCCTTGCATAATTCATTTAAATGTGGCGGTGGGTGCCCCACCAATAACCTAACAAAAATTTTTGAAGCCCCAAGCTAGGTTTTGGTGGGGGTTGATCTCCACAAAATATTTCACAGTATAGTGGGAACTCTAAGCCCTCATATAATTCATTTAAATGTGGCAAGGAGCCCCCACTAGTAACCTAATAGAAGTTTTTGAAGTCTCGGGCTAGGTTACGGAGGAGGGTGCTCAACGCAAAATATTTCACAATGTGACGGGAAATCCAAGCTCTATATAATACATTTAAATATGGTGGGGGGTACCCTCTACCAATAACCTAATAGAAGTTATTCAACGCCAATGGGCTAGGTCCTAGCTGGGGTGGTCAGCACATAGAAAAGCAAAATCTAATGGGGAATCGAAATCCCTGTACCATTAATATATATGCCTGGAACCTAATAGAAGGCTTTTAAGTCTTAGCCTATGTTTGGCTATCTGGCGGGAACACCTATGCTATAGTGTAATCTTGTTATGTTTGGTAGAAACCTAATAGAAATTTTCAATTCTCGATCACATTTAAATGGATTTTGATCAATTGGGTGTGCACCCATACCCATTGTGGTGGGAGTGCCCAATTAATGCATAACAAATTGGAAAAACGCATATGAATTTGTCAGAGTAAGGCATGTTTTTCTAATGGCATGCATTGATTGGGCACTCCCACCATTTGTGGTGAAAGTGCACACCCAGCTGATCTGAACCCCATAAATAGCCTAACATATATGTACGATTTGATAGGGGATATCGGAGCAACAATTTCATCCATTGGAGCTATGTTTCCCGCTGCTAAAGGGAGGGAAGGAAGAAGAGGGAGGGAAGTTGCTGCCGGTGGAGGTGCCAACTGGCGAGCAGAGATGTTGCTCTCGGTGACACTGACTTTGTCTAGTCGTCAATGGGGAAGCCAAAAGGTACGATTTTTCATTTGGGGTTTTAAGTCCTCGGAAAACAAGAGTAACCTAATAGGGTAATAATCTAAGCACATAGATAATGCAACTTTGGACATAACAAAAGTTTAATATTTCCCATAGTACACTTTACGTTGTATAATTGGTTAGAAGCATAAAATCTATGGCTCATACAACTTGTAATTGAAATGCCTGTCGTCGCTTGTGCCTAGGACTACTCAGCCATGATCAAAGCGTCAGGCCTATCTTGATTTCTGTGGGCATGGCCCTATGCATTGCGGCAAGCACGAGCACACTACCTTGGCGCAAGCGCATCTAGTGCCTCCCCCCATCCCAAATTACTAATCTTTATTTTCATTTAAAATAAAATCATACTACTGATGTATTACATGTTTGTATAGTTGAAGTATTTGTTAGAATTTGGGTATATGGGCTAAACCTATTTGGGTATTGAGAGCCCAAACCCACTTTCAGGTGAATGAGAATCATACATGTAAATTGGTTGAAGGTTATGAATAATCCCACATTGCTTAGAAAATGGTGATATATAAGGCATAAGTTTGGCCTTTCAAGTTATGCCCTTGGGTCACCCCATTTTTGTGGAGGAAATATATGTTGGACCCATGTACCTAGGTGGGCTAACTCATGTGCATGTGTTGCCACTGTCTGTTCGGCATAGTTAGGTTCGTATGTGTAGCCTAATCAGGTTATTTTAGGGACAAATTCATTTGGTTTTCTCTTAATTTGAATAGGGCATGTTGTTTTCAATGGGATTTCTTATAAAATACTAAAAAATTATTTTTCTGGATCATCCTTTACTGGATTTTATTACCATCTTTTGTGAGAGAAATTTCATAATGCTAGTTTGTTGCATCCATTATGTGAAAGTCCTTCTACAGTATGTGGTAGATCGTCTTATCCAAGAGACAGACACTCAAGTGATTTCTAAGCATCAGTAAGGAGGGCAAATTTTGTCTTAATGACAGAGCATACATGTTTGATTCATTCGACTTTATGTGAGTTTCTTTCATCGCAATGATTACTAAGGTACAAAAATTAACAGCATTAACTTGCATAGGAATTAACTAATCATATCTATCAAAAAATTCAAAATTGTTATCCTTAAACCAGTTTCTACTTAAACCACTCTCAAGCCTAGTGAAGTCTTTCATTCAAACCCTTTTTGTTTCTTCTCCCAATATAATTACATTACAAGATAACTTCCACAACTCATTATTGATGAATAATAGAAAATCATTTTCGCTATGGAGTAAATTCATACTCCCTCTGCCCTAAATTAATAGATTTGAATAGTTCTATTTTGTTAATTTAAGTGGTTAAAGTACTTAAAAAAGAACATCATAAATTTATTTTTTCTTCTCTTAAATGTAAATTTATCCATTTAATAAAAATTACTATTTTTCTAAATATAATTATTAAGATGGGACACATTTATTAAATGTAAATTTAGCCATGTTGAAGTACTTGTATTACACATTTGTGTTTGTCCCAAAGGATTTTACAATGGTACTCACTCTCTGGGCGAATGTTGTAGAGGTTATCTTCTTTCCTTGAACGTGAAATAGAGCTAAGTCAGCATCACCCACAGCATGAAATCTCCTAAAGGAGTACACAAGAAGACAAAAATGTCTGTGATAGTCTGGATGAACTAATGCTTTCGAACAGCTTTTAGAAAAGAAAGGGAACTAATCATAGCATGGCTGACATTTCTCACGTCTGAATCTTTAACATCAAGATCAGTTGTTACCATAATAAATTTCACCTTTGTCAAATTACCATAATTGGGTAGGGAAATATAAAGTCTTAGAATAAGGAAATCAAGAGGGTGATTAATTTTATTCAAGTTTCACATATTTACACTTTGTACTTCTCTGTTGGGTAAAGAAGATCAAGGAATATCTCATTCAATGTGAGGTCAGTTTCTTTGGACTGTTTACTACACATTAGAGAATATTTAAATTTAAACAAACAATATGTTCATGCTTAACGGAGGAATCGATTGAACAAGCTTTCTCTATAGACTTCACTTTCAAACCAACCATCCCAACACCATAACCACAAATTGACTACTATTATGACAAGAATGAGTCTATATGCACCCCACTAATCCCTTCAGTACCCCATTTTACTTATGATTTCCATGAGGGGTTTATAGGGTTATTGGGGTACATATAGACTTATTCTTATGACAAAAGAAAAGGCTGGGAGTCCAATAAAAATTGTGAGGTGTTGTCAATTAAACCCAATGAACTAAAATGAACAATCTCTCTTATATCTTAAAGTGGATTTTCTACATGCGGCCTTCAGCAAGTGATTTCAATTCCTGTGATTGAACCAAAATGTGTATAACTTAATAGAAAGTGTATCACGAAAAACTAAGTTTTTGGTGGTAGTGTGACTTTCTTCTATGGATATAAATTATAACAATGTAACATAAATGCAATGCGGATATATTGAATCAAAAGTTGCTTGATACCTTGTAACTGCATCTCTCTCTGATTTTACTGACAACAAAAGATTTAAAATGTAGATTATACTCCATTCATCCAATATTAATAGTTATATTTAGAAAAATAATATTTTTTATTGAATGGTAAAATTCACCGTTAAGAGAAGGTAAAATAAGCTCACGATACTCTTTTCTAAGTACTAAACTAATAAAATGGAACTATTAATATGAAATAATTTTTTTACCAAATGGAGCTATAAGACAAAAGGAATATAAGATATTATAAAGAAAAAACTACTCTTCACCTTAGCTTAGCATGTGTTATTGAGATGTTAAACCCCCCGGCTTTTGGATCATCATCCAATTTCAAAGGGCTTTTCCCTCTCTCTGTTAGATAATTTTCTTATAGCTAGTGAAACTGCAATGCAAAGCATTGTAGCATGGGCTATCATGTAAAAATATAAAATTGATAAATAAGATTTCCTCTTCCAAACAACTCAAGTTTTTGGAAAACGTGCTTATCTTACGTGGTATCAAAGTTATAGGCTTCAAGTGTCGTTGGAGACGCTCAAGTCTTGTTGGAAACATTTATACTCTAATTGTGTTCCACATATTGCGCTTGATGAATGCTTGCATGTGAGGGGGGTATTAAAGTATAAAATATATAAATAAGATTTCCCCTTCTTGCACGTGAGGGGGATAAAAAAATATATAAATAGGATTTCCTTTTCTTAAGCTTTTGGGAGAGTTGGTTATCTTACATATCCAACCTAATGTCAAATTAAGTATACAACATACATATGCATTAAGAGCTGTGCAATCAAAACAAGAATGCTCATATAAAAACAGTGGCTACACACAGCCCAATAGAATGAACAAACCAAGAAATGTTTAGAATGTCATCTCAATCTTCCTTGTAATGAAAAAGAGGCTCAACTGAGAAAGTCTTACCAAAAGACCTAGACTATTACCTGATCATACTCTGCAAAACATTCAACTCAACTGTCACACGGGCTCATTAGTTGAACCTGGAACATAGGCAAATATTCTTGCAGTTTTATTGACGCCAACAGTTAGTCGGATTTAGCTTTTTCTCTTTGTAGCCATATGGACAGGCTGCTAATAATACTTGTTGAATATTGTTATTCACTCTATATGTTATTACTCTGTTATTTAATTTCTTATCTACTTGTTCATTTGTTTAAATATTGCTATTAATCATGTCTGCTTCGTTTTTTTCCTTCTCAATAATATTTGTTGTACTCTTTGTGTAATTAATTTGTCATTTAATTTGTTGCCTATATACATTTATTTATTTGTACTTTTTTTCCTCGCCTTGTGATTAATATATTATTAATTTCTTATCTACTTGTTAGTTTATTTCTAATCTACATTTTTTTATATAAACTATGACCCTAATCTTGCTCCGATATTAATCTATTATTAATGTGTTGTTTAATCTATCTTGTCTCTATTATTAATATATTGTTTAATTTTTTATCTACTAATAGAGATGATGAGTCATTCCACCTTGCTAGCTCTTCCACTCCCATCATCACACCTATTGTTTTCCCTAGTACTACACCTCTTCTAGATTTAGGAGCATCCAGTAGCCAAGGTACAAAAAAAATGAATTAGAGTGTGTCACATATGTGACAATATTTCAAGAAAGTATTTGATGCGAACGGAGTAAAAAACTGAGTTATTGAAGACAATGGATGCAAGTACAAGGATGTGTTGAAGACAATATGACTAAAAAAATTGAGTTGCAGTTATACTATGACAGGAAGTTGAAAAATAAGGAGGCTAATTTCGATGTTTTTTGTTGGTGGAAGGCTAACTCAGCCAAGTATCCAATATCAGCATCAATGACTCAAAACGTTCTAGCCGTTCATGTTACTAGAATTGCATGCATCAAAGTCAGTCTTCACCAATAGTGGATGGGTCTATCTTAACACAAAAGTTATCCCTTGCCTAGGACAATTGAATTTTTAGTTTGTACTAGGGATTTGTTGCTTGGTAACATGAGCATTGGGACCTTTTGTAATTTGGATGATAAGCTCAACAACAACTTAAGTGAGACAACAAAAGCAAATAACTAAGGTATTAGGTATGTTTATTGATTTTTTTCATTATATTTATTGACAAAAAAAATTAACTCTCCTGTTGTCACTCCCAATTAAGTTAGCATGAGAAAAGAGGAAGGAAGATAATTTGTTTTAAAATAGTTAAATTATAATCTTTTTTGTTGTATATTAAAAAAAATAACTTAAGGGTTATATTTTTTCTTTGAAATGTTGTGTTGCTTGGTTGCATAGACATGTAAATCTGCCTTAAATCATTTTTAATTTTCACTGTATGTATGGACTTCTTGATGCATCCCACTACTGTTGAAGACTGCGTGCAAGTAGCTAGCTAGGATATCTATGCAATTAGGATGGTTTCACACGAGTGTGGTCAAGGTGAGATCTTGCTCATTTTCCTAGAAGATGGAGGAGCATTAAGGCTTTTTCTATGCTCATCTTTTGCTTCTTGACCGCTTTCTCATGGCTATGTATTGTATTGAATTTAAGGTTATTTTGAAGCCTCCATGAGGCATTGTTATTGACCGTCCAGGCACTGTCAAGTATAAACCCATATTTTTGTTTGAATGTACAAGTGGCGATCTCAAAATAGAATATTGAAAATATAAATTCCTTGAAACAAAGGTTAGCATTGATATCTGTATATTCTGCAGTTACAACTTTTGAAAAATGAGTTCAGATTATTAAGGCTTGGTGGATCACTTGTATATATCACTCGCATGTATCACATAATTGTTTGGGTTTTCTTGAATCGCAGCTATGTATTCTTATTTTATTGATAAATCTAGATAGAATAAGGATACATAAATTTTTTCAGTTATGAGCTTGTAGTTCTAGCATAGTAAACTACTTAAAAATTAGTCTTTCACAAAGAAAAAATAGATAACTTGCTATTATGCAAAAAGATCAAAAAGCCCATGGCTTGGTCTTGGCCCCCCTACTATTAGGGTTGGGCCAGCCTTTTAATAAGTAGGTTAGGGCGAGGGCCAAGCATATTTTTAGCTTCATCTTTAGGGTTTTGTCCTGAGCCTACCCTCGTGATGAAATAAGTCATATCATCATTGTATTGTTCCATTGATAACCCTACTGGAGGAGATGGATGCGCGCAAGAGGAAAAGAATTGTCTCATGTTGCTTCACCTTTGCATCCTTCGCTCTAGGGACGAGTCATACATTTCCTATTAGTAGGGAGAGGTTGTAATTATACATGTATGCACCACATACATATTAGTTATTCGCCCGCATTTTAGATGTTAGGGTTCTAAAATCACAATACAATTGACTAATGTTGCATTTTGAAATGCGCACACAAAATCGTAAATGACTTATAGTGTATTCTAAAATGTGTGCTTCAAATCTTAAACAACTAACACTACATTTTAAAATCAATGAATTGTGTTTGAAATACAAAACAACTAATGCCTTGATAATGAATGATGATTTATGTTAAACCCTAGTATTTTCTCCTCTCTTACTCAAGTTTGTTTATGGGCACTTTTTGGATGGACACATGAGATATCATTATCATAATATAAAATAAATTGGTATACTATAGAACTTTTAAATTTGGACTAATTGACCCGTGTTTCATACAATTAATCACTATTTTACCACTATTTTGCCATTCCAATCCCCAAACAAAGAAATATATTAGAATCCTAATCCATATCTTTTAGGTTATATTAATTTTAATTTTATAATATTATATCTTACTTCCCAAACTCAAATTTGCATGTTATTGATTTCATTAAAAAGCTATCTCTGAGCTCTATTAATGAGAGCTCACATGACTATGTTTTTTAGAACTTTTTTTAAAGACCCCACACATAACATACTTCTCAAAAATAATTTTTTATATTTTTATATATATTATATATATTCAGATTTATGTATTTTTAATACCCTTAGAAGACCCCTGAAGAGCTCTATCAAATGAGACTCGCTGCCAAATTGGTCCTTAATAAGAATAACATTCTCTACGATATAAATTCTTTCGACATAATTATATTAACTGACCTATGATATAAAATTTATCGTCTGTTTGGATAGAAAAAAAAAATGGCTTAAATAACCTTTCTACAAGAACTCTCTTAAAGATGAGGGTTAAATTTCAAAGGTCATTTTAGAGTGATGTGACATGTTGCAAGGTGATGTAACCCAAAATCATCTCCCTTTAAAAATTGAAGGGGCAAGTAAACATGCTAATTTAGATTCATAGTTGTCCACCACGAATCTCTATGGGTTACTATAAATCTTGTGTCTATAACTAATGATCATTGTGATCTTTAAAACAATATATTACAACTATAGCATGTAAGGGAGACCTTTCTACTATACATATTTTATTTTGTAATTTATTTTATCTTATCTATATTTACATGCATAATGCAAGTGCATTATTGCTAGTACTACATAAAGCAAGTTGAGTGACAATAGAATTTTCAATTTATGCCATTCTTACCTATGTTTTTGACCATTAATTCCTATTTTACTCATCTTTTAAACTCTATTCAACTATCTAGAAAATTTTCATTTGATTGAAAAATATTTATATTTGTAAAACTTCTTATGTTGTCCTCAATTGACATGTGATATGAGGGTATTTTAATAAAATTGATTGTTCTATATCATTTAAGTTGTAAGATTATAATTTACACTCCCAAATACGAATTTATGCAAGTTTAACATTGTTGAAAGCTTTGGACGACCTTGATCAATTGAAACCTACCGCAAATGGGGTAAGATTATTCTTTATTTAATATATATTCTATTTTAAATTTATTTTATCTTTTCTTATATAATTTATATTTAGACATATACTAATGAATTGTTCCGAGTATCACAAATTGTCATATTATAAGCACAAGAACGGAAGAGTTTTTCATGTTCCCCTCTAACAATATGCCCAGCTAAACTATATGTGAAAGATATTTAAAATCAATTGTGCACATGCGAATGTGTGTGCTAGTAAATGTCATCAATTTCATAGATGAACGGTTCCCGTGTATGGTTTATGTATGAACGGTTCCCATGTATAGCTTATGCTGCGCTCGTTGTTAGAGGAGAGTATAAAAAGGCTTCCTGTAGGAAGAGTAGCAACATATGGGAAATCTGTACCTTAGTGAATGATGCAGATGGCTACGGTGAGATGCATGAACAAAGATTTACAACATAACACGTCCCGTGTGTTCGATTACAAATAAAAACTGGCCGCTACAGCCCCGTCAAAGACATTGCAAAATTCCTTTCCGTGAAATCTACACGAGGCATCATCAACAAAACGTAAGAAAAATCTCCCATGAGAAACAACTGTAGCCATCTTACCGATGCAGGGAAACTGCTTATCCAAGGCATCACCGTCCCCTATTTGAGGAATTTGTCAAACCAGTCGCTTGCTTCTTTCACCATCATAGATGTCATTTGATGTCCAATACCGGGCTCTGCGAACAACTGAGACAAAAGACAAAAACATAACAAATAATGCAGGAGCCAATGAAACGAAAAAAACTGATACAAGTCATTCCATGAGAAATACACATACGCGTTACCTGATGAAACACTAAGGGCCAATTTTAGCGTGGTTGAATTGCTAAGGGGATGTTTACATATACATAGAAGCTTGCTAAGGAGATGGAAAAGATTGTCTTCTAATGGAGCCAATATACCAATATGAAATATTTGAATATCAAAAACAATATTAGCAATTCCATGTTGCCATGTACCTTAAAATTTTCAGGACAATTAGCCATTTTATAGGCCTCAATTGATCTTAACATTGGTGTGTCCAGACCCAAAATTGGGCAGCGAGGATCTTCTGCACCTGCATTTTACCGGACATAGCATTAACAAAGATTTATCTGAAATAACACAAACAAAGAGCAACACAAGAATTGGAAAAAGAAGTGCATACCATTAATGATTATAAGAGGACGTGGTGCAAGTGCTGGTATTGTATAAGGTGAATCAAAATTGGAAGCCAGCCCAGGAGCGATCCTATCCCAAACCTAAATAGACGTACAGGAAATGTACAAGATGATGGCTTAACAGAAATAACTATCCAAACAATCACTATTCACTGCCAAAGTACAAAAACCAAATAAGACTATCAGTCCACAATGAACACGAAACCATATTTCTACCTATAAAAAAAGAAAATAAATTTTGCTAATGTAACTTGCAAATTGTACGACATCAAATGTTGCGAGCAGTAAAAATGGAACCAAGTACAGACCTTTTCCACCACATCTTTGTCAATGGCGCCCTTGCCCAAGTCAATCCGTGCTTCTGTACTAGCATAGAAAGATAACCCATCAATAAAAATTTCCCACTTATACAAAAGCAGGGATGCAGACAAGTTTCAAGGAATGCTTCAGAGGTCGAGTGGGTATCGTCTAATCACCTTCAAACACCGGTCTTATACTGTCAGCACGAGCCTGCCATTTATCATTATCTATAGCCCATCGGAATCCCTACATGTATGATAATTAGGTCATACACTTCAAATATTTTAGCTCATAAATCTACTTCACATTTCAAACGTCTTCACCAACTAAAAGTAAAGAGAATTGATAGCTCCAGAAAAACCATTGTACTTCTTACCTGCACGCCAATTATAGGAGCAACCACAGAATATCGAGTATCAGCAAAAGCAGCAAACCATGCATGCATACCTGCACCACAAATTTTGAGCGAAACTGTAATTGCAGCTACTGCAAGAATGGTGTTTAGGTAGCAGGACAATTATCCAACCTCCAAGTGATTCTCCAGTAATTCCAATTTTCAAAGGGTCAATATCATCCCTCTGGATGAGATAGTCCGCCAGTTTTACTAGGTCCCATACCTATGAATTCAGTGTTTGGAGAATTTGGCTGTCATAAAAACTAAAGTGTGGAAAGAAATTAGCCATAAAAAAGGAACACACTGGATTACCGTGTCAAAAAGAAACGGCATGGTATCTCCATTTTTCCAAGCTGACACAAGAGCCTACGTTCAGATGTACAACACATCAGAAAATTGCGAAAGGAAAAGTAAAGAATTAATTGGTATTCATCTTCAGCCAATATAACATGGTGCAACTTCCACTTAGGTAACATGAACTTCAATTCCAGTATAAGACATAACTGAACTAAAACCATATGTTTCTATTAACAAACAAGCGTAGAAGCCAGAATAGTAGCAGATGATTGAATACATCTTTGTAAGTAGTTGCAGAGCTAGCCCGTTCACCATGGTAACGTGAATCAATGGCGACACATATGTATCCACGTGAAGCATAGGCCTGTCAGAGTGACAATTTTCTGATTAGACAAACTAAACTTTTCTTATTCGGCAAATTTCTGTCAACATTTAATGCCGCCCCAAAAGTGTCTGACTCAGCAAGTTAAGGATCTGGCAACCTCAAGTAACGGCCTCAGCCACTCCTTCGCTTTGTGAGAACTGTGCAAAAACACAATGGCTGGTCTTCTCTGATGTTCCTCATCCTTTATACTCAAAATCAGCACAGGCAGCCGGCCTTGCTCACTTTTCTACAAATGAAAGAGCAAGGTTATACACAAACCAGTATGTACAATCATAGATTATATCAGCTACTTCTTGTCCATATATATTATATACCCAAGAACAGAATTTACTTGTGTGGTGTGGAGTTCTATTGACTAGCTCTACCAGGCTCTATGATGTGATATAACTAAGTAATGACTACTTCAATTTCAGAACCACACACTATCAAACAATCAGTATCAATGAGTAATAACCTCAGTAATTAAGTAGAGATTTTCTTCCTTGAACTTGTTCTCAACATCCCCGATTTCTTCTTTCGGACAAGATTCCATCGCCTAGTTTGAACAAAAATAGGAAGCTCCAAATCAATTGAAGCAAACAAAACAAAGCAAAACCAAAATTTCTCCAGATGGTCAAAATAAGCTCAAGCACCTCACGGGAGGGAGGGCCGCCCTGATAGGTTGGACTAGTGACCGGATTAGCCAGCTCCACGGTCAGTGGAACTGCAAAATTCACTGAAAATTTTCAATATAAATGTTGCAAAACGAAGAAGATACTGATTCTTAACTAAACAATAATCACTCCTCTTACCCTTCCAGAACCACAAGAAAAAAAAAGGACGCAACAAAGCCACGATTAATCTGGATACCGGAAGAAAGGACACGGAAATCTAACCTTCTTCGGATCTCCGACTGCGAAGGGCGCGGATGAACTCCGATCGGAGCTCGTCGACGGAGGAGGTCGCCATTGCCGATCCAGCGAGCTGTTGGTAGCCGCTGATCTGGAGTTGGTATTTGTCGCGGGAGGGACTGTTACTGTGGAGAGGGGGAGAGGGAGATCGCACGTGCAGAGATCCGCTTCGCACGTGCCAAATCTGGCGCCAGCCGGGAGGCAGCGGGAACAGCATCTTGGGCCCTTGCGCGTACAAAAGACGAACGGATTCGAGATGCGAGTCGGCCTTTATGAATGGCGGAGACTGGAGAGGCGGACGAGGGGTCACCTGAGGTAGATGTGCAGCACAGACCTTGGAGAGTCTTTCCAGTTATCACTAACAAGATCGCTGCAAGTAATGAAACAGTAGCAGGGCTAAACATGAAATGCTCTGTTGTCACGTATATATTCATAAAAATATCACTATAACAGAATGAAACAAATTTTTGAAGAGATGAAGCAAAGGTAACAGGTACAGTAGAGGGAATGGAAGGGGATGCGAGGGAATAATATAAGAATCAATAATAGTTAGGGAGAGCTTGTTACGTATTGATTAGCCAAAAATGCTTACCTCGTGAGAGAGGGAGTAGCTAGTAATGGCACAGGTGACGTTATTCACGCCCAACAAGCGCCAAACATCTATTAATTTATCCGTAGATATTCCCTGCACATTGTTTATTCACACGCACACAGTAAAAAACATCAGATTACCTGACCACATGCCTCACATTATGTGTAATATTTTTGGCCAACAAAAGTGAGAAGCTCCTAGCTAATTATTTTGTTTCAAGTTGCAAATCCGTCTGAAATTTTGATTTTCATTAAAAAAATTTGTTGAAACTGCTTTGTGATGACCAAAGCAAGGATGAAGAGAGACAAAACGTATTGAGTTACACTGCACACAACTTTCAGAAATCTGTTGAACCAACCAAGAATTGTATTTTAGCAGATTATGTCCATCTTTTCTTGTTCAGTCTCGTCCAAGCATGATAATATTCAGTGCCACAAATACAGTATTGGAATGGCTAGAGGAGACGGGAATTTTCAGACCAATCGGAATAACTGAAGAGGGGAATGCCATTACCGTGCTGAGAGATTCGAAATGGTGAGATTGCAAAAAAGAGCAGCAACTTCGATCAGCTCAGGTGGAAATAGATAGAACAAAAGTGGCTCCTTTTTCCCTTTCCTTTCAATGCGTTACAAAATCCTCCTATGCACAGATGGAAATCACAGGCGCGATACCAAAATAGCCAGCTCCGCTTTACCTCCAATCATCCACACTCCACCAATTCCGCTTCCATCATTGCCTCAACCAATCCGCGAGCTCTAAATTCTAGCAATAAACCCTAAACCGGAAGAAAAGCCAACAGGAAAAGAAAAATCCAAGTGCTCCAAATTCTCTTCACCGCTGCAAATTCCGCCTCAGACGCATCCCCAAACTTCGAAACGGGAGCTTGCAACGCAATGCAGGACCAAATCCCAAGCCTCCAGAAATGCCGGAGAAAGATCCGCCAAATGCCGGCCGTTTCCCGCGTTGCAGAGCTGGTTTGGCCCGCCTCGACGAGGAGGAGACGGCGGGAATATGGAGCCGGCTCAGAAATGGGCCGAGGTTCCGGGGCCTATCGAGGATTCCTCCACCTGCGGCGGCGGATTGAGAGATTGGAACGAAGGATTTGGGAGCGGAGCACCAGACAACGACGGTGAGGAACTCGGGCGGGCGAAGGAGGTGGATTCGGGTTTGGGAGGCGAGAAGAAAAATCGAAAAAGCGGGACTTATCGGGCCCCCGCGGTGGAGCCCGAGCCCGGTTTATTTCATGAGAGCCCGATAGCAGCCGGTCGTATCTGTTTATACGGGCTCGGGCCGGGCTGGTCAAACGGGAGCCCTAGTCACCTCCCATCGGTTCCATTTTGCACAGCAGGCCAAAAATTAACACGTTGGATAGGGGTCCATAAAGTTGTCCTATTCATGGTGGTGGGTACCACTTAAAATGGGAAGCAATATACCCTTGTACCCCACAATGCGTATGTAAGGAATCCACGAGAATTATTGATATTTGAATAGTTGACATATATAAATTATATATTAGTGTACATTAATATAAGTATATATGTACCGTCTATGAAAGGCTTTTGTATATTCTTTATGTTGAGCACATTGTTAGTCAAAAACTTTAAAAAATGCTTCCCTTAAAATGAACTTCAATATGCAATCAATCATGCTACACTACATAGTCAAATATGAAAATATGTAAACTTCCAAGTTCCATAAGATGAAGTAGTCGGTTATCATCCCGGACCCCTCTTTGTGTGGGGCATATTTTCCTCTATGACGAACATAATGGACTCTCTTCAGCTTTAAGTGTTAATTAATAAAGTTATTTATTAAAGGATTTACTTTTTCCAATCTAATCAACAACTAGAATAATGTTTTAGGCCCTGTATAAATAGGAAAGTAAAATAGTTTAAGGAGAAATAAAAGCAAAAATTGCAGCTTCAAGGCAAGCTAACCCCTTGGTTGTTAGATCATAGCTAGTCCACCGCTACAACTGTAGCATTACCTAGGCATTAGGGGTGCACATAACAAAAATAAACATGTACAAAAGATTGCCCATGTTTGTCCACTATATACCTATTTTTTATTTGTGTCCTCCATAGTTTGTATCATGTTTTGTCTTAATCTGTTAGCCATAGACATAGGCAGACACAGACATACACTGACAACCCCAATTCGTAGTATCCAATAGTTATGTAATATGTTAGGCACAGTCCTAATTTTCTACATAGTTACTAGATCCTAATGTTTTTTACCTTTTACTATTGTCCAAAAGCTATGTACCATGTTAAGATAAATCTGACATAGTACATAAACTTGATCCCTTTTTTTTAAACTATGGTCCCTATTACTATTAAAATAGGAGGACATGGACGTCTATATACTCATACTGCTGTTTGTCCACATTCGTAGCTGCCTATTAAGGTAAATAAAATTAATTGGTCCATGTCTGCCATGAATAAAAAAATATCCACTTTATATAAATACAAATGCATACATAAATGGACAACTAGACAATCTACATCCATGAACACCCTTATTAGGCATGCTCATAGTTTAAAGACTTTTAACCATAACCCTCCTTACAAGGATGGTTAAGTTTCTAAGTCATTTGAGGATGATATCACATTTTTAACTATAAATGCGACCCCAAAACATTTACCTTTAATACTTAAAGTTGTAACCAATCATACCGTTAGAATAGAAAAAGTGAAATAAGAATATCATTTTCCAATAAGTCACATAACAATTGCTTCTTATATTAATATATGAAATTTTGGGACAAAGATGTAATTTGCATGTTACATGTAATTCTTCTAGATTGTACCTCGCATGATGGACCCTTAAATTAGATCATACACTCAGTTTTTTTTAACATAATACTTAGTACAAGACAAAGAGAGTATTTAATTTAACATCAAATAACTTGCTTTCTTAGGTACTCCATCTATCCCACATTAATAACTCCATTTAATTTTTAAAAATGAACTAAAAATGTGGAACTAAGGGAGTATGTCTTTTCAACAGAGTATCCTTCACTAGGAGGGGCAGGGCAACCTCCTCTTAAAGCATCATATATCCTATGCAATCCCTCTAGCATGTATGATGCCTACCCAAGGGCACCTACAATACACCACAACACAAAGTACTTAGTCTAAAAATAATCCTTACAGGTGGCCAATTGAGGTGCCCTTAAATGTTTGTGCATGATTTCGATCATTCTTTTTGACATATAAAATGTTTTATCTAGTCATTTAGAGGTTGTTAGGATGTAGATTTTTTGTAAAATTTATCGATTTCATCCTAATTTTGGCTCGAATTATTTGAATCCTCCAAAATTATCGAAATCTTTGTTGGGTGCAAAAGATAGGTGAAATTAAAAAATTTGCCAGAAAGTTGATTTTAAGTCGTTTCAAGAATCGGTTGGAATCATCAAATTACCTCGTCAAGTGATTCCGTCAATTCCTGCTCCCAACCCTAGTTTAGGAATTACATAATCTATTATTTTTCAATGGTTACCTCTCATATCGATTTGAACTTCGAAAAATGTGTCATATAGGTGAGACCCACTTTAAAAGTTTAAATTTACATATCATATGAGATCTTGTTTGATAGAGCTCAAATTTAAAAATGTAATAATCTAAATTTAGGAAAGAGAGTTATATTAGATTAAAATTTTAAAATTGGGTTTGACTTGACATCTAAATTTATTCTATTTTCTTTTTATTATCAATTGTAATTCTTATTCGGTGGTAAATTATTAAAATTAATTTCAAAATTTTCTATTTTTGTTTCTAAAAAATTCAATAGCGAAATAACCCCTTAATCCCTTGGCAATGTTATACATATTGGAAAATACAAATGTTGGATCAAGTAACAAATTAGCCACACTTACGGATGCAAAATAGGTCATCCATATGGAAAAACCCAACCCAACCAAACCCTAGGAGGTTGACGTTAGGTTTTCAAATTCAACTACAATAACTACTCAAGTCGCATTCAGGTTCAAGTAATCCAAATCAACCGGACCTAATAAAAACTTTAAATATTAATTTTTTTCATGACACTTAATTATTTTAATGGATAAGAGATAAAACTAAATAATTTTTTAAAATCTTATTATTTACGATATTTAGGTCACACCGGTGTGGGTTACCATTTCTTAAATAGTAATAGGTGTGGGTTTATCACAACCCAAACTGAACCCAACATGGTGGCATCACTACTCATAGTTAATGCGAGGTTACGAATTAGCGATTTCGTTTGCACAAGGGGGCGCCAATTATAGGAGGTCCCGCTCATCCTTCGCTTTCTATATGTTAATGTGCACCAATTAATTTAAAGTTATTTTAACAACATAAAATTATCATAAAGGCTTTACTTAAAAACTCTATATTTAAATTTTTATAAGATTGTATCTAAAGTTTTTTTATTGTTTTGATAGTGCATGGCAGGATGCATTATTGTACCAATAATTGTTGTAATTTTATAATTAAAGTTTCATATTTATAATTGAGTAGCATCTTTTCCCACCAATTTTACTTACACTTATGTTGTACTCTATTTTATACCAACTCTTTTGCAATAGATTATAGATAGCATAGTCATATTTTTTTTATTAATTCTATCCAACTTTTTTTAAGTTTATCTCCCTCTTTTCACATCATTAAATGGATCTCTTCTAACCTTTTTATCAAAGGATATGTTAGTCTTATTTGTACATGCTCATATCAACACAATTTGCATTCCTTAAATTTCTCTATTAAAGGTGTTACCTCTAAGTTTATGCATATATAGTGTGATTTCTAATCCAATTTATTTCACATATCCACCTTTGTAGGGGCAAAATAAGGAAAACTGATAAGAAACTACTCTGAAGTTTGACACAAGTGTTAAGAGTTGGCATGTCATCCCACATAAATGGAAAAATTATGTCATCATATGGTCCCACCTACTAAAAGAGTAAAGGACCAAAACAATCTCATGGACTAGGGGGAAGGTGACCCCTATATGACTCTAGTTTGGCTACCCAACATTCTCGTCTATAAAGTATTGCAGTTGGAGACTTAATAATTATCTTATAGAACTTATCTTTTAAGATTATTTAAAATACACCTATCACACAATATTCCCGATGTTACCCTCTACTTTATTTCTATGTACATAATTAACTTTTTATTATTGATTATGTTATTAATTTTTTTCCATAACATAAAAAAAATTCATTAAATTGAAATTAGAGTGAACAAATTCCAAACTCTAGATGTAGAAAAGTGTCACGTATTCAAAACTGGAATGTAGTATTCATCAATAGAAAAAGGTTAATTAGAAAAGGGAAGACCCTTAATAGATTAATTGAAATGCCGCTTGGTCCCTACGTACATGCTTAAATTCCAGCAAGTACTGTGGTCGAATGCTAATTGGTGACCAACAAATAATACCCTCCTAAAAATATCTTGCATTACAACCATCTCTTACCGCTTCACAACTTTAAAATTTCCAATAAGGGATCAATTTTCTGTTCTCAGCCTCGTCATCCACCCCAAACCATTACAATTAGAAGCAGCAGGAGCTACATTTATAGATGAAGATACATTGGACGCTGTTGCAGGCAGCTGCGCTGGTCTTATGCTGCTGTTACTGAATGGTTCCGGATGACTTGTAGGATCAGGCATCGAGGTCAATGAGGAGTACGCCATTTCTGCTTCAGAAAAGAACACACTTAAAAGTAAAAAACAGGTTTGCCCATAGACAAAATAAATGAAAACAAAAGAATTTTATAGATTGGATTATGAAAATGTAGCAAATAGTGATGAATGCCCAAACAATGAAGGACACATCCCTGGCAAGGCAACATTCCAAGTATGGTACACATAAAATGGCAAGTTGCACGCTTGTCTGCTCTGATGGCAGAACAAATAAGACATGATGCTCAATCTTCTAGACCAATTAAGAACTGGGATGTCAATTATCTATTGTCGCATCTATGTATTCATCTTGTTAGTTGAAAATGCAGAAAATCATGATTATGTGGAACCCCTCACTAAAATTATTACTATTAATTATAGAATAATGCAGAGTTGCACAATGGCTTGCAAGCTAGGATATCTCTGAAGAGACGCCTGCAAGATCAATGGTCAAGTGTCTGTTCCTGCATTTTGTGTTCAGTAGTCAACAAAGAAAAACTCTACATCCATTGCAAGAATTCAAGCACTTGAAGCATATCTACCTTTGATTTTTCCGCATGTAACAACCTTTTGAAGAAAGTCCCTAAATGTTGTCAAAACAATCTTCTCCTGTTCTGCATATAGATCTGCCATGCCCCCACCATAGGGAAGGCAGAAAGGAAGGCTATGGCCATGTCTCGATGCTGTAGATGGGGATGTTTGGGCCATAAGAATGGTATCCTGTTCATCACACATGAGGGCAAGGGTCCCAGGTGACATGGGCCTTTGGTCCTGCACATCAGCACTGTCTGAGTTCGATTCAACTGCATCAGTATATTCAGACTCGCAAGCACTCGAGTGGTCATCGATGTCTGCTTTTAATCCAACTGATTGTTCTTTCAAGCAATTATCTCCATCTTGATTTGACATTATAGACATGTTCATCCGGTCATCAATATATGCTTCTTTCACTGCAAGACCTTTCTTCTCTGGATATTCCAATTATAATTAACTGTTAGAAATGCATTTATCCCTTGCCTCAAATAAAGCATCATAAATACAGTCAGCCTACAATATCACAAGGTAAATGGTAGGGCCATTGTATTTATCAACTAAACATCAACTTGAACCCCAGAATTACTAATACTGAAATCAGATTCATAGATGTCCCATTCAGCAAATGAAGAAAACAATCACATGACCACATGGTAACCAACTCACTTTGATTCCAGTCGGACATAGCATGATCGGGGCAGCATAATACAACTTCATATGGAAAACGTTTAAAAAATTGTCAAATTTAAAAGGGCTCCACTATAAGAATATTTAGTTAGTATACCTTTGACTGCTTTGGAAGAATCTTGTGCTGATACCACCAAAATTTTGCATAGTTCTTTTACATCTTGAGGTTTCACAACATCTGCTAATAGAGACCTTCGGCATAATAAGCAACTTTCATTTTAGTCAAGAAATAAATAAATAAATAAATATATATATATATATATCAAGTACAGACAAACAGAAAATCAAAGTCATCAAACAAAAACCTGTAGACCACTTTTGAAGATCCCAACATAGCTGGATTAATGCAAGCTGAGGAAGATGAAGAGGGTGCAGCCGTATTGGGATAATCTGCCTATAAACATTAGAAAAGTAAGTATTTCTGGATACACAAGTAAAGAAGCTATGTACTTCAACAAAAATAGTGTAAATATAATGGAACATAGGACATCCAGAAATGACATTGCACATATAAGAAACGTTCAGTTTAAAGTCTCCATTTTCGAAAGAAGGAAGACAATCACTTTGAAGATACACAAGTCAAATGTGAGGTTTTTTCTTGCCAAACTGCAACATGCATACTCTTTTTTCTTGGAAACATACTGATGTTTCTTACACCAAAAGTTTTATGGCTATTCTTTCAAAAGAAAGGGTTGAAAACCTTATAATTGACATCAAACCATTTTTTATAAAGCAAGCAAGAGGAATATCAATAGTAATAATATAGCAGATTTATACATACACTATTTGTGATTGTCTGGCACTTGAAAAAGAGATTATTGAGTCATTAAATAAAAAGTGCAATTGCTCAATTATATCAACATCTAACTGAACAATGTAATTGATTGATGAGGAATAAAAATACCTGCGGCAATTGAGCAAGCCTGTGTGTTTGCAAATCCTTACTGCTGGTGCCAAACAAGAAGTCTTGGTTCTTCTTCCTTTTGCTAGGAGATGAGGCAAAACCAGATGTACCAATGGCCCCATTAATAGCAGCATTACAAGCTTGATGAAGATATGTGGAAGTACCATGATCATAATGGATAAGTGCCCGTCTCTCTTTGCTACCTTCAAAATTCTTGCAATCCACACACCTACAATTTTCGGAACACAGAATATTTGCTTGGAAGCACTCACAGTACTTCTTGAGACACCCTGATTTCTTGCAGTGGCAACCCTTGTTGTGCTTCACCAACAGAGGGACTTCCCCTGCTTCCTCCTAAAGCAGTTGCAAATGAATTTACATGCATGTCAAAAACAATGAAAGGACACACTTATAAAATTTACATAACTGTGTAAAAATCAGATTCACAAACACTATTTTAATATATGACAAGCTCGTTTGTCTGGGATAGAAAAATATTTAGAAAATAACTATGATCTGGATTGTGATCTACAAGCTCATCAAAAAATGATAAAAACATGCAAAGGCACTATCATCGTATTCTACAGAATTTTACCTTTGCACAAATAAAATGCATCAAAAAGAAAAGGAAAATGTAACTACTAACAACATGTGAGAACTACATACTCTTCTGTATCTCCATGCAAATAGTACAAGGCTTGATAGATCTTAAATTAATTATGTGCTTTATCCGATATTGCAGTAAACATATTGCAATTAAATGCAGTAATGCTCCTCAACTATACATAGATACAGGCGACCTTTGAAGCAAACCAAAAAGAAAATGGCCACCATGACATGTGGGAACCAGGTATCACTTCCAATCAGGTCAATCAAAAACCACCCAAACATTACAGACATGGTTAAGCTAGAACTTCGGCATCAGACTCATCTTTTCCTAAACAATAACAACAATGTACTGGGAAATCAAGTATAGAAAGCAAACCGGACATATGTAGAATCTAAAACCTGTTTGGATGGGCAAGGAAAATGGCTTAAAGGGCCTTTAAACCAGAACTCTCCTCATGAGATAAGTTTTAAAGGCCCTTTTTAAGTTGATACGACATTTTACACGGTGATGTGAAATCATTTTCCTTTAAAAACTAAAATGGTACCCAAAGTGCCCCTAATCACTATGGTTACATAAACTTGCAACGGGATGCAACACATGATGACATGAGCAATCAACCTGCAAGCACAGCAACAGGAGAAGATATTCTTCCATTCTAACATAATATCTGCATCACTGGTAACAGTTTGATAAAATTCCAGCACTCACCCGACTATCCCGTGGTGCATGAGGGCTCCTAGCTATCTTTGGCCTGAAGGCGTTTGGATTACGTTCCAATGTGACTCCAATTGCTTCTTGCCGAGGCTTCTCATTCTCAATGTTATTCTGACAATTCGTGCAGTTGCATCCATCACAGTAAACTCCGGAAGCAAAACACTCACAATACCTAGACAGAGCATTGCCAATTAAAATAGATATATCTAGAACTTCCAATTGAAGTATATAATTAAAAAATTACATGAGAATGTAAATATTTTAAGCAGCAATGCACTTACAATTTCAAACAACGGGAATGCTTACAATTACACTGCTTTTGCTTCTTTGGAGTACCATCCTTAATATCAATAGTGGAACGCGGTCGTGACACTTGTGGTGACTCTGACATTCTGGGGGTAAAGAAATTTAGGCAGCATGTCAAACTCCATCCAAACATGTTCTAACTGAGCAAAAAAAATCTTTACTATCGGAAATATAAGTTGAAATGGTGGATGCTGAAGACCTGCCTCCTAAAGGGCAGTGCTTTACAAGCTACTACAACAACAAATCCCCATTCAAATAACTAATCAAAAGAATATTGTTTTTTCCTTTGATGAAAAAAAAAGCCAGAACCAAAAAATCTTAACGACAACAAAGCATAACATCACAAAAACCGGATCCTACAAATTCAGACACATCAAACACTGAGCTGACATGGATACGTGAAACAATAATCATCAGATGGACCAAAATAGGCATTAAAATGAGAAAAAATTTGAAAAAAAAAAAACTTACTGATTTACGAACGGAAAATTCATTTGCTATACAAAAAGAGTAATTGATAACAAAACACACAAACAGAAAGCCCGACAAAGAAAATTCAGAAAAGACAGCTTCCACACGCGGTTGAAGCTCCAGCGACGGGCAGCAATCATCGGAGGCACGACCGCGCGAGCAAGCAGCCACGTACACGGCTGCGTCCAGTAGACCAGCACGCGCCTTCGGGCCACGAAGGCGCGAAGCGAAAGTGAGACAGCAAGATGCTTACAGCATTCGGCCGGAGCGCCGAGACCATCCGCGACTCGAGATTCGAATTACTTCGAAGGCTTAAGGGATTCAAATCGCTCGCGGAGGCCGTCGCGGCAGCTTATGAAGCGCAATTTAGATCTTCCCCCGCTTCCCGGAGGAGAGGAAGTTCCTTCATACCTCTGGAAGAAGTTGGCTTGGAAATCCAAAAACTCAAAAGCACTCTTCCCTGTTGAAGTCTCCCTCCCGCCGATTAACCGACGAAGAATCGGAAAGAGGGAGCTGTGGCCGCCCCCCCAAGGATTCGCAAATGGCCGCGAATTTGAAATCTTATGAAGAGGACGAAATCATGAGTGACGGCGACTGTTTGGGTGTTTTGGTTCAATACTACAAAAATTAGTGGTTACCCATTTGTTTTCAAATTTTGTAGCGCTCATAAATGGGCTAACCGCCATTTTTTTTAAGAACGTATATAAATAGGATGTTTTGCCAGGCATTTTTCGGTTTACCACGTCGCCAGCTTGTAATATCAGCCGTTCGATTGGTGATTAGACGTCCAACACGATACTTTTCCTGGTAATTGAGGAACAGCGTGGGCGTCTAAGAAGCTAAGATTTATACCAGGAAAGACAGAGAGCGAGATTCGATACGTACCTTGTTAGATTATTTGATAATATAAAAGGATTGTGATATTTACGCAGTAAATCTACCTAATATATTTTTTTACTGAGTTTTAATTGGATAAAACATGTGGGCATTATATAAGTTTATTTAGGTTCGTATATTTTCTTCAACCAAAACTCAATTGAGAGTTTTTGTTAGGTAAATTTGGCGTGTGAATACTATTTTTCTATATTATAAAAAGCCGCGGGTAACAATAAAATTTTCTCTCTAATTTTATATAATAATATTAATAGGAATATATATATATATATATATATATATATATATACTATGTATAAATATAAATTAAATAAGATAAAATAAAGTAAAATAAATTAAAAATTACATGTGTATAAAACAAATGTCTCTCTTATATATTATAATTGTAATATATGTTTTCATTATTATAAATTACATACATAGACTATATATTGACTCAAATACACTCGTAATAGACAACTTCAAGTCCAAATCTCATAAGATAAATATTACATCATACAACATTGAAGAGCATGGTGTATAAGGACCTTATGTGGTAGAGTTTATTCATATTTGGGATCATTTTAGCAGCAAGTCTCATTTAATAAAAGTATTTTAAATATTTTTTAAGAGTGTAAAAACTACACGAATATAAACATATATAATATAGATAAAATTTAAAAAAATTACTATCATATGATACAGCTCGTCGAGAGCTTTCTCATGATACCAAAAATGAATACATTAAAGTTCAAGAGTACAATATATAACATTACAAAGTTAAAAATCAACATAAACTAAAAATATAGTTTGTGTCTTATCAACCCCTATAATTATATTGACATGTGGTGAGACATTAAAAAAACATAAGTGAATAATTTTACTAAAATATCTTCAAATCACATACCAAATCAAACTTATACTCCATTCATCATTAATTAATAGCTTCATATGGTAAAAAAACTGGTTTAATATTGATAGCTCTATTTTGTTAAATTTAAGTGGTTAAGTACTTAAAAAATATAGGCTTATTTTCCCTTCTCTTAATAAAAAGTATATTTTTTTAAAATATAACTATTAATATAGGATGGATAGAGTATTAAATAACACATAGGTATAAAGCATAGGTAAAATAAGAATCAATGGTAAAGATATGAGTAAAATAGTCCAAAATTAAAATTTTTATAGTCACCCAATTACTTTATATAAAGTATGAAATAGTATGATATATTAAAATTTGAATTGGTGTAAAAGATATAAAGAACTCAATAATTCAGATAGTATCATATTATGTCATTCTACTATATAAAGTGTCTGACAATAAATTTTTCCATCAAATTTTGCATGATGTTTATAAATTTAAGTTTAGATTTGTGTGTAATTTACTTAATTTTGCTAAATTATTTACTTAAAAGGTATATGGTAGTCCTAATCCATGTACATAGTTGTAAAGTACGGCCTCATACATGATATAGGCCCCATTTTGTATATTGTATTATTTCAAACTTTGCAAGGTAATTATATCTTATGTTATTGAATTCAAATTCACTTTTCTTGGTACCCTTTGGAAAGTTTTCAACAACTTCTATAAAATGAGTAGGGCTGCAAGAATGTAGGCCGGCCCGTAAGCCTAGCCCGGCCCATAAATTTATGGGCTTGGGCCGTAAAATATAAACCGCAGGCCGGGCTTAAAATTTTAAAAGTCAATAAATTTAGGGTTGGGCCTGGGCCTGGACCAAAAAACCTTAAAAGCCCGGCCCAGCCCATAAAATTTAAGCCCGTTAGATCTGGGCAGATTTTAAGGCACATCCAAATGACACATCCACCTCACACCTTACCTACTGACGAAAAACATTATGTCTTCTTCAACCTACTAAAACTCAAACCCAACCTCAGGGTTAAGTTAAAAACCCACTTTTTAAATTTTTGAACCAAGACGCCCGGAGTCCGTGTTCGGTTCTATAGGTTTCGTTGCATCGACATCACCTCCACCGTGATCACTCTTGTTTTGCTCCCACCCTTATTAGGCCTAAAAGCCCGTAGCCCAGCCCGGGCCCGTGTAAATTTAGGGCCGGACCAAAATTTTAGCCTTACCTCCGGGCCCAGGCCGGGCCTTAGAATTTATTAGTTTTTTGTTGGGCCGAGCCCAGGCTGACCCCTACCCGTAAGGGCCCGGCCCATTTGCACCCCTAAAAAGGAGAGCATGATCATCATATTTTCTAAAAACTATTTTTGGGTCTTATATATACAATACACTTCTCTATAATAGATTTTTATATTTTTTTATATTATACATGTTTGAATTTACTCATTGTTGGTATATTTGAAAAGTTTATAAAAGGAGTATCAAATGAGACACCACATGAGAATAGTTTCTCAACTTTTATCTGTGGGTTTTGCGTATAAGACATGTTTCTTGATAATACATTTTTGTCTTTTTCTATATTACATGTATTTTTTCTTTAATCATAATAATTACCTTCAACAATTTATTATGCCTACTACAAGTGTATTATGGATTGTATAGTGCTTATAATTATATGTAAATGTGATATATATTATAATGATGTTGGAAGTGTGTATTATAATAATCACATGCAAGGGAGACATCTCATTGATGCACTTTTATCTATAATTTATTTTATTTTTTCTTAATTAATCTATATTTACACATGCAAAATACATACATTCTTGATAGTGTGTACAATTGAACAACTAGCCTCAAAGAGAAAAATAGAGTCCAAACTTGAGAAACTTATGTTGATCACTTCCAACTAAATTTCTCATAAGATCTCCACAATTTCAAAGACAAAACACTATGAGATATGTCTATGTGAGACCAATTCATGCTTGAGGGCATAGCAAAGACAACCAAATGCACTAAGCTTTATCATCTTCCTCTCTTCTTGATGGATGCTTAGACACGTAAAGTGTAAAGTGTAAAGTGAGTGTTGAGTTGAGATATAAAATAAATATTATCGTAACTTTATTTTATTGACCTAAGCTAGCAAGAAACATCAATATTTCGTATAGTATCAAAGCCAAAGAAAAAGGGTGGAATCGCATAGAGTCCAGTAGAGGGAGCCTTTTTCCACCCAAAGTACAATTTGGCCCAATGAGTCAATGACAATGCAGTATTAAGAAGGAATATATTTTCGTGATGACTCCATGACAATAGTACTTAGGGTCTACCATGGTGCAAAAGGCCTAAGATAGTACATAGTTGTCGGTTAACTATAGTATAAGAATGTAATATGATTAGTCTATATGTACCACAGTAAAACCCCTAACTACCATAGTTGTGGACCCCAATTGGGCAAGAAGCTACAAAAAACTCAAAGAGACAACAAGGTATCCAGTAGAATCATTCTACCACATGGCCATGCATAAGTTCATTCATGTTTTAACACATATATTCAAGTCAAAACCTAAATTTACTCGTCTTTAAGCATGTAGAAACCATATAAATGTGTTAAACAATTAATGGTCATGTCTACTACATGGCTTATGGAACAGTTCAACTGGATTTCCAAAGGGACCAACACAAACAACGCATTGAGATAATCCTAAAAATTTACCAATACTCTGATCTCAATTTTTGTTGGAAAGTAGGTTACCCACTTTTTATGTGAATGAGAACACACATGTAAATTGGTTGAAGGTTATGAATAGTCTCATATCACCTAAGAAATGGTGATGATGTTGGTAAATAGGGCATAAATTTAGTCTTTCAAGTTAGGCTGTAAGGACCCTCATCTCTAAACCGGTTTTAGTTTTCTTTAATTATGGGTTATCGTTAGATTAACGCGTTTTCTGATCTTATTTGGTGATTTCCTAAAATAAATAGTGTTTGTGATGGTTTTAACCAAAATTAACTTCAATATTAGTGGTTTTAAGTGATTTTAAACCAAATGTGAATTTTTGATATTTTTCGGAATGTTCACTATTTTTCCAAAAATTAGGGTTTTGGCAGGACCCCTGTGGGCCTCACCGTCAAAAATTTTATTTTTAGGTCAAATGAACCTAGACATATACTTAAGGTCATACAAAAAATTTTAGAATTTTATTAGGCTTAATTAGTGCTTAAATTTACAAAATACCCACTTTTAGCCTACTTTTCCTATTTACACCCCAAAACTTACCTATGCATACCCCAACCCTTACTATAAAAGGGCAGACCTGAGCCATTTCCATTTTTGGGAATAGGCTAAGGAAGGAGGGCTGGCCTAATCCCCACTTAGGCCCGAATTAGAAGCCGATTAAGGTAAGTTTACTCTAATTAAGCACTAATCCATGACTTTCTATTTCATCTCTTTCAAATCTACTATTTTCCCTTGATTCAATTCATTTTTGGGCATCAAAAACTACTTATTTGTGTTTTACTACAAAACCCTAACATTCAAAATTCGATTTTTACTACCAATAAGCCCTAGATCTAAGATTTAATTAGGGATTTTTTGGGTAAATTGATTTCTATTAGAGTTTAATTCAAACTCATTGTGTTTTCAAGGATTTCAAGAAGGGTGACTCTTCAATCTGAGCTTAATCAAGTGCTGAGGTAATGGGTCTTCAAAATCTCTGTTTATCCATGGTAAAATTCTTCATTTTTGGCTTATTTCCAAATGGAGTTGCTTCATTTGGTGTGTTAATGATAAGATTAGAAAATAAAATTATTTAATCCCGATTTTTTAGGGTTTTGCATTATTATGGTATGGTTTGATGTTCTGGAAGTCAAGAAGGACTTTTGATGATGATTATGGTGTTAGATGTGGATTTGAAGTGTTATCAATGGTGTTTCGGTTTGAATTTGCGAAAGGAAGAAGATGGACTGTTCTGCTTTGTTGGCGATCGAACGGCCCTTGTGGGCGATCGATCGGCAACACTGCCGAAATGTTGGTTTTCCAGTTCAGCCGATCGAACGGCCTGCTGGGCGTTCGAACGGCCGAACTGTAAATTTCAAAATTTTGCGTTTAACCGATCGAACGGCCTGCTGGGCGTTCGAACGGCCGAACTGTAAATTTTAAAATTTTGCGTTTAACCGATCGAACGGCCTGAAGGGCGATCGATCAGCTACACAGTAAATTGTATGTTGTGCATATGATGTCTATTTTGATGATTCCACTTTAGCTTGCCAATTTTATATGAATGTGAAGTATTTTAAGCTATGTTAGGCTACTGGAAATGCATGCTATTAAGTTTATGGAGTTGAGATATATGCTTAGAGATGGTGGAATGACTTATGTTTTGTGGCATGATGTTGGAATCATCATCTTGAAAATATATGAATGGTTAGTTTCTCATTGTTAAGCATATTTTCAGTAGAACTATGATCCATTATTGGACTGATTTGTCATGATAGAACGTGGTTAGTTGGTATGTGAATGTTGGTGAATGTCATGACTCAAGAATGAAATAAATGATCTTATATGTGTTTAACCTTTGTGGTTGAGATTTGAATTGGGATACGATTTCAACGATTCTTTTCTATGGTTTCCATTGTAATTCATGTTTAGTTGGAAATTCACATGTGTAGTATGGTAGTGAGGCTATTTTCAAGCATGTTGGCATGCATTATGTGAAATGCTTCTACTAGCTATACACACACATGTAGGGGTTAAATGATGATGTTGAAGCTTGACATTGTGATTATGAATGATGCATTAGGGGCTGATGAGAGCACTTATCATGGATTAGGATTTATGTATGCTTTGCCACGTATGCACCATGCTGCATGCATTATGCAAATGGATTTCCAATTGAGGCTTCATCGTGGTTAATCGGATTTGACCGATTGCATGCAATGTGATGAAATTGTGTGCCGGATTGATCGGTCGTGGATTAATCGCAAGTTGATTGCTCCGAAAGGACATATTTTGATTTGAGTTCCTGTGTGGAACGAGTGCACTCCCCAGGTTGAGTCTTGTTAAATTGAATGATGTGGGGACGAGTTGTGTACTTGTCTTGCGGATTGTAAGAATGTTATTATGAGTGTCATCTAGACCCTGAGAATCCAGTGTGGTATGCCGTGTGCACCCCGCTACCACGTGTTCTAGGGTTCTCTGTGTGAGAACTCGGGCTCTTCCCTCTGCAGGAGATGTCCCTAGGCAAACACCCCTGCTCTAGATTCTCTGTGTGAGAATGGGACATCCTTGGCCAGGATCGTCCAGGGCGAGCAGCATTAGGGATTGACAACCCCGATCTTTCTTGAATTCTTGTGTAGAATTTTGTACCATGACACACCTTCGTGGCTTTGTCTATGCTCCCGTCTATGTGACATTAATGCGTGATTACTCCTTGATGGAGGTTGTGATGATATAATGCATGATGGAGTATGTATGTTAGAGATACATCCATGCATGGTGTTATGATATATTGCATGTGGGAAATATGTATGTTAGAGATACATCCATGCAGATTGTTGTGATATAATGCATGTGGAAATATGTATATTAGAGATACATCCATGCAGATTGTTATGATATAATGCATGTGGAAATATGTATGTTAGAGATACATCCATGCAGATTGTTATAATATAATGCATGTGGGAATATGTATGTTAGAGATACATCCATGCAGGTTGAATTATGCACTATGATGCTGTGTTAGGTGAATGTGTATATGTGATTAGAAAATAATGCACCATGTAAACCTATGCTCTGAACGATCTTACTACTATGCTATCGTGCTTTCGACGTTGATAGTGATACTAAAACCATTACTGAGTTTGTTAAAACTCACCCTCTTTTGTGTTTTGATTTGGGGCTGCGTGGTGCGACACGCAGACGAACAGGATCGCCTCTTTGAGGAAAGGTCGGAGATAGCTTGGGTGTGATGATGGAGATCGCTGTGTGACTTATCTTCTTTGGTTCTATGTTTTATGATTTGGACTTTTGTGTAGGGTTCTTTGTTTTGGACTTATGTCACGTTTTACAGTTGTGATGCTTACGACTCGTTTTGAGCCGGTGTGGGCTTTATTTAACTAAGCTTGTGGGTTGAGGATTGTTGTTTACTTTGTGATAAACAACTACTCTTTATTTCCCTTTTATTTACTCTTGCTCAAAGGATTGTGCGCACTCCGTATTTCTGTTAATCGCCCGTGGTTAGGGTTAAGTCTTTCGCTAGATCGTTTCTCAATTTTCACTTTGTCGCCCCTGCGCGCTTGACCGGCCCCTGGACCGGGTTCGGCTCGGGTTGGGCATCGCCGGGGCGTGACATAGGTCCTTGGTCAACCCACTTTTGTGGGAGAGATACATATTGGACCCATACACCTAGGTGGGCTAACTCACATGTGCCGATGTCATCAGGCTTAATTCTGTTCGCACGTGCAATCTGCCGGGCCGGCCCTAGTTGGGTTGGGATGGGTCAACAAGATAATTATTTTTTAGATAAATTCATTTGGTTTTTTCTTAACCCAAAATAGTTTTAGGGATTATCATTTACTGGATTTAATTATTGTCTTTTGTGAGAGCAATTCCATAAGGCTAGTTCGCTCCATATGTTGTGTGAAGGTAATTCTATAACGTATGGTGGATCGTCTTATCCTTGGAGACAGATGCCCAAGTAACTCCCAAGCACCAATAAGGAGAGTGAATTTTGTCTTAAGGGCAGACTGTACATGTCTGATTCGATCGACTTTTTGTAAGTTTCCTTCATTGCAACAATTACTAACATATGAAATTAACAATCTTAAGGCAAAATTTAATTTAATTTTTTTACTTTATGTTGTCATTAGTATTTCAAAACTGTGTTTTAAATATTTTGAAACTGAGATTATCTTATGTTCATTGGAATAGAAATGGTTGCAGAGGGTACCACTATGACTTTAGTCATAATTCTCATTACTGTGAATGTTCCAATTCCTATTCAAGTGAAAGGGGGGGAAGCCGCAAAAATTCAGTGGTGCACATTTTAAGAGATGACAACAAAGGATGTTATTTTATTTGACCACATTGAATTTGGCTCGATTTTTATAAGAGGATGTTCTTATTCTCACTAAGGAGAAAAAAGATGACAAATAGGCTATTACGGCAATCGATGCATGGAAACATGCAAAATTTTATGCCGAATTATATTCTTAATGGGCTAGACAACACAATGTACAACGTGTATAGTCTCATGAAGAGTACTAAAGCACTGTAGGAATCCTTGGATAAGAAGTACGAAACAAAAGATGTTGGTACGAAAAAATTCATTGTAGGCAAATTCTTGGACTTCAAGATGATGTATTCTAAGATTATGATTAATCAAGTCCAAGAGCTTCAAGTGATCCTACAAGATATACATGCATAAGGTTTGACTTTGAGTGAATACATCTAGATGACTGCTATAATAAAAAAATTACCACCTTCCTATAAGGATTTTAAGAATTATTTGAAGCATAAGTAAAAGGAGATGAACATGGAGGAACTAATTGTAAGGTTAAGGATAGAAGAGG
The DNA here is from genome assembly GCA_035235625.1 of Saururus chinensis. Lineage (NCBI taxonomy): Eukaryota > Viridiplantae > Streptophyta > Magnoliopsida > Piperales > Saururaceae > Saururus > Saururus chinensis. Next base: position 14,963,160 of record CP141143.1, read on the forward strand.
ACAATTATGATTCTGAAAAGATAACTAGGGTCATGGCATGGAAGTCAAAGTCAATGTTGCAGAATAAAAGTAGAAAAATAATAACTTCAACAACAAGAAGAAGAAAAATTTTGGAGGATAGTCAGGATTTTAACAAAGCCAAGTTTATGGGTAAGTGCTATATGTGTGACAAGCAAGGCCATAAGGCTAAGGATTGTCGCAAGCAAAAGAAACAAAAGGATTGTAAGAAGAAAAATGCACAAGCCAACGTGACTGATTGAAGTAGAGAATCTCTCCAACAATGTGAATTTCATCAGTCTTTCCTCTACGGTTTCTGAAGTGAACATGGTCACTAATGAAAGAAAATGGTGGGTGGACCTGTCAAGGTGAATGCAGTAATGGATGTAGCTTCTCTTCTAAAGAGTGTTAGTTTGTAGCTACTGAAGTGTAGCATTGAGGTGAGGAGCACAGAAAGAAGCTCTACTCCAAGCATGCTAAGGCCTCTCGTTCTGCTTCTCTTGAAAAGTGCCTTGCTTTAGCTTCAGCTACCACGCACATCCGTTATGAAGCTGGCTTCATTGCCTACATTTGGAAACAAACCGTGGCAACAAAAAACATAGATGGAAATGCTTTCTCAAGAAATGCAACTTTGAGATATGTTGTTTCGGGAGAAACCAAACCCCTTGTTTCGAATAAGACTTTTGTTGGAGCGGACGAGATGGCCTCCTCATATGCAGAGGGATTGGGATCTCTTTTATTCGGATGGGTAGTTGGATACATCGGGTTGGGAGAAATGTGAGAGCTTCAGGTGAGTGATCCTCCCATTTCCATTCAATAATGAAGGAATAGATCAACCAGATATGGTAGGTGGGTTCTTTGTCCTTGTCGCCGAGTAATGCAACAAATCTCTCGTAGCTCTTGTCCAGTTGTGCATTTCAATAACGTGTGGCTCAATATTAGTATTGCCAATGTGAAAGGCTTGTCCAATAAAGCTATGTTTCACTATGTGTGCTTAAACAAAAAAATGTTCTCCACTTATCAATTGGTGGAAAATGACGAATTACTATTTATGGGACATTCTTATACCACCAAGGTCGAAGGTATTGGAAATGCGGTGCTTAAGATGACTTTGGGCAAGGAACTTACTCTCAACAATGTGTTGTATGTGTAACGACCGCGAATTTTTGGTATGATTTTTTGCCTCTAATAAAACTATTTTATGAGTTTTAAATTATTTTAAATTATTTAAAGGTAGATATTTAAAAAATTATCATATGGGTTGATAGAGCTTAGTGAGACGAGCGTAATGAACCTAAGAACACACGAAACGAAGGTCAGAAGTGAAAGTTACAACCTTGGGAAATGTGCCATATGGGCGGGACCCACTTTAAAAATGCATGATAACCTACCCATGTGTCATCTAGTTTTGAAGGGCTCGTCGATACGAGTCCACTGGTACTAAGAATGCGCGATTCCAATTTCGAGGTAAAAAGATATTGCATTTTCAAATTCAAAAAACGAAAATAAAATAAAAACATAATAACACATCATAAATCTGACGCGCGTCAGAAGTGCGCATCAGAATTCCAACATGTGTCAGGCATGGCACGTCAGAAGACTGACGCATGTCTGACACGCGTCAGACGCGCGTCACTCTCCCCTCCCCATATAAACCCATTCTTTCCTATTTTAAAATTCATTCCAAAACTTCTTTTCTTCGTTTCTCACTCGTTTTAAGTCTGTTTTCTTCCGTTCAGAAAGCGTTATTAGCTAAATCAAAGGTGTTCTACATATTAAAAGTATTCATTCCTCAAGATAGCGATCCTATATGAGGAAAATGCACCAGGGCAAGGGGAGATTCTGTCTGTAGCCTACGGGTACAGAAAAATAGTTTCTAGAGTCGTTCGGAGTCTATTTTCTTCAATTGAAGAGACGTTCTTACATAAATTGAGCATTTCGAACATTGTGGCAGGGTTAATTTCTTGGTTGGAGACCTCCTGAACCCCAAAAGTGGACATCCAATTTCATGGTGTCCGATTTATCAGTTTTGAACTCGTGCGAAAAGCAAGGTAGGGGCTTTTATCCTTTCTTATGCCATGATTATAATATTTGGTTGTGTTTTTAACTTATTAGTTATATGACTCTCGCATGCTATGCATTAGATTACTTTCAAGTTATGATTTATGATTTTTGCACATATATCCGATCTGTTGAATGGTTAATCATTGAAATAAAATATAATTTATATATCGTATATTTATAATGCTATTATGTATATTCGATTATTCGAATGATTTGCCGCTAGAAGCGGATATATTTTATACTACATGCATTATGATTGCCTCATATAGAATAGTTTGATCGAATATTTATCCGTGGATTTTGATATAAATTATACACGGTGGAGCGTGTGAGATAACAACAAACTAGCTTCACCACTATTTTCATTGCAAATAAATATAGTATATTTGAAAGACGGTTTTAGAGGACTCGTCCTTGTTGAAAGGAGGATATTCAAGATTATTTTTGAAAAGACGTATAAGCATGGTGATTGAGTCACTAAGGCGAGACAAAGAAGGGGTAACTGTCTCATTGGAATGAACGACCAACCTTGCCTTTATAGTCGTTGATAGCGACGCTCCCATGTCTTGTAGAGGCAGAGCTAGGATTTTCAAAAGGATAAACATTGGGATAGAAGGTTTTAAAAGAAAACAACAACTTTTTGGAGTCTGGGAACTTTAGGATATTTCAATTGAGTCTGGAACACAAGATTACTAGTCTGGGACTCATAAGTATTTTGGTCATCCGAAGCTATTGTTGGGCGCTCTGATAGAGCTCTGTTGACTAGATAAGGACACAATTAATCCGGTTCAGAATCGGATGCATGATACCTATTTTTATCCTAGTGAGCCCCTAATGAAGGGCAAGACCACACGCTAGGGTAGAGAGTATCATGGGAAGACTCTCTACTCTCTTGATCCCGGTGCCCCATGAGCACGGGTGACTCTTCTATCCACAAACACAAAATATTTTGAGTTGATATGTGGAGAAGTATGAGGTTGCTGCTTTGTACCCGCATCAAATTCCTATTAATATATATGTCTGAGACATTTGTAGCGAGCCGTGAGATATTACAAACCCTAGTAGCATTTTTGATATGTAGGAAGAAGCTCTAAGGGTGGTTTTGGGTGAGAGGCACACCCTGTTTTTATGAAACATATTATATATGATATATGTTGTGAAACTGCTATGTGTTTATTCATGCATGATTGTATAAACTCCCCTATTGAGTATTTTAAAATACTCACTACCCTCCAGACTTTGCAGGACTCGACGAAGCTTAGTGTGCGGGTAGAAGGGCCTACTCTAAGTTTTATCGATGTGATTTCAAAGATTTCAACTGCACCGAACGAGTAAGAACTCTTCTTATTATTTTTCTCTTGTGTGTTTGTATATGGACCGTGGTTTCTGGGGAAAATTATTATTATATTATTGCATAAGAAGAGCAGCTCCAGTCGTGGGCCCGAATAAACTCCGATATCTTTATGAAAAGAAAATTTTATATGCTTCCAAAAATCCCGGGGCGTGATAGTATGCTCTAGAAATTCAAAAGAATTTAGTGTCAGGATCATTACTAAGGAAGAATGGGTTCAAAATGATGTTTGAATCAAATCATTTTGTATTGACTAAGAATGGGATGCATGTGAAAAAATGGTATCTTAATGAGGGGCTTTTTAAGCTTAATGTATTGACTATTGTACTTGTTCCTAATATTAAAAAGGCTAATACTTCTTATATGATTAAGTCATGTATGTGTGATATGGTAGATTAAGACATATTAATTATGATGTTATGCAAAGACCGGTTAATATGGAATATTTGCCTAAATTTTATAATGACTTATCATTAACATGAGACATGCGTGGAATCAAATTTGGAAAGGAAATCATTCTGAAGCATTGAGAAAAGTACTAAGCCTCTTGAGTTAATTCACAGTTATGTATATGACTTAAAACTTGTTTAACCTAGATGCGGTAAAAAGTATTTTGTTAAATTTATTAACGATTACACTTAATATAATTATGTGTACTTGTTGAGAAGTAAGGATGGGAATATAGAGATATTTGTAATATATAAAACAGAGGTTAAGAATTAACTTGGTAAGAAAATAAAAAGTTTTAAGGAGTGATAGAGCTGGGGAATATGAATCACCTTTTGATTATAATTTTTAATCACAACACTATATTATACACTAAACTATAACACTGATTGACCTTAGTAAAATAGATATGTTGAATAGAAAAATAGAACTTTAAAAAAAATAATGAATATATGTTAATAAGTTTTATATTACCCCAGAATATATGGGGGGGAAGTTTTACTTTCGATAAATTATATTCTAAATAAAATACCTTATAAGAAAACTTTGAAGACATTGTATGAATTATAATTCAGTTTGCACATGCGGTTGGCCAATCAGGTCGGGTTGAGTTGGGTCAACAAGATAACTTTTTATAACAATAATTTAGTTTTTTTCTTAACCCAAAATAGGTTCAATTTTCTCTTAACTAAAATGTGTATATTAATAAGCGAAGGCGTTGTTTGAAGGGGACGTGCTATCTTTAACGGGATTTATTATAAAATGCTAAAAAATATTTTTTGTTATTATCCTTTATGGAATTTGATTACTGTCTTCTACGAGAACAATTCAATAACGTTAGTTTATTGTATACACTATGCAAAAGTGCTTTTAGAATGTGTAGTAGATTGTCTTATATTACGCTCAAATAATTCCTAAGCACCACTAAATAAGGCAACTTATTGTATATACTATGCAAAAGTGCTTTTAGAATGTGTGGTAGATTGTTTTATATTACGCTCAAATAATTCCCAAGCACAACTAAAAAAGGCAACTTCTATTTTAAAGATAGGGCATACACACTTGATTCAATGGGCTTCTATAAAAAATTTTAATTATAATAATTACTAAAGTACAAAATTAATAAGTTTTACTTAAGAAGAGGAATATTATTGCAATCATGTAAAATACAAAAGGACTAACGCCATGTTATTACAATCGTATATTCCGAGCACAGCGTCGGCATACCGAGAGGAACCACATCAAACATTATGGCACGCCAACTACGTAAACCATATTTTAACTCTTAATAATCGGTCTTATTATAAGGATAATAACCAATTAATTAAGGTTTGGGCGAAGGAAATGGCGCGCCTAAGCGTGGTAGGAGTGGTGGGCGTTGGCGGTGTCCTGGAGGCGGGTGGCGGGCTTGCGGGAGAGGGCTAGGTGGACGCCGGGGCTGGTGTGGGCGCAAGAGGCGTTTAGGAGAATGGAGTTGTTCACGGCCTGCACGTTGCTGTTCACAAAAGACGCCATGGGCGCCACTCCAACGCCGGTCTTGTCCTTCTTCGCCTCCTCCCCTTGCCCACTCTCGCCCTTGCTCTGAGCGTGCTTCTTTGTGCCAGACGCAGGCGACGATGACGACGATGACGACGAAAGCAGCTCCATGTAGGCTCCTCTGTTCTCCCCTGCGATCGTGATCACCCGCAGGCCCGTCTCCTCCTCTGTGCCCCAGCCTCTATTATGGGATCTTGCATCGTGGCGGGGCAGCTCCTGCTTATGCAGCTTGGCCTCCACTGCCTTGTGTTGCTCCTGCACTTGTGGGAGTATGCTGGCTTTCTGCTGCGGCGACGGGGGCGGCTCCCGGCGAGAGACGGGGGGCTTGGGCTCGGGTTCTGGGACAGCTTTGAGCTGGGAGGGAGGGAGCTGGAGAGGGGAAGGAGGAGGGGTGGAAGGCTTGATGATCTTGGGAGACCCCGGCTTCTTGGTGGGGGTCCGAGGGGGTGAGGACGAGGATTGGTTGATAGTCTTGGGCGACTTCACCGGGCTGGTCGCCTTGATCACGCGTGGGGACTGTGGGACCGATGAGGTCCCGCTATTGACCGTCTTTCCATGATGAGGCGACTGCGGCAGCGACGAGACGGAGCCTCCGGCTGGCTGCTTGGCTGGGGACTGCGGAACCGACGAGGTCCCGCTATTGACCGTCTTTCCATGCTGAGGCGACTGCGGCAGCGACGAGACGGAGCCTCCGGCTGGTGGCTTGGCTGGGGACTGTGGAACGGACGAGGTCCCGACGCCGTTAGTCGTCTTTGCAAGCTGAGGCGACGGCAGCATAGACGAGACGGAGCCGCCGGCAAATGGCTTGGCTGGCGACTGCGGCATCGAGGAGGTTCCACCCGTTGGTAGTTTGGCCGGGGACTGGGGCACCGACGAGGAGGGAGCGGCTGTCACCGGGAAGGCAGCTTTTGGGGAGGCAGGAACGGAGGAGGCTCCGGTGGCTGCTGGTCTGGCAGCTTGAGGGGACTGTGGCACCGAAGAGGTGCCACCAATGGAGGGGAATCTGGTTGGTTGGGGTTGGGTCGGAGGAGGTACAGGCTGGGCCTGTGGTGGTGGTGCGGGTCTGGTCAGAGTCCTTGCAAACGGAGCCTGGGGCTGGGGGGGAGGAGGGGCAACGGAAGGTGCAGGAGCAGGAGCTGGGACCTGTGGCTCCATGCGAGCCATGGAGCCCAGTCGGAACCAAGTGCGGCCGGTGGTGATAGGCGGAGGTGGAGGATTGTCCATCTGATTCGGTGGTGTTGGTGGTGGTAGATCAGTGATATGTCATCTTCTTCTTCCATGTATTCCCTTATTTGTAGTGAACGAGGAATCAAGATGAACGGATAGCTTTGAGCCTGGGTTAGAGAAAAGTGCAGAGAGAAAAAGGGGAAGGGAAGGCATCTGATTCAATGGGTAAGTGAGAGTGAGAGAGACATGTTTTGCTTGATCAGGGAAGCTGGTTTTACCTTGCCTGATCACAGCAATGGCTTTGCCTTGTGTCTGACTTTGCTTGTGGTGGCGTCGCTGCCTAAGATGCTGTCTCTGGTACTGCGAGGCCCCGCCAGAGAGGCGCCATAGAATCCGCACGTTAGCTTTGCTTTAACCATTGGGAGCCAGCTTAGCCTTGATTTTAAATATGCTGTGAATGAATCACACCCATCTTCTTAACTTTTCCTGATTCATGAAATAGTGAACTGCTTTGCTTCCACTTGCTTCAGCAGATGAGATTCTTCGTGCATGGAGCGATATGACGTGAACGGATTTGACTTTTCAGCTTTGAAAGCAACGGGAAGCCATCGCCATCAACCTACAACGGAAAGCAGCGGTTGTTGTCCCTCTACATTACTCCTAAACCCGTCACGGTCTGAATGGCATTGGCCCCACCAAAGTAAAATAACCTGCATTTTCTAACTTCATTACACACCCACCCGTAATTTTACTCATGCCTACCCTAACACCCCCACCCTTTCTTACCAACGCCGCGATTGGTTGCCGGTGATTTTTTTTTTCTTTTTTGTCAAGAGACTCAACACCCAACTGCCACCAAACTAAGATAAAGCCGCCAATGGCCAAAGAAATTTTACCTATATTTTCTAACTTCTCAGCACCCCCCAATACCCTCCTCAATTTTATTCATGCCTACCCTAACACCTCCACCCCTTCTTAATCTGTGCCGCGATTGGTTATTGGTGATGATTTTTTTTTGCCAAACACCCAATTGTCATCAAAATTGAGATCAAGCCGCCAGCAACACTGGTCATGGCCGCAATTGGCCATTGTCATTATACTCTTGTTGTTGTTGTTGTTATTGTCGCCCTTGCTGCCGAAGTTGGAGAAGATAAAGAATAAATAAAATTATTTTATCGGGAGTGGGAGGGGGTGTACATGAGCATTTTTGTAACTTTTTAAAGGTTGTATAAGTAACGGGGGGTTCTGAGTTTTTCTTAGAGGGGATATTAGACCCATTCATTCTTTATTTGATTGTTATTTGGACCAACTAAATAAAGAATAGTTGAGAAGCACTAGGGCGCACCCGGGTGCGCCCTAACACTTCTTAGCCAATGCATGATGATCCGTTGGGAGCCACGAGATTGAGATCTCATGGTCAATATGCTCTCGGCTCATATGCACAACAAGACTCAACTAGATAAGCCTTTTTATGTGTTATTAAGTGTTTATCAACAAGACTGAAGTAGATAAGCCTTTTTATGTGTTATTAAGTGTTTATCAATTCATTTTTAGATGGTTAATTAATAGAAAAAATGATTATATTCACTTCAATAAACATGTCTAGTACCTATTCTATATGAAATATTTAGTACTCTTTTTGTCCTCTATTAATAGCTTAATTTAACAAAAAAAGTTTGTGCCATATTAATAATTTTATTTTGTTCAATTTAAGTGGTTTGATACTTAAAAAAGATTATTATAAGCTTATTTTTCTCTCTTAGATGTGAGTTTCACCATTCAATGAAAAATTATTTTTCCAAATGTAGCTATCAATACAGGACGGAGGGAGTATATTTTTACTTGCTCTTCAAACGCATGAAGCCCCACTATTTTTTTCACACATTACTCTAATTAAATTATGCATCTCCTTCTCCATTTAATTGTGACAACTCCAGCGATGGCAACAACTCCAATGGTAACGGCAACAGAGGCGACTCTAGTTCTATTTGTGACGACAACAACAACATAGCTTCCTCCTCCTCCTCCTCCTCCTCCTCTTCTTCTTGTGCTTAGGAGATACTGCCTCATCGCTGCTTGGCCATTAAGGAATGGCCTAAAGCTTGCGACCAAGAGGTTAGGCCAGATCTAGCCACCTCTACCTCTGCCTGTGGCGGCTTAGCCAAGCCATGGGCCACAACCTAGCCTCTTGATCACATTTAGGCAAGGACAAGGACAAGGTCAAGCCATGCAGATCTAGCATGGTGAGTCTAGGCAAGAAGCCAAAACATGGCCTCTTGGTTGTGACTAGACTTGGCCGGCCATAGCCTAGACTCTTGGCTGCGGGTAGGCCATGCAAATCTAGCTAGCGTAGGGAAGCAAATCTATGTGGCATCTTGGCCATGCCACATAGATTTGGCGAGGCCAGGTCAAAGTCAACACAAATTTGGCGAGGAGGCTAAGCCACAAGCTGCATAGATTTGGTGAGGCCATGCAAAGGCCGCAGCCTAGCCTCTTGGTCATAGCCAGTGCAGATCCTAGCTAGATATGGCCAGGTTAAGCCAAATCTAGATTGTCGTGGCTAGGAGGCCAGGCTAGATCCGGTTGTCGTAGCGTCTGGCTGCAATGACTTGTCCACAACCGGTGCGACCAAAAAGGTTGCGATTACCATGCATGGGGACTGAGAAAGGGGAGGAAGAAAAGAAAAAGAAGAAGATTGGAGGAGGTCACCAGCCAGTGGCATCGGTGCCGACGTCAAAGGAGGGAGGAAGGGGTAGAGTACTTATGAAAAATTCATACAATATATATGAAATTTTAATGATTTTATTTGGTTAAATAAAAAATAAAGTAGTGAGGAGATTATTGGGGTGCATATAGATGAGTTCTAATAGAAATAATCATTGTTAATGATATTTTTTAATAAAAAATTAAAATAATAGTAGTTCAATCTTAAATAGGACTCGTCTAACCTGACCAGGCTTCGTTACTAAGTTTTCGTTACAACATCTCTAATGGGCTCAATTTGACATCTCCAATTGCCTAGGTAGCAATTCGGCAATAAGTGAATTCCAACCATGGATGTCAAAAGGGATGCCTAAACCTAGGAAAATAATGATTAATATATAAAAATAAAGTATTTAAAGTCTGAACATGGGACTTTAAATTGAAGTCCCAAGTAAGTGGCATTATTTTCACGTAAGAAATGGCACCCAAGTTATAGTCTATGGAGACTTTAATTTTATCCACGATAGACACAAAATGGATTTGGCGTATGCCATTGTCAAGAAGTGTGGTCATGATGGGTGGTTAAGAAACTATTTTCCTTCTTAATAATCATTGATAAAGATATGAGCGGTGCATGTTGGAAACCATACAAAAAAGACGTATTTGAATATAAGAGCAGCTTCAAGGGTGAAATGACAATTATAATAAATACGTAAGTGAAAAACAGGTAGTAAATGATCAAGGTTCGCACTTGAAAAGAAAGGAAATTATATTTTCACATTAAAACTACATATAAAAAACTCATATATGAGCTTTAATCGGTCTAAATAAGTGAGCCCATGTGAACTTTATATAGAGCACACTTGTAAATTCTAATCAAAACTCTTGTATAAGTTTTTAGAGGTGTTTTATTGTAAGTATATCACTATCCTAAAAACAAAGATTATTATCCAAGAGACCCTTTTTATGCAAAGAAAGATTATTCTTTTTGTTTTACATTAATAGTTCTATTTTTTAAAATATAGTAATTTTAATTTATTTAAAATTAAATAAAACTATTAATATTATATGCAGGGAGTATCATCTATGGCAACACGGTTCCAGCTCAATGAGATGTTATGCATGTCTCTTGTTAAACTTAAAATATAAAGCACATGGAGATTTGAATGCCACAACAAAAATTCATAAAAGAAGAAGCGATTGTTTAATCTAATAATAAGAAAAATAAAATAATAGGGTCATACTTATCATCAAGCGATTAAGTGTTTTTAACCTTTATTATGTGGAATTATAACAAGTGAGTGAATTGGATAGACAGTCGATATAAATGGTACAAATACATTTCTAGGCTCTCAGTAAAATCTACAAGATAATTACTACTTGAGCCAAATCCCAAAAGAAATTTATGTTATTATCACATTAGTTAAATTTTGTACTTGAATAAATTGAAAAGGCATTTATAATATTCATTTCCCCTAATTAGATTAATTTATTAGCCTTAATTAGCTTTATTTTTCATTTTTGAGTCTAACTCTACCATAAAAACTATATTTTTGTAGGTGACATGCATGATATCAATGTACCAATATCCATTAAATATATCGTCCTAGAATCCATTGAATTTATAAAACGTGAAAAAGACATATATAAGAAACACCCAATTGCTTTCTAAAAAATTGATTAATACTCATGATCAATCACATGGTCAATCTTCTCAAAAGTAGTATTGTTTGATAAGCATGAAGTAGGATAAAAATGAAAGTCAAGTATGAAACCTTCAAAATATTTACAAGCCCCTTTGTCACACCATCAATTTTAAAACAACAATATATTTTTTAAAATCATACAACGAAATAATTCACTGAAATCAAAATTTTCCAATGCAATTAAGAAGTCATGAGTACATGACCTTATGTTGGGCCAACGCATTTAACATAAAGATATTATAACAAATATCACTAATAACTAAATTAAAATTAAATATCCACATGACCTGATGTTGGGCATTTGTTTGCCATTACAACATTTTTAGTCGACTCAGTCATAATAAATCAGCACACTCACGTGCCTGCACTTCAATTCTATTGATAAATAAAAAAAAATAAACCTAATTTTCTTATAAATGAGTCTTTTAAGACCTTCCAAAATTTATAATTTTGCATGTATTTTTTTTAGCAAAATAAGTAACATGCACTACAAAAGATACTAAATATATCAAATTATAATGTATTAAGCAAGTAACTAAAACACACAAATATTATATTTAGTATCATTACTAATACATATGACATTAACATTTAAACTCATTCTAGGTCCTAAACAAAGCAAATTATTCTAATGTTTGTGACAACATCAAAGAGGTTCACAAGGCAACTTCAAACTCTTACTAAAGATTATTGTTTGCTCTATCCACCGATTCATGCTATGAAGCTAAGGCTCACAAAGGCTACCCAAGTGGTCAATATTCTCAGTCTTCTATAATAGTTGAGAACTCGTGTATTGTGTTGTACTAGGCATGCCACTTTTAAAAGTATAACTCATTCGAACGAGCTCATAAGTTAGGGGAGAGGCTCTACAAATAACAACTCTCAAGCCTAGGGGAGCTAGAAACTCATACCATGAAACTCCTCTATGTGGCTTAAAATCTACAAAGACACAGGGTACAAAGGAGGTCTACATGACCATATTAATCTAGAATCTCGACCACTTAGGTTCATAAGCACTTGTCGACCTTTGCTTCATGACGTAGATGGAGTTGGGCAAAAGTCTTCAATAGAAGTTTGAAGCTGAGCAATGTGGTGACATATTCTAGAGATGCGTGGTTCAGCTCATAGATGTGGCCACCGAGTCATAGTGAACATTTTGTCTATGATTTCTATTTGTTTGGATATGACTATGAGAAGAATGAAAGGTTTGCTTTGATTTGACTTGAGTTAGTTTCTCCATTGATTAACCTATATGTTATATTGGTTATCATTTAGCCATCTCATTGGGTATATTCGTATACGTAACATTATGATGCAGGTGTTGTAGGTGAAAATTATTTACAACCTGAGAAGGGCAAGTCGCAGAGTTGGCTTTCTTGTAACCTAGGTTATTTTCTTTTTCTTTTTAGAAAAGTTCTATAGGCACACAAGTGTGCAATTTATTTAAATTATTAATCAAAGTACTGCATTGACAGACAAGTGCACAATATGTGACCCTATAGTTCTTTTGACTACTTTAAAAAATTAGTGATGTAATCATTATATTATTCAAATCACATCAGATTGTGAAAATGGGTAATCATGCTCCTAAGGATTTTAATAATTGGGTTTAATTATTTCAAACTTTTCTTGCCATATTCGTTCCTTGTATAATGTTTGACATTTATTACATATTTTTTTAAAAAAATATATCTACATGTGTAAATTTGGGGGCATGACATAAATACCCAAACATTTAGCAACCTTTTCTAAAACTTGATGTGAGCATTATTCGACTAAAAACTATTGAATTTACATCAATAGTTTACCCCAAATATTTGAGAAAATAATTTGTGACACTATGCATCATATTGCAGTACACCTTACAACTATGATAAATTCATAGATAAAATATATCTTGATTATGTGAAATCTCAAAACCATAAGTTGATATCAGTCCATCCTACCTCTTAACAAGGGATTTGCGTGTGAATTCACTCTATAGTTCTTAGCCTCCTAGTTTCAGACATTGGTGGGCATTCTACTAGTGTTCTTCTTGATGTACTTGATTGTGGACTCCCACTCTCATAAGGATTCTATGGATTTTTTTAGATCAAGGAGAATCTATATTTCTGTAAAAATTTGTCATTTGAATAATGTGTTACCAACCCCATCAACCCGTAAGACTAACTACCCACAGTTTTTGCTATAATTGAATTTCTATTGAGTCACAGACAAGTTAGTGATTTTCTGATGGTTCTATTTTTCAAGAAGTTTAATGTTAAAAATTTCTAGGTATCACCCTTCATCACATTATTCAATATGAAACTACACACACAATTTATTACAATTAAGTTTGTAGCTACAAACAAAAGTATATTATAATGTAAAAGATTTTGAGCACTTGCTTCATTAATTTTCTTTGTCATAAGCCAACAAAAAAATTGACATTCTTTTATCTACAAAAGAGTGTCTATGATAATTATATCCTTCCTCTTCTTATTGTTCAATCTTCTTGTTATTCACTTTTTTTCTCCTTTTAAAATATTCTATTCTTGTACATGGAAACCAATCAATATTCTATGACTAGCTTAACACTTTACGAGAGAGAATAAATGAAGATCATTATAAATAATACCAAGTTGGTGAGAAGTGATTTGAAAATTTTACAAAATCATAAAGAAAATATTTTTGTGCCAAGAGAATATAAAATGTGTCAAGATGAGAACCTTATTAAGAGCGAGGATAAATAAAGAACATTAAAAAATAACAAGTTGGTGAGAAGTGATTGGCATTATAAAGAAAATATCTCTTTATGTTGACATGCAACAGCAAAATATTTGTGCCAAGAGAATGAAAAAATGTGTCAAGACGAGAACCTCACTTAATGGTAGATCCATTTTTCTCTGCAAGGTAAACATGCTTCTACCATAAATAATAAGATAAATTACACTTATTCCCTTTGGCATTTGGCAATATAACATTTATACCCTTTAATGCTTCAAAATTATACATAGACTCCCTGACCTTTGGCAAAATGGCCTTACACCCTTGATGTTTTAAACACCCCTTGACCTTTAAAAATAGTACTTATACTCTTTGACATTTTAAAAATTACACATATACCCTGTCAATAACAAAATTGTTAGTAATTATTTTCAAATGACAAAAATACTCTTATCCTTTAATCCCTAAGAAAGCCACGACCGATGGGGAGTGTAGTGGGGGAACAAGTGGAAAATGTGGTGCGTATGTGACACTCATGAATATTGGTCATGCCCCCTATGACCCCCTTAGCAGTTAAGTGAATAAAGATATTTTTATTATTTAAAATAATTATTAACAATTTTGTTAACCTCAATAATCCTTTTTAAATGATAAAAATATTATTTTCTTTTAGCCGCTAAGCTATACACGATCGATGGGAGCATGAGGGGAACGGGTGGTGAGGGGGTGCATTTGTCATACTCATAATTGGTTTTGGCTCCCTACAATCCCCTTAGTAGCCAAGTGAATAGGGATATTTTTATTATTTAAAAATAATTACAAATAATTTTGTTAATAGTAAGGGGCATAGTGAAATTTTTAAAACGTAAAGGGGTAAAGTGTCATTTTACCAAAGGTCAAAGGTGTATGTACAATTTTTAAAACATTAAGGGGTATATGTATAATTTTTGAAACATTATGGGATGTAAGTGTTATTTGCTAATGGTCAAAGGGTGTATATACATTTTTTAAAACATTAAGGTGTGTAAATGCTATTTTGACAAACATAAAGAGGTGTAAATACAATTTGCCCTAAACAACAGGATGATCAGTGTTTATTACTGAACATTCGAAGCCTATAAAAAAAGGAGAGGTCAATGCTAGGAAAAAAGGGGGTACCGATTTACCATTTGAAGAAACAAAAAAGATCGAAGTTTTTCTTGTGCATATTAGCTTGGCCAAGTATGCAAACATGCAAGCCATCAATTCACAAGCTTCACGCATACATCTATTCACATCCTTCAATTCTCAATATTTGAATTTTAAGCATGAACCTCTTCGTATAAATGTCAGATTGTGAACTAGCTGGCCAGGGTATGATCAAGGTAGGGCTCGGCAGGATCAGCTCCACGCATGACTTCGCTCAGATTCTCTTGCCCCAGGAGATACAAGATCCTAGCCTAGGTGTCAAAATCCGATGAGCTCTATCCATGACATCATATTACATGTTCATGGCAGAAGAGCATTTTAAGATTTGCTTGCAAGTTTATTGAAATGATTATCTCAGGCACCACTTACAATGCGCCAAGTTTAAAGTTCAGCGAATGCATAGGAATCTTTATATTTGAGAACAACAACAGTACACACGTTAATGATGAAGGAGATTTTGGAACGGAACCTGTATAGAGAGAGAGGGCTCCTCCGACGGCCACAAATACAGGAAGAATGGAAGATGATTCAAAACCCAGAGTAAAGATATGTACCTCGTAATTTATATAAGAGCACGCGTTATAATCTTTTTATGATCTCTTACCTTAATTAGAGGAGAAAGTTGTAATACCCTTT
This sequence comes from Saururus chinensis, assembly GCA_035235625.1. Lineage (NCBI taxonomy): Eukaryota > Viridiplantae > Streptophyta > Magnoliopsida > Piperales > Saururaceae > Saururus > Saururus chinensis. Next base: position 14,978,661 of record CP141143.1, read on the forward strand.
GAATTAGTCAAAGAGTTAACTCTGACTTAGCCAAAGTTTCACATTGGTTGTATTTTATCTTCGTCAGTTAACATACACCGTTGATCATCTCAAATATTACGGACTCCCATTCATGTGGAAAGAATTAATGTAACCATTATGCAAATCTTTTTTTTGTTGTTGTTATTAGAAATTTAAACATCCATTATGCAAATCTTGGAAGAACCGTTTTGGTATAAGAGAACCTGACAATTAATGTGAGCTGATCTTTATCTGTACTCTAGCCGTCCGACCACAACATGTTTGTAGGCATCGAAATACTATGGCTCCTTAGCCTGGCCACTTTGGTGCCTTCTGCTTGGAGTACTTACTGAATCATTCTCAGCCGGCCGGCAATGCATCCATTCAATTTTTGAGTGAAGATGTATATCGTCCAACGGTATATCGTACTCCTAATCATTGTGGGTATATCGTCCAACGGTTGAGATTATGCACAGTAAAGATGTAGGATGTTGGAGTATATATGAAAAGCATTTTTTTCATTTTATTCACTATCTAGAACAATACTTGATTTTTGCATGTATTTGACATGTATAATTACTGACGTGCGTATATAAGTCGCATGACTGAAAGAGAGAGACTCGTAAAGAGAGAGCAATAATCAGTAATCCTTCTTCTTCCTTGGAGAATACAGACGAGATGGGTAGAGTCGGAGGTAGGCAAAACCACGAGAAGCCACAGCCAACCTCCAAAAGGGCATCAGTATTCGATAGCAGCTCTTCTGATGACAGCCATGGCGGCCACTCTCCGGCTCCTTTTCCGCCATCAGCGCCTCCACAGCATGTGGAACCTGAATCTGATGATTCAGATCGTTATGAGGCCTCACATGAGCCACCGGTTCAAAGTCCTCCGGTGCCCTTTCCCCCAATAGCCACTCCACATAAAGCCCACAAGAGCTCCCTAGATGACAATGAAGTCCCACATGAGAATAGCCCGGTGAAGTTCCCTCCGAACGGACCTGCGACGGATGTGGGTGAAGGCCAGCGAAGCCCATCTGTTCATTCTCCAACTCTGTTTGTTGGGTACTCGTGGACAACAGGGCTTTTTGATTGCCACGAACATCCCACCAATGGTGCCTACATGGCTACATACATTTTGTCATAGAAAATAATATTTCTAAGCTATTTTCTCTATACCAACAGTCTATTCCAAATTTTTTTTACGCCAAAAGTTTATTCTAGCGGATGATTGGATTTCGAGTTGTAAAAAAAATAGAGGAAGAATATCAACTTTTTTTTTTTTGCTGTCTAGCTTCAATTGTTTTGACTAAGAAAATAATATTCCTACTATATTTTTTTACATCAAAACCAGCTTTGATTGGACCCAAAAAAGTAAAATTTTCTATTATCAAATGTTATTCACCTTGTCTATCTAATCAGAGATTAAAGTAGGGTTTTAATATAAAAAAAAGTGGAGTAGAATATCAGCTTTCGTTCTACTACGTATATTTCTTCTTTTATCCGTGGGAAGATGATAAATATTTGCCTTCAAAGATTTATGTACACCGCTTATGCCCACACTCTTAACTTTGTTATTCCCTTTAACCTATATTAATAGTTTTTTTAAAATAAATTAAAATAAATTTATTTTAAAAAAATCAAATGGGGACAGAATCTCGGAGAGAGTATTAATCAGTTGAGACTATGGTTTTATTTCTTAAATTCGATTTTCCAGATTGTCATGTAATATAATCCACAATAAGCATTTTTAATTTGTTTTAAGTAATGCATATTATTTTCTTGCAGCCCTTTTTACGGCGTTCCTCCCTTGCGTCACATTTGGTCAAATTGTTGAGATATTGGAGGGTGGCGATGCCAGTAAGATATCAATGCTGTTTGTTTTTCTCCTTCTGTTTACAATGAAAAATGAGATTCATAATATATTTTTATTACATCATAGCCTTTATATCACCTTTAATTGGATAAAGATACTGAGTCCTCACAATATAAGATTCAGTTTTTTATATTCAATCATAAGTTATCCATTCGTAAGGCTTATGGGTGTAGAACTAGGAGTTTTAAGAGTATCACAATCCTTTGACAATCAACTTGAATCTCGTACAATTAAAAAATAGGTATAAGTTAGACTAGGAAAAAAGTTATAAACTAGTTAGCCCAAACTAGCTAAGAATCAACCGAGATTTTTTTGTTTAAAAATGAAATATGCTCGTAACAGGTTGCGCTTTGGGCAGTCTCATGTACCTTCTCATGGCACCTGTACTGTGTTCCCAGTGGATAATGGCTACCACATATAGAACAAGGCTAAGAAAGAGGTACGATCTAGTTCAAGCGCCAACTGAGGATTGGATCGCTCATCTTTGCTGCCCATTTTGCGCTCTTTGTCAAGAATTTAGAGAACTCAGAAATAGAGGGATTGACCCTTCTCTTGGTAATTTGCTATTATCCTCTTTCACTACTACTTTCATAAAGCAGGCCCCTGAGATTTTTGTGGCTGCATGTGCATATTATCTTTTTTTTATCTCTTTTTCTTACATCTTAAGTACCTGATAGGTTGGCTAGGAAACCTTGCTCAACAGAACGGGATCCAACAACAATCCAGGACCACTCCTCCTGTGAACCAGTCCATGACAAGGTGAAAACATAATGAGTTCTCATGGCTTTTTTAACTTCACAGCCTGCTTGATGCGACAGTGGGAGTGGTTTATTAAAGAAATAAGCATAGAGGTGCAAGATACTGCTGCACTGTCGAGCAAGGTTTGGTAGCATATTTCTTCTGATAGTGTAACTATTTATTAAGTTCTGTCAATAAAAGCTTTGATGTTTCTGCTGGACAAAATATATTTTTTGCTCAAATGTGATGAGCATATTGATTAATAATAAAATGGCGGAAGAGTTCTTCCTGTCTCTTTATATGGGATGCAATTCATTCTTGTTTGGATTTTTTGTTGTACGAAAGATAAAACATTAATCATTTAAGAATATTAGAAGTGGGCATTATATTTAATGGTCCTAGGCCAAATAATTAGCGGACAAGGCTTGCCTATGTCTATATACGCTAACAATTTATGCTAACAAATTGTTTGTCAGCATTTTGTCCACGAACAAAGCTTCTTTTCAGTAAACACGGCCAATGTCCATGGACATAGCCTCTTAGGTAATTAGATGAGGGTTGAAGTGGTCAGAGAGAATGAAAATAGTGTTAACGACTTTAACTAAGTAGGGCAACTATGATAAGGATCTCTAGATTAAATAACTTAGCATATAATAATAGCTTTTAAACTTATATATGTTATCTTCTTTATTTGTAATATTACTATTAGACAAATTAGTTTATTTTGAAAAGCTAAATAGAGTTATTAATATAGGACAAAAAATATATTTAATAATTAACTTTAAAGAAGAACTAAAATATAATATTAACATGGTTGTATTTAAATTATTAAAGATTTAAGTATATAAAAATGATGATTAAGAATAATTATAGGAGAAATAAAAATTATCCTTTATATAATAATGCACATTACATTTAAAAGTTAACTAGACCTCGAATAAATTGTTGGACGAGGTCTTTGTCCATGGCCATGTCTAAAAATTGGCAGATAAAATAATTCGACAGGACACGACTGCGAACACCTAAAATACGGCCTTAACATCGGATAATGGACGTCCACGACCAACCCTAATTAAGCCTATATCATTAAGGTGTGTATAATATTTATATGGGTTAAACCCATAATATTTACGTGGCTCAAGACCATATTACTAATGTGGTTCAAGCCTATATAGTAGAGAGCCCAAACCCACTTTGTATTTATTGAGAATCACATATGTGAATTTGTTGAAAAAGTGAATAGTCTCACATCGCCTAAAAGAAGGTCTCGTATTAGTATATAAGGCACAAGTTTGGCCTTTCAAGTTAAACCCTTAGGATAACCCACTTTTATGAAGGAGTGATATATTAGACCCATGTACGTAGGTGGGCTAATAACTTACACGTGGACCTTCATTCGGCTAGGCCAAGTTGGGTCAATAAAATAATAATTTTTGAGACAAATTCATTTCGTTTGATTTTCTCTTTACCCAACTTTATTTAGTTTAATTTTATATTTGTTTAGTTTGGCTTATATTAACCAAAATGGGTCCAATTTAATTTTACTAAAGAATGTATCCATTAATGGATGGACGAGTCCGTTTGAAAGGTACGGGGTGTCTTCAATAAGACTTCTTATAAAATCATAGAAAATAATTTCTACATCACATTATTTACAAAAGTACGAAAATAACAGAGTTGTTGATACACCATTTTACTATGTTATCTTTGGTTTGCTTTTGCTGCTAATCTCATTAGTCAACAACTATACTTTTAATAAAATCACATACCATATAGAACATTCTTTCGTAAGTGAGACATGGACATAGAATAACAGAAAAGCCAGGACTATCGATATTTTCAGCAATTACGAAAAGCAGAGAAAGAGGGAACAAAAATTCCCTCCATCACAATACTTATAAAGGTACGAAAATAACAAAGAACAGGGTTGTTGATACACCATTTTACTATGTTATCTTTGGTTTGCTTTTGCTGCTAATCTTTTTCTTAGCCATTAGTCAACAACTATAGTTTTAATAAAATCACATGCCATATAGAGCATTCTTTCATAGGTGAGACATGGACATAGAATAACAGAAAACCGGGACAATCGATATTTTCAGCAATTACAAAAAGCAGAGAAAGAGGGAACAAAAATTCCCTCCATTGCAAAGCCAAAATGTCCTGTTCTGATGTAATTAACATTCAAAGCATTTATGCAATACTTAAAATATTTCAGAGTTGAATCTTCTAGTAGTTCGCTAGCTCGCCTAATATAGGTGGCAGCCATAAGTAATCTGTCAATAAAAGCTTATAAATTTCCATTTCAAGAGGCAACGCAGGTGCTCCCACACATAATGCTCCTGCGTGGAAATGATTAAAAAAGACTCAGTGCTGCAATAATTATATGAACGAGTTCCTCCTGTTTACTTTCTAATAAACCAAAAATAGGTTGACAAATATATAAACTTACATAAAAACTCATCAACTATCCAAGAATTTGCCATAAACGATAATCTATTTCAGCTTTTAATATTATGCGCACTCACATCACTGAAAAGCTTGATCTCCTTTGGCTTTTCTTGTTTGCCATTTCCCTTCTCTTCTGAGGTTGAAGCACAACCTTGATAGCAGTATCGAAAACAGCTTTTACATTCTGCCAACCCACATGCGGATTCCCATCAAGCATAAAAGAGAAAAACCAAAACAACTTTACGCATAATTCAAAAGGACATAAGTTTTTTTAGTCTAACACCGTTACTACACCTGCTGAGTCTTAGAGCTGCATTCAACGTAAGCTGCAGCACCAATTTGCTTACCAAGTTCCTCGCCCTTGTTATATATAGAGGCATTAAGATATGGAAAATCATTCATTTAAGAACCACATAATTGTCACTCAAAAGTAGTAAGTGTAAATGAAAACAATCCGTTTTCTTACTTGGGAGGAAGTAATTGCACCAGCAGCCAAATGATCAGCAGCATGTAGTTCGTTGTCGCGAAGATCTAATACAAAACAACACAAGTGACTGCTACTTATGGACTTAAAATCACATCAAGCACACAAAGACAGCAAAATATAAGATTATGTAACTTACCTAACTTAGTTCCAACAAGAACAATTGGAACATTGGGGGCAAAACGACGAAGTTCTGGCATCCACTGAATTACATAATATAAATGATACGATGTTATAACACTTTATGAAATCAATTAAGAAACGAGGTATTTCACTTCAGTTTATAGTGTTAACAGTTCCATAAATTGCTAGAGACTCAAAAACTTAAAAAAAGAAAGAAAAAGAGCACAATGGATAGAAAATGGTTCTCAAGCTCAGAGGACACCTAAGGTGAAAACAAGTGTACTCTGAGATGTTAATATTTTTATACTTCAAAAGAAACGATGATTGCATGTTAACTACCTTCTTAAGAACATTTTCATAACTCGCCCTGCTCAGAAGAGAGAAAGCCAATACAAACACGTCTGCCCCTCTATAGCTCAGTGGCCTCAATCTGCTGTAGTCTTCTTGGCCTGTAAATACAGTAACACAACGAAGTTTAACAAAACAGGGAAGTAAATGTCGAACATGTTAACGATTTAGATCGTCATGTAGTAATACTGGAGCCTCAAATACCTGCAGTATCCCATAGTCCTAAACTAACAATGCGGCCATCCACAATAACATTAGCACTGAAGTTGTCAAAAACAGTGGGTATGTAATCCTGCAGGGCAAAATGAAAGATAAATTAGATTTCAATTAAAAGGTCCACGAGATAGTTGACCCTAAGAGAATAATATAAATATGATTAACTAATTCCTCATATGTACTGTTAGCAAGGGAAAACAGTACAAACTTTACTAATGAAAAGGTAAAAAAGGAAGGGGAATATGCGCCCATAACAGACTCATAGAGGGACCAAACAAAACAGTATATCGCTTGACCTGGACATGGAACGATCACCTGGTAAGGTAGATTTTTTTTCAAATTCTTGTTCAAAAACTGTGGAATCATCTCGTCTTTTTGTTACGAGATGAACATAAATTTATATCATCTAAAGTGTATATAAAATTATAAATGAGCTGAACCGAAAGACTAGTAAAAGACATAGTTCTAGAACATGCAAAGACAGTGCTACATTATCTCCATCTAGATTTACAGAAGTAAGCAAAAGAGTTGAGGAAAAAAGGTGAAGGAAACAAGAGCACTTGGGAGTTAAAGAAACTTTACAGTGGGGAACTTGTTGCTGGTATAGCAAATGAGCATGCAGGTTTTTCCAACGGCTCCATCTCCCACAGTCACACACTTTATGAATTTCGAAACACTCATCTCTCCGTCACAGCTCAGAAGGAAACAGGGAAGGAGAACTTCGCAGGGACAAGAGTGAAGAACAAGGACAGAGAAAAGCAGAGATTCACGAGAGATTTATCCACAGTGGGGTGAAAAGATGGACAACAAAAAAACAAAATTTTGAACAAGAGAGAGGCCGAAAGAGAGAGAGAGAGGCTGACGAGGTCAAAACTCAAATGGGTATCTGTGCAAAGTGCCGTGGAGATAAAGCACGGTGCACTTGGCATATTTCAAACAAGACAGATGAGAAAAGTTTCTGGTTTTGAAATGAGGGAGGGCGGAAGGCAGGTGGAGAAGGCCCACATCTGCAAACGGCTCTATCTCTCTGTATTATGATGTTCTGTTAACTGTGACATCATTTGGCTCCCTCCTGGCTTCTCCTGTCAATTATGATGAAAATTTACACAAATTTACCACATCCACATTCATAACATATCAGCATAGCTTCTGAAGGAGCTCGTTGATTTTGAATATAACTTTGTCAAATTTCTGCACCAGGCACAGGGTCACTGGAAAGAGGGGATCTACCCTGGTTGATTCAAATGGAAAGGAAGGAACTAGCCTAGATTCCGTTCACACTCCGACAAAGAAAATCCGCCAAACCCGTTGAATATGGTGACCAGGTGGGAAGCTTGGGGTGTAACGGCTCTTACTCTCAACTAAAACATGTTTAACGGCCGTTTTATTTACTTTGTTTACCTGGGCCCAATAAGAGCTTCGTGCTAATGGACTAATTCATCTGAGATGGTTGTTGATCACAGCAAATGATCGGGTCAGCTTCGTTGCAGTCACTTTCTGGCTGTGAAATAAATGGAGTTTTCATGGCGCTTTTTTCCTTTTGCTACGATAATTGTCATGGTGTTCTTGTTTCTACATAAGGCGACGAATAAAAGCTACTGAAATGTTCAGTAGTACTGTGTTGGTCATGTTTGTTGCTGAGAAAACATGTGACTCATTGCGTACGTGATGGCAAAAACAAAAGTGACTCATGGTGCACACAATGATATGGGTCAAATGAGGCTCTTTTTTCTCACCAATCGTGTTTACGCTTTAGTTACCGTTTTTTTTTTTTGCATCAGGCATTGAGTTATTGGAGTTATTGCTAACTAATTCGACCAGTAGCGAAATACACCAGACAAAAACAGAGAACCAAATCAAAAGAAAAAAGGTGGTGGAAGTAAATTTAGTAAATTTATTTAAGAAAAATATGTTGACGTCTTTGGAGGCTTTTATACTTTTTTACAAAATTATTATTATTAATTTACTTATTCCTTTTCCCTTCTTTTTCCTCCTCTCCCACGCTCTTACCATAGGTGTCGCCTTACGCACTATTGCCAGGACCACCAGTCTTGACCTTGGCCAAGGCCCAGCTGTTTGTAGCACTCTCGGCCAAATTTGGCTGCCATAAACTGGGCATGGCTAGCCTGCCACTACTCGGACAAGGCTAGGCAATTGAAGGCCAATCGTCGATTGGCTGCGATCTGCAGAAGGAAAAGGATGAGCTGAAGGGGAAGTAGGAGTAGAAGGAAAAAGAGAAAGAAAAAAATAACAACCAACAGAGGTAAAAGCAGAGATCATAGCAGAAGGCGGCAGACGGAAAAGGTAGAAGAGGAGAGACGTAGAGGAGGTGGTAGTGGCCTAGGCTATTTGATACTATTGGTTATGGGCCCGTGGCCTGAGCTGCTAGAGTGTTTTGTCATGTAAAATGTAATTATTTACTATGTGTAAATATTTATTCTTTATATTTAACAATAGTAAATAATTCTTCTCTTTATATAACAAAACAGTAAATAATTCTTCTCTTTATATTATGAACAAAGTAAATTTGATACGAGACCCTCCAGTGGTGGTCCAACGTAGTTTAATAGAAGTTTTAAGCTCCAATTTCATCAAATTTTTGTAGGTTCATAAATTTTAATAAAAATTTTATATATTTTTTAGGTTTGTGAAATTTAATAAAAATTTAATAATTTTTAAGAGGTCTTTGAGCTCCATTGTGAAAATTTATTTGGAGTTAAAGATAGAAATAAGTGTTTTATAACTTCCATTGTTCATAACCACATTAATGAAATTCAATTTGAAGATAGAAATAAGGATTTTTCATGACGGACAGGGTACAAAACATCTAGTTTTATTGAGAATGAAACCAAATAGAAGAGAAGCCATCCATGCCATTTGCTGCTTAACAATGACCAAATTGCTGGCAGTTGCAGCAAAATCTAACTTACCACCAAAATTGACCACAACCAGCATACAGAGAAAAAAGGGAGAAGATAGAGAAGGGGGAGGCATAGGGATAAGGGAGAAAACAACCACAACAAACAAGGAAAGAGGCAACAGTTAGAGGAGAAAGTTGCGAGTGGAAGAGGTGGTAACGACTGGAGGAGGTAGAGGGGAGGGGAGGGGAGGGGAGAGAAGAAAAAGAAGAAAGAAAAAGAACAAAAATAAGGGTGATTTCACCCACCACGTATAGTGTCAAATTCCCCTTGTACTTAATCCTCACTTAAAACCAAGTGAAATTCATTTATCAAAGCAAAATATGTTTTTTGTAGGCGGATCACGGAGTGGCCGCACAATTGCATATTAACATGACGCTTTTACTAGTTACCAAATTACACATACTAACACCAACTAAATATACCATTTTATTTGCAAAAAATACAAATATTTAAAGGCCTATTTAAGAGGTATATTTTACAAGTAAAAAGTGATTTATTTAGAGGGAAAAATGATTTCTCGCGTGAAAACAATTTAGAAGGATTATTTAAAGCTAAAATAATTATCCTATCATAAATCACATTTTGCGTCAATTCAAACCGAATTGACCTATCTATAAGTGAGTTATCGAAGAAAGCCATTTTTTTTAAAAGATATAAAAAAATATTTTACCCATTCAAATAAGACATTTTACCCATTATGTTAAAAAATATTTTTATCATTTTTATATAAAAATAAAAAATAAACTAAAATCTAATTTTTTTTAATCATCTAATAAAACCCTAACCACGTCTTGTACTTTTATTTTATTTTTTGTCAAAAATTCATTATCTTACAAAGTCATTTTCTTTCTACTTCAAATCATTAGCCAAATGGCTCCTTAATAGGATTGAATTTTATTGCAAATACAATAGAGTTCACAAGTTTACTATTATACAATGTACTTGCAAGTAAACGGATGAGACCTTTAGACATGTCACCTTTTTGCTATTCAACCAGTCAGATTGTTTTAAGAGGACTTCTGCAACATTATGTTCTAATTCACGGGAGGACACATATGTATCGATGTCTACAAACTATCAAGCATAAACATGCATATGATTACATGATGCCAGAGCAAGCAATCCTGTTTCTGCATTTATTCATGATACTGTTAGCTGATGTTTTGAGAGTTGTAATTGAGGTCTAGATCAACAACGACTTGGGACTGCACCACTCCTGCAATGTAGGCGTAGCTACTCCAATATTCTTCATATCAAAAATATTAGCTGGCCAACGGAAACAGGAAATTAGGAATTTCAAACAAAAAAGAAGAGAAAAAATTGCTTTTGATTGATCATGAAAAGCTCTCTGATTTTACAGTTTGACATGCAATTCCCTAAAGAAGTACAGTTCCGTTGACAATGTGATTAAATTCATTGTCTACATGCTGCTTTGTCATGTCACAGAAACTACGCAAGGGCTAAAGTGGTCTTCATAACTGAGAAATCATTCGCTCTACTATCAACTCCTTAAGTATTTTTTCGAAAAAAAATCTTAATTCCTAAGTACTTCATTAGTAAGAGGAGCCACAGAGTTACCCAAAAAAAAACTGAAGACACTGGTATATTCAGATGTAAGACTTGTATAATGTGACATGCAAGGAACTTTTCACAGTTTACACATTAAAACCTTATATAGAACTTATCGAGCACCAGGTTAACCATCCTACTCATCTTTGAGTAGATTCCTTTTCTTATGAAAAAGTTAATAATTATTGTATAATGATAATCCTTTGTACATGGGGTAGGGTACTAGCTGCAAAAAAATACATTCTAAAACCAGGAGTAGGTGAAACATATTAAGGATTATATTCACTAAATGTCCCCAGGAAGGTACTAAACATACAATAACTGCCCAAAATTTGCGCAATGGACAGTTTTTTTTCAGAGGAAATAAATTATTAACCCCTACTCAAGACGATATATAATTTATGAGATCTACCACTCATCAGAATGTCTAGGAACTCATTAATGTGTCACTAAGCTTGACAACTTTCGCGTGTTGATGGTAAAACACAGAAGGAAAATCACTTACACAAGAAACGGGGATAAGATAGAAGGCTTACCAAGATGGACTTCTGGTGTAGCAGCAGCTGTTGCATCAACAATCACTGTTACAGACTGATAATCTAAAGCAACCGCATCATATACAGTCTGCCTAATGCAATTTGGAGTTTGAACTCCTGACAGAAATGGCAATCACGCAATCAGTAATATTATTAAATTGCGGTCACCAATATAGAGAACCAAGCTAAAAGATCGCACTTCACATTTGGCTGCATTTCAAAAGGAACCTCCATTTGTGTCACGAACTCAAAGAAGAAAGTCTCTAATGCAATAAAGACTAGATAACTCGAGTCTGCAAGTGACTCTGAGAGCCCAGGCATTTCAACTCACCAACGACTACTATATTTCTGATTTCATTGCTTTGGAGAAGCGAATGAAGGTTTGTGGCAAAGAAAGCACTAAAGCGAGTCTTCACCAACTTATAATCTCCCTCTTCAACTACAAGCCCGTCTACCAGATCTGCTCCCTTTGAACCTTTTGAAGTTGGTTTTGGTTTTCCATCACCATAATAGTGCCGGCGGAAAAGCTCCACATCCCTTCCCTGTGGGTCATGTTCACGCACAACCTATACACAATTTCATCAATTATCACCCAATAGCTTCAACACAACATTACAGTTCTAATTTGAGGAGTAGCCATAACCGATAGAATTAATAACAATCACCCAATTCGTATCAATGGCCTTGGGTGCAAATTCTAAGGCTTACCCAGATAACAAAAAGGCCACGCTGCCTAGCAACTTGCACAGCTTTGATGACGGAAGGTACAACCGCCCGCCCGCCCGCTACTTGCGTCGGACCATCCGGCAGGATAAAATCGTTCTGGAGGAAAACCCCATTAAATTTTTTGAAAGAAAAACAAACGTAAAGATCAAATTAGCTTCCTTTCTTTCATAACTTGCTCACACACCACTACCAGTGATGAGGCTAAGCTTTTATGAATAAGGAAGAATTTGCAGACGAATGTTTGCTACGGAGAGGAAGGAAGAAGAGAAGAGGAAGCAGATAATGACCTGCATGTCGATGACGAGAAGTGCCGTTCGGTTCCAGTCCTCTTCCATGGCCAGCCCAAGGTAGCTTAAGCGGCGGGCGCCAACAGGGAGCTTGGAGCACCGAAGGATGGAGAAGGCAAAGCAACAGTGCTCTGGATCAGCGACCAGCGGCTACCAGTTGCTTTCTACTGCCTTCGGTGAACTAATTGGTACTTCAAAATCTTCACCGACTCTTTTAGCCTTTTTTTTAGTTTAATAATATAATATTAAGACCAACTCGAAATAGATGTCAAATTGAGGGCAGGGTCTTAAAAAAACGATAGTAATATTCTTCTACTTTATTTTTTACCTTATATGGGAGGAATTATTTTTTATTTAATAAAAAATAATATTTAACCTATAATGTAAAAGAAATAAATTTAAAATATATATTTTTAAAAAAAAACCTAAGAGATGTTTAAGTTGCTCAGTCCATTTACTTATGGGGTATTTTAATAACATGTAAAATTCTGTTAAATGCATTTAAAAAAGATAAATGGTGAAAAAAGGGATGTGAATGAAGGCACAAAAATGATTAAAAAAAGTGTCCCAACTAGGGGCACGCCTCGGATGAATTCCCTTATCCACAAAGTTGGGATGCCATCATTTAGTCATTTAGAAATAATGCCCCGTGTTGAAGATATTCTAACATTGTCTTTTACCAATGCTATAATTTGATAATAATTAAATTTTAATTAAATTTTGAATATATTATTTCAATATTAATAACGGTCAAACACATTATCGTATTATGTAGTCTTAATGTTATAATTTACTTAAGGGTCGGGTCCTACTTTTAGTCTATTTTAATTATAAGTTAATTATAATATTATAAAATTATTCTTTTTAGGCTTAGGTATTAGAAGTTCTATTAAAAATAAAATTAATATTTTAAATTACTTATAAATATGTAAGGGTTTTACCCTAATTTAAAATACATAATTTATAATTATAAGTTAGTATAATTTACTTTTTCTTTCAATTATTTTTCTTATCTTTATCATATCGTTAATTTTAGACCTCCCTAACCTCCCACCCTCTCCCGTTTATATTTACTTACATACCATAAATTAAATGCATAGATAGATCCACCACAGACAGAGTTCCAACTTATCATATCTACCAACTAAGCCGAGATAACTTATCATTTTGATGAGCTCAACTACCACTTCTTCGAGATAGCTAATCATTTCGATGAGCTCAACTACCACTTCTTCAATAAGGTTATGTGTGCCTTAACCTCACTAGCGCTCGCCATCTATTTGTCGTCATCACATTCTTCTTATTCATCCGCCATTTTTTTCTCTCCTTCACCACCCCCCTTCCCCGGATGTTTTCGTACATAAACTAGGGGATAACTCCGATAAAACTTCAAAGTGGCAAAACTAACATCTACACAAAAAGACACCCTGCCATTGAGGAGAAGCCCATCTTAGATAAAACAACATCACATTCTGCCATTGTGGAAGAGATGCATACCCTCTGCGATCCATTTGCACCTAAGATGCTCATAGCCCACAAGCCACCCACTTCCAATTATTAACGCATTGCAGTGATGTCAACCACATGCCAATCCTAGTTCACAGCCGCCCAACCATGACCCTCTACGACGCTACGCCCAATTCGTGCCCAATCCAAAGATTCATGATGATGTTGTCTTCCTTGCCCCACCATCTTCACACTCCCATGCTGTGTGGGAATTTCAAAAGCATCTGCCTTTGTCGCTCTTCTCTGTGCCGATTGCAAAGCTGCAGGCTCCCTCCTCCTTGGCAGACTACTATCGTTCTCATCCGATGGCAACACCTCCTCACCGGCGGCAATTCAATATGCCAGACCGCCACCAGAACCTCCACTGTGGTCTCCGCCTTTGGCTTCTACCACCGCTGCTGCCTTGCCTCTATCACCATCCGTCTGCACAATCTGGGTGCGATTCCGCCCCTTCTTTGATGCTTCGTCGGTCCACAAATCCGCACGTTGTTCTCCCTCAAGGATGCTTTTTTTATCATCGTCATTTCCTCCTCTAGCCCCATTTCGATTCTGCCATGGGTGAGTCCCGTTTGGGAGATTTTTTTAGAATCCCTTTTTACTGTTTCGTATATAGAAAGCCCTACCGAACGGTCGATATGGGGCGTATTGGTCGATATATATTCGTATCAAATATATATATTAATTAATATTAATATAATACCGAGGTGATGTGCTATTGAATTTTCAATATGTATCGGTTGTATTGTATTAATGTAGTTAATATTTATAGATATATTAATATTTTATTATTTTTATTTTAAAAAAATATTTTTTAAAAAATATTAAAAAAATTAATTTTTTTCTTAAAAATAAAAATATTATTTAAACTCAACTTCTTCAAAATTTAAAGATGATAATATTCTTATTATATTAAAAATATTTTTTAAAAATTATATAAAATCAATACAAATAGGTTTATACAATTTATACAATTATTTTTTTAAATATAATGTTATACAATTATACACTTAGTTAAATATCTAATGTATAAATTTCTTCATGATATTTATGTAACTTATATTAAATATCTTATTTGGTTTTAAAATAAACTAATTTTATAAAACTTAATAGGGGACAGAGGGAATAACAATTTGTATAGGACGGAGGAAGTAACAGTGCATGGTCCTAAAATTAACTAATTTTAAAGTACTTGTATAAATTAATACGGTCTTTCATGGTTTGATTATGCTTTAAACGAAGTATTATTATGATATATTATTAGTTATAATATTTTTTTGTGTATCAAAGGGTTTACGATTATTTCATAGCATACTAAGCATATTATCGATGTGTATCCATATCCATAATCATCGATAATGTCATATGTATCGATATTGTATTCCATGGTTTCGTGTATGAGCAAGACTATTTTATATTTCAGTTACGACTCCACCCAACTATGCCTTTTGTTCGATGCCCTTCCAATAATGCAGATTTTGCTATGCCTAATGGCCACCAAATGTGCTTTATTGCTTCAAGTATCCACGCAAAACGGGATCCACTATATAGGGACCCACCACTGCCTATTTCTAATATTGTATTTCCCTTGCTCTATGCAGGCCTCGCGTGGATTCAATCTTTTGTTTACCTCTTATATAAAGTGACATGATAACTTGTTTAATGCGTGCGCACGCACGCACGCACGCACGCGCACACACACACACACACACACACACACACACACACACACACACACACACACACACACACACACACACACACACACACACACACATATATATATATATATATATCTCCAAGTTGTGGGTCCCTCTTCCAAGAGGTTTATGCTTTGCAATTTTAATATCCTCCACAACATAGCTTGATGGAGCCTTTTGATTTGGTGTATAAATTGAAGACCACCTCGAGGTCGAGGTAGAGCAAAAATACAGTGAAATGTAATGACTTGCCCTAAGTCGGGCTCACCTTTAGTCTATTTTAATTAGGAGTTAATTATAATATTTTACATTAATTAGAAATTTGTTCCTTTTGATCTTAGGTATTATAAGTTCTACTAGGACTAGGATTAAGATTCTTAATTGTTAATAAATATATAGGGCCTTTTACCCTATTTGAGAATGCAGAAATCAAAATCATAAGTTAGTTTAATTTATTTAATCTTTCAATTATTTTTCTCTCTCTAATTTAACTTGTGTCTACAACAATTCATTTTAAATGGGTAAGAAGTCTCCCACCCCTTGTTTTAGCTAGCCCATCTTTCTTTTTCTTTTTTTATCAGGTAAAAGGGGGAGAAGACTCCTTTCAATTAAATCAAAAGGGGAACAAAGAAAAATGTTCAAAAATAAGTACAAACTCCATCTTTCAACTAGGAAATGAAACTCAACAATAAGTTTAGAAAGATAAAAATTACATGAGATGTAAGTTTAATTAGAAGTTCACACTTATAAAAGAGGAGCCTTTTACTTCGAAAAGATCTACAAATGAGTCCTAACTTTGGAGTGTTATGACTTGAAAAACATAATGTGATCAATGGTTTGACAAGCTTAATTGCAAGAGATGTCCACTCTAAATAACTTAAATATGTCACTCATCAACCACTTGGAATAGTAGCAAGAAAAAAAGAGATGTTGGGCATATTCAAGATCATTCTTATAAAGAATGCATTTGTTAACAATATGAACTCCCTTGGCTTGAATCTTATCTAATGTGAGTTAACGGCCTTGAAACATAAGCTAGTAAAATGAAAGAGTGGTGAGATATGTGATGTTTAAACCACACAAGAGAAGTCCAATACAAAATAGGAGAATGAGAGGAGATAGACTTATAGTCTGATTTAATAGAAAATTTTCATGTGGAGCTAGCCTTCCATCTGACTATATCTAATCAGTGATTAAGAGTAGGAGTATGTTTACGGATCAAAAGAAGAAGTTGCTCACTTCTTAGATTAACAGGATCGCTTCAATGCCAATGACTATCAATAATACACTCATAAATAGTTGTCATAGGGTAGCTATTCATTTGAGTAGTAATGCGCTTATCAAAGTTATGTAAAATGGTGGGTAAAGGGTGAAATTACCTAGCCATGGATGTAGCCAAAAGAAAACAAAATTATCATCATTAATCTTATAAGAGATAAAATTAATCATAACACTCCTCATAAAAATAATGGCTCATCAAGAATAAGAAGCGAAGGGGGGAGTCTCATAGTGCCATATGGAAAAATTCTTCATGTAATATTCATGAACTTACTTAATCCAAAGAGAATTATTATTAAGCAAAATACGTCAAAAAAACTTGGCTTGACCAATAGAACACCAATCTTTGATAGATCTTATAACCAAATCTCCTTCATTTTAGGGCCATATACTTTGGAGTTTGGACCAATTGATAGGGTGAAAACCTTGGCCCTTGTCAGAGTTACTCCATAGAAACTTAACCGCTAGAGTATGTAACAAATAAATAATGATAAAATGAAGCATACAGTACAAAGATTAGTAGATGTGCTAGAAAGGACTATTTTATCAACTCAAGCCAACATAAGAGTGAAGATATTTTTTTCTAACTAACAAGAGAAGAATGAAACTTGTCTAAAATATGAGAGTATATTGAGGCCTGTAAAAGACTAGAAAAAAGTGGTAACCCCATGTAATGAACAGGTGAATTGCCTTTGCCCTTCATAGTGTAACTGGTAGAGAAGAAAATACAACTCTTAGCCCACCCTCTTAACACAGTGGCAGATATTGTAAGGTCTCTAATTTTTCTATAATTTTTTGTAATTTTTCTATTATTTTTTTGGTCATTTTCAGCGAAAAAATGTGACGCTTAGGCATATTCGTATTTATATATTTTACCCCATATTTATACCTGTAGAGTTGGGTGTGGGGCTTAGTTGCAAGCCGCAGGCCTCACTGCGCACTTACAGTGCAAGTTTTGAAGCTACAACGCGTAATGGGGAGGTGAGCGTATATTGGGGACATGGATATAAAAATTAAAAAGATTATATATAAATCATCCATCGGATGCTAGAACTGACATCCAGTAGTTTTTGGAGAAACTCGAACTCATTTCTGGTCACTCCGTTCTCCCTCCTCTGTCATTAGATTCAGTCGATTCTTGTCAGGATCGGCTTTGCCTCACCGCCACAAGTCCATAGATACCGGTTATGACCACCGCCATTGCCTCTTCGCTCCTCCACGAGGTACCGAACTTTTCTTCGGGTTTTTCTCTCCTTTAATTCCGTTTTTGACCTGTGGGGGTACGATTTTGATGTTTCCGGTCATCCTCAAGTAGACTTATGTTTAGTTGGCCGCTAAGAACCCATAGGCACTGGCTAGAGCCACTGCCATGCTTTCTTCGCTCCGCTGTGAGCTACCGACACTTTGGTTGGGTTTTGGTCATATTTTTCATCTCATAGTTCGTGGGTTTTTTTGAGACACTGGTATGTTTCCGGTCATCGTCTGGCCACCGGATGGACTCCGTCCAGCCTATCTTGACCTAGTATTGATAGGGGGTTATCGTTTTCGACCCCGCTTTGCCCTATTGACTTGCTCTGCCTGATTAGACGCTTTCCGACCCCGCTTTGCCCTATTGATTTGCTCCGCCCGGTGTGTTTTCGGTTGTCGTCTGGCCATCGGACGGACTCCGTCCAGCCTACCTTGACCTAGTATTGATAGGGGGTTATCGTTTCTGACCCCGCTTCGCCCTATTGACTTGCTCCGCCTGATTGGGTGCATCTCGGGTCGTTGCCATCGACGAGCAGTGGGCCATTTGGCCATTATGGGCTCTGTCCTAGCTCGGCAATAGTGAGGGTCAGCCCCACTTGGCCTGATTATATTTTCACTCAGAATGAGCCGCTTGCTGTTTGCCCTATACCGTGCAAGATGCACAGTTGCCCACACCACGTGTATTGGTTGTGGGTGGCAATCGGGGATGTCGCAGCTTTGATTTCCACCACCTCCTGGCATGCTCAATTGCCCTTTTGTGGGCCTTGGCTGCCACCGTCCAGCTCTCTCCCCCTCCCCTTTGGCTACGTGTGAAAGTAGCCGCACGTGCGATTTAGGGCTTAGACGCCACTTTTGTGCTGCCCGATCATCGGATGGCTTTGCCACCAAGTGGAGTTGACCACTAGAGCCTCCACCACCTCTCCTCTGTCCTTGAGCATTGCCCCACGCTCTCCACCAGTATGTGGGCCCTTGTTGATGCGAAATCGTCGCTGTTGGGTGTTGTCCACAACCAATTTCGATGTCTTGCGGCTGGCCGAGTATGTTTTAGCCACCGGTTGATCTTCAGTGAGTACATCATCGACTTTTGGTCGCATTGCCACTTATATTGGCATGACATTTCTCCCGGCCGCCTAGTCTGCCATCGTGGATCGCTAGTTTTTTTGCATTGACTTCTGACACCTCGTTTGTCGTGATTGTTTTTGCCACTTCCTAAAATCCTCGGGACAACAGCTCTCTCCACTTGGCAAAGCTTTTGGCCGCCAACTCCGCCGTTGCCACCGTTGTGTGCTCGTCATCAAACGTCATGATTACGAGGTAAGGGGGCTTTGAACTCGTAATTTCATGATAGCATGCTTTGAATGAGTAGTAGCATGCTAAGACTATGTGATTGATTGCTATGGATGTTAGCTTATGATCTGTTTGCATGATGTAAGAGGATGAATAATGCCATGTTGAAATGCATATGACATGCATGTTGGATGTACGCATGTGCTAGTGATGGCTAGCATGTTTGTTGGTAAGCTTCGTATGTTGATTGAGTAGGTACTAGTGATGGCTAGCGTATTTGTTGGTAAGCTTCGTATATATATGTATGTGCTAATAATGACTAGCGTATATATTTGAAGTATGTATGGATTATGCATGTGCTAGTGATGGCTAGTGTGCATGTTTGAAGTATGTTTGGATTATGCATGTGCTAGTGATGGCTAACGTGCATATTTGAAGTATGTATGCATGTGCTAGTGATGGCTAGCATGTATGCTTGACGTATGTATGCATGTGCTAGTGATGGCTAGCGTGTATGTTTGACGTATGTATAAATGTGTATGTATGCGCTAGTGATGACTAGTGAACATGCATGCTAGCCATCACTACGTATGTATGACAGTATGTAAATGTTATATATATATATATATATATATATGTGATAGATATACGTATGTATGATGGCTATTTACCTATGCTATGGGTATGCATATGTGCATGTGGGAAGTGTCAGTGTTTGGTATGGATTTGAAAATGGATGTGTAAGCATATGACGGATGACAGAGGATATGAGTATGACGGGCAAGGATTGGAATGAATTATTTTGGATTAGAGTACATGTTGGGGGATTGTCAGACAGTATGATTGCGCATAATTATATAAGCATAACGTACAGATTATGAAGTAAAAATTAAGCATAATAAGTAAGATTTAAGTAAGAGTTTGATAACTAGGGTTGACTCTAAGGAGCTCAGTTTAAGGATTTCTGAGTAAGATGTTTTGGTCATAAGGTGTATGGTGGAGATTGTAAGACTGTAAGGATTTTGGTGTATGATGTGGACAGATTAAGTGAAGTCTGCTAACCTGACGAACTTGGGTTTCGGATTGGGCTTAGCTTCGGTTTGATCAGTGGAACACGGTATGATTGAGTGCTTACATGGCATAATTGTACCGCATAATTTACTTAATTCAAACTTGAATTATAAGAAAGTTAATGATAACGTTGTGAGTTTGAGACCTGAGGGTTCGACAAATTAAGTTCTGTATTTGAGATAACCGATAATGAGTCGGCCGAGCATTTCTTATGTCTTGCCATGGTGTTTATCCTGCGGGATGTTATCTGTGTGTTGTATAGAGCACCAAACTTCTGATGTTCTGTTGAGAGCGACATATGTTTCCGATTTGGTCTGCGTGCTATATAAGCCTATACGTTTGATGATTTGTTGAGAGCGATGTATGTTTCCGACCTTGTCTGTGTGCTGTATGAAGCCCAGACATCTGATGCTCTGTTGAGAGCGATGTAGGTTTTCGATTTGGTCTTTGTGTTGTATTAAGCCCAGACGTTTGATGCTCTGTTGAGAGCGTTGTATGATTCTGCCCAAGAGTGACACTATATATTTCTGCCCAAATGGCACTGTATGTTTTTTGCCCAAGAGTGGCATTGGCACTATAAGACCTATTATGGTGGGCAACTGTATGACCCCTTATGTGTGGGTGTTTATGTTTCGCGCTCAAGTAAGTAGTATCATGGATCTACTCTTACCTGTTTGATCCAGTGCCCCATGAGCATTGGTGTGTCTTACCTTCGGAAAAGTCCATAGCGTCTAGTTACTCCCCGGAGGTTAAGGTGTTGCCCCAGTTACATTCTTTTTCATTCGACGTTGGAGCTTATTAGTTGTAATAAGCTTCAGTGGTCGATAGTATGAGCACGACTGTAAGAGTATGTGTATGAGTACGACTGTAAGAGTATGTGTATAAGCACGACTGTAAGAGTATATGTATGAGCATGACTTTAAGAGTATATGTATGAGCACAGCTGTGAGAGTATATGTATGAGCACAACTGTAAGAGTATGTGTATGAGCACGGCTGTAAGAGTATGTGCATGAGCACGACTCTAAGAGTATATGTATGAGTATGATTGTGAGAGTATGTTTCTAAGTAAGACAATAAGTGTAATTTTGTGTAAGCTGTACGAGTAAGGTCGTACAAGTATGTGAAGCTGTATGAGTAAGCATATGATTGTACGAGTAAGGTTATACAAGTATGCGTATGTTGTATGAGTAAGTGTACGGTGGTACGAGTAAGTTTGTAAGACCCTAAATAAGGGCATTTGTGTAAGTTTATTTTGATGGTATGATTTTGGCACGATGATGCATTTGGTATAATTTTGGCACGATGGTGTATTTGGTATGACTTTGGCACGATAATGTATTTGATATGTTTGTATGCGTATGAGCATGATTATGATATGCCTATTTGTTCATATTTGAGTTGCATGAACGCATGTATTTATGAACTTAGTGAGTTCACTGTTTTGGATTCTCGTATTGGTATTTTTCTACTGAGTATAAAAATACTCATTACCCTACTTTTTAGCCCTGTTATACAAGAGGTTTACAGGTTTGTGACGGAGAGCTCCTGAAAATGGATGCTCATTTCAGCAGTGGTTTGATTCTCATTGACTTAGGTATATGCTTGACTCACTGTAAGTTTGTTTTGTGTCACGATTTGTTGTATTGGGTGAGATGAGAATTAAGATGTTTGTCTTTCTGGACTTTGGTTGGATTAGATCGTGGGCTATTATGAGACTCACACTCAGGGATGTCTGGGAGGGATTTGTATTTAAAGTTTATGATCATAATAATTTATTCGTACGTGTGTTTTTAAGTAGCGTCTGAGGATATTTGCTTTGGCTATACGATGCTTGACCCTATGATGAAAATATTTAAATGAAAAATTGATGTTTAATATTTTAAATTATAAACTGTTTTGTCATGTTTTGATTTTGACATTTTTCCTCTGATTTACAGACATTATATTAAAATTATTTCATAAATTTTAAGGAAAATGTATAAAAAATCTCAGGTGTTACAGATATCTACTATGGGCCTGTTTGGGAGGTAGATTTTATGAATAGAGAGTGATTTGTTTAGGTTAGAAATCGCTTTCTGAGCTAAAAACTGTATAAAATGGTCATTTAACATTAAAATGGCTTTCCCAACAAAAGTCAACTTTTGGGTCAACTTTTCATTTGAAGAAATCCCTTTTTGGTTTGAAAATGTGTGAAAAGATATTTTATCCGTTAGTTAAATCTGTTTTACCCATTATGTTGAAGGGTGTTTTTGTTATTTTTATATAAAAATCAAAAGTGAACTTAAATTTGATTTTTTTTAAAATCATCCTTAAAAAACCCTAACCAAATGTATCATACTTTTATTTTTTTTATCAAAAATTAATTCTCTTACAAAGTTATTTTTTTTTACTTTAAATTATTTGTCAAACGCCCCCTATGTTCATATAAATAAGATAGGCTGGCTAAACAAGGGCGACAAACTCCTTATTGATTATAAATAACGCCTATCATTTAGGATGCCATATCCACTCCCGTTATTCCAGAGTCCTGCTTGGGACTTTACATCCAACTGTTGTAGACGCAAATGTGGATTTAGTGCACCCACCACATGCCACTTTCGGGCCAGCAATTGCATGAGCCAAAATCTATTGCCTATTAGGTTGCTTCATTTTGCTTATGACACTGAGTAGGCGGGGGCGTTTGGATCTGCAATCTTGACTGTTATAAATGCAAGATCTGATGAAGTGCGGTGTGCTGAGTGTACGTTGATACGTATGTAACTTGGAATATTTTAACCTTTTCTTTATAACAATACTTAAATTTAATATTTCACCCAAATTCTCACTTTTGCTAAATAGGTACATTATGATATTATAATTAGTAGTTTCTTCAGTTAATGACAACTTCCCAGAGGATAGAGGATGTGATTCTTGCATAGTAAAACTTCATTGACTTTCATGAATGAATGAATTAGACGGAATGTTCCCATAAAACTTCATTACTTCTATTTGAGGTACAAAGTTGTGGTTGATTCTGACAGGAATTAGATCTGACGTTGTAACAAGGAGACAAATTTAATGGCAACATCAACAGCATTTTGAGCTGCAAGAGAAGCGAAGATGGCTGCTTCATTGGACTGAGAAGATCCACCACCGGCCAGATCAGATAGAGCCCTTATGGCAATGAAGGGGGTAATCTGCTGATGGCACACCAAGGCCACAGCGGCACTTTCCATGTCAATGGCTGTCACATTGAACTTGGAATTGAGAAATTGCCTGTATGCTGCATTGTCAACAAACACATTTGCACTGCTTCCCTTTCTCACTCTCATCACTTTTGGCTCTCTTGGCAGACACAATGTAGAATTTACGCATCTAGTAAGCTTCATCCCCTGGCACAGCGTAATATCAGCAAAACTATTTCCATAAACTTCCACAATGATTCATATGATCGATTTCGGTGTATTACAATGGATAAGTTGAATAATTTGACTATTTTTATGTTAGATAACCATTTTTTCTCAATAGTTTAAGCTGTCAGGAAAACAAATTATCTTGCCACATTGGAGCTCTGATACAATACAATAATAGATAATCATTGTTTCATATATTTTAATAATGACTTATCAATTATTTATTTTATATTTTAATACTGTTTGTATCTTATATTAAATGTCTTATTTCAAACAAATATTTATTTCACATTAAGTTACCCATCTATCATTCTTGGAAGCTTATAACATACTTTTCCTTCCAAGTAGGAGCAGCAAGGGAATCTAGGTTAGAAAAATTATTTTTTTGTCCTTTTGTACCTTAAATAGGTGTTAAGCTAGTTTCTTTTTATCTATTTTATTTTTCTGTGGTCTAAGATGCTTCACACCTTAACATAAAGTTTTTGGCGGAAGAGAAAAAACTCCCTCGGTCCTAAAGTAATAACTCCATTAAGCTAAAAATAATAGTTCTATTTAGCTAAAAAGTTTGTTCTATATTAATAATTTTATTTTATTTAATTTAAATAATTAAGTACTAAAAATGAGTATTATAAACTTATTTTTCTTTTTTAATAGATGTGAGTTTTACCATTTAATAAAAATTATTATTTTTTTAAATATAACTATTAATATAGACAAGAGAAAATATTATAAAGGAACTAACTCTAATTTTTTTTTTGGATCTGACACGAATTTACCTCCAGATTTTTTGCTATTGAAAAATAATGCTGGGAAACAGGGACCCAAAAGGCATGTTGTCTAACTTCTGGCACTCCAGATACAGGAAATATCTCCTCTGATTGGTACCACACATTATTTAGAAGGTTGTCGATAGTCTTATTGCATTGAGTCATATTGTTATATTCTGAAAACTTGAGATACCCAATTTCCCTGGAGTAATCTCCATTGGATTCCAAGGATAATTCGTCTTCTGGACCATCGCCATACCTCTATTCACAGCGCAATGAGAAAGCAGAAATTAATGGCATAAATTTGACTATATAAACTTCAATAAATTGGTAGCATAGATTGACCGATAGCTTCAGTCACCTGCCAATTCCATAGGCCTGTATGAGCCCAGTATCGAGGAATGGTGACATCTCCTATTTGAAGACTCGGGTTTGCATTGCCTGCTATTCCAAAGTGCAAAACTCCTTTTGTGTTGAACAATGTCAGAAGCATTTGCGTGGCCAGACCGGCATTAAGCTGCAAGGCAATTAACAAGTCTGTACCTTAGTTGCAGATGGCGTGTTTTCATGAGATTACATCTAAACAGTAGTCTTGATTGTAAGAAAGTTAAGTTCTTGTTGTCTAAGTACCATTCCTAGGCCTGTCATGACGAGTACAACCTTTTCATTTACCAATTTGCCAATCCGAAATCTTCTTCCTGTGAAAATAAGCTTAAAATTAGATCAGAAGATGGATGAATAAGCTATTTTCATAATCTCTCCATCCTTGCATTTATAGTTCTATTTGGCCAAAAAATTTATTTCACGTGAAAAGTTTAATTTTTTAATTAAGTAGTTGGGTACTTAAAAAGAGTATCATAGGGTTTTACAAATCAATAAAAATATTATTTTTTTAAATATAGATATTAATATGACATAGAGAGTATTATGCAAGCCTTCTGGTTTATCATTTTTCAATTAAGATGGCCATAAACATGATTATTTTGATGTGATTAACTGTAAAAAGGAAGGGTAGACCTCATAAATCACGGGTAACCCTTTCAATTTTCCATCGAATTTACCAATTGGAAAACCAAAAGCATTGACCACGTGCTATGAAGAAATTGTTGTCAACTGTTTTTTTCTCAAAAGCAGAGCTCCATGTTGTTACGAGGCCCGTTATTACAGTCCAAAGTGCTTATAAATTAACAAGGTAAAAGAAGTATTTGTTTTTTCTATAAACGTGGCTATTCAAACCCCACTTTTATCTCTGCGTTCCTATTTTTTTTACCCCACTTTTTTTTATTAAAAATTTTTATATCCTTAATTTTTTTTTTTTTTTATTTCTTCTTTCCCCCACTTTTTTTTTTTCCGGCGCCGGCACTAATATCGGCAACTGTTAACTCTGACCACCAGTGGCGTCAGGGCATGGCTGCCCGCTCCAACGGCCGCTGTGCATGGCCACCAGCAGCCACTGGGCTTGGCCGCTGTGCATGGCCAACGGCCATGGCGCTGCTATGCAGGGCAACCAGCAACGGCTGCTGCGCAGCTGTGCGTGGCGGCAAGAGGCCGCGGCCGCTATGCAGCTGGGTGCAGCGGCCGCACGCTGCTATGCGGGGCGGCGAGGAGCGGCCACGTGCCGCTATGCGGGGCAGCGAGAGGCACGGCCGCCGTGCAGTTGGGAGCAGCAGCCGCGCACCGCTGTGCAGCTCGACGCAGCGACTGCACGCCACTATGCGGGGCGGCCAGCAGCGGCCGCTGCTGGGCGCGGCGGCTAGCGGCCACGGCACCACTGCTGGGGCAGCCGTTGCGCAGCTGGCACCACAGCGCCGCTGAGTGCGGGGGCTAAAGGCCATGGCACCGGTAGCTAGCAGCGGCCTATGGCCGCAGCTGCTATAGTTGGCCGGTGCTATGCCGATGCCAGTGCCGGAGTTGAAAGAGAAAGGAGGGAAAAGAGATGGGAGATGGGGGAAGGAAAGTAAAAAAAAATTTGTTATTTGGGGGATAAGGGGAAAAAAAGGGGTTTAAATAGCCACGTTCAAATACAATTTGTTTGCAGGAAAATTTTGACATGATTATATACTACATAAATTTGAGAAGAAAGTACTCCCTCCGCCCCAGTTTATCAATATGGGACGAAAGGAGTATTAGCTTAATTATGAACTTCTAAAACTATGCTTACCTCCGTAGTCTAGATAGGGAAATCTATCGTTGGGCAAAAAACTTGGGGACTGGAGAAGAGGGCTCGTCTCAAAGGCATTCGGAACCACTACACCTAAGAAAGGGCCCTCACTGTTTATGATGGTGAGATTCTTGAACAGTTCCTTGGTAAGTGCCCCATCAATATTCACGGCTGTAGCCATCAAAGCAAGAAGAAGCAGAGACACACCCATGAAAGGCATCATGATATTATCAGGTTCTAAAGGATGGTGGTATAGGCTGAAAAAGGAGAAAGAAGAACCAAGGGGCCGGAAACAGAAGAGATGAATAAGAAGATTGGAATCTTCAGACTTCAGAGATCTGAATATATGCAACACTTTCGAAGTTAGCGCGCGGCTGGTCAGAAGTGGGTATGATCACACACAAATTGAGTTTCAAAGCATGCACAAATCCTTATAAATACTTTGCCTGGTTTTGACTGATTAAAAGAAATCGAGAGGCATTCTTACAGTACGACACGATTTTAATTAATTACACTGAAAGCCCATGATGAGTCCGAGCAATGGATTTTTTCCTTTGAATCAAACACAAAAAGTCAAAAATGATCTCTTCTGTTTATCTTCCTCAGAGCTTGCTGACTCATCTAAACGTGCGACATCTAATATACCAATTTAACTATTAATGGCTGAACAGATTAGGTTAGCTGATGCGTGAAGATAACTGCATTGTATATTTGCATGTGGCAAATGGCAATGCAAAACATCGCACGCTACCATGCACTTGTTAATTAAAGTCAATGTGACATTTTTTCCGTTAAAGATATCTGATGCCTTAGGGTAAATGTAAGTTGTAATTTTTTGTCACATTTCCCCCTTAGTTACTGCTAACTAGTGATCATGATTGATGAATGGAAATTTGTCTCAAGTCATAACTTTGGGTTTAACATAGAGCTCCTCTTCCTTGTCTTTTATTTAGAAGAACTAAATTCCCCGAAACGTACGTGGAGAAGGAAAAGCGTTCTCTCTCTCTCTCTCCCCTCTCTTACCATGTGGCTCACAAATTTTTGATGAACTCAATGACAACGACCACTGAATTGGCCGCGGCGATGGGGGAGAAGGTGTCGGCCTCGTTGGACTGGGAGGAGCCTCCGCCGGCCAGGTCGGACAGAGACCTGATGATGATGAAGGGCACCCGCTGCTGCATGCAAACGAGGGCCACGGACGCGCTCTCCATGTCCACTGGGCTCACTCTGAACTTTTCATACAGAAAGCTCCGGTAGGCCGCATTGTCAAGGTAGATGCTGGCGCTGGTCCCTCTCAGCACCCTAACAACCTTTGGGGCCACGGACAGACAGGTGGTGGAATTCAGACATTGTTGCAGCTTCAACTCCTGCATTGAGTACGTAAGCTTTGATCAAAGAACTTCACTTCTATATTTGGAGTTTGAGATAGGCTGTTTAGTCTTGTAAAGAAGGTAGCTAGGCAGGACGGTGGTGCACCACCTCCCAGATCAGATACTTTTTTTTTTGGGATGAACAGATTAAATTATTAGAATTCGGTAGTCATGAATTAATGTTCATCTTTCCAAATGCGATCTGGATGATATTTGATTGGCAGCTCTCGAAATTTTCATCTATTGTACATGCCCATTGCCATATGATTATTCAAATATAAGATATTATAGATTTTAGGATGAAAAATGTTTCTGTGACCGCGCTTTCATGACCATCACCGTGACGAGCTACATAAGGGGGTGCTCCTTTATGTACCATGTCCAAAGCCTCCGGTCATAGTACGGCCCCTTTTAAGACAGGCAACTTGCAGGGAGCTGTGCACACACTCCAAGCATAGTAATAATTAAATTTCACGAATTTTTTGCAAAATTTTGTTATTTTCAAAATGGGTGGAACAAAAATTATTTCGAAATTTTACCCCATTAAGAAACACACTAGAACTTCCCATTGAGATTCTATATTGTGTATTCATATGTGTGAAGTGGATTCTTTTCCTCTTTTAATCATGGTATCAGTGCACAAATTTACGAATTTTTTATAACTTCGAAAATTTTGCAAAATTTATGTTTTAGGCAAATTATTTTTAGGTTTCTTACTTTTTAGGCAGGTTAATTTTTTGTTTTTTATGGTTTAGATAAAATAATTTTATATTTTTACAATGTAGATAAATTATTATTGAGTTTTTATTTTTTTGAGTGTCCTCCTATTTCCCTGTTTTTCTTTTTCTCTCCCTCTTTCTTTTTTCTCTTTTTTATACTTAGAAACTTTTCCGAAAGGAAACGAACCTCACTGGAAATCACTCCTCCCTGAATGAACCAGAAAGATGTCTGTAACCTAGTGAGCCAAGTATCGTAAATGAATTATGGAACTAATATGAACAAGATGAATGGGGCAAGGGACAGTACTCGATGCTCAGCAGTCATAGCAAGAGAGGTAATTTAAAGAGAGAGAGAGAGAGAGAGAGAGAGATCGTGGAGCTAATTGAGATGTTTTTTTACTTGCCTCGAGCTTCTTAGCAAAGCCAAAATAGTGCTCATCGACTGGGACCCAGAAGGCATGCTCTCTGTTTTCTGGAGTTCCAGTTACAGGGAATATCTCTTCAGGTTGGTACCACACATTGTTCAAGAGGTTATCCCTCTTAGAACTACCAGCGGTGCAGTGTGAAATGTTGAGGTACCCAGTTTTCCTCGTGTAATCTCCATTTTGTTCCAGAGCCAACTCGTCTTCAGGACCATGGCCATACCTCTTCAGGTACACAGGTGAAAGATAAGGAAAATGGGAAAGAAGAAGGAAGTTCGTTAGTAGGCTGTAGCTCAAAAACTAGAATTTGGAGAAGTAATTAAGGACTGAGGAGAGAGAGTGAAGAGTACCTGCCAGTTCCAGAGAGCTGTATGTCCCCAGTACTGAGGAATCGCTACGTCTCCTATATGGAGAGATAGGTTTGCATTTCCAGCTATTCCGTAGTGCACCACCCCTTCTATCCTGAACAAGCTTATGAGTAGCTGCGTGGTTATAGCCGCGTTTATCTAGTCTCAGAAACACAAAAGAACAGGATCATCGGCATAACAGAAAGCTTCTAAACACACTAAATACAGTGGAAACAATACAATTTCATTGTAATAACGTAAAAAAAAAAAAGCAGTAATATGGCGACTTTGAGAAGGACATACCATGGCTAGACCTGTCATGACCAGTATAACCTTCTTGCCTTCAATACTACCGAAACGAAATCTCCTCCCTTCAAAAGCCAAGTACAAGTTATCAGACAGGCAGAGGTCAGTCTAAGTAGAGTAAAGCAAATATGCAGTTTTGCAGAGACAATGGGTTTTTTATCAAAGTTTTTACCTGCAAAGTCTAAATCTGGCATCTTTGCGTTGACAATGTAGCTTGAAGATTCTGTAAGAGGAGCCATTTCATAAGCGTTTGGAATGACCACGCCAAGGTAAGGGCCATCTCTGTTTATGGCGTTGATCTTCCTCTGAATCATTCTTAGCACCGCCCCCTGGCATTGATGTATAGCAAGTGCTGAGACCAAAAATCCCAACATGACCATGAAAAGACCGTTAGAACCTGCCATCCTCTCTTCTCTAGCTGCAACTTAAGCTGATACCCAAATCCTCACGCTTGTACTGCTCATTTATAGCAGGCTGGAAGGGGAAGATATATTAGAAATTTCTTAACACAATAGGCCTTACACCACTTTTGTTTTAATGTAAAGTGAATCGACCTATTTTTACTATCTAATCAAATTAAGATGGTGTAAAAATGGAGTATGCAATATTATTTTCCTATTTAATTAATGGAGAACCTACATCTTCAAGTAGGAAGCAATTTTAATGCTCCACTCTCTTACAATGAGTAAATAATGCATGAAAGTCCTTCATCTGAGATTGATAGCGCTAGCGCACATTAATATCGTTAGTATCAGTACCATAGATACTAACGTACACTGGTATATATCTTGTTCTCAAATATAAATATATTTATAAGAGATAAAACGTTAAGAGTATTATTCTTTTTCTGTTGGGACATGAGAATTGAATGGGCGTAACCCATCTCTTCATTTCTTTTCCAACGGGAGTTGGTTAATGGGCGGTAGTGGGTGGTAAATAGAGGCTTTAATTTGTCCATCTATAAAATGGGTGTCAAGGGAATCCCAAAAAGTAAAACAGGAAGACGATTTCCAAGAATTTCCCTTCATTTAGATCTTTCATCTTGCGCTTCTATCATCGGGACTTTGGGAAGCAGTACGAGTCGTGTAGCTCTAGTAATCACTCATCGGAGTTTCAACTCAATAAAAAAACGCTTCATCGTGAACATGGCTGGCTCAATATGATTGGAGGCATAAGGCACAGAATTTAAGTGTTTTTTAATGTTTATTAATATTATTATGATTAATTATTTATTTATTTGGTGTATTAATAAAATTTACATATGTACATGATAAATTGAATTGTAATTTATATTTCTTAGTATCCATATTTATTAATATGTAAAAAAATTGCAAACAAAAGAAAGGCATTGATGAGAAAAAAGTATATTAAGTAATATAGATCATATAAATTAAAAAATAAGGGCTACAAAAACATAAGTAGGTGGGTTGACAAGGTGTTTTTACAACTAGAGAGTGAGAAATGAAAGAATACTCCTCTTTGAGAATCGAAGGAGATGTGTATAAAATGGGAAGAGCTCGGGTGAATATTGGATAAGACCTAAGCTTTGGTAGAGTTGGAGTTTAGGTGAAATATTTTCACCATATGGTAAGTGTTGTTGCTTGTACTTTTAATCATGCTATACTAGATGAGAACGATAAGCATATATTGAATAATAATTGAGATAAGCATATGGTATTATGTTTCCGTAGGGGAAATCCCATGATTAAGATAAACAATTTTCTCGTAATTTAAATGAAAAGAATCCCGCATGGTTAAAAGAAGTGCCCACAAAACAGTGGCTCCTTGAAAAACTATATTTATGGATTACTCAGTAAGCCTATAACGATACAAGAATGATGAAAATGGAAAAAAAATTGATTTTTTGTCTAAATGCCGGTCAATGAAATTTGTGTTTTATTTTCTCTCATACAATTAAATGTGCAAGCTTTTATTGTGTTTATATCTTTCTTTTATACAAACATCCCCCTCTATATGAGGCCTTCTTTTATTGTGGGACATAGGCAACTGCCTAAGGCTCTAGCGGGCATGAATGTAGATTAATACTTGGTGATGATCTCTAAAACCTCCTTTGTTGTATGTTTTTTTAATCATAACTTTCTCATGTTATTATCATCGACGACATCATCATCATCATCATCATCACATATATATATATATATATATATATATTCCTTTTGTTTATTTGGTGAAGGCTTAGTTTGATTGCTCTTTTTTATTTAATGCAACACGTAATTATGTTAGTCTCATCACCAAAATAAAGGGTGTGATGAGTCTAGAATGAACTTATCTGACATCCAACATGAGCATACAAGGACTGTGAACAAAGATGGTGGGTTTCAAAATGAAAGACTTATCAATATGGTGCCTAGTGAGGGGATGAAATTTTCTTTAATAGATGAGGCAGATGAGTTTTACAATTGATATGCAAAAGCAAGGGGGTTTGGCGCATGAGTTATACTTGTGTGCCATGCTCTTCTTATATTATATTATTAATTCTATTTTCTACTTTTTTTAGTGTTCTAATTTTTTAATTTTTAGTTACCTAAAAATTTTAAAAAACTAGTAAAAACTATGTAATCTCTTTAATCTTTCTAATGCTCCTTAAGTCTTCCAAAATGAATAATAATACCTTTTTATAATCAAAATAACCTGAATTTATACCGGGGAAGGGAAACAAACTACTCTTTTATATTAGGAATAAAAAGATGTAAAATATCGGAGAAGAGAAGTAAGGAAGAGAGGAAGTAACTGGGAAAATAAAACCACTAAAAAAGAAGAGCTTGCCGGGGAAGTGGAAGCCTCTTGGGAAGATAAAATTACCAAAAAGCCCTGGGAGAAGCCAAGGAGGATGCCACATGGGAGAAGGAGACTTTTTCCTGGAGGGAGTTTTTTTCTCGCTTGTCATATAATGGAGAAGGTAGTTCTATTAATTTTAGTCACATCCTACATGTTTCTACTATGACTTCCACTTAACGTGGGATGTTTCTACTATGACTTCCACTTAACGCGGGAGGAGAGCGACATAATTTGGCTCATGTGCAGAAGGATAAGATATCGATGTTAAACACTTTCTCACGCAGTGATCATCTTGAATCCAAAATGATTTCATTGGCTGGTCCGATCTCCGTAACATCCATCCAAATGCCAACAAGTAGTGATTAATGGAAGCTTCACTTAACTTGGCTTGACGTGCTGTGAGAATTTCAAAGATGAAATCGGTTGGATGACTCGGTCATGTTGATTAAATTTCGAATCCTCGTTATCCATTTTTCACTATAAGTTTGCTTTACTTAACTGACATAAGCTCACGCTTGACAAGCTCTACAAATCAAGCAGGCCTATATGGTAGCATGAAAATGGACAAGAACAAAACAATAAACAATATTTTCTACGATAATACATAGATTAGATAAGTGACTCTCGCCTAATATATTTTTTTATGGGCTTCATTTACCCAACAAAAAAATCAGTTGCGTACAGAGGATGATCCACTAGGGAAACTCCCTCAATTTGAGATGGTTTGTGTGCATTCTCCAAGGAATTAATGGCTCATTAATCCACAAAGCATTTGAAGCAAAACATCA